>JAYGXS010000007.1:22140053-22249320 GCA_036362985.1 Ligula intestinalis
CCGTACCGGACCGTCGTTTCAGCCACGTTCAGTTAATATTATCAATACCGTTGATTTCTCCATAGAATTAATTCGTAAGCACATTTTTGGTCAAAAAATCACACTCTTCGGGAACTGGCGTTATTCCAAACTCAGTTATCAAGCGAGTGTCGATTTTTCCCCGATTGATTAGTTATCTATTCTCAGCCTATCTTCTAAAAGGTTTCTCTCCAGACTCATTGAATACAATTTTTATTCTTCTAGTTTTTCAAGTGAGGATCTCTTTCGGACGTAAATAGGTACCACGGCGTTCATAAAACCCCGGGCCTAGCCAAAATTCTGGGAAAAGGTCATTTTAAATCAAGTTCTCAATTTTTTGTCCAGAAAACAAGCTTTTAAGTGACTCACAGCATGGTTTTCTACCTGGACGATTATGCGAAACGGGTTACTTAGCTTTTTTTAACCTCGTCACTGCCCCTCGTAACCAGCAGCAATCGGTGATTATGGTCTACTTTGACTTTATTAAAGCCTCCGACAAGGTACCGCACAGACAGCTTTTGGTACAACTGGAAGCCATCGGCATCCACCCCCTCTCCTCAACTTCATTGGCTCCTACTTGTCTAGCCACAGCCACAATGTCTTAGTAGGTAACAGCTACTCCACGGCTCAGCTGATCACGAGTGGCGTTTTTCAAGGTACTGTCTTGGGTCATCTACTCTCCTTTCTTTACATAAATGAAATTTCAACAGTGCTGAAAAATTCACACAATCTCATTTATGCAGACGACCTCAAGTGCAAATATTCATTTTCTAAGGACACGGCCAATATATGCGTTGATAAAATAAACGCAGACCTGCTTACACTTTCATGTTGGAGTGCTACACGGCAGATGGGGTTTTCTCCACCCAAGTGTAGTTTCATGTATTTTGGCCCCGCCAAGCTTCCTGGTAACCTAGTTACCAGCAGACAGACCTTCTGCCACTCTTAATTCCTCCATGATAATTGCAACCCCCTTTACCTCCACATCTACCCATTCTCTTTTTGCCTCTAAATATGCCTTTTTCTGGAATAATATTCCCCTCGAAATTAGGCTGTCGTTTAACTTAGCAGCTTTTTAAGCCAAATTACGTTCACACCTTACTTCGGAAGATATAAAGTCCTTGTTATCCGTCTCCTTTCCAAACACACAATTTTTGGACTTTGAAAAGGGTCATCCCGGTATCTGAGGCAGTTCGATTTATATTAAATATTTTTCCACATATGCCTGTTTTATCCTCTGAAGAGTGATATTTGCAGCAGTATTTCGTCCCCTATTCGGTCCAATCATTATTGCGGTTCTTCATTGTCCGTTTTACAATCCTGACAATGGGCTTCACGGTCTGTAGTCATGCTAATGGCAGTTCTGCTATTTTGCCGGCTCGTCGCTGGACTCTGTAGTCCACTTACCCTATAGACGGCAAGCTACACGGCATAAGGGCATGGTAGGATTTGTACATTATTTACAGATGCTACTCACTTTATTTCATGCAGATTGTGAGTGCATATTGGGTGCGACTTCTTACCGTAAGCTGCTCCTTTCTACAGAGCTTTATGTCAGTTCCGTTCCTACAGTACATTATCCAACCGAAGCGGTATTACCTGACTTCTGACTTGGGAGTACCTTCTGTAGTTAACAAAAATCATTCGACAGAATCTTGAATGACTTCCATGTGTGCCTAAATGTTCCTCCCGACTGCCTGACGGCACATCGAACACACGAGATCCCCTTCCCCCCTTCCGACGCTAGATGGAACAACACACATGGCAGGTTACACAATACACCAATTGGGCGTCATTTGAACTTGCTCTACCAGCGTATAAAAGCAGCTGTTAGCATTATCTCACTCAAATTTTCTGCGCCCGAAGTCTGACTGGACGCAGTTAACAATGGCTTGGCTTTGTCAGTGGTCACTGCTGCCTGAAACAGCTCAGTAAATTGAGGCAATGTTCGCATACTGGGTACGTATGCAGATAGAGAAGTAGAAGGCGTTTCGATCAAGAATCATGTTTAAACTCTCCCCGAAAGTACATAGGACAGGCAGGACGCACGATCGTTTCGCGGATACACGAACCTAAGCTGGCTATACGACGGAGTGACGCATTATCGAAAGGGACTTCGTACACCTACATGACCGTTCACAAGTTTAACTTCGCAGCTGCCTGGATAATCCTTCGCGCGGGCCTCAAACAAGAACTCAATCAATCGATTTATCGATCTGTCGCCGACGTACATCGCTCTGCGCAGGCATCTCCGGACTGATGGCACTGGGTGTTGATTGTCTTGCCCCTTATCCCACCCTACCATGGTTGATTGACCCATGGCTCGTGTAACTGTTGCTTAGCGTTTGTTCACGTCTTTCATCGCTGACGATGGACTCCAGAAAGAGCGCGAAAGCTCAGACGGGTGAAATTATAATCAAAACATCTCATCTACATCAAAATAAAACCCCACTTTTTGTGCCTTCTGTCCATCCTAACGATCCAGGATGCGACTTGCTGATTGGAGCAGTCCTTAACCAGCGCCATTCTCACTGACTCATTTTTTCGCCTGTCAAGCATTGCTAACTCGCACGTGAAAATCTACCGTGCACGCCCTTGTTCGATCCGCTATGAAAATCACCCACGTTGTCCGACTCAACCTCACGGTCGATTGTCTGCCGACCGAGTCTCGGGAGAGATCGTTGTTACTGGGTGGTGTAAGTGTGCGCTGCCCGAGCGACATTCCCACGCCAAGCGTCTGCTCTGCTCACGCAAAACGCACGGCGCAGCGGCGCGTCGGCACAGGACGCGAAGACAGCTGTCACGTCAGCAAGCGGCCCACGCACAAAAGTGCATTGTCTCCAGCTGCGCTCAGCCGCCCAGCCAAAACTGTAGACTAGTACGTCAACCCTCCATGACTCATCCAGCCAATGCAATCGTGAATATCTTTTGAACAGCATCTAATTGGCCCAACTTGTACATCCGCATGCGCTTGCTTTAAATTATGCTGTATTAGATTTTTCCAAGACTTCTGCTTTCTATGCACTTTTGTTGTGTTCGTCCTTCGGGGCTCACACGAGGCGTTAGTCGGACTGGAATATCGCAGCTTTTGCCCACCGTTATAACATTTGGCGACGCAGACCCGGACTCACCATGCCCATTACCGCGGAGCAACTACAGTCCATCTTGAAGCAGCAACAAGCTCAGTTTGAGGAGGCTCACATGAAGAGGATGGAGTCAATGGTGCAAAAATTCAGCTTGCATCTTTCTGGTCCAGATCCGTCCGCCAAACAGTCCACATCAGCGGACGCCACTGCTGCCTCCATCACAGAGTTTCTTTATGACCCCGACTCTGGCGTGACCTTCGACGCTTGGTTCAAACGTTGGGAAGTAATATTCCGCGTGGACTTCGCCAAGGCTGACGATGCATGGAAGGTGTGCCTGCTATTACGCAAACTGAGCACCAGAGAACACGAGTGGTACGCGGATATCATTCTGCCAAAACACCCTCATGACTTGACTTTCGATGAAACCGTCCAGCACCTGTCAGAGACTTTCGGCGAAAAGTCCTCTCTGTTCATTATTCATTACCAGTGCCTCAAACTGGTGAAAAACGAGACGGACGATTTTCTAACGCTCGCCAGTACTGTCAACCCAGAGTGTGAACGGTTCAAGCGCCGGGAGTTGACCGCTGACCAATTTAAGTGCCTCATCTTTGTGAGCGACCAACAGTCACCTCGAGATGCTGAAGTCAGGGCCCATCTTCTCTCATAAATTGAACAGGAGCCGAATTCAACCCTGCAAACATTGACTGCTGCGTGTCAGTGGTTCAAGAATCTCCAGCATGATTCTGCCATCGTGGAGCAGCCCAGTTCCTCGTTTACCGCCAACAGCGTTCAGACTATGACCCGCAAGAAGTCAATGTTTCCACAGAAGTCCAAGGGCCCACACGCAGAAAGCCCTATCAGCATGCTGACATTGTGGTGACTGACATTTCGTTCACTTCTGCCCATTCAAGAGGCATGTTTGTAAGAAATGCCACAAGCAAGCCCAGATTTATCAATGGAACTACTACTGGAAACATTTGACTTGCCGAAACCCACTGCTCCAGTAGCCAGCCGACCCCTCGAAGCCTCCAGACGATCTAGCCGAAAAGAGACGCAGACGGTTCCGTTGCAGGTGAACCCATGCCTCAAATGTCACGATTGGGCTCAAACAGAGGTTGTGTCAGGGGCCAACTCAGCGGCGTGCGCAAACAGCCCTGACGAAGAGTTGCCACAGCAACCGATCGACTCACTCAGTCACAATGCACTCGATAACGCCACGCAGGTGCGGCTGGTGCAGGATGCTAACACAGCTGTCACGTTACCGAGCTCCATCCACTCAAGTGCATTGTGTGACGTCACGCTCAGACTATCACGTCAACCCCCCATGACTCATCCAGCCAATAAAGTCGCGACTTTCGTGTGACTATGATCTAATTGGCCCAACTTGTACATCCGCATCGGCTTGCTTTAAATTATGCTGTACTAGGTTTTTCCAAGACTTCTGCTTTCTATACACTCTTGTTGTGTTTTTCCTTCGGGGCTCACACGAGGCGTTAGTCGGACTGGAATATCACAGCCACCGTTATAACAGGTAGAAAGTGCAGTAGTACCCACGCAAAGTCTACTGTCACTAAAGTCTAAGTGAGGCGGTGTTTCAGACTGCATTGCGGCTTCCACCAAAGCCTGCTCAGTCATCTTAACTTCGGTCTTGTAACCGGTTTAAGCGGTGGAGAGTTAGAGTGAGGTAAGCACTTGCGCGTGTTTTTCACTATAATCTCATACTTATGCCCTATCACCGTCTCTGCTCTTGAGCACATGGTGGACCTAATCAAAATCGCTGGTCGTGCAACACACGTACAAGCGGATAAGTGGCCTTGAGCAAGGGCTAAACCTTTAACACATGTTTCAGTAGCACCTGTCACCTCATCTTTGTGAAAATGCAATTAATCTGCGCAGGAAAAAGTGCAGGCTCAATCACTTTGAATTCTTTATGTAAGGGATAGTAGAACAATGGACTAGTCTCTTACAAGCACTGGAGGAGGCGACTTTCCTACAAAAACGCTAGGGTGACTATATTTGCACCCTGTTTTACCTCGACAATCTTAAGCACGATCGTGATTGCACGTGGGGCTATCTTACGTGCGTCACACAGTCTTCTCACTCATGAGCCCTTCTAATTATACGCCCAAGTCGCAGACCGTTACCCGACATCCAGACACCCATACGAAAGTACACGTGTGCATAAACACCGCACAGTTGCTCACACACTCTCAAAGGAACGTTCTATTAAGCTACACAAGCAAACCGCCGTTTCACGGCGACATATCCTGTGTGACTCATCCTACCTGATTGATTTACTTTATCAGCGACAACAAACTCTGATCTTCATCATCGTCTCATGTTTTCACGCCATTCAGCACCTTTCCACGGAGATCGCCTACTTCCCCTGAGGCAATATGTTGGCCTTATTCACATTTCACGTTAGAATGTCACGAGGTGTAACAAAGGCACGTTTACCTAAACATGACTATTCCTGCATCATGTAGTCTATTAGAGTCTCGTGGGAGTCATTGACGCACACCCGGTCGCTTCTGATCACAGCAGTGAGACCGCTAAGGTCCTTTGTCTTTGCGTCACACGTCCCTATTAAGCGATGAGTCAACATTAATCAAAAAGTGCCAAGATTTCCCGATTTAAACCCGGCACAACAGCGAGCCCACGGCGCAGTGGTTAAAGCGTTAGGTTTCTGATCAACAGATTGCGAATGTGAGTCTCGGGTGATGCGGCACTTGAGGTCGGGTATGACTGGTTGATGACGGCTAAGGGGCCAGATATGACTATTTCGGTCGCCCTTGACATTTCCGGCAATGCTATATGCCTACTGAGGTCCTCATGGTGCCTGTATTGCCCTGCCTCCCGTGTTAAACACGGGCGGCCTTTAAAGATAATACTTTTTTCCATTTCAGGATTCACCCCTCGTCCTCCCCTGATTTGTTGTCACGAACAAACCTAAAAAGACTGGATAAAAATATACAGTAAATGGGCTATTTAGTCAAATGCTAAGCAAAATGCCAAAATTTATATTTGCTCCGAATGTATTATTTAAGTAAGATAATAATGATAAGCTTCATACAGCCTTTTCCTTGGATAGTTGCGTCATTTCAGGATTTCATGGGCTTTCAAACGAGCTTCTATTCGAACGCCTTAAATATCTTCACCCTATAAACAATAATTATTGCTTGTGTAACGTGCAGTTCCTATATCTCCAAATGTATTTTAGGGAATGCATGCACAAAAATATTCTTTCCTGCGCAAATAACAGTAGGTAGTTATGTCTTCTATACATGTTTTACTCGAAAATTTTCATCTTTGGTTTTAAAAAAATAAAGGACAGGGCCATTTGCTGGCACGTGGACTAAATTCGAGGGGGCCAGCGTGCGCCCCCGTTTGCCCATTTCCACCTCCGATTTGATTGTTTTATCAAAGAAGAAGACGCAAACTAATGGTTATTAATACTTTTTTTTTGACAAAAAGTGGATTTCAAAAAATTAAACAAAAAATTTAGCTCACCATTGGCCCCTGATAGCCCTGAGAGCCCGGCCCGGCTCGGCCCCGGGTATTTTGACGGGACCGGGCGGGGCTGGTGCTGGCAGGGATGGAAGTTAGAAAATTTTGCAGCGGATGTGGAGCACATCATTTGCTGTGAAAACAGTATTAATTAGGAATGGATACGTTTCGTTATGAATGGACATCCCACGATTTAAAAAGTTTCATAATTAAACATTTCATTAGTTGACTACTATACGATTAAAAAGCATAATATTTTGCTCATTTTTCTTTAAAATATAGCTCAGTTTCTAAGGTTAAAGTAAATGTCTAGGAAACGTATGAAGTACTTATTTTTTTGAGGATTGTAACAAAATGTCTGTAGGGAAAATCGTTTAAAAGCCGACATTTGAACATGACCGAAATATCCATTGTTTTTGCTGCAGAATAATTAACTTCACAAACCTGCTCAAGTAATGTTTTAGATAAAAAATATGGGGTTTCAGTTAATATGCTATGAAATCACACCTATTTTCTATATTCAAAGGTTTTTTGTTGTTTCTAAGACGAACAGGTTAATATACCTCAGTTTCCAAGACTTTCTTCCCAACAATTGACACGGATTTGAATATCTAATTTTTGGAGGTTACAATAGTCGATAAAAGCAAATATGCGAATTCCAGGAAGCATTTCAGAAGCCGAATAGGCGATCGACAGACCCATGTCCCCATAAAACCAAAAGTGAAACATGGTTTAACAAAACCTTCGGAGGTGGGTATCATTACCTGCAAACTATGCTTGATGTTTCCAATGTAATAACGGCGAATAGACACTGCTTTTACAATGATCTATAATTGGTCTCTCAGGTAAACGTGTCTGACACGGAAGGGGTGAAAGAAAACACATTGCTTTTTAAACTATTCAACACATTTAGCCGATGAAACGGCCAGTACAACGTCAAAGCCCCACTTAGCAAAGTCTTGTTCATCTGGTTACTAAAGTGTTTATCATGTCACTATATAGCAACTGGCTGTTGATGGGCATAGAACAAGTTAAGACAAACATTCATGTCCTCGCTAGGATTTGTCCGCAGTTTGCATGAGAAGATAACAGCAACTAAAAACCGAAAATTAATACTAATCTACTGCATCAATAGACACAACCACATGTTGAATGAGCTCGCCTAAAAAGTGGACGTCCATAGTAAACATAATATAATGGGAAGGACAAAAGCATATGCAAACGCCATACAGGTGTTTTTCAGAAGACGAATTCAGTTTGAGTGACATAGTAACGTACGTGTTGATCCTATTCACTTAGTGCTACTGCTTTTGCTAAGGTGCACCAATAAAAGAGTCCAAAAGAAACCCGGATAAGAGGGTTAGGAGCTTCAATATCTCCCGACCTCAACCGGCAAGACAATGAACTCGTAGCTAAATGGTTAGAGCATTCGAATATGATCATGGGGTCGGAGGCTCTGGTGGTGCAGTACTTGAGTCTGGCTATGACTGGCTGATGATGGCTAATAAACCAGAAACAGCCGTTTCAATCTACCTTGTCTTTGCCGGCAGAAATACTATCCATCTATACTACTGGTTGCTGCAGCCAAAGGCAGCAAAGTCGGGGTGGGAAAAGTGCGGTCCGTCAGCGATCGCTGAAGGTTTATCAAAGAGTGTTGGGAGTTACACTGAAATTAAGGGTTGATATTGGCTTTGTTGTAACAGCTAGGGCGACATACAGTAGATTACATATCTGATGAAATTTGAAGCTCAAAATTCTAATGGGGACTTTAACACACATTTAAGGTTGTTTATTTTTTGTTCATTGGTTTGAAATTAGGCGAAAAGTGCTGTTTGCTAGCAATGAATTCCATTCAGATAAGTATGCTGGGGGAAATATAGGCGGAAATGGGCGAAAAGGAGTTTCTTATGCTATTAATTTATACATGTTATACTGTAAAAGAATATTCATAAAGAGCAAGAACGTTTTTATTATACGTGTTTACAAAACAGCAAATATTTTTTTGCGGCCTTGAAATTGAGGTAAGTATACGCATGAGCTACAGCATTATTGTCGGAAAACGAAGACGCAAGTCTAAGAAATGGTTCTTTACAAAGCTGCTACGTTTTCTGCCCTACAGATAAGTAACAATTTTAAGAGACCAACATTTGGTTTACTATGCCGTAATTACTGAGCATATTTGAGTGTACATGAAAGATCGCAAAATATCATAAACTTTCTCTGCAACGTCGAAATTGAACCCCGTCTAAATGTTTCCAAATATAGAAGAAAATCAATAAATATGAAAAATTGAGACGGAACGGGCAAAAGCTTATCATCTTTAAAATATCTAAGGATATATTCTGTTACTCTGTTGTGAATTTGCAATCAAACGATGGTGCCCTGAAGTAAAAAAGACATATTGAAAACTGCTCCAGTTTAAACAGAAAAATAACTTCTTTCAATTTAGCACAGTTTTTATCCCTAATTTTGACATAAGTCAAAAGACAGTTCAAAATAACCCCTTTTAATCTTGACTTCATCTTCAGACAAGGAAGAGTACACAGAAATTCGACGCCGAAACATCTAACTAAAGTGCTTTTTAAGGAGGTAACCTCTTATAGAAAGTATTTAAATTAATTTTAAGCGTATTCATTTTCGACTTTGGTTATGGAAATCCAATTTTCTGGGCAATGAGTTGACATTCAGAAGAAGACTCGATTGCTGGAATAATATGTTTATTCGCCTGATGTTTTGATATCCGTCGCGGATTCGTCATCAGAGACATGAGTAGCAGAAAGGTTAAGCATTCACAGAAGTTTGCAGCATTTATAGGACACAGTCATTACTGCAAGCATACAGCGACAATTAACGTTAATTGCCTTCTTGTGCGTGGACTGCTTGTTGGACGGTACATGGGCTCTGTCCTGTTGAACTTTCGTCACGGGCGGTGAGCTCGGGTGTGATGATTGTTCGGCCAAATGGCCTTCCGGTGTTTGCGTACGATGAGGCGGTGGCCTGCCCATTCCTCAAGTGACGGCTTGCTTTGGCCACATTGAATCTCAGGATTGAATATGGATTGGGCAAATCGTTGCACTTGTTGATGGATTGGGGGCCGGTGAATCATGACTCAAGTAGTTCTCGGCTCACCCGATTGTCACCTCTTGCGAGAATTTCGGCCTCATAAAATTCAAACGTGTGGGCGGGTCTCGTCGAATGAGCCACAACTTCAGAATTGGCATCATTTCGCCGCACTGCAGCCGCGTGTTCGACAATTCGCGTCCTGAGAAGTCTGCCAGTTTCTCCGACATAGTTGCTTTGACCGCAACTGCAAAATTTCCTGTAGACGACCCCAGATGTTTCTTGTCGTGGCAGTGAGTCTTTCGGCTTCATTATCTGACGCCTTATGGTTGCCTCCGGCCTGTGTGCGACTCCAACTCCAAGTGGTGCGAGAAGGCGGCCCACTGCTTCCGATACGTTTTTAACATACGGGATCGATTGCCAATTCTTGAGGTCCGTGCGCTTTTGTTGGCCGGCTCGTTTGCGCAAGCACCGGTTGACGAAGTTGCGCGGGTAGCCATTTTCTCTGAACACCCGTCGGAGGTATTCTTCCTCGGCGACTTTGTCTTCTTCTCCGCTGCAGTGCGTCTCAACACGCCGATAGAGTGTTTTTACGCAACTGCGTTTGTGGCTGATTGGGTGGTTGCTGTTGTAATTCAGTACTGGCATCGTGTTTGTCGCTTTCCTGAATACTTTAGTCTTTAGATCCCCACAATCTTTTCGACAAACGAGGACATCAAGAAAAGCCAGCTGGTTGTTCTCTTCTTCGTCCATCGTAAATTGGATGTCCGGGAAGACGCTGTTGAGACATTCCTTGAACGTGAGAACCTGATCCCGTTCGATGACGACGAAGGTGTCATCCACATACCAAGCCCAGAATTTCGGTCTGTGGTGTTGGAAAACCAGCGACTCCAGCCGCTGCTGGACCAGCTTGGCTACGAGTCCCGAAATCGGTGAACCCATCGGTGTCCCCTTCACCTGCTCGTAATTACAACCGTAATCAAACTTTTAAGTAAAAAGCCAGCCTATCCGTGTGTGGCCTCCAATCTATTTTTATTCCGGCCAAGAGCCCGGATCTGATTAGCAATTGTCATTATAAATTAACACAAAGTACAAAAGGATATCTTCGTGAATTAAAAACATATATTTTTTGTACTGAGTATCCATATTTGGATATAAACTTCAGTTAAGGTGACAACATCTACAGTTCTGCGGGTGCTGCAAGCAAATTTCCTAAATTTGTAAATGTTTGATTATTTCTCCCATACCAGCGGGACCGCATTTACGAAAACTTATGAAAAATAATGAGCAGCATTAGGCATGTTAAGTTAAGCATGCAAATAACTAAACGAAGTTATAAGTGTTTGTTACGAAAAATTAAATTTTCTCGATAATTTCCAGCTTGTGGAGATGTCAAAAGTAGCTTGAAATTAGAACAACAAATTTAAATAGTCTGGTAAGTATAAAATTTAAAGCAACCACTGTCTTTATAAAAAAAGAACTTGCCTTCAGTCAAAATATTTTGTATTTGTGGGAATGATAAGATACGTAGTTTTGGAATATCGTTGAATAAATTCTCTCTTCTTTTTGGTGGTTTTCGGTGTATTCATTGATCAGTTTACTAATCGTCCGTTTGTTCGACGTTTATATCAAACCCATTAAAATTAGATATAAATAAACAGCAGTTACCGAAAAAACGGGCTTTTGGATGTTATTTCTTATGCTGATGCCTATGTTGGTCAAATGTGGAAATGCTTCAAAACAGCAAACCACATTTTTGAGCATACAACATGTGTGCTAGATACCACGCATATTTTTATTGCTACGACTAATAAAAAAAGTTTCCATAATAGGTTACCTCTTGGAAAAGTGCTTTGAATGAGTATTTATCTGACGAACTTCTGCGTAGATTAACTGTTTCCAAGATAATCTCAAAGAGAATTTGGGGACTTTTGACAATTAATTGAAGTCACTTGAAGAAAATCGATTACATTTGACTGGAGATGAAAGAACATACCTTTCTCTTTATAATGGATTATTTTTCGCTTAAGAAGATTTATTTCAAGATCCGTAATAAATGTGCGAATGCAGAAAAAACAGGCCATTTATCTGACCATTTTTTGAAATTTTGGTTATTTTCCTGTCTGTTCCGTTTCTAAATAACGCTTGAGCGGAACCTATTAATCATAAAAAAGTATATTTCTACCTGACTGACATACAAGAAGGCCTTCCCTAATTCCCCTTGGCGGTAACATATTTGACAAGGTTTGGTTATGAGCAAGGTCAGGGGTGAGTTTTATACAAAACGCGACAAATCTTTTTTATTGCATTTTGTGCAAAAAACTTCACAGAATAGCGAAATATAATTTTTAAAACTTCGATGACTGCTTGTTTCAGAAAATAAATGCGATTCCTTAAACTTCGCTTTAGTGCCATTTGATCGACTTTGCACAAAATTTTCCAGTACTGGAAGGGATATTATTTCACCTTTTTTACTAATTATGGAATTCTTCCGGAGCAAAATGTATATAAAAAGGTAGTTTCGTCCTGTATTTCCTCAAAGCATACGGAATTCCTTTTATATAAACATACGCATGATTTAGCAAAAATGAGAGCCTATTTCCCCAATAACTTTAAATAAGAGAGCAGTTTTCCAAACCAAAGCCCTTCTTATTATTAAATCCACTCAGTTGATCGAAATAACCTGCCCATATATACGCTAAATTGCCAAGTTAAATTTCATCCTGAAATTTGCTTGTAGGATTCGCAGAACTGTATGTCTGACACACTTAATGCAACTTTAAATATAAATAAAAACAATCTTACTTATGAAATCTTTGTACGTGTACTTATTCTGTACTTATTTGCCATCTTTAACACTTTCACGTTTTAAACATACTTATATGCAATATTAGGTCAGTGGCGTGTCATATAGCTATTGGCTGGATTTTGAGTATTTTTGTGAAGATTAAATATTTTTATGCAAGTAAACAGTAATCTGTCAACCAACCTATGTTTTCTTGCTACTTATGGTTCTTACTTCACTGCTATAATAGTTTGGGGACACGCCAAATGTGCTGACTTCAAGCAATAGGACATTGATAAGCTAATCCACGACATTTAATGAGATAGGGAATTTACTGTACATCCATAAGTTGAGATAAAAAATTATGCTGGGATTCTTGTATTTAAGAGAAGAGCTGAAGTTAGAAAACGAGAAAAGATATTCCATATCAACCCGTAGTAGACAATAGGTTGAGAGTGGTACAAGTGTAGTGACACACAAAGATCACCTGTGAACGCTTAAAGTGAGTAGCTCAAGTCGCAGTGCACTTAAGGAACGCTTGCTACCCTCGGCTTCTGGAAGAGCCAATCAGAGGCCGACTCACACAGGACCTCACGTAAAGACTACCGAGTAGACATCATTTCAGACACCATCCCCTGGCCTGCGGTTGTGCGGTCGTCTGATAGTCAATTCCCTACTGCCCATCCTCCAATTCCTTATGTAAAGAATAAACTCTTCCTACCACTCTGGTCTGGCCATGACTTCTTAAGGAACTGGGCCTGGAAGATGGCAGCTGTAAGGGTTAATCCTTACACCAATCGATACAGATGTTGAAGTTCAAATGATGACTTAGTACAATTTTGAACTTTACAAAACCATTTTAACAGCCACAGTACCAGCAAATAGCAAAGATTGACGAAACAAAGCTAAAAAGCACATTTAACGGTAAGAAAAGAGTGTTATGCAAACCGAATTTATAATTCATAAGAAAGACGCATTCATTTTGGTGGGCAAAGTAACGTCTGTGTTCGGCCTATATACAAACTGGAACTGTGTTTGCAAAGGTGCATTAAGAATGGATTTGATAGGAACACAGATATACCTGCTGAGGTTTGTCCCCGGTTTAGTTGAGTATTCGATTCCAGGCGGAACGCTAAAATGAAGGTTAATCCGCTGCATCACAAGACCTAACCAGACGTCGTCAATCGGGATGGGTTTGGTGAAGAACATGGCCAAAGCCAGATCTGCCACGTGATCGTAACCCAGCAGTGAGAAGTAACCATTGCTGTAGGGGGCATGCACTGGCCAGGGGATCTCTCCCTTTGTGAGCGCCCATTTGCGAGTGAAGTGAGGGTCATTGGGACGTACTGTGGGGCTATTCCAGCGAGTGGTGGCAATTGCAACTTTTCGTCGCCAATCGGCTGGCAGTTTTTTCAGCGCGGCCACCAGGTTTTTCTCAATGAAGGCAAAGTCATCGTCGATAAAAAGGAAGCCTGGGCCTCCACGACAGAATCGGGACGCCCACACGAAGCTGTGATGCATCTTTAAGGTCAGATTGAAGTAGGTGTCCTCGAAGTCGCCCACAATGAGATCATCCTGATTGTGCATCTCCTCCTCTAGGCGAGCTAGCAAATAAGAATGCTGTCTTCCAAATTTGACTAGAGCGTCTCCTGCCCGACCAGGAAGTATAACGTTGAAACCATCACGCTGGAATACATTGCCGCGGGGACTTGTGGGCAGTCCCAGGGAAAACACAATTCCGATGCGATAGGGCAAGTTGGTGCTCTGGTTTCTAAGGTGGGCGTAAAAACTGCGGAATTTGCGTCTATCTTCAAAATTGTAGACGGCTGACTTTACGATGACTACGAGATCGTGCTTGTACTCTTGGTCACCATCGTTAACTCCCTCCAGTGGTGGACAAACTGATGTGCTCACCTGACGAAATTGTATGACTGGATTGTTGATTGGAGGCTGTAAGGCACGATAGAGATGGCTTTCGGTTTTAAGTGAATTATGGAAATACGGCTGTGTGAAGGCTTTAAGATAAATTTCTTCGAAACAATGTGAACGCTTTTGAACCCCCAGCCAAAACGCACGAAGGGTGTGGTTATGTTGCCGTTGTAGTCCAGGGTGCTTAATTAGATTCCACCATTGGTATATCTGGGGTTGTCCGGTTCCCGTCAGTAAGTTCGAATCTCGGAAGACAAACTAACTTCGGTATCTTACACCACTGATCTGGAAGAATACTGAAACGTTTTGAAAACCAAACGGTTGCTTGTTTTTCAAATATGTACTTTGCAAAAGGCATTCATCTCTACCAATCCAGAACAAGAAGATTTATTTGCGTACATATTTGCTACAAATTATGTTAAAATGTAGGATCAGTAAAAGTTAATGAGAAAAATACATACTACATAAGCAGCCGTTTATTTAAGAAAACGCGCTCAATATGACTTCTCGTGCGACTTAGAATCCACTTAATTTTTTCTAGAGGAATTCCACCCAAGTCATTAATAAAAGGACACAAATGCCACTCCCCTCTAACATATGCGGTGGAATTTACTATGAGGGGACGATTCTCCTCAATTTATTTTAGGCTCACCTTATCACCTTCTGTTCATTTAATGGGTTGTCAAAGTTATTATACCGCAACGAGTTTTGACAATGTGCATTTACTTACCTCAGGCACCAGGCCGGTTTCCCTGTACTTCGTTATGACTTCCCGCAAGGCAATACCCTGTGGGTATAGCAGGTAGACGCCCGGATTAATTGGTATCTTCCAGTCGGTATCATTTAGTTGGGTCATTTCCTCAAACCTGACAGTGCCATCTCCGCCCTTGTTGCTGATCTGATCAAGCGGAAATGTGGTATGTCTGGTAACCCGAATGAGGGGGTCGACACAGTAGCGAAAACTCAGATCGTATACACCATCAGGAGTTCGCTCAGGGATATTTATCCATGGAAGTTTGCATCGGCTTGAGGAAACCTCAATAGCACCAATTTCGACTAAGTGCAGCATCCACTGGCTTGAGAAGGAGACCTCACTTAGTATCCTCAAGCCTGCCAGTATTGCCATGAGGAGGAGCAACTTACAATTATGCAAGTTAAGACGGTACATCCTGACGTAGTTCGGCAGCAAATCTCAGATTAAGAACCAAGCTGCCAACGCCATCCCATATATGTCATGTTCTGTATGCTGCAGGAAACCCTACAGGATATCTATCGACAACAAACTCTTAACCAATCAGAGCTCAACGTGACTGGTTTATGCTAACGGCAGTCAAAGGCGCGTTATTGTACCCTGAAGGTCCCAGTTTTTTGAGTCCATGTTGTTGTGGTACTCAACCCACTCCTTGCGTCATGAAATGTGTGACTCACTTTTCCCACTGGAAGCTGGCACGCTCTGCGGCGAAACTGAAAATATAATAAGGACGGAGTTGGCACATTTGCGGTGGAGCTCAGGTGACTAGAGCGTTTGCCGTACTCAAGCCTTCGTCTGCTGGCGTGAGTTTGAATCCCACCGAGGCTGCCAAAGCTTTCACAGAATAGAACAACCAAATCAAAGTATTATTTTGTGACTAATATCTCCATTCGAAAATGCCATTTCCATATTTACAGGTGTTTTCTTAACTAATCACCCCCTGTTGATTACCTTTGAAAAGCTACAGATTTGTACTCCTCCTAGCGTTGCGAATAGCTTGGTCAGTCAAACGTCGATGCGAACTTTAAATGACTTGCTCAGAAAGTCGCCCTTGGATTGATTAATTTATTTTATGCATTTCCTGTCGCCGCTGTTTAGCAGATGTTTGAGAGGTTTCGAAGTCACTGGTTCTACGCTTCGTCACCTCGATAGAGAATGCTTCTTCTCAGGCGCCTCCCTGGGTCGGTTTGTCGTGGGGTCGTATGGGCTAGGATTTGCTTAGTTCAACTGGACCTGTGGTAGTTCAGGGTCAGTGCCACTACCATTGAATCGTGATTCCTTCGCATGCATAGCCCTGCGTACTCGCGACTGACAATCATCCCGCATGCTCTTGTTCTATTCACTGCGAAAGCCACCGACGTTTTCTGCCTCACGATCTCGGTCGATTTTTTGGTGTTGCTGCTGCTCAAAACCAATCATATTGCAGCATTTTCTTGATTGGCTGCAGATAATGCCCAGGTTCAAGTAATCCCAACAGCAAACACAAAAGAATCACAAGTGGCCTGAGGAGTCAGCGATTAGCACCCGCTAACAAAGTCCTTTGTAAAGCTCCTTCGAACAGCAAAACCTGTCCAGCCTTATGGGCCTTCTCTGAATTCTGATTTGGGAAACCTTCACTGGTCGACTTCGCAACCTTTCGAACCAACGCAAACAGCTACCAGTTTCCGAGATTACAGTAAAATGAAATGAGTAAACTTTAATCGCATCGCAATAATAAATCTCAAACTTAATTACAAACTTAACTAAAAATCAAAACTTAACTAGCTGAAGAAAAATAAACTAAACTGAAGGCTAGTCTAAAATTAAAAAAAAAACAAAATAATGAATTAAAAAGTAAACAAGAATAAGTAAGATAAACCATACTATCTAAAGTAAGGTATTGAATATCAACGAGGATTTAAACAACAACAAAATCGCACGTGGCTATCAAATCTAACACTTAATTAAAGAGATAAAGGAAAACCTAACTAAACTAATTAAACAAGGGTTAACTTAAATATCTAAAGGTAAAATTAAACTACAGCGAGTTAACCATAAACTAAAGGCAAAACTAAAACTAACTGTAAATAAACTATTGATATTGCGCTTTTTGCCAGATATTAGATAATTTAAACAATTTTGGGATCTAAATTAAGCTTCCTCCGGAGTTTGGAGTGATCGACAGTCCATTATTCAAAAGATGTGAGTGGCAGCCTTTTGTTTGCTCTACATTCGATGGTAATCGCCAGTCTGCCTTTGTTGATCCATTTCTTTATGACGGGCCTCATGGCCAAGCAGCTCCTGCTCCTGCAATTAACTGACACCTACTTTCCCTCCTAACAACGAGCTTGAAAATATTAGTTTAAGTATGTCAAAGCATCGATTAGATGACTGTACACAGATCACTACAGATCTCATGACTGACTTCGTCAACATCCAACCGGTAGCGCATCCATTGGCTGCTGGGACTATATATGACGGTTGAAAGTCACGCAACATGCCGAAATAAACGAAATATTTATTAGCTTTTGCTAATTGACATTGACGCAGGTTGTCATACTGATTATTGTATCGTCTATTCTGAAGTCCTTTCAGTCATGATAGAATGCGGGCTTTTTAATGAGATTCGTTCTGACCGCTAGCAAAACGTATCTATTGTAAAAACTGGCTCCTCGAGTAGAATGCTTTTTGAGCATTTACTTTGACTGCCTTTATACATTCAAATATATTCTATGGGAAACATGCACTAAAAAATTTCTTGAGCTTGTTTGATATAAAATTACACCTTTAAATTTTTTACACAAAGAAAGGATACCTTTCGGTTTTAAAAAACGTTGATAATTATGGGCTTTTTTGCAATTGTGAGCTGTTTATTCATTATACATCGGATTATTAAATTAATTAATGCTGCCTGTACTGCATAAAATATGTTCTAAATCTATTTCAGTATTTTATGACAACTATGTGACTTCTTCCTCAAACTGTAGGCAAAAACGTACTTTGCCTCAAACAGAATGTACAAAGTGCGCAGCTTTTAAAGCTTGCTATCGAGTGTAGCAGTCAGGTTAGAAAAAGATTCCACCATTGATGGAATTATAGACATGCGGAGGCACGCTGTCGCTTTCTCCTGGGCTTTGTTTGTCACGTGTGGACCCACGTTTATTCGCTCATCAGCCATGGGAGCCTCAGTGTGTGTGTACCAACGCCTTTTGTGCGCTAAACATCAAAAGTTGACCACCTCCTCCGCTTCAACTCTTTGCTAATGCAACCAAATGAGCCGAAGTTGTGTTAAATATATACGCACTTACGCCTCGCTTACTAGAGTCAGAACCTTAAGCATTGAAATATTATTGCTATCAGCAGTAACTGAGTCTTAGTTATTTCGAATTTTGTCTTGACATCGGTGTGGGAGTAGTGAAAGAATGGGTAGATTTGTGGGATACGAGGTAGTCCGGTCGAATACTAGACGATTGAACGTACCCCTACGGTTATGAACTAGTTGATAATATAAGACGTGGAAGATCAGAGTGTTATTGATAATCTAATGAAATGTTGAAAAAGTAGAATATAAGTAACTGAGAAAGCGACTCCCAGACGAATGCACTCCAGCCATGAGTGGGCCGAAGGCCAGAGTCGCATTCCGGCCGGTGTAGTCGCCGGCTCTGGAGGTCTGCAGCAGGCAGTAGGTTGCCTGCTCGGGGAGTGTCTGAGAATTAGCTGTCACCAACTTAAGGTCTTTTTGTGACTTGGCCTTGGGAAGTGGTTGGCCAGACAGGTCCGTGATCTTGATCGGAGGTTTGACATCATCCAGCGCGCACGGACTGGTAGGCACGAAAGCTAGGCACTCGGGTCATGTCTCACAGGTATGTAGGCAAAGCATGGCTTAGCATAATAGGTCGCTACAGATTCCTAGCATGTCTTCTTCCAGTACAATCCAGCATGAATCACCGCGTCTGCCTTGAGTTTGCTGAAACTTGCAGTTGGTATCGTCAGACAAACTCTTGTCATGGGCATGTTTGCAGGTGTTTTGAAATTGTGGTGACTCATTCCACATAGGCGAGCATTTCCGAAGGCCTAGTCGTGCTTACGCGTAGGTCCGCGCTGATGGCAGCCTCTGCAACAGCCAATCACAGATCCGCAAAGACTGGTCTCTCCCGCCGGCGAATAGGACGCAGGCACTCCAAGGTCGATGCAGTCTGTCCGGCCAATAGCCTCCAAGGCTACCAGACAATGCCCGTTCTCGCTGCCGCTTGCATTCCTGCTGATAAACCGCACTTGGGGCCCGGTCAATCTTCTGAGCGGACGTGTACTCCCAAGTCAGAATTCCTTGATCTATTCTCCTTTCCTTTGTGTACACAATATACTCTTCCCTCTACTCTGGCCTTTACGGACTTCTCCTCTACTATGTTACCATGGTCTGAAGATTGCAGTTGCTGGGTTTAACTTACTTAGCCCCCTGTGATAAAATCTTTTTGCACGGTTTAAATTATTAACCTTGGTTTTCTCAGTTTGAACCATCAGGTCACCAGAGTCATGCCACCTGCATACACCTATGCGTTCTAAATGGCACCCAGGGCACGGCTCTAAGTCAGGCACTGGTGTGCAGGTCAAACACGTACTCACTCGCGCCAGGCCTGTCTACATTCAGGTCTTAGGTGCCTTTTTAAGCTTTGACTGTCAACGGCGTAGGACTGCTAGCACGCATCATGATCCCACGTCGGTTTATCCAGCAGAGAAAGGGTCTACTGCGCGCATTGCCTCTCCGTCGAAATCGCTGCATTTCAGTCCTCGCCATTTTTGGAGTTCTCGTTGTCGTCAGTCAGTTTGTTGGCCAATGGGCACTACAATATCCCCTTCTGGAAGACAATTCCAGCAGCATCAATGCCGCTGAGACCGTCTACCCAACCTGCCGAAATGACAGCCTTGAGCTGTGTCAATTGGAGGACAGCAGCGGAAAAAGTGCCAATTCCCCAGTACTAGATGCACACCTACGGACCTGTCGTTCTGAAGGGCAACTCTTTGCAGCCACTGTGAATACAACTCAGGTGGATAAATGTCTCTCATTTGAGGATTTGGTTTCCCTGCCAAACACACAGTGGGCCAGGGTTCGGTTGCCTGAGGCCTTTATGGCCTACCCAATGGACGTGGATCTGCAATCCCTTGTGCTGGCATATTCCTATGGCCTGACGCTGAATATCGTAAGTGCCTTTTCTCTCTTTCTCTTTCTCTCCACATATTATTGGATTGGCACTCCTTTGGATCTGTTATTTTTGATACCGCATCTAAACAATACATAAATCATGAAATTGTCGGAGGAAAAGAGCCATCATTAGCCAGTCGTACCCAGTAGAACGTGCGATAAAACCACGATTCAAACCTCCCTCGAACTTATTCTTATTGAGTGTAACACTCTTATAATGTAAGTCGCTATGCGATTGCCTGTGAATAGCCTGACGTGCGGCAACATCTGAGGTTAAATATCGCATCCTGATGACGGCTTATTAGCGAGAAAGCTCCATTTCAGTCTCCTTTGTATTTGTTATTAATATATTGTGGCCTAGTACGAGACCAGTGCTGGACAGTTGGTTCTCGACGGGCACACTAAACCGAGCCATCGAGTTAAATGCTGTCTACCAAGGGCTCCATAGTATGTTCGCATCCGCACAAAAGGAAGCGGAAGAGGTAACGCAGGGCCGACAGCCGACATTCGCGGAGGACGAAGGCGGCAGACATGGGGAGTCACATGATCGGCGTGGCACGCTTTCTGACGGAGGCGCCCGCGAACACAACAGCGCTCCGAGCGAACTCCAACGGCTGACTGATCGACCACCGGACGAGGGGGAGACCGGCAAGTAAGCTGACGCCACGTTAAGCCTATATATTCCTAAAACTCTGAAGGTGTGGCGGACGCCCACGTTCTTCCTCCTCTTCGTTCATTAAGGTTTGCTACTTTCTTTCACTGGCGTCCCTGTGCCCGGAAGCTTGAATTCGCAGCTGCTTCTGGCTAACCGATAACAGCTGCGTCAGCGTCCCCCCGTCCTTCGGCGTTCCTGCGGACCCGACAGTTGACCTCTGCTAAGTAAGCGCGCCTGTATAAGGGCAACTCGACTAAGACACCCCTCGGCCGAGGCAGCAAACACCTTTGCAGGCGACATTCTCTCGGGCAACTTGCAGCAAACCAATAGCAAACCACTGGAATTCGCTTCACAGTCATGCAGAAGCAGCCGACATCACCCCACACAACACAAACAGTCGACTCCCTCAGGCCAGGCTGGACGCAGTCATGACCAGCTCTGGCTTCACCAGTGGTCACTGCCGCCTGAGATAGCAATTGGGAGTTCTGTACACAATAAACCACTCCTGCTGGTGACTCTTGCCTTTTACCTTCTGACTTAGGATTCGGCCTGATGATTGTAGTGATTTAGGCAAAAACACTACATAGACCGCTACAAAGGTATGCATCGCTAGAAATACACTGCGAAGGTAATTATTCTCAATAGGAAATGTAGAAAACTGTAAAGAGCACACTTTTCACACTGATTCCGGACTTCAGTACATTTGCAAAACAGTCGACATTCCAAACGTACTCAATTGGTGTTTGCGTCAGTAAGTGAGTGCCTCTGCGCTGCCCTGTACTGACTGAGAGAAAGATTTTTCGCCATATTTCTTTGTAATTATTTCGGAATTTAAATTATGACGTGGTTTTAATAGTTCTTTAAAAGGGGTGCTGAACACTTTACGATTTTGGACTTTTCAGTCAATTTTAAAGTTCGCGCCAAAATTCATGCAACATACCGACATTTGCGAATGATTGCTACTTTTTTGCTTATCGGCATTGACTCAGGTTGTGATACAGATTATCGTATCGTCTATTCTGAAGATATATCAGTCATGATAAGATGCACGCTTTTTTAGCGAGCTTTTTTCTGACAACTAACAACATATATTTACTGTAAAAAGTAACTACGTAAATAGTGTGCGTTTTGCTCTTTGGTTTTGACTGCCTTTAACAATCATGCGCACCAAAAGTATTCCTTCCACTTGTTCGGTAGTAAATTACACCTTCTTTAAATGTTATAATTAACGAAAAGGTATCTTTTGGTCTCAAAACAGCTCTTAAATTGCCGAATAATTTTGATCCCTACTGACAGCTACACTTGAATTCAAGGTTCACAAACTGCACACTGTGTAAATCCTGTTTAAGGAAAAGTGCGTTTTCACGTACAGTTTGAGGAAGAAGTCCCATAGTTCACGTAAAATGTTGCAACAGATTTGGAACATGCCTTATACAGTATAGGTAGCATACATTAATTGACGAATACGATGGGTTATGAATGAACACCTTACAATTGTAAAAAAAGCTCATAATAAGACATTCTTCTAAAACCGAAAGATACCATTTCGTTTAGGTATAGTATTTAAAGAAGGCAGAATTTGCTACCATATGAGCACAGGAAATAAATTTTCCTTGCATGTTTTTCATAGAACGTATTTGAATTTATAAAAACAGTCAAAATTAATGATATAAACGCATACTATTTAGATAGTAGCTTTTTTACAGTACATACGTTTTGGAAGTGATCAGATCGAAGCTCGTTAAAATGGCACATCCTATCATGACTGAAATATCTTCAGCATAGATGGCACGATAATAAGTATCACAACCTTATTCAATGCCGATTAGCGAAAAAGTATCAAGCATTCACAAATGTCGGCATATTGCACGAATTTTGGTGCGTACTTTACTTAAAAAGACAGTATATTATAGGTGCTTTGCAAACCCTTCAAAATGAAGGCATTAACCTGCATGATTATTTTGGAATAAAATGTTTTAATGAGCTTTTTTATGCCGGTCATGGTCTTAGAATCCCTCAACTATGTCACCTCATTGGCGAGAAGGACGGGACATCTCTAACAAAAGTAACAAATGAATATGCCTAAGATTAATTGAGAAAAACTTTATATAGCAAGCTTTTCCTTCAAAATGCTTTAATAAGATAGTTCAGCATCCAGTTTCTATGAACTTAAGTCCTTACGAAGGTAAACTCAAGATAAAATGGGAAAATTTGACAGGTAATTTTGCCTTTTTTGTCTATTTAGGATACACATTCTTCTGAAAACGAAAGAACGCACATTTCTATGCATAAAGAAGCAGTTTTAGATGTATTTGTTTACTTGTAGGTGCCGTTCTTAGATTAAAAATGTACAAGGGAGTGCCAGAATATATCTTAAGATTTTGCAAAAACTGACAATCCTTTGCCAGTCATACCCAATCTCAAGGGTCTGCTGATGACAGCTAACAAGCCAGAAAAGGCCATTCTGGTCTCTCTTTACTTTGTCAGATCCATTCCATCCTACCTCATTAGTCTCTATGTGACTGCCTACGCGGGCTCTAAGTGTGAGCTCCTGGCAAAACGGAACTTATTTGTTCCTCTACTCAATAGGCAAAGCTTATATATTCATCATATCCCCTATCTCAACCCACCAAGCAACGAGCCCGTGGTGCCGACGTAGAGTGTTAAACTCAACGACCAAAGGCGTCGGATTCAAACCTCGGGGGTTTCGAGCCTTGAGATTGGGTATGACTGGCGGATGACGGCTAACAAGCCAGAAATGGCAATTCCTGTCTCCCTTGGCTTTGCCAGATCCATTTCATATACAGCTAAGGTCAAGGACAGCTGCAGAAGCGCAAACAACAGAAGCCGACGGGAAACCCCTTGACTGAAGGTAATCCGCTTCAAGGCGCACGATGATTGAGCATTCCTCCTTGTCCTGCCCAACTTCCTCTGACTTGGCTTTAACCTTACTACTTATGACTGTGGCTTACTAGAAATTTTGTAAGGTGCGTTGCAACTCCGATCCCTGCTGATGAAAGCCTGTACGCTTTTAAAACGTCAGGAAAGTTAAAATATGGTTTCCCTGATTGCCTTTTCCTCTCGTATATATATACACAGTATGGCGAGTGCTGCAAGAAACATTCCGCAATTTTAAAAAGACTGGTAATCACTCGCAAAACAACAATGTGAAGGGTTGCAAGACTGTTAATCATAAAGTCTAATTTCAAATATTTTCAGTCACGCTAGGATGCCGACTCTGTGAGGAGCTTCTTTATGACCACTGCGAAAAAGTTGATTCTGTAAGTAAAGGCAACTTATATAGTAGGCAATTTTATCATTGATTTCGAGTGCCTTTGTAAATTCAAATTTATTTTATGGAAAACATGCAAGAAGAAATTCTCTCTTATACTTATTTGATAGAATATAACGCCTCCTTCAAATTTTATTCTTAAAGAAAGCTTTCTCATCAGTTTAAAAATTCTAATTTTGATTTTTTACGCCTGTGCGGTGTTTGTTCATAATACAAAGAAGGGTAATTTTTTATAAAATAAGTACAAGAGAGGATTTTTTCGTGCATGCTTTCCATAAAATAGGTTTGAATTTATAAAGGCTGGCAAAATAAATTATACAAATGCATGCTATTTATGGAGCCCTTGTTTACAGAATCAACTTTTTCGCAGCGGTCAGAATGAAGCTCATCACAGAGTCGGCATCCTAGCCTGACTGAAAATATTTGAAATAAGATTTTACGATTAACAATCTTGCAACCCTTCTCATCGTTGGTTTGCGAATGATAACTGGTCCTTTTCAAATCGTGGAATGTTTCTTGCAACACTCGCCATACCGTATGTATATGCTTGCTTACGGTAGTCATTTTTGGTGTGGTAGAGCAAACTACAACTACAGTTATGTCTCATTTAATTTCATGGCACAAAGCATGCCCGATTCGCGAAACAGGTATCCGTTCTTCTGATGCTTTCATTTACCTGATATTCATGGTGGGCAAATAATGTTCTCCATTCACACAGAGAATATCATAAGGACGTCACTGACTTACATTTACGTTCTTTTATAGTAAAACATGCAAAAACAACAGCATTTACTATATCGTAGGAAAGTACTCAGATATCAGGCATAGTTGGATTCGGTCCGCGTAGACCAAAGTTCTCCTTCAATATATACTGATCTAAAATGAACCCTTTGCTGGTATGAAGCATGTTGCGCAACACAATTTAATTCAGTGAATAAAGTTAAAAGCCCCCACTTTCTGTTAAATAATCTTGTTCAAATGCCACCTGCCCTTTCCATGCGTAATACTATCTACCAAACGTTTCTTTGCTCTTGCAGAAACCCATCAATAATCCAAGCCTCTCTGTAGTTCGTAGAAGCAAGACCGTTTGTGCAGCAGGCATTAACTACTGGACGATTATCATTGTCAAGAGTGCCATTCCCAACTACGCACGACGCCTTCTGTTGCGGAAGGTCATTCGTCGGCAGGATGCCAAGGTGCGGGTCCTTTTCAGTCTTGGGCTTCCTGCAAATGGTCAAATACCACCTGATCTACTCAAGGAGATCAGCCAATTTGATGATATTCTGATCGCAACCTACACGGACACCTACCAGAATCTGACTCTGAAGACCATTGTCAACCTACGCTTTGTTCACTACAACTGTCTACACAGCAGCCCGTCGTTCGTCTTCCTGGATGATGACCATGGCATCAATCTGACGCAGCTACACCGCGTGCTCTCAAAGTACTCAGTTTCGGAGTTGCGTGGAGGCATCTTCGGTGCCATCTACCCGAGGAGTCGGGTGATGCGAAGTTCTGAGCATAGATGGTTCACGCCCGTCGCAGACTACCCCTTCCCTCGGTTTCCCGCTTATGCGAACGGGCCCTGCTATGTCATTGGGGCTAATCTCATACGCAAACTCTCCATCGCCTCCGCCTTCACGCGTCCACTGCCCAATGAAGACGTCTACGTGGGGATGATGTTGTTTAAGCTGGGAGTTGGTATTCACCCTCTGCCCAATATGTTACTTCACAAACGGCTAGAAGCCACCAATGCATCCCCTCTGGTGGCAATTTTGACGCATTTCGTCCGAGTGCTTAACATAAAGTAGTCGGTTTTGTACAAAATCTGGGGTTTGGAGCCAAACAATTTCACTACTTTTTCTAATTGCCCATTACGGCATGACTCTGCTTTGTATGCCAATTTATCCCTAAAATAATACAAGTCAACTTGAAGGATTTATGAGGTTTGTCGGTAATTGCAGAATTTTTTTAAAAAAGGAGTCATGCTCGGGTCAAATATTTCCTTGGAGAAAACGTAAAATCTTAATAAAACAACGTTCAAGATTTAGCTCGCCCATCCGCGGACTAGTCGAAGATGGACGTCCGAAATGGTATTAGTTGCAGACGCGCGCGGCATTTGTTTCAAAAATAGGAGTGGAGGAGTTAAACGATTTCTATCTGTTAAGCTCGAACGCAAATAGTGCCTTTGGGAAAACAAAGAACTTTTTTGAGCTTTGTCTTAATGTTGCTCTGAAACGTTGGAGAAGTTCCAAGGACTACGTAACATTTAAAAAGTGGTGAACAAAGCAATTGTCATCTAGCGCGAGTGCTAATCAGCAGCTGAAGTTTGAATCTGACAATGTTGTCTCTTGCATTTTACTTCGCGACTTTTTTGCACATCGCGTCAAAGTCACTGTCACAAAAATTAAATCGGAATTAGAATTCATCTGTGGAATAATGCATATTAAGAAAAAAATTTGGTTCTGTCGTTTTTACTACGATTCAAACCTTCAATTAAAAAAGGGCTCAAAAGGGCCACATCACGTATCAAACATAATAGCATAATATTTCGCATGTCATATATTTCTCATTCATTAGAAGAACTATTATGCTGATATTTACAAAAGATAAAAACTTTTTAACCTGTCAACATGACTGCAGTTTGGATTTAAAACAATCAATCTGTCATGGTTGGGTTTGAGTTGTGTGCTACATTTTTCAATAAAAGCGGTGTTTGCCGAGTTGTTTCCGTGAACAAACTTTTTCTACTAATTCGGTCATGGCATTCGTTTGTAAACGTTCACCGTCCGCTTACCTAACTCATATGTTGCGCTCTGCCTTGGGCCTCGACAGAAGCTAGAGTGGGTCAGCATTTTGGCCTCCGTATGACTGGCTGACGATGGCTAAAAAAATCAGAAATGAACATCACAGCCTCTCCTTCCTTTGTCAGTCATGTCTTTTATGTATTGAAAACAGTAAGGCAATTTGTATGCAGAACGAATGCAATGCAATGCTACGTGTAGGTTGAATGTTATGTGGGAAAAACAGCATGCTGTTTGTAGACAGGACATGCACTGAGTATGAGGGCCCTGTTCATATCACGAGTCATGCGAACATCAGAGCAAGGAGAGTGGTGTACCCACTGGCCAGAGGTGAAGGCGGACCAGTTAGAACTACGAAATGCCTGAGCACTTGTCCACGCACCGGCGCTTAACGCGCGCATTGCGTCATGATATCTCTACCCCACGGGCTGGCACATACTGCAATGGTCTTTTGTCTTTAATACTAGTTGATACGGCTGTCAGGGCCTCTGTTGAGTCAAAGCGAAACAGATGGTTTCCGTTAGGGGTCGGTCAAATGCATCAACCAGTGTGTCAATATCACCCCAACCTAAACCGGCCGGCCATCGAGCTCGTGGCTCAATGGTAAGGGCGTTGGAGTCTGATCCAAAAAAGGTCGCGAGTTCGGGGTTTGGATGGGGCATCACCTGTGTACCATTTGGTATGACTGGCTGACAACGACAAGTAAGCCAGAAACGACTGTTCTAGTCTTCCTTGTTTTTCCCTGAAATACTGTTTAGCAATTGTATGCGTGGTATTTAAACAGAAGCTTAAATTCTCCGTGCAAGGTAAACCCTATGTCGGAGGAAAGAACTACCGAACAGCAAACGTGAATGGAAAGCCTCCGCAGGTAAATGAATGCGCAACACTTGACAAGCGTTGCATAGAAGCCTGTAGCAAGTTAATATTGCGATGGCACTTGAAAACTTCGGATATACTCAAGAGGCAACTGTTTGAGCTGAAATGATTTTCTCCATGGCGTAAGTCTAGGGGGTGCATTAGCGTTATTTCATGGCTATAGCATTGCCTGCCCCGGGGGTAACAACACAAAACCCTGTTGCTTCCCGTTGTAGCGGTGACTTCTGGCCCTAAAGAATCCCAGAAACGTAACACAAAAAGATGCGCGAAACTTTGGAAGCCACATGCAGGAGATATTAGTGTGCACAAAACCGGGATTAGGTGTCTCGGATGGCAGTTGCCGCTGGCGTAAAGACAGCGCACTGAATGTGCCGCCTGGGGGCAAAGCCCGGCGATAGGATGAACTGGCAGTGTTCTTGTCAGTCCATGTCTGACTGCCTCACTGTCAGCAGTTACTGTCAAGCACGTTCGCTTGTGGCATCATTGGGTGCGTTGCAATAACGTCACCTGCCATGTGAGATACGTAAATGACCTTGAGGAACTGCAGTCAGTTGGGCACGCGTGCATGCGTGTGTCCCCGGTCCAGATGTTTAAGGTCATCGCATGGGCACATTCACCGCAAAGTCATTTGACCTTAAGGCAGTCCATTGTTGACAACGGAATCAGTGTGGCAGCCGGCCACCGGCAAGACGTGTTAAGCATTAGACTAGACTAAACTACTTACACTTTCTGCTGAATTGCCTAAACTTATGAAGGGACGAACGGGCGCCGTTTGGCGAATTATTGGTTAACCAACAGAGTACAAAGGTTTAAAGACATTCAGCAATGCAGTTCCTTGCTGGGTCATATAGTCGACTGCATTTTCGTGTGTAATGCTCCTTCCAGGCGTGCTTCGATGGGGTTAAGTGTGCTTACTTTTCCACATAAATGCGCAGCGACAGCAGTTATCTGATGGAAATAAGCAAGTCTTCAGTCAAAGTAGTACCTTGAATCTCTCCTCTTCTTTGACTTAACAGTTCTCCACAGGTGATTTATCGGAACACTATCAATGTGTTTTGGCAAGCCTCGAAATAAATTGTGGAAAATTGCACTTCAGTCGCAGACGTACTACAGTATGACAAGCGTTCAGTATCAGTATCAGTTTTTTGAGGGAAAGGTAGGCGAACGCCTTTGAACTCTCTATTGCTAACACAAGGATAGGAAATAAATGGAGTTAAAGAAAAATTAAAATGTACGTCAGTTGCATATTCCGGGAAGACCCCACAGTTGTCAGGTATTCCAAACTGTAATAAATATGAAAAACATATGAGTACTCGCTAATCACGAGCAGTATAACGTGATGCAGGTGTTTTTACACGGTTTTTATGTGGGCTTCTCCTTGATGTATAACCAGCCTACTCATAAATGAATTTACACAGACGCATGCAAAGTTCATGACAAAATTTGACTTGGTAATTTATCTCAAATTTTGCCTCGACATGTTGAGCTTCTGAGTTGAGAAAATCATGCGAAAGCTGAGTAGTTCAAGCAACTGCTGCTTTGGTTGAACATATAAAGGTAAGCTATAAGCATTTGCCCCAGAATGCAGATTCGAAAGGTTGTGACCGCAGTTTGTTTTACTGTATAAAATATCTCGGATGTAAACAAAACTGTCCATACATTATCGTGAATGTGAAGATCCTATTAAATCTGTATCACGTAAAAAGTATACTTTTTGTGCACAAAAATGACCGCTTATGCGTTAGTGAGAAGCGTAACACACCAAAGACCAATAATCATTGCCATTGAAAAGTCATATTTTCAAACAATTATTTCTAGTCATTCGTCATCAGGCCAGTACACAGACATTGATAATAAGAATGGTAAGTTGATTGCAGCGTTTTTATGATCGTCAGGTTTGGGGGTGAGAGGAAGGGGGTTGGTGACTTACTGTAAGGAAGCATCTGGGTTTTCCCTCGTCTCCCGAATGCGGGCGCCAGCGCGTGTAGGACTTTGGCTGCGATGGGCAGACAAGATGGAGTGATTTTCTTACGGTCAGTGGGTTGAGGTCTGTAGGTAAGCCGCGCAGCGTGTGCTCGACTGTTTTCTGTGGCTTCGTTTATTTTTTACTCGAAGCTTCAGGAGCCATGGCATTTCCGCGTTCAGTCGGCCAAGGGAGGCAGATTGCTTGTAACACCGCCTTTTGACTGCATAGAGTGGGTTTTGCTAACCGAATTACCACTGCCTATCCTATGCGCAACACCCGTTTTCGCAGGCTTTTGAGTATATGACCCGAAAGTCTTTTCTCGCGTCCACTTGGTGGTTCATATCGCTTAGGTGGGCGAGGATTGAGCTTAAGATCGGTCTATTATCTCCTTTGCTGAGCCAGGTTGGTATGCATTCACATATTCTCTTCTCCAGACGTCACGTTGTATGGCCAATATATCCGTTTCCACAGAAGCAGGTGAAAGAATAGATGCACATAAACTTGGCTTGTAACGGTAGATTCTCTTACCTTCCATTCATAGAAGGGGAGAGTAAGTGAATGATACGCGTAAGTTTGCCGCCGGGTTGGCTCTCCTAACTGCTGTCCTCAGACGTCGTCTTAAAATTTGCAGCGTCTCCAATTAAAGGCAATCTTATGAATCGATCTTTCTTTTCCACCGTTTCAACTGCGGCCTCTTTGACACGTTCCTTGATGTTCCCAAGAATGAACCTTTCTGGATAACCGTTTGCACGGAATGTGTTTTGTAGCTGCTGCAATTCTACTTCCAATATTTCAGGTAAGCAGGTGCGGCGTATTCTGGTTGTCATTCCCTGGACTAATTTTCGTTTGAGTTTAATGGGAACGAAACTGGGGAAATTAATGTTTTGTCCCGTCAATGTTTTCTTTCTGCATATTATGAGTTGTAATGAACCATCCTCTTGTCTGCGTAAGAGGACATCTAGGAAAGTGATTTCGTTGTTTGTCGTCGCTTTCGCTATAAATGTTAGCACCGTGTGGGACGTATTAAATTTTTGGAGAAGAGCATCGGTATCAAATCGACTTTTGAAAGCTGCTTTTTACAATCCCTGAGAAGGCTCCAAGACCTATAGGCCCCCTAGCAAAAGCCAATATCGATAGTCACAAGGAGCTTCGCCGAAGGGAAAAAATATTGCTTAAAAGACCGAAAAACGCTTCAGGAATTGTGCTGCTGGCAAATAAATGTTATGCGGCAAAACTAGAATAAATATTGCCAATAGAGGAGAATATTCGAGTTCCAGGAAGCAGTTCCGAAGAAGGAGCGATTTTTGGAACAAGTGTTTTACTGTCCTGACGTTTCGGATTCCGTCGGAAATCCTTAGTCATAGGTAATCTTAAACAAGTCTGAGACATGCGCAGGTAGAGGGTGATACATGAACAGATTGCACAATATTTATAGCTCGTAGCGGTCGCCCGCATGCGTACTATAATTGTCAGTTCGTGTAGCCACCGCTTGAGGTCTTAATTGGTGCGTTGATTGCTCAATAATTTTCACAGCGTTCTTGTCCACGTCGGATGCGGGTTTGATAATTGCGCTACAATTATGCCTGCTGTCGTCAGCGTCCAGTTTTTCCCACGTGAATGATTCTCTTGCTCAGGAAGTTTATCAGTACACCGTATGGGAATGACAAATCGTTGCGCTTGTTGATGGACTGGGGGCTTGAGAACCATGACTCGAGCGGTTTGCAGCTCACGCGGTTGTCACCTCTTGCAAGGATTTTGGCCTCGTCAAACTTGAAAATATGGCCGGGTCCCGTTGAGTGAGGTGCAACCTGGGAGTTGGCGTCTTCCTTCCTCACTGCCGCTGCATGCTCGGCCATTCGCGTCCGAAGTAATCTCCCGATTTCTCCGACGTAGTTGCGTTGTCCACAACTACACCAGATCCAGTACACGACTCCAGCCGTCTCCTGCGGTGGAAGTGGGTCTTTCGGTCTCATGATCCGGCGCCTGATGGTTGCTTCTGGCCTGTGCGCAACTTCAACTCCAAGTGGGGTGAGTAGACGGCTGACCGCTTCCGATGCATTCTTCAGGTACGGAAGAGCTCGCCAAACGTTTGGACCAGCTGAACGTGGCTTCATCTCTTGTTTGCGTATGCACTGGTTGACACAATTGCGCGGGTTACCATTCACACTCAGTACTCCTCGAGTGTATTGTAAGTCAGCAACTTTGTCTTCGACTTCGCTGCAATGCGTCTCGACGCGCCGGAATAGCGCTCCTACGCAGCTGCTTTTGTGACCGATCGGGTGGTTGCTGTTAATTTCAGGAATTGCATAGTGTTGGTTACTTTCCTGAAAACTTCAGTTTTTAGGCCACCATCGTCTTTGCGGCAAACGAGGACATACAGGAAGGCCAGTTGGTTGTTTTCTTCTTGTTCCATCGAAGAAAACAAGCAACTGGCTAAGACAAAGACCGGAGCGAAGCTGTTGAAGATAAACTGACAAAAGTATTTGAAGAACTTCACAAACAACGACTTTTTTTTGCCAAGGAGATGGAAGGATTGAGACAGTTTAGTCCTCCAATACCAAGAATGTATGGCCTCCCGAAAATTAATAAACAGGGCGTTCATCCTTGTTCTATCTCAGACATGAGAAACTCGCCGTACCACGCCGTGCAAAATGGCTTGTCGAAACGTTAAAGCCGTTTCAGAGGTGCCTGTATCCCAGAAGCCTGAAACACACGTTTGACCTTTTTAAAGGGTATCTGGTATACTAACATTGGCAAAACGATGATACTGCCATTAGATGTTTCTTCACTGCATACCAACTTACCGGTAGTTGAAACCATACAGTACCTTTGCGACTTTATACGGGAAACAGACTACAAGATAGGGATGACAGTGAAGATGCTAAATAGACTACTGACGTGCTATACAGTAAATGTACAGTTTCTCTCCAATGATCAGCTATATAGGCAAATTGACAGCAAGGCTATGCACTCAACACTTGGATCATTCCTAGCGAAGGTCTTCCTGAGCAAGATCCAGGAAACACAGGTCAAATACACTACAAATGACCTGAAGTTATATGGTCGGTACGTAGATGATATATTTTGCCTGACAACTAAGGCCACTGATATCGATGCTCTTGTCCAAAAATTTGATACAACCAAAACGGCACTTACATTTGCAGCGGAACCGGGGGGAAGCAACGAAATCACTTTTCTAGATGTCCTCTTACACAGACCAGAGGATGGTTAAATACAACACCAAATATCCACCAAGAAAACATGGACGAGGCAATACATTAATTTCCCCAGCTTCGTTCCCCTTCACCTCAAACGGAAGTAAGTCTAGGGCATGACAGCCAGAATACGCCGCACCTGCTTACCTGAAATAGTGGAAGCAGAATTGCAGCAGCTACAAAACACACTCCGTGCAAATTGTTATCCAGAAATGTTCATTCTTCGGAACATCAAGGAACGTGTCAAAAAGGCCGCAGTTGAAACGGCGTTAAAGAAAAATTTATATGCATAGGACTGCCTTTTCTGGGAGACGCGCTAACGCCCGCATTCCAGAGGCATGGGAATTCGCAGATACTGCAATCACTCCTCGCCCACCCATTTGCCAGTTGCCATTGCTGCCTGAGACAGCAACTCACGAAACACACCTCATTCTGGTGACCTGATGATTGGGATGCTCTGAGCACAACTACTACTTAGACGCACGAATGCTTCGAATTAACTAACAAACTAAAGAATCTCTTCCACAGAAACAGTTGTTGTCAAATCAAGTGTATTAAAGGAAATAAAGACAACGCCTGGTACACAGTAGTTACGAAGTGCATCGGCTCAGCCTAACATTTTCAACGAAAGGCGTCCTTTGTGAAAATGAGTAAATGTCTGAATAAATTAACTCATTTCCCCAAATGACGCCTTTCCTTGAAATTACATTTCTTGGGATGTCTGCCTTCCAGTTTATAGAAAACAGTCTAAAATTTCAAAGAAAATTGTCGTCGTAGGCGACTACTCGCTTGTTCCAAGTAATACAATCACATGTGTTGATACGAATTAACACGAGCCAGCAGATTTGAATGAGGAAAAAGAACAGACAGTGAAAACAAGTCCTAAAGCACGGCTCAGAAGTCAAAAATGAGATGTCATTTGTGGTTTGTAGGGAGAATTATGGGCGCTTGTTTGAAAAAGTAGGTGAACGACTGCACTGGCGTGTTGCTGTGAATGTTGGCGGTAAGCCAGTAAAGCTCAGCGCGACTTACATCTTTATCTAGAGGGCTGCAGGAGGAGGAGAACGTACAGTCACGAGAACATCCCGAAGAATTGGATATGCGACGTTGATACGCCCCCGCCGTTTGCCACGTCTGCCAATAAGGTGAGAAAGACAGAGGAGCTCGCCACCGTCGTCAGCAGTCGGCTTTTAGGTTGATATTTGAGAGAACATGACAATTTCGTGTATTCTTGGGCCATATTTGTGTAAGAGCTGACTGCCGACGCGATTGTTGCGCTTTGCGAAGTGGAATCAAGTAGCGCGAAGTTGTTGGAACGAGAAGGGTACATCATGCTGATGGGGATGTGAAGGCGTGAAAGGGGAGCCTATCACGGATAGCTGCCGTATAGTTATGAGAACACAGAAGGCGGTGTTGTAGAGGTCTCAAGGTCCTCGAGGTGCCGGTAGTGCAACCGCCATATGCCCTTGCCAATTTCAGAGGCCGTCCTCGACGCAACAAAAACAGAGGAGGCGCCACGATCACAACTGTCCGTTGTTGGTCGACATAAGTCAGCTGCATGCATATGGGATTAATTTGGTGCAGAGCATCCTTTCATAAATAAATATTACTTAAACGAAGCAAGTAAGAATATAATAATAGAATATTGCTTTCGCCTGCAGTAAGGCCCAGATGCGAGCGGAGAAATTGTGATAGTGCAATATAGTTTCCCTATAAGCCTGCCCATGTCACTTCCCTAACCCCTACCAGGCACTTTTTTGAACGGCCGAACTGTCCTTTCCAGTATCTCGAGTATGTCAAGTATATCTGCTACTGCTCTCTGATTATGTCTCTTATGACGAGTCAGCGACGGGTCACGAAAAGGTCAGGCAAATAAATGTATTATCCCACCAATTGAATCATCTTCTTCTCAAGCCTTTACCTCTCCCATATCAGTCACTATTAGTCAGCATATTCATAACAAATGACAGAAGGCCTTAAAAACTCAATTTAAACGACACAGGAATGCATAAAATGTAGTGCATATACAAAAATGCATCACAATATTTTCGAAAATATTCCTATGTTCTGTGACGCCTTGTTGATAACATGTGCATAACCACATAGTTTTTTTTGGATTGCAGTTCTTATTCCAAATCTTGGTCCAAAATTGCAGTTGAACTATGTCCTCCTGGAAAATCTGGAAGTCCCTGTCTTCTTTCATCACCTTCCACCCTTTGAGATCATCTGCAACGAGTACTATGTCAGACTTAACTTCTCGCACTATGTCATTTACGTAGATGGTGAAAAGGAGCGGCCCATTGACTAAGCCTTGTGGAACTCCACTTTTGACAGTTGCCCACTCTATACAGTAGCCACCTGCAGTAACTGTTTGACAACGGTCGCTCGGGATAACTTTAAGCTAGTTATCCTTAACTCGCACAGCTTTCAGATGAGGCACTAATGGAGAAAGCGATCAAACGCCTTTATTGAGTTACAGTATATGACATCTAAACGATGGCCTTCTTCCAAGGCCTCTATCGAGGGTTCTTCTTATAGAAACCATGCTGGATTGGGACGATTTGGTCACAAAATATATCAAGCGCTAAAATCGACTTTTGAATTATCCTTTCCATCAGCTTACAGCAAATGCATGTTAAACAGATCAGTCGGTATTTGGTGACAAAGAGCCTTGATCCTCTCCTATGAAGGAGAAATACATTTCTTAACTTCAATATTTCGGGAACTTTACCAGTTTTGAGCAATTTTGAGAGATTATGTAGAGTTTTTCTGCTAATTCTTCAGCCAGTTTACTAAGAAGTACACATGGGATTTCATCTGGTCAAAGTAACTTGAACGGATATAATTCCTTTAAATCTGCCGAAGCTACCAGCGGTGTAGGCTAAACACTATTAGTTCCTGTATCAGCGGCTACTTGCAACGGCAGAAGCAGTCACCATACGCCTCAAAAACCCAAGTTTATGTGCACAGAAAGCATTTGTAGCGACCTTAAGGCTCCCGTGGCCAGAGTACTATCAGTGTTAAAGGCAAGCGTGCTTTGACTATTTTGTATCAAATCACGCTACCAAGTAACACTTCGGACAAATAAGCCAACAGGGAAACGGCTGAGATGACGTGACTGGTTTGCACCGATCCGCAAACCAACTCCATATCCCATAAAACCTATTTTCCGAAATAGCGTTCAAGTCCACGTATGACCCACCTATCAACTGATTGTATGTTTATCATAAATTAAGCTTTATTTCAGGAAAGTTCACCTGACCGAGCGACTGCAACATGATGTAAAAGTCATGCCCTACGTACATTAAGGCATTTCCAAGGCCACTTCCAATCGTCAGTAGCGGAGACTATGCGTGTTGCAGGAAGCAATTGGGAAGAAAAAGTCCTGAAAATTGAAACAACAGCCTTAGTCGAGTGAAGATTCGAATTCGAACAACAATGAATAGTAACGAAAAACTGCATCAGAGGAAGCACGACTGTTGTGTCGAATTGAGTTGTACAACTGAATGTGTGTATACTGAAGAAATGGAGAAACAATGGGTCACCTTAATCCGCTAAAGATTTGAAGGAGTGACTTTTAAACCCAGACAATTACTCCGATATACACTGCTTCAAATTCCTGCCTTTTGCAGGTCAGTAGCCAATTTTTTCTCCGGAATTTAGATAACAAATTGCCAACGTTTTTCAGAACTTACAGGATAATCACATAAAGTAAATAAACAGGATTACACTAATAGTTAAGTTACTGAGAAGAAAAAGACGACTCGACCGCTAGGATGATACCTTTATTCGTCTTACCTTTTGAGACGCGTTGCAGATTCGACATTTCAGCTCATGGATCTGGTGCCACATGGAAGGCAGTGTGGTCGACTCGCCCACATCTCAGAAACCGCTTTGGGATGGTTTTGCTGCACTGGTTGTAAACAGCATTGAGTTTGCTGCCTGAACGTCATCATCAGGACCACATTCTGGCCACTGACATCTCAAAGTCTCAAACATGCTCATTCCTACAATATGTCATCCTTATCTCAGCATTTCTTATCGCAGTTAAATAACTTTTACAATCAATTTCGCCCTACCTAGGCAAACACTGAAATTGATTTAAATTTCGCTTTTGGAATCGGTATTCGTTTGCTGAAAGTTTTTCTAAGTGATAAATTTACAGCACTGTATTCTTCCTCTATTCATATGAAAGCGTTTGTGGAATGGTTTTGTTAAAAGCTCAGATCTATCTCCTTAAGTTGCCTACATAAAGTGTGGTTCACATTGATAGCAGCTCTATTAAGATCACATACAAACATTAACAATAGAGTGTACTGTCAATAACGCAAATCGTAAACTTTTTCTGTAAGTCCGGTCACGCGCAGAGATCATAACTGTCGACATAGTGTTTCATCTTTTTTTAGAAAGAGCTTAAGCAAATAAAAGTTCTGTTTAAACAGACAATAAATCGTACTCCCAACATGTGTGTAGAGTTCTGGGAATCCTGCAAACAGCTTTCATGACGAAATAAACCTCGGTAGTTTAGCGTATATATGGACAGGTTATTTTGATCAACTGGGTGGATTATATAATACGAGGGCTTTGGTTTGGAAAACTGCCCTCTTACTTTAAGTTATTGGGATAAATAGGCTCTCATTTTTTCAATATAATGAATATATTTAGATTAAAGAAATTCCCCATGCTATAAGGAAAGAGAGGACGAAATTTTATTTTAATATACATTTGCTGTAAAAGAGTTCCATAATTATACAGAAAGGTGAAGTAATCCCTACCTGTACTGAAAACGTTTTTTGCCAATTTGATCAAGTGGAACTGAGGCGAAGTTAAGGATATCACATTTATTTTCAGAAACAAGCAGCGATAGAAGTTTGAACAATGCATTTAGCTATTTTCTGAAGTTTCTTTGCAAAAAATGCAGTAACAAAATTTCTTGGTAGAACATTTTCTTTTACCGCACGGCTGGCGTGCGCGTTAAAAATTTTCTATATCATAATGCGAAGACAGCATAGAGAAGGCCTTATTGAATGTAAATCCTGTAGAAATATAATCTTTTGTAAAATGTACGTTCCGATCAAGCGTTATTTAGAAACGGAACAGACGAAAGAATAATAAGTATTTATTTTTCTGCATTTGCATGCTTATTATGGATCTTGGAAAAAATCTCCCTAGGCGAAAAGCAATACGTTTTAATGACAGAAGTATGTTTTTCCATCTCCAGTTATATTAATTCGTTCTTTTTTAAAATAAATTAAACAAATTGTCAAAATTCCCCAACTCCCCTTTGAGATTACCTTGGAAAAAGTTATTATACGCAGAAGTTCGTCAGCTTAACATCCAATAAAGACACCTTTTAAGGAGGTAAGCTTTCATGAAAACCTTTTTTAATTTTCTCAGAATAACAACATGCGTGTGGTTTGCTGTTTCGAAGCATTTGTACATATGACCAACATAGCCATCTGCATAGGAAAGAATATCCAAAAATTCGTTTTTTTCAGTAAATGCTGTTCAGTTTAATTTTATTTGAAAGGTTTTGATGTAAACGTCGAAAAGACGGACAATTACTCAACTCAGTGAATGCACAAAAAACTAGCGAAATGAAGATATACTTTATACCACGATATTCAATAACTACGTATTAACTCATTACCATATGATTTAAAATATTTTGACTGAAGGCAAGTAATTTTGTACAAAGGAAGCGCTTGCTTTAAGTTTTATACGTCAGAACATATTTAAAATTATTGTTCTAATTTATAACTATTTTTGACGTCTGCATAAGCTAGAAATTATCAAGAAAGTTTTTTTCGTAATAAACGCTAAGTTCTTATAATTATTTTAAGTAGATATATGCCTAATGCTGCTCATTATTATTTTTAAGTTTTTGTAAATGCGTTCCCGCTGGTATGGGAGAAATAATTAAACATTGTATAATATAAGGAAAATGCTGGCAGGGCTCGCAGAACTGTATATACAGCAATTTAAAACAGAGTTTCCCTGGTGTAAATTTAAATATGGCAATAGCAGCAAAATGATTAAGTTGATCCATATCATTTCGAGAGAGCTCTTCAGTTGCCGCCTCTCATTACTTAACGTGAATCACAAAAGAGAAGATACACAATTAATTCGTACAGAAAAATCGATATTAACACAAGGTCATAAGGAGTGGCCAAGTGGCTAATTAATAACATGAGAAGTTCAAACGCTATGGTCAGCAAAAATAACAGGGAAAAACACCTGAGGTAACAACTTAGGAGGAAAAATGTATAAACAGGGAGCCAATGTTACCAAGGCAAAGTTAGGTTCACTACATGTTCCAACTGTTTACATAGGTCGGGTTTGACCCGCCGTATGTAGGCTGCCTCCAGGTAGCGTAAAGTGCGAGTTGTTCGTGCTCGAACAAGTACTCGGAAGGACGTTTTGGGGTCAACAGAATGGCCCAAGTCTTAGAGATGTTCAGTATTTGAGCATCGGGGAATTCTGTTTTCTTGTTTCCTTAGCCAGCTAGGTGAATGTTCCTTAGCTCTGGTGGCCAATTGCCTCTGCGTTCGCCCTATGTACTTGCATCCGCAAGTACATATCCCCTGACTATATGGTTTACCAAAAACACATAAAAAGGATATTCCTTTACGGCCAATTCTATCCATGTCAAACTCACCATTTCATAGGCTAGCACAAGGGCTTGTGAAAGCATTAGAACCAATGCGCAAAAGGTTTTCTTCTTACACATTAAAAAGATAGTTTCGATTTTGTTGAGGAAAAAAGACACCAAAATATTTCTGACAAACACATGATATCCTTGGACATTGAGTCATTATTTACCAACGTTCCATTGGAAGAAACTATTGATATCATTTGCACTTATTCCTCGGATACCCATCTGGCCCCTGAAATATTACGAAACTTACTACAATGATGCACAAAGAATGTCCAATTTCTATTCAACGGACAATTATACCGGCAAATTGACGGAGTCGCGATGGGAAGCCCACTAGGACCTACCTTTGCTGACATATTTATGGGCCATTTAGAAGACAAAGTATCTGCCAAATTGAACAATGACACACTATACAGACGATATGTAGATGATATATTTGCGATTGTGGACAATCCAGGGGAAGCCGAAGGATTATTGTCTACAGTGAACAGTCAGCATCCTAAGATAAAATTTACCATGAAACAGGAACAAGATAACTATCTTTCCTTTCTCGACGTTAACTTATCCAGACAGAAAGATGGCTCCATTACACGGACGGTCTTCCATAAAAACACCTGGAAAGGACAGTATTTACATTATCTGAGTTTTGTTCCCATTCAATGGAAACGTAACTTGGTATATACTCTTTTCCAGAGGACCAGAATGATCTGTTCTACGGATACATTGGATAATGAATTAACCAACCTTAAACGCACCCTTATGAAGCGAGGATATCCAAGTCAATTTATAGACAAATACAATAAACCTCTAAGACCTAAATTGACTCAATAATTAGCACCAAAAATCCCGTCTTCATTTCCTTACCATTTAAGGGCGACAACATATTAACACCATCAAAAGACGCCTTCTTAATGCCATTGAAAGAACGTACTATGCTGCTGATCTGATAATTTGCAATCCGACAAAGTCTTTACCAGTTCCTCAGGCGAAGGATGCCATGCCATTGCACGCCACTTCAAACTGCATTTATGAATTTACATGAAGTTGCGGATGCAAGTACATAGGGCGAACGCAGAGGCAATTGGCCACCAGAGCTAAGGAACATTCACCTAGCTGGCTAACGAAACAAGAAAACAGAATTCCCCGATGCTCAATTACTGAACATCTCTTAGACTCGGGCCATTCTGTTGACCCCAAAACGTCCTTCCGAGTACTTGTTCAAGCACGAACAACTCGCACTTTACGCTACCTGGAGGCAGCCTACATACGGCGGGTCAAACCCGACCTATGTAAACAGTTGGAGCATGAAGTGAACCTAACTTTGCCTCGGTGACATTGGCTCCCTGTTTATGCATTTTTTCCTCCTAAGTTGTTACCTCAGGTGTTTTTCCCTGTTATTTTTGCTGACCATAGTGTTTGAACTTCTTATGTTATTAATTAGCCACTTGGCCACTCCTTATGACCTTGTGTTAATATCGATTTTTCTGTACGAATTAATTGTGTATCTTCTCTTTTGTGATTAACGTTAAGTAATGAGAGGCGGCAACTGACGAGCTCTCTCGAAATGATATGGATCTAATAAATCATTTTGTTGCTAGTGCTTTATTTAAATTGAGCATAAACAGTAGTCACAAAGGACCATGCAACGTTCCTTATGAAATTTGACCTGGTAATTAAGCGTACATTTAGTAACACTATTTCGAGTTATTCAGTTTACTGAATGCTGAAAAACCCTTTTCTTAGTTAAATCATCATTTTATTTATGTTTATTAAGAGAAATAGCCACTAGTTTTGAGGAAATTGGAAGTTGTCTCATATGAAAATAATATTCTATGCTAATATGAAAGAGGGAGCCAAACTACACATTTATATTGATAATACTAACAAGAAACTCCAAAAAAAGTAAAATAGGTATAGAAAATATTCCTTCCAGAACTGGAAAAGTCTATCCAAAATTGATCAGAATGAAGTAAAGCCAAGTTAAAGGAGAGCAAATTTGTTTGCAGTTATATTGAAGATTTGTAATTCAAAACTATATTAAGCTATTCTGTGAAGTCTTTTTGCACACAATGCAGTAACAGAAGAGCATTTGTTTGCATGCACCAATGAACCCCGAATGTCTGTTAATAAAACCAAATGCATTATATTTTCTAGAGAATTTAAGACAAATAAGGCCTTTTTGAATATAAGTCGTTGAGAAATATCGTTTTTCTTTACTTTACGTTCTTTTTTGCTTTATTTAAAAACGGAAAGACGAAAGAAAAATAAGAACTTCAAAAAATGGCAATGTATTTGGTCAGTTTTTTAATTGGTCAGTTTATACCTGAATGTGGAATTAAGCTACGCAAGCAAAAGGTAATCCTTTATAAAGAGAAAGTCAATTTGAATCGTTTATCTTCGGGAAACTTAAATAAATTCTTAAAAGTATCAAATTTCATTGTTACATTATGTTAAAAAAAGTTAATGTACGCAGTGGTTCGTCAGCAAAATATGTCTCATCAAAGTAATTTCTAAGAGGTAACCTTTTATGCAAAGTTTTTTATTCATCTTAGGAATAGCAGTTTCACAACTCCAATAGGGAAAAGATTTACCCTCGACAATGTGTTTTTCTGTTTTGTGGCCTTTCTGTTTATCAAAAACGTTGCCATATTTATTAAAACTCATATCGGAAAACACTTTATTTTGGTTAATGCTCTTTATATCTATCTCGACTCCCACTGGGTCGGACATTTTTCACAATAGGATCAATCGAAATTCAATTATATTCCATCCTTGTTCGAAACAGGTTTTATTTGTTGGCCACTTTGCACACACTGTCGAGTTACCATACAGGTGTGTCTCCGATAAACGGCTATCTCCTTCGCAGAAAGCTTCATTAGGTATGAGTAGACTAACGTGCATAAGGATATGATTTTTGGAATGGCTGACTGATGAACAACTTACACGCTGGTAGAGGTCCGCCTTACTGCTCATTATTTAATTTATCTCGAATTAACGAGTAAGTTAAGATAAACATTAGGCCATCCTCTGAAATCCTCATCAGATACAAGTTAAATCTCGCGTTTTTGCACCAGCTCGCGAGTTTTGTGCACCCAAGAACGGCTAAGCAACACAGGCGATGAAAAAAGCTTTTGGAAATTTCGCGTTTTTGCAATGATAAAAATTAAATTCGAATGATATATTTGTGCACAATTTGCGGTGTTATTTGATGCTTGCATTTGTAAGGCTTGTATAACAGTGGCCTAAGGTCCATTAGCGCCACTCTTCTCGTCGCTCCCAGGCACAGCAATAGCCTGGCTGAGTCATTTGACTATTCTTACCAGTTCAGGCGTGTAACACCAGAGAGATATGGGGGTCAAAAACGTGTGCTTTTATGTGCTCACGTTAGAATGCACAGGGAAGCAAATTTGTGAGATGAGTAGCAGTACAAGTAGTAGTAGCAGCAGCATGTGCTTGCGTACGATTGCCAGGAGGGTCGTTGTAATTTCACTCGCGTAGATTTTGACAGATGATGTGCACGGGGCTGTCTGTCATGTGCTTCCTCCGGGTGGCAACCATGAGATCTGTCTGCGAACCTGAACTTTCTGCTATCCATAACAGGAAGAAGGCTAGTTTGGGTCCAAAAAATTGTTTCAATAGTGTATTTTTTGTGACAAGAAAACAGCTTGCTATAAGAGAACACAGAAATTTACTTATATGTCTTACTAAATGGGTTTCTTGATATAGCTAAAAATATTCAACCCTTTGTTGGCCGTCTATATCAAATTGCCTTAGGTCCGTCTTACCGTTGTGCAGTTGGATTAGTAAAGTTTGCGGTGCAAAGCGCCGCACACACTTTTTATTTTCATGCGAAACCACCTTATGATTAGAAGATGGCTCGATCGCTGGGTCAATAGTTTTATTCGCCTGACGTTTCGACATCCGTCGCCCATTTATCATCCAAGACATTGGTAGAAAGCAGTAGCTGTAGCAAAGTTTTTTCCAAAAACGAGACATTATGTGATATAAAACCACATATTTGTGCTGCCTTTGGAGACATTCGATCCGTATGAGGCATCAGTATCAGTATCAGTGTATTGAGGGATATGCAGGAAAAATTCCTTTGAGTGCCCTTTTTGGACATATGTGCAGTAGTTGCAGAACATTTGTTTCTCAGACTGTTGGAGAGGCCAGTTGTCCTGTGTCATAGGATGAAAATAGGAGCAGACAGTGAAAAAATCCTCAAGGGATTTTTAGGACAAAAACTGTCACTCTTGTGGGGGTAATGCATGAGAGATTTAGGAGAAAAAAAGCGTTAAGGAGAAAAAAGGGGTTAGGAGAAAAAAGAGGGTTAGGAGAAAAAAACGGGGTTAGTCGAAAAAAGGGGGTTAAGTGTGCGGGCTCAGCCAGGATTTTAACCCCTTTTTTTCTGCTGAACCCCCTTTTTTTCTAACCCCTTTTTTTCTCCGAACCATCTTTTTTCTCCTCATTCCCTTTTTTCTCCTAACCCCTTTTTTCTCCTTACCCCCTTTTATCTCCTAACCCCTTTTTTCGCCTAAATCCCACGCATTACCCCCACAAGAGCAACAATCTTTTTCCTAAAAATCCCTGAGAGGTTTTTTCAAGGTGATAATGCTCGTTGAGTTGCATAATTTAGGCCTAAGTATTTTATAGTGGGTCGTTCTAAAAGTGGATTATTTGTAATAAATTGGGGACCAGAGTGGTAGACAAAACCAAAACACATTAAAGTACACTTCAATGGTGAAAACTCCTTCTGCCTGGTCACACTTTAACGTGAGAATGTAAGCAGGTCTGCGCTAAGATTATCGATGCGTATATTGGCCATGTTCTTAGAAAATGAATGTATGCACTAAAGGTCATCGGCGTAAATTTTGCAGGACTTTTGAAATTTCATGTAAGTATAGTTTGAAGAGCAGTAGGCCCAAGACCGTCCCATTATTGTGTAGACTTTTTATTTTAATCAAAGATCATTTTTTCTTCTATCTATAACACTGCAGAGGAGGATCTTTATTCGAAGGAAACCTACGGTGGTGTCCTTCACAGGAAACACCAGGATATAGGCTTCTGAACAGAAATCTTGTACGAAATCACGTTTTTATATCTGATGATCTCACTCACCTGTTGAAATTTAGTGTCATGCTACCGTGCCACTATCCTTTATAAATATCCGCAGTGAAACAGTTTGCATATCCATTGGAGTTTGTCCTCTCATGAAGAATTTTTGGAAATCATAATCCATGTTTTTAATAAGTAGAGTTGTACTTACACCTCTCCGCCAAATACTTAGCCAAACTCTGAAAATGACGTCAGATATATGCAATTTAGCACGGCAGTTTACACGCCCCTGGAAATATTAAAATTCCATATAATATACATTAATATATTCAGCAGGTAATACAAAGGCATATTCCAGAATTTTAAGGAATATGTTAAAAAAATAGTTATCCAATCGTGGTAATATGTATAAAAAATTGCATGAACTAAAATTTCTTTTTGTAAAACGCAAGTAATTATGTAACGTCTTAAACGTAAGAAAATAATTTGTATTTTTTGTTCTAATTTGATGGCATTTTTACGTCTCCGAAATTTGGGGATTAACGAAAAAATGTTTTTTCTCAAAATCTCAGTACCTCTTATACTTTTTTTGAGTACTTACTATGCCTAATACTGTTTATTATTATTTTTTAGTTTTCTCAGATGCGTGCACTTCGTTTTGTGAGCAATGATCAAGGTTTTACAAAATTATACATTCTCCATTTAGTTCTGGCTACAATGTACATTCGTTTTGTTAGAAGTCACAAAGAAGCTCGTTAAATGTGGGCTTTGTATCGTGAAAATTATTGGGATTTTAATTTTACGACCTTACCTGATACCGAGTAGTGACTGGGTATCAATATTTTGAAACGTCGGGATGTGGCATGAATTCTGCGCCATATTTCTGACATCCCCCATTTACTTCATTAAAAAAAGCATACTTCTGCGTCTCACCACAGCATTTGTGGTTGTAGGTGAGTCAATTAAGGCTCCATCGCCTCCGCATAGTATTTATTGGGCCAAGCGGCTGCAGTAAGTTGTCGGCAGAGCCGGCTTGCGTGTGTAATGTGATGGCTGAACAAGAAGGGTGTGTGTGATTGGTGTGATGGGTCAGTTAATATTCAGGTTTCATGGCAAGAGCCTAATTTTTCGCAACCGCTCACACTAAAATGGCGTCCACACAGGCCCAGTTGTTCGAAGACAAATGCCCGTCAATCCGAAGCTGTCCTGCCCTCAACGAGCTTCGCATTGCGGGAGAGATGTACGACCTCACACTAGGTAGGTTTGCCGCATTTTAAAACAAACCTATGTGATTCAAGTGAAGGATGGTGGTCGACTGCTCGCCCACAAAGTAATACAAGCAGCTCGTATACCCTCCTTGCGGGTGTCTAACAATGGAGCCCTTGAGAGAGACGTTTCAATCCTGCGTTGGCAGTCAGTGCCCCTAAAGTACAGTTAAAATGATCTCGTTGTGCTAACTGCTTAAAGTCTAGCGAAGGCAGTCATCGAGTTTACGTATACAGGTCAGTTTGAGATAACACAATCCAATACAAGGGGCATCATTATGTTTGGCAATTTGGTGAAGCTTCCAGCGTTGGAGAAATGAGAGCGGAATTTCTTTTAACGAAGTAAATATTTCTGGTTCCTTCTTTTGACTTTAACCTCGATAGTTTAAATGCAGAAAACCTGCCGACCACCTGAGCAGTTGCCAAATCTTTATATCTCGGAAAACTGATGGATACATGCCTTGGACGGATGAAAGCTCAATTTGAGAGCTTTATCTACACTGATATGTTTGTCAGTCTTCCAACTGAGACAGCACTCACACTGCTGCGAAGCGAACATCTGGCAGTCAGTTCTGGGGAACTGATTTTCGCTGCCATTTCAAGATGGGCGTGCCCCTGTAATGAAGTCGATGAACAGAGACTGAAACGGCATGTTCCAGAGATGTTAAAGGACGAGCGTTGACTGTGCGTAGGTGCATATTGATTACATTATTAAATTTTATGCGGAAGTATGCTAATGGTGCAAATTGAAAACTAAATCGGCGCCGCATAAACGAATGCCTCTCAGCGTCGTTTCAGTCAACGCATGAGACCAACCCTAGCTGTAGTCGTGTTTGGAAAGGAGAGAAATCAGGACAGATGGTCTGTCCTTTGTGTCGATTCCGAACTACAAAATGAATAGAGGATTGCTGATATGAAAAAATCGTCAGTATGCCTCTTACAGTGAAGTGGCTGGTGAGTTGACTAATATTTTTTACGTTACTGCAGAGGGAATGTCAGCCGGTGTTTTTGCTGCCACTTTTGCTAGATTATTGCAAATATAGGCAAGTCTATGTATGTTATAAGTCAAGCGCATTACACTCTACTGTCATTAGATTTATACTCCAAATTGTAATTTCTTGTAGGTCCAGGTTAATGGCAAAAAGCCACAGTTTTTATTTTGTATATAATCGCAGACCCTGCAAGATATATTAAACCATTTAAGTTAATAATTATTCTAATTTTTATGAAAGCAGATAAATGAAACAATTGAGTAAAAAACTTTCAGTGGATTCTTCTTCCACTCTGATAATCGGTTTTGATAAGCCATGCAGCTATTCATGTTTAAGAGTAAAAATTCTGATTTTGTCGTCCAGTATATAATTTGAATGCAAATAGACATCCATGGGAGAGATTTATATGCAAAAAAGCATAGGTAACAGGATGGGTCGCATGCTGATACGAATATTTCATCAGTGAGCCTGCACATGGACATATTTTGACAATAGATCATTGCGTGGACATGTGAGCTCTTGCAATTTAGCCAAACTGTTAGCTTTCATAGTTAGTCTCCAACCGCATAAAATGGTTGGTGCGATCTGCGTTAAGTTCTTGAGGGTCAATACATTCTTACACCCGCCATTGTAAAAAATGAATATAATTCAACTCAAAGTGATGGCTAATTTCGAGTGCGTTTAGAGGGCAGCGAAATGAATATTAAGCAATTCGCTCACACACAAGTTCACTCCACATACGAGTCGATGAAAAATAGCTTCACATTCGTTGATGGGAGTGACCAGGCGTCTGTATTGATGTCATGCCAATACTTATTATCTTCTAACTGTAAGATATATCGGATCAACTTTGTGTAAGGCAATCTAAAACACCACACAAAGCCAAAGAGCGCGATTTTTAACAAAGGTATTTTGTGTGTATTTTTCACCTTCTATACTTCAGACAGCCAAAATAGTATTGATATCCTCTTAACCCTTAAGCCGATATACGGCTTTTTATCAAAAGAACAGCTTTTGGGCGGTCTACATGCATTTACCGCTGACCTAAAGCTACTACTCATAATATGAGACCTTTCCACAGTTTATATTATGTGGTGAGGGTGGTAGCCAAAGCCTTTTAAAATTGTACTGTTTACATTTTAGCTTGTCACGCACATGTTAAAACTGTCCATATTATAATAGTATTCACAAATGAACGTTTGATTGGTTTTAAAAAAGCACCCCTCGACATGACGAGATACTGTTTCGGGTTTAGACTTTTGAGGGGAAGCAGAAGATAAAACGTCTTCTGAGAAGCTGTTGGCACGTGATTGCGGAACATCATTCATTTAAATTTTTTTCCTACCCGTAGGCATTGTTTGAGCTTAGGTTTCTTCTTCTTCGGTAGCTAATTGCCAAAGGATCTAAAGTAAACAGATGCATGGCATATTTTCTTATATAAGTAGGTCCATTGAATGCACATTATGAAGTATTACGTGAAGGCATCGGTTAAAAAGTCGGGCTTGATTGCCCTGGGACATCTTATGGAATCATAAAACAGCACGAATCCTAGAAGTATCAAAATGACGAAAGATGTCATGTAGCAATTTCAGGCGTAACTAAAAGTGATCAGATTTATGCCATCATTTAACAGTACTCTGGAAACAGGGATCAGAAAGGTGCTGCTCGCCGTCTAGAATCCTTAAGATTAGCAGTCTGCCTAAGCAGCCGTTCCAGGTGCACCTCCTGCAAGCCAACATTATCTTGTATTTTCGTGAAATTGTTCCGGGTTAAGGTTTTTGAGGGGAAAAAAGAGATCTAGACGTTTCTTAAGTAGATATAGGCAAGTTGACTGCACAACTGATAGTGGCTGATATTCTACTAAAAATTTATTTTTTTGCCAGTGACTTGAAGTAATCGGACGCATGCCTGTTTCGTCTTAAAGCAATATTCCCATGCATACGAAGTATTTAATATGATTGGCAGGAAACATGATAAAAATAGCAGTAAATACACCCGGGACATATTAAAAATTCGCAATATTGGGATAAAACCAATGCGGAACAAATTCTTGAACAAATTTTTGAATCGAAAATTAAAAAAAGGATACCAGTTTCCTATATTATATGCAAAAAAAAACAAATTGTGACTCCTATTTGGCAAAAAATGCAAATATATACCTGCCAACATTTGGCAACAATTTGATCGCAAGAAGCCTTAAGTTGTTGGGCTGAAACATTCTGTAGACTTGTAACTATAAACAGACAGCCTCCACAAGTGCACCTCCGGGGGTAAGATCGATTACGTTACTAGAAGAAAAAAAAGAGAGTTGAAATTAGAAGCACAGAGAATAAACATGTGATGACTCGACCAAAAATGTCATTAGCGTGGTTGTCATCATTCTTAGTAGCGACAGAGAAGTGTTAGTGCGGGTGACTTCTGAATTATACAGATATGCATATGTTTAATTTCTCACAAGGATGCAGGGTTGTTGTCTCAGCCCTTATTGTATGAAAGCTGTATCCGTCTGCTGTACGAATAACGACAAGCGTTTGTTGTAAGTATATAATTATTAAAACGATTATCTTACTGTTTTTCTGAGCATCGTCTGTCTTGCAGATCACTTTTTAGTCATTGCAGGACATTTAATAAATTTTCTTCAAATTTTCCTGGATTTTTTGTTGATTTAACGCCGACCACTTAACAATGAGATACATTCATTTTTTCTTCCATTTAGTAGCCAATGTTCTTTTTATAAACTTGGAGTAACTGCATTCGCTGTCTTGAGAAGAACTAAATTCACCGTTTTACCTAAATCACCCCCAGTTATCTCGACGAACGACAGTTTTCTACGGTGGTTCTCATATATATATATATATTTAAAGATTGTTGCCTTAATTTCAAGCTCATTGTTATACTTCGTTGCCCCCGTGTAAATACGAAAAAAAGGCTTTATTTTCGTAGTTGGCGGGTATGCTCTACAGCAGATTGGCGTAACAACCGTGGAGGAGTTCCAGGTGCGTGAGCGGCGCTGGTGCCAACGAGCGCCACTTGCCTGTCGACGCCAAGAACAGGGAGTCGCTGTCGTGTGGGTAGATATCGCTGCAGACATGGCAGAAGGCGCGAATGCGCTGATTGGCGTCTTTGGTGGAAACCATAAGGAAGGTGACACCTGGACAAACCTCGCCTCCTGCGAACTTTACGATGTAGCTCAGAATAGGTAAGAACATTTTTGTGGCTTCTGGGCTAGTTTTGCCAACGTCTCTGTTCTTTTCAATGGCCTCTGTCACCTCCTAATTCTTGCCAATAGGTGGTGCAGACGGCCTGACCTGCGTCAGAGGAGGACTGGTCCAGCCGCTGCGTCTCTGCCTGACGATAATCGGGTCTTTATATTTGGCGGTCACGATGGGCCCGCGACGGATTCCTTTGATTTCTGCTATTTACGAGCAGATTGGCTGGAAACGACGCACCCAGCCACTAGCACAGAACTTTGGCTACCAGCAGCCCGAATGAGAAATGCGCGGGCATATCTTGCAGCAGCACATTTAAGAGGGAGAATTCTGGTCGCAGGTGGACAAATAAGGATTGGAGAGAACTTAACGTTGAGGAAATGTTTACGCCGCCAGATGTCAGTTGCCCCATGGGCCAGTGGACAGAACTGGCTAACATGAAAGAGGCGTGAGTAGATTTTTACCTTCTGACCGCCGGTGACGCAGTCTACGCTCTCAGTAAGAGTGTCTGTGCCTGCATTAGCGCACAATTAGCTGTCTCATGCAATTCCCCATTCTCATGGATATAATGTTTTCCCCTTAGGAGGCATAGGGAGAATTGATTTCCAGCCAGATGCACATAATGATGCCCTAGGTGTGATGGCTATTCATGCAAAGTGGCAGTATAGCCCAAAGCACTCGCAGTTTTGTTTCGAACTGTTTTCATATCTCCAGACCTGACTTATAGTGCGTAATTATTCTAACCTGAACCTCCTTAACATTTTTTAAAAATTGATAGGAAACTACTATAAAGAGGAGGAAAAAATACACACAGTAGAGCGTTTTACTGCACCAAAAGATTCAGCAGATTTCGAAAACGACTTTTCTTCTTGGACTTGGTCAGAAATGGGCCCACTTGAATCGCTTAAATGGATTAAAGGAGCTGCAAGTGTTCGCATCTAACCTTCCGCTCTTTTTGGCCTCATCAATTAAATACTTTGCAAATAAAACGACTTCATTTTGTTTAGGACTGTAAAAAGCCAATTTTCTGGTTTTGTTTTTTTAAACGTGCGAAGGATGGTCAAAGTCAGAAACTGGGTATGCGGGGAGATTCGTAATGTTTTACACTGTGGGCCACTGTGGGCTGGAAGTGCTTCGGATACACAAACAGGAAAAATTAAACAACTTGAAAATTGCTGTCAACAGCAAATGCAGATAATCAGCTTCGAAAGAATGAAAATATGTCTGTATTTAGACCTTATTAATTAGCAGTCACCATTGCGAGGATCAAATCGGCCTATGTAGCGAAAATAGAATCCTTCTTCTCAGACCCTACAGTATTCAAGAAAGTAGATTTTTCCAAAGAGGACGTTGCATAAGCTCCAGTGAACTTCAACGACTCTAAACAGTACGGTCGAATATGCCTTACTTGTATAGCATACGAAAGCTTTGCAAGGATGGCCTTCCAGTTCGTTGGTATTAACAATGCGCAATTAGCCATGTGGTAAACAATGTTCGCATGGACTTAACTGCCACCAATTTAAAGAAAACACGACCTTAACGTTGGATTGATGATCCTTGTCCCCTGTAACCAACATAGTTGGTTTCATTTGCGAATTAATATTGATAAATCAGCTGGAAATCAGAATACAAATACACTCCCTCATGGGAATAAGTTAAAGATACCCGTCGCATATGCTGTTCCTTTTTGAACAACAGACATCCCGGAGAAGAGATGGGATTGCTATGTTCCCGCCTAACCAACCTTCTTAGGCCTACGATTTAAGGACGAATATGGCGTTTTTCAATTAAACGACACTAGCAATAGCTTAAACACTACGATTATTACCTTGGTGGAATTCACGTTTTTTGCACAACATATGTTAGTATAAATATGTTATTTTAAAATCGTTAGTAACATATGCTCAAGTTTTATCTATTGTCTAACCTAAAGATAAAATTTCAATATGTATGTTACTCACTATTTTAAAGTAACATATGTCATATTGGATATTTTATGTATACTGCTTCAATAGGGTTTTCAAAGGCATTGCCTACTACCCTAAATATACTCAACAATTCACTTCACGTTGAACAATCGTTAATCAGGCATATAAGTTGTGTAAGCTAAAGTCAGGACTAAAATGGTCCGTTTGATTCATTCTCTCTAACTTTTTGTAATTTGAAGTTGACGCAATGGAGTCCGGAGGAGCGTTTACCGAGAGGAGCCCTGGTCATGAACACGTAATACTTTCAGTCGTTTCGTGACCATTCAATATGTTTGCAATTAGCAACCTTTCAAATGCAAAGCAGTCGAAACCAGCAGGGTCTATTCATACAAATACATTAGGGGGGAGCTTGTCAAGTAATTCCTCTTTTTGTGTAAATGAGATAGCAATTGGAGAACACAGCATGTTAAATTTTTACAGAAGCAAAACTAACAAAATCATTTATGACGAGGCGAATCATCAATAACAATGTTACCTTTAAACTTGGGAAGGAAAAATAAGGACGGGAATTAATAAAAATTTAACGTGGATTAAATGTGGGCATACGAGTACCGAGGCAAGTAGAGATTTGACACATATTTTAACTGCTTACATTGGTTGGGTTTCTGCCACCGTACATAGTCTGCGTCCAATTTATTTTTACTGGAACAAGAACTCGAGAAGATGTATTGGAGTAAATAGAGTGACCACTGTCTAGCAAGTTTTTTGTAATGGAGGACCGTGGCAATTTTTCTCTTGTTGAAAAAGCCAATTCGGCAAATGTTCAGCGGTCCTGCTCGCCAATTGCCTTTCCATGTGGCCAATGTCTTACAATCCGCAAGTGCACGTGAACACCTTTTTGCAGTTTCGTGCGGCGGCATTCTTTGTGTGGTTAGTTAGAATGCCTTTAGGGAGGGGTGATGAACGCTTGATCATTTGCACTGCACATCCCTTCCATGATGCAATTTAGCCGTCGCTTAGTTGTATTTGAGATATTCGCTGCGTTAAATATGACTTTGCTCTTATCGATTCTGTGAAAATTTAAAATGCATTGCTCTAAAATTGTTATCATCTTCATGCAAAGAGAGGAAATAATTGGCAAAATGTCCGGAATGAAGTTGTACGAAAAAGTCTAGCCGTATTCCTTTACTTCATATTTGAAGCTAAGAAAAATGCGCCAAACTTTCAAAATGCAAGCGATAGGCATTTTATCTTATCTTTTCTTACTCATGCAAAGAGAGTAGACCGTTAATAAGGTCTCCCAAAATTTATTTGTACAAATAAATTCAACTGTTTATGCTATCTTTAAAGATGAACCTGGAAAAAATGTGCTAAACTTTCAAAATACCAGCGAGAGCCAGCGCTTCAAGCAAGTCCGAAGCCTGCCCTAGGAGCATTTTGTTCGTTGGACAAGCGTAAGATGAGTCCCCTGCTGTCCAGTGGGATTTTTTGGCACTAGAGACGACAGTCAGCCGAAGAGCTTGATTGTTCGATACCTGGTTGAAAAATAGATATAACTCCTACACACTGCGAAACGACACTAGACAATGAAATGACGCGTGTCCATTAACGCCTCACGTGTGCAGAGCCAGGCCAGGTCTGTGAGAGCGTGTTTGTTGGGAGAGAGGGACGACCGCAATTTAATTTACTTCGCAACCAGTTTATGCGGTGACCCAAGGGCGTGAACCATGGTGCAGGAGTGGCGTTGTGTACACAGGTCCATACTGCTATTTCAAGGCGGGAGGTGGTTTGTTTAAGCAACCCTCGAATCATGCACGACTATCTTGCAAGCGAGGGGATCTGGGTCAAGAGTTTTCATTTCAGGCAGGTGCAGATAGCCGCGAAAATGAGACGGGGAGCCTTGGAAAAATGGGGATATTGGCCAGCATTCTTGGGGTATGGGATTCCACATTGAGCCGGAAAAATGCAAGGGGACAGCTTTTGGAAAATGCGAACAAGCTAATGTAGGTCAGACAGATTTTGAGTACAGCTGGATGTGGAGAGTACCTAAATTGTTCATCCGAGGTTATTAATGCGATTTATTCAGCATAATATCCCAATTTGCAAATAAAATCTGTCTGCATTATTGTGACGGTAACTTCCCTAAGATTTTTCTTATTCTTGCAATTTTTATGTCCACAAAAGCGAGTCCAAAGACATCGGCTTATTTTTCTTCGAATTCCGTGACTGACTGATTGAAATTTACGGAAAAACTATAATTACAGTGTAGGCGTGTTATCGTGCCATTGTGCCTACTCTACGTGGCAAAGCGATCTTTTAGAACTGAATATATGTTCCCCCCGCCCAACTTTCGAGCGTTATTTGCGGTTAAACATTAAGTGTTTGGTTTGGGACTGTAAATCAACATTTTATTTTTTTGGAAATAATCAGAATCTTATTAAATTAAAGAAACTTATATTTGTTTCAAGGTACTGTAACAGCCGCCATCTTTTATGCGTATGTCTTAGGCACTTTCCTGGTAATATCTTAATTACCACTGTTATTCGTTATGTCGGCCCTCTCGTCCTCAACCGCGTCGTTGATTCTCCTCTCCTATTCCACTATTGGAACACATCAAAGTGTTACCCTTTCCAACTATCAACCAAGAAAATCCTTGATTCGTCTGTCGTGTTTTGGTTCGGTCTGTAATGTGAACCACTTCCAGTAAAGCACGCATTCAAGGAGTAACGAGTGTTTACAGGTCATAAACCCATCACGAACATTACAGTACTTTATGTAAACAACCTCATCAACATAAACGCCCGTTGCTTAGGCAACTGATGCCTATTGAGGGGAATTAAACCTTTTACTGGTGAAATTTAACGAAAAGAAAAATTCAACCTTATATGGCCGGAAGATAACGAAAAAGAGGAGGATGCGGGTTACTGAGATTGGAAAGTAGATTTATGTTATAAGTCAAAGGTAAATAGAATCCCTAAGGACAGGCCAATCCTCCACTTTTCCCCTCCTCTAATCAGTTGCAGTTGAGTTCAGTCAGGAGTCGCAGCTTTCCTGATCAAATGTATTACACGAAAACACATGGTTGTTGCAATTTGCAAAATTTTGGTTATCTTAAAAGTCCAGACACATGCCAGCATGCTGCTGGTGCTACGACGGTTCCGGCTCATGACCGGGTCCCACAGATTCCCCCTGTTCGCTTTAAGGTCGGTATACCGGTCTTGAAAGTTCAGATTTTTAGTTTCCTCAAAAACAGATTCTGTTCTCGCCAAACACTAATCAATGCGAGGACTATGGGCATAGGCAGGAGACATTGCAGCTGCGTACCAACAGCATGTATGTCTGGGCATTTAGCTTGTACCTGTGGTGCTTGTGTGGCAAATTAAAAAAAATTCACTACTGCCTGCCTGTTGAAGCATGTCCTTATGACGTGCTCATCCCACAGTGCCTGATGGATTCGGTCCAAATTTATAAATCACATTTCGGTCTATGAATATAGACCTTGAATATACTAACCTTCAACGAGAAGGTCAACTAAATGATTGGGTAATTCAAAATACGAAGCACCTTTCTTCATTTTAGCAAATAACAATTGTGACGGCCCAAATCTACTTCCAACCATATGCCTTTGAATTTACTAGCGCACCGTCGTGTACCGCTGTGTGTAGGCTTTTTAATTCACAAAAGACGGCCGCAGAACTGCCAGCATTTTCCACGCGTTCTTTCCCCCGTCCCTCTCCTAATTACCCTGTCACAACCCCCTTTTTATCAACCCAAACCCCAAGCCCCATTCCCAAGACTAAGTTGATTAGAACGATAATTAATTGATTGCTTGTCACCCTGTATCTTCCCCTTCCATATAAATGTAATGGCCCGAAGAGAATTTATCGAAAGTATACGTATGCTCGCCAACTGTCCTTCTGAATTCACAAAAGGTAAAAAATTAAAATTAATCACAATCAGTATTGTGAGTGTGTTCTAATGGTTAAGAAAAGCACGGGTGCTGTGTTGTTAAGGTATGTTTCGCGAAAATATAAATCATTCGGCTAAGGGCTGAGCGTACTGCGAAAAAAATACACTGTTCGCAATTCGATGCAAAATGATTCCTCTCTCACACGTTAAATGTCTTCCTGCTGAAAACGGACTTCTCCTCACGGTTTGGTTTGGTTAAGGCCGTAAAGCGTACGCTATCATTAATAATTCAGATTTCCAAAAAAACAAGTGTTTGGCTTCCAGATATCCCCTAGTGTAATTTTATCGGTTACCTGTCATGGAATTGGACCGACAGCCGCATATATGGTGATAATTCTTACACTCAATTATCAAGCCGAGTTATTAGCGGGAAAATCAATTGCCGCATCTATGCGCTGATATTTTGTCAGCAAACATTAGGGATTGAGATAAATTTTCGTTGATAACTGAAAATGTGAATCAATAACGATTCATAGCGGTGATCTCGAGAGCTACTATTTGTGATACGAATTTCTCCGCATGGTCACTGAGAACCTTGAAACAAGAGAAAACCGGCTGACATGGGTCACAGATTTTTTGCGCAGGGCGGTCGCACACTCTGTGCATCGGTGACTCAAAATCAACACCTACCTCTGGTCTAAGAGGTGCCCCCCAAGTATCCGTCTTCAAGCTTTTTCTCTTCCCAATCTACATAAACGACTGTATCCACGGGCTGGATTGCAGCGTCATCATGTTTCCTGGCGGTGTCAAACTCTGAAAAGCCATCAGGTCTGACGTCAGAAGGCAAGCACTCCAAGAGAGTCTCAATCAACTAAGCACTAAACATGCTCGGTGGTTCTTAAAATGCAAATTAAGTAAGCATGTGCATGCCAAAATTACTCAACCTTTTATTCTTGTTAGTTTCTGTCCTTACTTTTCTTACCCAACGTTAAAGGTGACAATTCCATCGAGCATTCGCCACGTTAAAATGACCTTGCTATTATTACGTCTGTGAAAATTTAAAATGCTGTGTTCTCCAATTGTAAAGTTATTCATGCAAAGAGAATTAGCACAAAGAAAGGTAAACAAGTCAAATTTGAATAAGCCGCGCAGGGTCATTGTTTAAAATTTCCCGATGAAAAATGAAGAAAATTCATCTTATTAACTCGAAAAAAATGAAGAGAACCTCGAGTGCGTGGCGCAGTTGTTCAAGTTTTGAACAACACAGGTCTTGATATGAAGTATTAGCATCGCACCACATAGGAGTTGGGCAGGGCTGCCTGACGATGGCTACTTACCCAGAAATTAACATAGTTATATCCTAAACCATGTGCGTCTGCACGTGTCTTCCAGGGTGAATTATTCTACGTAAGCAGGTTCTGAATACTGAGCGCACATCCGGCGGACATTCCTCCTGAACACAAAAGCATGGAAGGACGATTGGGAGTTTTTTGACTAAGAGCCTGTTAATGGTATTGAGAAATAGTATCCGAGTTCACAATAAATTTCCTCTTTTTCCACTATGAACGCGTTGTCCCATACAATAATGAGAGGTAAATTATAATTTTTTTGGAATCCGAACCTGTTAAGTTAGATGGACCATAATGTCCGGGTTCACAATAAATACCCTATTTTCTTATATGAACTGGAAAAACTGCGATTTTCTAGCAAACTCGTTGCCTAAACCATCTTCACAGCCAAACGCGCGACACAGTTGCTGCTTGCGATTAGATGGGGATTTTCCCACATCGACAAGGAACCCTTCAAAAAAACTTCAGAGCGTTTCTTCGGTCTCACTTCAAGTATGATATCAAGGCCTGGCACCCGTTGTTTAAGAAGGAAGATCTGCACTTGGAACGAATTTAGGCGAAGGCTACGAAAATAGTCAAGAATCTTGGTTAACTGTCTCATGCAGAAAGATTGACTGAACTTTATTTATTTCCTCTCAATTTCAGGCAACTACACAGTGACCACATTCAAACCTACCGAATTTCAGAGGCCGTGAGGGCACCCTACATTTTGGTGAACACTTTGAATTGGTTAAACAGATCGTCTGGAGTTCATTCCTTTAAACTACAGAGAAAGCCGGTCCATAAGGACGTTCGACGGAAAACATTCTTGCAGAAGTGGTCCTTTCAGATACTGTTGGGATATCTAAACTTAAACTGAATTCTCATTTGCTCAGAAACTGTGGCACATCAAATGACAATTGTATTAGTAGCAGCAGTTTGTAACTAGCTTACACATATCACCGATGTTAACGCTACATTTATATTATGGATATGAATAGTGAAACTGAAAGTGACTCAACGACAAAGGTTCCGCACATCGTTCATCTTTTACTATTTTCTATGAGGATGGTCCAAGTGAGAATCTGAAACCTCCAGGGCGTAAGGTTACTGATCCAACGAATGGGTCCGCTTCTTCTCAGAAGTAATGGTAAGTTGCGTAGTTTTAGTAGCAGGATTAAATATTCCTATCTCACAGCCTCTTTACTTACATGTACCCGCAATCCGAGCATGCGTTCAGACTGAACTATGCAGTTGCACGGACTGTTAAATTATGAGATGCGATAAAATACACACGTCTCTCCCCAGAGACTTAGTCATTTTATGTGATCTCCATGACTTGACTTTTGCAGGCGTCAAGAGAATCGTCCACACCGGAAACAATAGATGCCCATAATCTATAGCATCAATTGTATTCGCTCAGTGCGGAAAGCGAAAATCGATGGTCCTTCCCAACAACTGTGGAGTTTTTCGAGCGGTTTTTTTATCCCCAGCTCTCTTCTCTCTCCACACTGACGACCTACGATCACCAATCGAATGCTTGCTTGTTTAATATGCTGATGATATGGTTGTTTGCCATCCTCTCAAAAGTCATTCACATCTCCAAATACTTAAGGATGTCCTTGAACATGCCTTAACATGGTCGTCAGCAAATGGCCTTCTACTTAGCGAGCAAAAGTCAGTCCAGTTTATTTTTCAACAGTGACCTCTCCCAGTCCCGAAATTATTGACATTCAGCCCACCAAAGTATCCTCTTTCCGATACCCCGGTGTTACGCTAGCATCCAACCTTACATTTGATCTGAATATCGAAGGCCTTTTTATCAAAATCTGTAAACTTTTATACTATATCCGCCGCTTGCGTTCATATCACACACAACAAGCCCTAATCTGGCGTTTTGTAGATACCTGTATTCTCCCCCCATTCTTTTCTGCTCTCCAGTTATTTTTCCAGCCTTACTTAAAAAAAGACCTTGTCATTTTAAAACGTAGCCTCTGAAAGCTCTCTTCAGCTGCCGGTGTTTCCTATGCTTTTTTTTAACTGACATTTTAATACAGTGACATTTTAAAACGGTCAAGTAATTTGCTGACGCATCCTTAATGAGGTCGCTCACCCTCTCCACTCTGAACTAATGACTGCGAAGTCTTCCCGTCCCACGCGTCGAGGCTTCCGTCATATGTCTTGCTACACATCAGCATATCAGCAGTCGGTATTCCCATTCCTAGCACGCTACCTCACTTGGGAAAAAGCGGAAATTGAGTAGTTGAAAGCTGCTCTATCTCCATAGCAAACGTGGATATCGTGTAAAACTTGAATTGTGTGTATTAAATGACCTTTTACCTTTTACCATGACATATTACCTAACCTATTCTTTTCTCTCCGTGAAGTCATTTTCGTTTTATCTCAAATAAAGCAAGATTCTCTTCTTCTATTCTCCTTTTCTTCAAAATAAGGCGAGCGTGCAATTACGACACCTTGTCCCACGTTTATCTTGTCCATCGCATCTGAGACGTATTTTATGTATGACAGAGCTAGCACCATCCCTTGTGTTCTTTCTGTTTGGTCCTCTGTGTTGAACGCGTAGGAGTCAATGTGTAAACCCCTTCGGATAGTCATTTTGTTGAAATTGTTCGCGGAAATATCGGACCTCACGCAGTTTTCTTACAACTGGCTGTAATAATTCTGACTCTGTGTGAAGCGTGTTTCGACAGAGCTGCGTTTGCAAAGCCTGGGATGGTTTCTATGACAACTAAGATGCTACAATCATGTCCGATAAAAAAACTGTGAATCTTGCGATTCCTTAAAAACCCATGCATGGAGTTTGCTTATCCTCCTGCCTTTACCATTATATTTTTTCCACTTGATTTTTCAGTGTCCGCTGTTTTGATAGTACTTTAGTAAACTCATTCCATACCAAGAATTATAATTGGAACATGTGGTGCAGAGGATCAGTATCCATTCTCGATTAAATCTGGTATTTGGCCTCGAAGCAATTTTGTGTGGTACAGGGCGCTGCGTTTATCCATATTCAGGAGCGTCACGGTGCTAAGTGTGGACTTATAAACGCCTTCTGTTTAAATGGGTCGTGGGAATATCGGGCAACACGCCTTGTTTCCTCCGTCCAGCTGCAATAAATCTGAATATGTGTTCTCATAGGGCTGCGTTTGTGGACATCCAGATAGTGGCTTTGAAAACTAAGATGCTACATTCATGTTCACTACATCCCCGTTAATCTTGTGCTTACTTTTCACCGTTGGAATTTCATTTGTTGGCAGATTCTTCCGTTTTCCTTTACGTATGGTTTGTTCCACATTAGGCAAGATCAAAATGAAAAAGTTATTGTAGATTTCGGCACGCTGTTTTTCGGCAACGCAATTGCCGTTTATGTTGCTGCTGTTATTGAAGTCTAAGGATGCAGGTAATCGACATCTATTTCGGCTTTCCGCCTGAAAATATTATTTCCGTAAAACCGTAGGCATACCTCAGTGGGTATATCAGTGTTCTTTATGGACGCCATTCTGACTGCACTTTACAGAAAAACAGTTCTAGTATGTTATTTTGAAGAGAAAATATGTAAATGTGCTAACCAAAGTGAATTCATCTTCTATAAAATCCAGGCGTAGGCTGTGCAAATCCTTCTCTCCTTACCACCATATATATTTTACAGTGCCATGTATTTTGCTGGTACTGCGCTAAACTCACTCCATATCACGAAGATTATTGTAATCACGTGATGCAGTGCATTAGTATCCATCTTCAGTTACCAGTTTCTATTACCTTCCCCTACTTCAAATTGCGACAAACACATAGAGATAAAATGCATATCTGCTATTAGACAATTTTACCTACGATCCTCAGGTTGACTTTGCGTAAATTCTACTGTTAAAATGTGTAATCATGTGTATACTGCTCACAAGTTTATAGTAACATATTTATGTAGTTGTTTTGGCAGATTTGCTTAATTTGAGTTGAGCCAAGTGTGAAAAACTCTAGGCATTTGGCCAAACGTTGCGAAAATCCCCATTCGATAATTCAGAAGGACAGTTGGCGAGCATACGTATACTTTCGATAAATTCTCTTCGGGCCATTACATTTATCAACTTAGTCTTGGGAATGGCGGCTTGGGGTTTGGGTTGATAAAAAGGGGGTAGTGACAGGGTAATTAGGAGAGGCAGGGGGGCCAAACGTCTAGAGTTTTTCACACTTGGATCAACTCAAAGAAACATATTTATTTTATGTGGTTTCAACTGAGGAAAAACCAAAGTTCTGTCGTTCAATTCCCTATGTGAAGGATGTCTCAGAGGCGACTGAAAGACTGCTTAAACCGTTCGGGATTGGCGTGTCACACAAACCGACACTTACTATCAGACAACGGGTAAGGAAGCCTAAAGATCCGTTACCAATGACGGAACAATCAGCAGTGGTCTACAGCATCCCTTGCCAAGATTGTGACGCAATGTGTGTCGGTGAAACGGGCAAATGTTTTGGCACGGGGCTGCATGAACACCAGCTCGCAATCAACCGCGAAGAAAAGCTTTCTATGGTCTACGGCTACATGCGGCAGCGGAACCACGTTTTCGCCTTGTACAAGACAAGGGTGATCGGCAGGGCCAATGATAAGATGGAAGACTAGCGCTCGAAAGCTGGTCGTCGACTGGCACATTCAACAGAGCCGCCGAGTTAAACCTCACTTACCCAGCCACCCGCTCAAGGCTCACACCCGCACAAAACAGGGCGCTAATGCTGGAGCGTGGCGACACAGCAAACCTACAACCTGCCGCCGCAAGCGGAGTTGGCAGCGAGCGTGGGTCACATGACCGGCGTGGCATGGGTTCTCATGAGGACAACTGTGAGGTCGCGAACGAGGTGGAGGCCGACGAAGACGCACGCGATGACACACATGTTGTGAACGCGGGGGAGGCCGAGGAACAGGCTGACGCAGCGCCAATGACAGTATAGGGGATGGCGCCAATAGACAGTCAACGGACGGACGAGCGCACGGGCATCGCACATGGGAACATCACCCAGCTCACGGCGAGGCGCATCAATTCAAGGCCGGCAAAGAGTAAGCAGCACGCTCTGACGATTAGAACGAGCATGTTTTCGAAACGTCAGCACAAATACGATTTGGTCCCAGCACGTGCCCTCTCTTCTTCTTCCTCTTCCGGGGATGATGAGCATGACATTATATCTGGACCCCGAATATTTGCGCAGATTAATTTATGTTGACTATATTTGCATCCTATTTTCAATACCCTAAAAAAATGTAGCAAACCCTAATGGGGATATAGATCGCCCACTGAACTTCTTCTGTGCGAATGTACAGCCAATTGCTTGATATTGAGATAAAGATTCATCTAGTACTCAGATGGATATTGAACATAGACTGTAAAAACAGAATATATTCGCTGATATTATATAGATAAGATCAAACATAGTTTCCAGGTCGTAAAAGCTACCTTCGAAACCTTTTTTCTCAACATCCATTTTTAGTATGCGTCTGTCTGGTAAGACGAACCCAGGACCTAAAAATATATTTTGTAAATATATCTGATATTAGCAGACACAGTTCACTTATGGAACAAGACATTTCCTTCGTGGCCAGGAGCTCAACATAGAACTCTCGCAGTTAGTCTAACAGTTGTTGAAATTGTCATAACCAGACCAAAGCAGAGTGGAACTAACAAGAAAAATTGCCATAGATGCAGCCAGAGTAAAATACAATTTGGTAGGGCGTTTTGGTCAAATTACTTATTACAGTTGACCCAATTGTGAACAATTTGCGGCCTTGATGAGAGCAAAACCCACAAATCAGGGTAGGCTTTTGTGCAGCCAACGGTTTACTATTGAGTTACGAGGCTCATCGTGCGCCGTGAATTTATTCACACATGTGTCGATTTCGCCTGCCACACTTTACTGCTTTTATGGAATACGAGTTTACTGCCTTGTCGAAGTTGACATCAAAAAGCTTCCCCCAATTAAATGTCACGGAAGACTGATATGATTAGATAGCATACAATGTGAGAAAGGGCCTCACAAGGACAGGTGTTACTCCCAAGCCAGTTTTAGTTGTGTCTGGATGTCCGCTTGCGGGATAGCAGGATCCCCGTGCATGTCCTCTGTCGCTGGCAGCTAATCAGTGAACACTGATCGGCTTCAATCCCTCCCGAGGTTAGGGTCAAGATTCGCGCGGCAGAACACCGACCATGAGGGTAAGGCAAACAAAATGGGTGCTTTTCACAGTGGATTGAACAAGAGCGTGCATGGCAGATTGTCACGCATGCGTACGCAACACTTCTCAGGGTAAAGAGAAAATGTGTGAGCGCAGTGGTGTTGGTCACGGGCTCCTACAATCAGGAGGCCGAAGCCCTGGTTGTTAGACTGCACGAAAGGCGCAGGAATGAGGCATTTGTGGTGCTATCTCAGATAGCAGTAGCCACTGGCAAAGACAAGGCCAGTGTTAACTGCTTGCAATCAGGCCCCAGACAGAGAGAAAGGGCGTTAAACAGTGGAGCACAAATTACTAAAAGATTTCGTACCCCAGGTATTCGCATGGTGGTGTCGAGCACCGGATCAATTGGTTTATTGTCCTGAGCTTTCTAACTCAAACAGGAGTCCATCTTTAGAGATTATAAGAAGCAACCAAAAGTAGGGTTCTTATAGCGGTCATAGGCTAATCAACTCTCAAAAGTCATCACTTTATCTAGGGGTAAGGAACGGCAATCCAGAAGGATGGTGGGCAATTATAGAAGTATAAACTAATAAGATGTCAGTGGATTCGGGGATCGCCCGGAGTCATGAACTACAATTAGTGTGGTGCCTTGTGCCCATGGTAGAGGGTAGTTGTACCCCTGCATCTTCTTCCGGCCAGTATGTCTTGGCTTCCTGTTCGCTTGCCATTGTTAAGTTCAATTTTGCCCTATTTTGTCCTATGCCGACATAATGGCGCAAGACTTGGTAAACTGTGCACAGGTCCACTTGACTGTTGACAGAGTTCTCATCAGAGAACCATTATTGAAGCTAGTGAGTTCCTCGAAGCAATGCAAACAGATGAGGCATGCATGGACAGGCATAGCGATTTCGACGCCAGTTATAATTCTATCAATGCCAATGTTTAACGAGCGTGGCTAACCACAACAGGAAGACAAAATGTATGTAATGCCATTTCGAGCAGACTTCAGCTAATTTGCTATAATTTGTTTGACACGGTTTTTTAAGTTTATTGTTCCTCTTCATAGCCTAAAGCCTGGTGACGAGATGGGGAACTAGCCTCGAGCATTTACGCATTAAAGATATAATTTTCCCAAAGTAGCCTTTTTGTTCTCAATTGAATATCTTGTGATATTCGTATTAAAAAACTTATTGAAGTGGATATCATTCTCATAGGCCAAATTTGATATATAAACGATCTCTCAGCATATGGGCTCTACGGTAATCTGCTTTGTTATCCATGCATTAAAATATTTAGAACTCATGAACCTCTTGTTTTTCTTATTTCTAATAAAAGGTTCCGTAGTGGTTATGCTGCTTCTACTACTACTTCTACTACTGTAAGTGAATAGTGGTGCAACTGAATAATGTATGTACGGATACTACGTGATATTTCCTCTAATCTTATCAACACTGAGTAATAAGAAGTGTATTTTCTTTGCTATAATCATATTAAATGGGAATAACCGCTTACCAGCATTCTCATCTTCACTGTACGGGGGACGTGGACCAGCAGCTTTTTACCGGGATTCACCTTTATTTCGGCAGCTATGAGGTCCTCATGACGTTGCAGTGTAGGTGCCTTATATACACCTGCACACACAATCTTACCTATTATCACTAAAATAGTATTCACAAAGTTTAGGTAGCAAAGTTTTTAAAATAAATTTCTGGCGCTGTATTTGGTACGGATTCAGGGTGTTGAGCTGGAACTATGGACACGCAAAATTTTCAAGCGTTCTTTGAAGCACTGTAGGCTTTTTGCACATATGACTAACTGAGGTAGACTATTATCGTATTCTGCCCCCTGTTTCATGAGGAAGTATTAACGAAGCTTAAACCTAAACATTATGATTCGTCGCTTCACTTAGGGTCCACGCCGAAGCGCAGCTCTTGGTAATGGCAATGCATGTTTATTTTGCCATGGCAAATGCAGTTTTTTGCGCTGTTACACAAAGGGTTTACCTAGGGGTAGGCTAATCCTGCTGGGTAAGACCACTACTTCAGACCATTTATTCGTTTTGAATCAAAACGATACAGCATACTTTTTGTAAGCTAATGTGGCCGCACCTACATGTCATATTCGGTTATGATAGGTTATTAAGGCCACAGTAATTTAAGCTTCCTGGCCTAGCCTTATATGTTTTATAATTCCATTGCTATGCGAAGAAGCTCTCGGTGTAGCCTGTCATATTCCATAAAGATTTCTTACGGAACAGATTGAAGTTTCCTCTAAATACCTCCGTAGTTAGATCATTGTAGTGAGCATGCTCTGTTTAACTTTCTCATATAATTATGGGTTTCGGTGCTTTGATACAGTATGTTTATACGGAAAGTTTGCCCAAGGCTTCATTTAGTTTTACTTAGTTATATTTACTTTTAATTTAGTTACTTAAGTTCAGAATAATTGGAGTTAGTTTTACTGCAATTTACTATTTAGTTATATTGGTGTTGCCTTAGTACTCGGGCTGGCCAATTTGACTTAAACTGTAGTAAACTTACTTTGGTTTTCAGTTTGGTTCTTGTTATATTTTTATTTTATAATTTAGATTCTTAAGTTTCCCCTTATTTCACATAACTGTTAAATATAGTTAATTTATTTACTTTGGCCTGTCTTTGTTAAGTTACTCTAGCTTACTTTTATTAGCGATGAACCGTTGCTTTACGATTGAAAAAAGAACAAAAACGCTCTTCATTCATGGTTTAAGTTAAATCTTGAAAAAGGGTTTTACTGATTGTATTTCTCATTTAAATTAGCACGCACTTATTGCTGACAAAAATGTATTATTCAAATAATTCTTACGATTATTTTCTACTTTTATTTCTCAACTAATTTAACTACCTTCCCTTTCGCCTGATATGCCCTTCCCATAAAACCCCTACTACCTCTATCCCACAACACAGAAACATTTGGTTTTTTGTTACTCAGCTGTTCCCTATAAGGAATCTGTACCCTAAATTTATGTAAATATATGCAGAAACTAATTTTATAGTGATTCGAGTTACTTAAAAAGCCGTTATTTTTACGCTTTATTATAAATACTTCACCACTTGTCCCGTCGTAAGGATACATCCTGACACTTCCCGATACTATCCATTCCGTTTTACATGGTCTTGCGGTCTCTTCTTTTAATCGATTTCGGAATTTTCTGTCTTCATGAAACTTCGCCCGTGAATAATGGGAAGCGTTCTAGATTTTTTCCATACGGAAACAGCCTTAATGGAGCCTGAGACTTGAACAGCGCTCTATAGCGTTCAGCAACACCTATAAATTATACCATTTGCTGTTTTGGGGCTGGCAGTTCAATTCAGACCCAGAGTCCACACTTCACCGAATAAAGTGGAAAACTTTATAACCAAAACCGACGCACATAGTGCGTTGCACTAAAGTACATAGAAGTACATTGTACAGAAGTGCACATACATTAGAAAGCACATCGGAAGTCTGGAGTAACCATCGACTCACCAAATTGCTCGCAACTGCGGTTGAAAGTGGCAAAAAATTGCAAACGCTCACTGAGAGATTCTTGATCTAGTGCCAGACCATGGGCCTGCCAGGGAGACATATTTATTAAATTATTAAGTTGGTTTTGCAGATTTGCTTAATTTGAGTTGACCGAAGTGTGAAAAATTTTAGGCGTTTGGCGGGATTCAGACTGGCGCATCAGACAAAAACCTTTGCCTCATAGTGTGAAGCGGGTGTTTGTAGCTTAGCGGTAGAGCATTAGTCTCCGGCAAAGGCTTTCTCTAATTCACGGGTTCAAATCCTGTCAAACGCCTAGAGTTTTTTACACCTGGGTCAACTCAAATTATTTATTAAAGTCATATTTTCGGCTTGACCCAGTGGGCACTCAGGTTGGGCAGCTTACTGTGGAGGATTCTACCGAAATTGATGATAATAGGGGTTATACGATATTCTAAGTGCAATGAAAATGTTTGGAAACGCAGGCTATTTTAATTCAAGCAGCTTTAAAGGAATAACGGCAGCCTAGGGAGTTTGCATTCGACAGGAGGTATTTCTACTGCCCAAAATAAACCAATAAAACCCTATAAAATTGATTTCCTTTATTCAAATGCGAAGCCACTTTAATAATTATATATGAGATGAACACAAATGTCATCATTGAACATTTACGGAACTTTCGTCAGGACAATATGAATCTTAAATGTGTAAGATAAAGGTTCAATGAAACATAAGAGGCAAAAAAACTTTCAACATGCACAAACCTACTCGGTAAAAAGGGCAAGTCATGTGTTGTGTGTTTTTTAGATTGCTGCCTGCTTCTCTCAAAATTTCGCGTATAATTTATACAGAATGTCACAATCAATTGCGCCTTTTTCATATTGATCATACTTGAAGAAACATTTTATTTCCGTTCAAAATGCCTTTAAGTTTGCCAATTTGCAGATCGTGTAAAGGCTACTCATACTCACTTTCCTTTCCCTGGATTACAGATTAATTAATAACATTTTAGATCTACATATTGCCTAATTGAAAGAGGAGGGTAGTTTATTGTTTGGCTCAAATGGAATATATAAGACATGCAATTTGGAACCCTTTTATGAAAATGTAACTTCAGAACGCAAAAAAGTTCAAAAAGATGAAGAACTCATCAATCAAATATTACACATTTTCAAAATACATTGTTTGCTAAGCACTGCTTAAAAAACCCGATGCTTCCACAAACTTTTCTGATAAATTATATTCGAAAGAATAAATACAAAATGGTAGATTTGGACTCAGATATCAGTTGTGGTTCTCACATGTCCCGTTGAGTCATGCGGCGCGCTCTGAAACCCTGCCAGTGGCTACTCAACTGCTCAAAGATTTACCTAATCGGCGAAAACCAGGGAAACTGGAATGGCATTTCTGGCTTATAAGCTGATATCAGCCAACCGAACCCAACGCCAGGGATTGCGGCTGCCGAGGATCCATTCCGGTCATCCTTGTCTATGCCGATTATGTATTTTTACACATATGCACATCGATAAATACTACACTAGCATACTGCCCATGTGCTGAGATTTAGAACTAGGACCTTTCAGTGTGTGTCTAAAGGTAGACAAAAGAAGGTTACACGTTGTCGAAATAGTTTTAAATGTCGTACACTTTCAATGCACCCACCTCAACCTCTTTTTTGTTGACTGCCTATAATATATAACAGCCAGCTCGATCGGTGATCTCAACGATGTCTATCTCGTGCTTTCTCAAGATGAAGGCAGACGCGGTGACTATAGCTGGATTATTGTTAAGGTAGTCTCACCGGATCTACACTTGAACCCGATGTCAAGCCAAAAGTCCAGGTTTTTTATAGGGAGGATGTTAATGCGCTGAGCCATCCATCTCATCCTCTCCACCCTGCCCTCGGCATCAAGCTACCGCCTAGCTGATTGGTCGCCTCAAATGGGTTGGGGGCACTCCACAGCACGATTTGGCCTCTTGACACGTACACACATCACACAACTGGTGGAGAAGAAGGTGCCAGTACTCCCCGCCTCCCAGCGTCACGTATCAGCCTCTTGACCCACAACAGAATCTAAAGCAGAAAAATGATCTCACGATTAGAGATGAGCACGTCTGCAGTGGCTGATCAAACTAGCAAGAGCACCAGTGGGTTGCACAAGAGCTACCAAACTTTGTTGAGCGTGGTGAACATCTTAAATGTGCGAAAAGTACATAGCATGTATCCTGCGGATTATGTCAAGTGTAGCAGGGTTCTTAACTGTTCAATTTCAAACCGATTTGCAAAAATCCTACCCTTGAATGAATACTTGCAATACGTGACAGAAAAACACCAAGGTACCTCTGGTTGAATGTCAGCTGCCTACGTAAGAGTAACCAATCAGAATTGTATTCTACATATCGAGATACAGTTCTTTTTGTCACATCTGATTTGCCTTTTGTATTGCTGGCAAAGATAAGCGAGACTAGCATGGCCATTTCTGGCTTATGAGCCGTCATCAGTCCATCATACCCAGACCCAAGTGGTGCCGCACTAAATCCTGAAAGTCGCCCCCATTTTGGCTGGAGTCAAATGCCCTAACCATTGAGCTACGAGCTCGTTGTCTAACCGGTTTAGGTCAGGCGATATTGACACTTGTTGATGAACATTCACCTGACCGCTAGCGGAAACCATCTGTCCCACTATGTCTTGGGCCTCACCAGAAGCCCAGACAGCCGCAAAATCTGATAGCTCTTACCTTACCTTTGTCTGATTTTGTACGTAGAACTGTGGATTGGTTTGCCTCCAACAGTTTACGTAAGAGTAGTTTCCGACAGACAATAGTGCTGTCCAGCATCCCTGTTCAATTTCCGCCAACTCAAGGTCACACAAATTCGTTGGCAGGTGGTTCAGACTCGCTTAAAAGCAGACCCCTGACCATTATCCATTTGTACATACACACACACCTGGTTCCCCTAGGAAAATGGTGTTTAGCAGGCTTTGTGGGCAAGAGATTAAGACACGCAGTGGAATATACTTTAAAAAATGCTAAATGCATCGTACTTTTGCTGTATTTTAAAGTGATGTTGATTTAAATCTGTCGATTTTCCTAATCTGTATTATTATTTAACTTATTGCGGAAAAAGCCGATTATCAAACTGCAGGTTTCTTGAATTTCCCAAAAAAATTGAAATGGTGGTAAGAAGTTCGTCTTCTTCAACTTACATCTGGTCCAAATTACCTTTCTGAAGTAAGATTAGTATAGTCCGCAGCATGAAGCGCCGCGCACACTTTCAATTTACAAGCGGGACAACCTGCTCCTAGCGGCCGCGGGAAGCAACTTCGACTACATTCTTTCACTTTACACTTACTTCTAAAAATTTCCTTCTCTGCCTATCCTACTTTCTCATTCCACACAACTCTATTACCACCGTTTTTGCAGGACGAAATGCTAGAACAAGGGGTGTATGAGTGGGCGTGCGTAAGCTTCTTTTGCCGCCTATGCTTCACCCGGTGCATGTTCTATCATAAATCGAACAAAGTTCCGGAGTAAATCTATTCAAAAATACTGACTTTAAAAGTGTGACAAAACATAAAAGGATATCATGCTAGTAAGCCACGACTGGCACTGCTACTACCAATACCACTTACTAGGGTGTAGGTGCGTGATAGTATTTGCTGGTACTATTACTGACTGTTTATTTAGTCAGAAAAGACGCTGATAAAAGTCCACACTGGGCTCATATCCGCTCAATGTTGGCAAGTAGTGAAGTACTGCAGGTGTTGGCACTGACGCCTTCATTCGTCAGACGTGACGCTGTTTAAGACAACTCTGGGGCTCATATGCCCTTGGTCTCAACAAGGAATGTGATTCTGGTTTTAAATTATTTCGACTAAGTACATGCTTGGGGTACAGTATACAGCAGTGCTTGCCTTGGCTTCCGCACTCTCCACTCTATCCATCGAACTTTGTAATGTTCTACTAGGCACGGACAAACATACTGCTGCTATAGGTACGTGCCTATGCTTTATGTGCTAAACTCTACCAATCATGCTTACTATGGCCAGTAGATAGTATGCTTAAAAATGCTGTCTGTGTGTGCCTTTTAAGAAGTCGGACCCAGTATGCACTCCCAATCTGTGTGAGCTAATAGTGATAAGCATTTGGATTATACTAGAACGTTTGTCTCAGGCAGATGATAGTTTGACCACCGAGTTCGAGGATGTCTACCATGTGCCTCTTCTTTTAGTCCCTGGGTGTATGTTCCGATAAAAAATTCAAAAGTCCAGGTACCGTCTATCTGCATGATAGTTCAGTGGTTACCATGTCGTATGGTACTGCCATTTACCGTTTTCAGGCTAACTATAGAACTTCTACCGTATCCACGTATAGTTTAAAAGTTACAAAACATCTCCTGTCTAACTAAGGAAACAACAAGTCTCAGAATTTGCTTTTCATAACAGCTTGGTAGTACCTATGCTGTAATAATATCTACGTGGTAAGATATGCATCTTATATTTGCAATAAGCATAGCCGATGGATATATACGCTTACAAGTCCATTTTCATCCACGGAAGTGATCGCAAGAGCATGCTGGATAAGTTTGGTTGCTATTTGTTGCTGTACGGATGACGCAGACCAATAGACAATTGATTTAGTAGTTGAAAGTCCCTTTACAAAGCTTTGTCAGACGAGCGCCCAAAATGGTTTGTGAGCAACCATCATAAATCCAACAGCGAAATGAGAATTGTTTTTTTTTAACGATTGGATCCCTCAACCAGTCCCGAGTAAGGCCATTCAAAAATACCGCACACTGACTTAAATAAGTGTGACAGGACATTAAGGGTATCATGTAAGTAATTATTGACAATACTGGCAGCAGAAATACTAATTGAAAAACAAGCGACGTGTTTTGCTGCATTTTTTTTGGTTCCTGCTCGACACAGCTGAGTTGGGGAATTGGGCTCATCACTGGGCCCGCCAGAATTATCTGTGCGCTTTTTGTAGCTACTTGAAGTTTGGAAATAACATTGGCTTATCCGCTCAGGTGATACACCACTGGAGTCTGGATATGACTGGCTGACGACGGGTTATAATTGAAAACTGGACATTACAGTCTCCCTTATCTTTGCCGGCAATACTGTCTTACTAATTCCAGCTGGTGCAGTTGCCAAGGCCTCTGTCGAGGCCCAAGGCAAGGCGAGAGAATTTAATTTGCTAAGTCGTCAGACGAGCGTTATCAATGTGATAAATACACCCTTGATAGGATGGTAGTCTGTAAAAATGGAAATCGCACTTTCACATTGGGGAAGGTCAGGCATGCGATTATAGTCTTCAGCTAAGCAGTGGTGGAAATATGCATTGTAATCAATACTGGACTAGATTAGTCACATATTGCATTATTTTCACCGGTGGGTGCAAACGTTTAGGCCTATATTTGCAGCTGGGTCGAAAATTAAAGCAACTTTGTGTTTAATTAAATTGAGCAGACTAAGCGGGATCTTTTACTTGCCATAAAGTACATTCGAGCGCCGCCAGAATAACCTTGTCATTGTTATTTCTGATTGGCCAGAATAGGGTTGTTGATAAGCACTCTGTGGGTGTCCTGCAGCATTCGGGACGTTATGTATATAGGATAACGCTAGCTGCGTGAAATCAAAGATTTGTTAAGGCAACCAGAAAGGGAACAATCATGATGTGTAGTTTGAGTTGCTCTCGGTTCAAGTCGCTTGGTCTCATGACAATGATGGTAACTTTGAAAATAATTCAAGAGGTCTACATATCAAGGCAGTGGATAATGTCTGATTTCGAACCCAGTGCAGTTGAGGCTTCCTTGAATGAATGCAAACTGCGATGGATTAATGCTCCTGAACGAATGTCGGATGGCATCTACGATCTGGGTTTGCGCTATTGTGTCGACCCACTTCTCCGAGTAACCAGATACACCACATTTCCCCTTGATCGGATCAGCAAGAATGGTGGAGATGGCAATGTGAACTTCAAGGAAATGTCCCAAATACTTGATGCCGACTGGAAGAGACCGATTTATCAGGGCGTCTTTCTGCTATACCCACAGCACTTTGCCTTGCGTGAAGTCATTACGAATTACCGGGAAACCGGCTTCGTTCCCGAGGTCAGTAGGTACTCATTGTAAAAAGTTTGTTACCTGTTTGTTATTTTTGACATCTCGTTTAAAGGTGAGAGGTGATCAGTAAGTCAATTTTCAAAATGTATACGGTAAAATTTATTTCCAAAGGACATCTTACGGCTGAGGATATTTTGTTATTTCCGCAATAATGAAGCATGTTGCCTTTTTAAAACTTGATTCACATAACCGTGGGACTATTTTAAATCACTGACTGTCATCTTAGATCGGCACATAATGTTAATATTTTCGGGCATAAAATATTTGTTTCGTAAAAATAAACAAAATGTATGCATAATGTAGGTGTTTCTTGTATCAGTCATAATTTGTCCATTATGTCGTAAAATACCTATCCTACGAAGTTAAATGAGTGAAAATTCACACAATCTGCCTACGAAATTTAATGCGATTTTTCACAAAAGCATAATTATCCCTCATTTATTGTTATAAACGCTACTCCGACTAATTCATACTTTGAAAAAATTTAGCTGCATCTTATGCCAGTGTACAAATTTGTAGAGACATAAAAATTTTAATTTGTAGAGACATATAAAATAAATGAGAAGATCGCACTGTCAATAAGTTCACAAGGGCTGGACTAACAGGTATTTCTCAACTAACTGCTGCTTATCTTGATAGCTGCAAGGGAAACCGTCGCGGTAAAGGTTAAGAACAAGTCATGAAAAGACCATCGTTGCGTATTACGCTACAGATGAAAATAAAGGCTATACAGTTTGGGCATTACAGAGGAAATAAAAAGTAAATAAAACGTTGAGCGCAGAAGAAGAAAAGAAACTTTAAAAATGCTTACTTTTAGTAAGAGATATTAAATAACAAATAAAGAGAAATAAAGCTAAAATAAAGATTAATTCCTCTAAATATGCAACCACGCGAGCCACCTGAAATGCCAAAATTTGCGGAACAACTCAAGTAACTCTGCATTATGGAAATAAAATTACAGTGAAAAAATGAAGTTAAAGGTGCATGTCATTAATAACTCAAAAACTAGATTAAGACTTAAGTGAATTATCTTCAGAGTGGTAAACAACCTTGACTATTATCTAAAAATTGATATCAAACTACCATAAAACATATAAGATCTAATAATAAACTATTAAGAAACTCAAATGTGAACTGGAATATAATTATTTTAAATTAACTAAACTTACTAAACTAAGATAAAATAAACTGATAAAGATTCTAACCCCAGTAGAAATTATGCATCCCTAATATATCGAAAACTAAACTATAAACTTATCTTAAACTTACCTGAAATACTTTGACAAATTTAAGCTAAACCAAATTACAAGAAAACCTCGAACTAAATTAAAACTAACACAACTTAGTAATACGCCAAAATCAAAACTACATCTAAGATAAAAGCAATATATAAGGCTTTTCGTGGGATTCGGTATAACATGTTGATAGACTGAATCGACTTAGAAACAGCTTTACAAAGTAATAAAATAAAATCTGCCTACTGCTTATACATAAGTAGACATTTTTACAGCAGTAACATTCTGGAATATAGCCTCGAACCTTATCCTGCAATGTTGACATTGCGGACTCTTTCTTAGATGTAAACAGTCACTTGCACTAATTTTTCTTCGCTTTACGCCACTTGTTCCGATCTGCGTAGGCAAAAACCACAGTTTAGACACGAACTATTATACACTAGCACAGGTTAGTCCAGGTGACTCAGGCAATCCCTCATTTTCCTCACCGTATTGCGAAGGCTGGCTTTAGGTCGATGCGCACTTTCAGTATTTAAACCTGCAAAATTATCTTCGGTCGCTACTGAGACGGCAGAACATTGCATTCCCTTGATACTGTTTAGGTTTTGTTCCGTCGGGGCCACAATTAAGGCCGTTCTCTAAGATATTTATCAGGCTGAACAATCACCATAACGTCTTATTCTTTGTCTATTTTCAGCCTCCGATAAATAACCCCAAAATAAGGTTTATCGCAGTGAGCTCTGCCGTTTGCCCGCCACAAGAGTTAAACGATAGTAACAGAGCCTGTAACCATGACCTCGTGGTAATTGTGAAATCAGCCGTCTATAACTTTGAGGATAGACGAAAATTTCGCGGTCTGTATGCCCATCTGAGGAACCAGAGCACCAACTTGCCCTATCGCATCGGCATTGTCTTCTCCCTAGGATTGCCTAGAACCGCACGTGACAATGTCTTTCAGCGTGATGGTTTTAACTTCTCCCTACCTGGTCGGGCTGGGACTGTTCTGATCAACCACGGCAAACACCAGGCCATTACTCAAGCTCGACTTGAGGAGGAGATACGTCAACATGATGACCTCATTGTGGGCGACTACGAGGACACCTACTTCAATTTGACCCTAAAGATGCATCACAGCTTCGTGTGGGCGTCCCGATTCTGTCGTGGAGGGCCCGGCTTCCTTTTCCTCGACGACGACTTTGCCTTCATTGAGAAGAACCTGCTGACCGCGCTGGACAAACTGCCAGCCGATTGGCGACGCAAAGTTGCAATTGCCACCACTCGTTGGAAAAGCCCCACAGTACGTCCAAGTGACGTTCACTTTATTCGCAAATGGGCGCTGTCAAAGCGGGAGATACCCTGGCCAGTACATGCACCACACAGCAATGGCTTCTTCTCACTGCTGGGTTACGATCACGTGGCGGATCTGGCTTTGGCCATGTTCTTCACCAAATCCATCCCGATTGACGACGTCTGGTTGGGCCTTGCAATGCAGCGGATTCCGCTCCATTTCAGCATACCGCCTGGGTTCATCTATACCCTGCGACCGCAAGCTGACCTCAGCAGGTATATCGCTGTTCCTCTCCATGTCCTTCTGAGTGCACCTTCACCAAAACAATTTCGCTATGTAACGACAAATAACAGGTTGCTTACGACGTCAACCAAAGGGAACTCGTCTGTTTGAGCACCGCTTATGGTGCTGGATATTCATCTGTTTTTCCAGTACATCGACACTTAAATGATCTCATATTGGTCATTGCACAAAGACCTACGATTATGATCTAACCTTATTCAGAAAATTCAAACGTATATCTTGTATTTTTTATGGTTAAACAAATATATGCATACCTCTATACTATAGGAGCTAGTCTGCCAGATAAGGGGGAGGTGAGTTGAGGAGATATGTAACGTTGAAGTCGTGGTTATACACGGTTGTCATCAGGTCGAATCCTTGAAACAGCGAATAGAAGGCAGGAGGCGCCTGCCAGAAGGATTTTATTGTGTACTTAACTCCTAGTTGTTGTATCAGGCGGCAGTAACCACTGATGAAGTCGGGGCTAGTTTTGACTGCGTACGGTCAGGCTTGGGAGAGCATGAGACAGTGGGGACAGCTACTGTGATAAGATTTGCGGAGCAGATTCAAGCGTTCTCCGATTGGAGTGAGTCTCAGACATTTCCCGAGAAATGTCCTGTCAGGTGGCGTAGGCTGTGTTGGTTGAGGATGGGAGAAAGGAACATATTTAAGTGGCGCTTGGGCAGTTGCGCCTAGCTGCACGCACCTGTGTGCGTGTGTCCGAGTGGATGTCAGCCAGGTGTCTGCAGGTCAGCGCGTCCGAGAGCGCGAACTGAGTTAGTGGATGGGAAGTGAAGCCAAAAGTCAAGTTAGTGGAAGAGGTAGTGGAAAATAAGCTGGAGGAAGTTAACAGTCGGACAAGTACGCGATCACTCGCTAGAGGGCTGCATCCGAATTGTCAGAGCGCAAAGGTCGACACAGCACCTCCAACGCGGTCATCTTTGTGTTAGCCACGGGAAGGTAGTTGGCCAGAACGGAGTGGGATAGGAAGCCGTGAGAGGTTGAGCATGCACGCGGCGAAGGGTCACTATAAGTGCTCCCTTCTCAGACCGTAGTTCGAGCGAAAAAAAATCCCCAGCGAGGCAGAAACGTTAAGTTGAGTGAATGCGATACGCGTCAACGGCAAGGTTGTGAATAGTTTACGCGGTTGTGGCCGGCGTGAGTGACCTGGATTTATACTACGGCTTGGAAGAGGCTGTCGGTAAATCGGTTTACTGTGTCAGCATAAGGTGAGTTGAGTGAGGGAAAAACCGTTGACAATGGCAGTAAGATCGGATGTTTGAAAGGATGTTTGGTTGCTGGCACTTAAAGAGAAACTGCTCTGCCAGATGGGAAAACGCCATGGCCTGGGCTCGATGTGCTGAATGTGGTTGATTATTGACATATTGTCTTATGAAATGATGTTGACGACTAAGTTCTTCATAAAGTGGTCGCAAAAGATGACACAGGAATACTCGGTAGAAGTCGAAGGAAGTTTTGTGATTTCTAAACTCAGACACATAGATCATGTTGTTGTCACCACAAGCGTGCGCCACACCGACTGGGAGCTAAAAATGTATGAGAGCCAGAGAGGCAACTTCCCTGCGTAGCCATTGTGGTCTGAATCTTAATCCGCTAGTGTGCCACCCTAAAACTAACCGACTGTGAGTTTTTACTTATCCCGTCAGGGAAAAAGCGGTTGAGTCAGAGATTTAAGCCCAGTGTGACAGCCCGAATGCTTTAAGGCATCTTGTCTCTGATGCAAACCGAATATGAATTAGGCAAATTGTTGCAGTTGTTGGTGGATTGGGGGTCTGCAAACCATGACCCAAAGACCTACTGCCACGGCAAGAAGCATCTGGAGTTGTTGCGCGCAGTTGCGCGCAAAGCTACTACGTCAGAGAAACTGGCAGGCTTCTCGAAACGCAAATTGCCAAACGTGCGTAAGCAGTGCGCCGAAATGATGTAAATGATCAATTTGCCGCTCATTTGACGAGACCTGGGCGATCAACCCCGTCTTCGGATAAGAATACTTGAGCCTGTAAACAATATGAAGTGTGACTGCCTTTCCAGTAAGCCATGACTATCATTTAAAAATAATAAACATATCTCGCATGCATAAAGGAAACTTCAGATGGATCCAATTCATTTGAGGGGGACATAGAAATGCGTGTTTTAACTATTCACGCTGCAAGTGGCGTTGAACAATACCTTGTCGAGTGGATTTAGAGTGAATATCCAGAAAAGATTTGTCACGTCAACACGAAAAAAACATTAATGCATAGACATTGATTTACTTTGAGCATTCATATACAAATTTGCAGGATTTTAAAACTGTCCAACGTTTTAAGGTGCATATTGCCTTTTTGGTAAGGTTTCCTTGTGCTGCCTTCAAAAGGTCCTTATTTATTATAGCCTCCTACTTAAATGCTTTAAATAAGTTGAGTTAACTGCAATCTTCCAGTTTCCTACACGCAATCCGTTTGTCCAGCGGGGATTTCATGAAGGCATTGAACTGCAGATTGGTCCTACAAAGTTTAGCATACTAGAGGCAATTATCCTTTAAAATTAATCACGGGAATAACCGCTTACTTACACATTGTAAGTAGGGTGATTTCCATAATCTTTGCACTTTTGTACTGCGTTAGCCTTTTTCTATTTGGTGTTGGTGGTTCCACTAGATAATCTACCTCAATAACCTTGCCTGAGGTTAGGGCACACTTCCAGCAATACACATGTTCGCCGTTGGTCGGGCGGGGGATAAGCGATAATATTAAAGCCCACTTCAGTGTCTTCCCCAAGGTTTGAGTACGCGACCCAACTTGTTTTCATAAATTTTTATGTTGCAGAAATATTGAGATCTTTTTTCCCTGAAATGCCCCAATCGTCCGCACCCCTAAAATAAGGTGCCCATGAGCCTGAGGGGTGCGCTTCACAGGTTCCCCATGCGGCTCCAAAAGGAATCCCTACCGCTCTTTGTAGAATTTCCGCGACTGTGAAATACAGGTCTCCTTAATGGAACTGTGCATGAATCATTTCGCAGAAGTGACTCTTTCAAGAAAAACTTCATACTTTATTTGTTGGCAGGCATTTTCACAAGTTGAGGTGTTTATTTTCGAGTGTTAATCAGACTCTGAGCATACAGCAGAGCCTCGTTGTTCAGGTAGTTAGAAATTTGACCGACGAAAGCCTTCTCTTTACTAACTTGGGTTCGATTCGTATCGGGGGTACAAATTGTTTTTGTAATTGGTTCATATTTATTATAAAAAGAGGCATGGCTCTTGCGGACTCTGTTAATAGGCTTATCTATCTTCCTGATGCTCATCTCGCGTTGCACTAACATTGGCAGTGTTCAAGGTCACTCCTGGCGGAGCGAACGATGGCAGCTCAGGGTCATTCCCGGTACTGCTGATTTAAATGTGCAGTGAGCTGAACATGTTTTATTCCTTGATTATGGGCTAGCGTGAGAATCCCTAACAGCAGGCAAGTAAACACCTGGTCCCAGAGAACGCTTCCTTTTCGCCTATAATTAAAAGTTTTCAAAAAACAGTTGATTAGGTGGGCTTGATAGTCAGTTGGTGAATTGGGCCTGATTTTGTTTTTGAACTGGAGCCGCCATCCTTTCTGCTCTCTGATCACATTTTACATTTCCTATATAAAAATCGGTTGACATACTTCACCCCTTATATACTGAAATAAAACCCTGCTTTTGCTTATTCGAAATTGGAAGATGCGGTCAGTAGCGCACCACAGTAGCCCCATTTTGAAGGAAGTCCAATTTGGCGTACATTTTGCGCCTTATTCAAGGGCGACGGAACATCACGTCCATAATTGCCACATTTTTCCACTACGCATCATTTTTGCTTTTATGTTTCTATGTGGCTTGTGTGCCTAATTTCCTTAACGGTGAAAGGATTACCATTGCTGAAGATTTTGTCATGCTACATTTAAAATAAAGCGTTTCTATATCCTTCTCTCGTCCAGCACCGTATAATTCTTTTCAACGCATAGTTAGCTGGATTTCATATTTCTGCTGCGAATGCCCGTAAACTTTCCTAAATAAATACCGATTTTTTTATGGTAAACAGAATCTCACTGGCCTTCTGGCCACCCATATGCAAAGAAAGGAGAGCTGACACAATGTTGCTTCCGATAACGTTTTGTGCAGGTACATTTTACAGACATCTTTCGCTTTGAACTAATTGATTATGTACTTTTTGTTCCTCTCCTTCTTTATTTTGAGCTGCATTACTATATAAGATGGATAAGTAATTGAGAAGACGATGACTCGATTGCTGGGACAATACTTTATTCGAGTGGCGTTTCGAGATCCGTCGCGGATTTGTCAGCAGAGACATAGTCAGTGAGCATTAGAAGACACTAGTAGCGTACCCCTAGGAGTTTGCAGCATTTATAGGGTACAGCCATTACTGCAAACATACAACGACAATTAACGGCAAGTGCCTTCTTGTGTGTCAATAGTTTGTTGAACGGCATGCGGGCTCTGACCTGCTGACCTGCTTGCATAATGTTTCTAGCTTTCCAGAATACTTTAGTCTTCAGTCCACCACAATCTTTGCGTCAGAAGAGGACATCAAGGCAGGCCAGCTGGCTGTTTTCTTCTTCCTCCATCGTACATGGCGTGTACAAGAAAGGTGCTGTTGAGACCTTCCGTAAACCGGAGTACCTAGTTCTGTTCGATGATTGCAACGGTGTAATCCACATACAGCGCCGAGTCTGTGGTATTTTAAGACCAGCGGCTCTAATGGTTGTGGGATCGCCTCAGCCATTAATCGTCACATCGCTTGTAGATTGTTCTGTGAAACGTGAAATACGTCTTGACACAGAACTTCAGCAGCTGTTGGATTTGGCATGTCAAAGGCGAGTCTCAGTCTCGTCATGTTTGCTTCGTACGAGTAGGTCAACGGCGTGGACTGCCAGATACTGACGGACAACAGTAAAAGGGGACGTGACATCGAAGAAAACCATGATATCACTTGGCAGGGGACTCACTCATTAAACCTCCTCTAATAATTGCATTGATGAACGGAACGTGGTCTGCGAGTCAGCGGTGAGAAATGTGAGAGGCCAAAACGGCCACTTTGCTAGTCCGTGCTTTGGAGTGCCTTTTATTGATACGATGGGTTGCAGAGGAGCGCCCTCCTCGTGCCCTGTGAGGAGGCCATAGAAGCTGGCCATGGCCGCTTCTTATGCTCTCGCCATGCGTCGGTCAGACGGCGTTATTGCACTCGCCTTTTTTAAGAGCCAACAGGGTCAATTGATTTTGCGTGTCAGCTTTTTGATGGGATTAGTTGCACAAGAGAACATAAAGATGCTGATTTTCCAGTAAGCTTTTCGTTTCTGTAGGTATTCGGTTCTGTCAAATATGACCGTAGAACGTCCTTTGTCGGCTGGCACGCGAACGATGTCCCGGTCGGCCTTGTGTGCTCTTAATGTAACGCATTCGACCTTCGGGGGCACTTTCCGCGGTTGATGAGCCTTCAGGAGGGAAGATACCTGGTGTCGGATAAGATTCTTTGTCTCCTCCGTTGCTTCTGTCTGATTGATGACTGTCGCCTCCATGTTCAGCGGAGATTTGTATAAAACACTCTTCGACAACACATTATTGTCTAGATATTTGTGCAGAAAACCGGATCTGCAAGGAGGCTGAGGCCCCACGAAGGGCAAACGTGATACGCTCCGATCGGCTCGACGATGTGAAGCGTTCACTCTTCCTGAAGACAATCGTCAGAGGCAAAAAGGCGTCAACGAAAGACAAGCAACAGTGATAGGAGGCAGGGGTCAATCAACCAGTATAGGGGGAGGTGGAACTATCAGCTACCAGTGCCGTCCGTCCTTAGATGCCTGCGAAGGGCTTTTTATGCCAGTGCCAGATCGATAGATCGATTGACTGGGTTCTCATCCGAGGCACATGCTTCAATCGATTCACGGCCTTTTTTGTTGCTGGCGTGCGCGATTACCCTCGCAGCTGGGAAATTTAACTCGTGAACTGTCTCGTAGGTATGGGCAGCCACTTGGGATAATGCGTCACCCAGTCGTACCGCCAGCTTATGTTAGTGTATGCGACGGGCGAGGTTTCACGGCATCAGATCGATAAATCGATTTATTAAGTTCTCATTCGCGGCGCAGGGGCATATGGCTGTCCTTGCAGTTGCGAGATTCAACTCGTGACAGATCTCGTACGTGAAGGCAGCAACGTGCGATGTGGGAGGCAATCAACCAACAGTGCCATCAGTCCAGAGGTGCTGCACCGGATGATGTATGCTTTTGCCAGATCGATAAATCGATTAACCTATATCTCATCAGGGGCCCAGGCTTCAATCAACTCTTGGCACGTCATGTTGCTGGCACGCACTTGCTTCACGCATACGTGCGCCTGCACATCAGCTTAGAACTCAGTCAGTTGATTTATCGATCTGGCGCCAGCATACATCACCTTGCACAGGCATGTCCGGACTGATGGCACTGGTGGTTGATTGACATCTCAGCCCCTGACTCCTATAACTGTTGCTTGTCTTTCGTTGACGCCATTTTGTCTCTGACGAAGGACCCCAGAAAGAGGTCGAAAGCTCAGACGAGTAAAATTATGATTCCAGTGGTCAAAATCCTCCTCCTTCTCTATCTACACACATGTTTGCGATGCAAACATCTGCCTCAATTTGGGGCAGATAGTATTGCCGGCAAACACAGGGGAGACTGAAATGCCCATTTTGGGCTTGCTGAACGTCGTCAGTCAACCCCAAATAATGCACCATCCGAGGCTAGAACTCGCGACCTTTTTTGCAGCCAGAGTCTAACGCTTCCAGCTCGTTGTGGAATTTTAAGGTCTTTCATAAACTAGAGCTAGCGATTCCACAAAAAATATTAAGCAAGCATCAGGCGAGTGCTCAGCATTTAGGGTTTGTGCAAAACAATGCGAGGCCACCCGGTGAACGCTTTGGACATCTGTACAGAACACAGCCGTCTGTTGATGCCTCCCATGCGGAAAAATTCCACCAATTCTCAAGTTATGGCACACTCGATGAGACCTGAGAACACCTTCAAATTTGATGAAGCCAAAATTATCGCAATCATCACCTCCGAGTCCAGCCCAAGTAATGCAAATTTAGCAGGTCACTGCCTGCACGCTTGCCATCCAAGCCATTCGCGAACATGTGGACAATTATGCTCGATCATGGTCATAAGTGAACACTAGCATAGTGATTGTATCCTATAAATACAGCAACTCGCAGTGCATAAATTACCCGTTTCTGCTAATGTCTCTGATGAAGGATACGCTACGGATTTCGAAACGTCAAGCGAATTAAATATCCGTTCTGGCGATCACCTCTACTTCTTCTGAGTTAATTCCTGACACTCGCATGCTCGCTTGTTTTGGTAAATGCCTCCTGTACTACACTGTTGAGCCGACTTTTATTTGGACGCTTTATTAGTTAGAAAGTTCAAGTTATCTACAGGAAAATTGCTGCTGCTGCCGTATTTTTCTTGACAGTTAAGAAAAATTAAGAAATCGCGTCCGTAATGTTTGCTGCAATTGACTTGTCAAAAAAGTGCGGTAAGAGCCATCGCGACACAGTAACGTCGCTGACAGAAAAAAATTAACCAATTTGTTTGCCTGATGATACAATGTTGAGGCCGTTGTCTAGGTGAGTCATTCTGTTCTGGCCTGTTATGGTGCTACAGTGGGCCTCGGTTGCGGCAGCGGCTTCGATTCTTGCTTAAGGTCCGGCATTGGCTAAGGCTTCGGCTTCGGCTCCGGCTCTAGCTTCGGTTCCGGCCTTGGCTCCAGCTTCGGCTTGTGCTCCGGCTTGGCCTCTGGCTTCGTTCCCGGCTTGAGCTGCGGCTTGGGCTCACGCTTGGGCTCCGGCCTCGGTTCCGGCTTCTGTTCCGGCTTCGGCCCTGGCTTCGGTTCCGGCTTCTGCTCTGGCTTAAGCTCCACCTTTGGCTTCGACTTCAGCTCCGGCTCCAGCTTCGGCTCCAGCTTCGGCTTTGTTTCCGGCTTGGGCTGCGGCTTGGGCTCCGGCTTCGGTTCCGGCTTCTGTTCTGGCTTCGGCTCCAGCTTCGGCTCCAGCTTCGGCTCCAGCTTCGGCTCCGGCTTGAGCTCCGGCTTGGGTTCCGGCTTGGGTTCCGGCTTGGGTTCCGGCCTCTGTGCTGGCTTCGGATCAAGCTTGGGCTTCGGCCTCGGTTCCGGCTTCGGTTCCGGCTTCGGTTCTGGTTTGGGCTCCCGCTTGGGCTCCAGCCTCGATTCCGGCTTCTGCCCTGGCTTTAGCTCAAGCTTCTGCTTTAGCTCCGGCTTCTGCTTCTGCTTCAGCTCCGACTTGGGCTCCAGCTTCTGTTCTGGCTTCGGCTCCAGCTTCGGCTCCGGCTTGGGCTCCGGCTTGGGCTCCGGCTTGGGCTCTGGCTTGGGTGCGGGCTTCGGTTCCGGCTTCGTTTCCGGCTTCGGTTCCGCCTTCGGTTCTGGCTTTGGCTCCAGCTTCGGCTTTGGCTTTGGCTCCGGCTTGGGCTTTGGCTCCGGTTTCGTTTCCGGCTTCGGTTCCGGCTTCGGTTCTGCCTTTGGCTCCAGCTTCGGCTTTGGCTTTGGCTCCGGCTTCGGTTCCGGCTTCGGTTCTGGCTTCGGCTCTAGCTCCGGCTTGGGCAGCGGCTTCGGCTTTGGTGGGATTTCTTTTCGTCTCTCCACTGGCAGCCGTTCAAGCATCCGCTTATCGTGCCTGCTTCTGAAAAAGACTTCAAGAGAGGCGAATATCGAGGTGTCTGCGTCCGCTGACGGCCTAGGGTTGTAGATATTCGGGTGAGGTTTACTGAACTCCAGACCCAGCCTACTCATCACCAGGCCCAACCATACATCGTCTATGGGTATGGTAGCTGTGAAGTACATTGCAATCGCAAGGTCCTCCACGGACTTGTAATCGATGATGTAGAAGGCGCCGTTGCAGTGGGCAGGAAGTCGCGGAGCGGGCACCTCCCGCTTCGACAGAGCCCACTTCTGGTAGGGACCGACTGGATAGGATCGCACGGTGAGCATGTTTCGCCTGTTATTTCCAATCAGCAGACGCCTTTGCATCGCTTCCACTGGCTCAATGCTCCTCAGCACCTCTAACAGATTGGCCACATTGAAGGAGAAGTCATCGTCCAGAAAGATGAAGAGTGGAAATTGTTGGCCAGCCGTCGGCCGACAGAAAGCAGCCGCCCAAACGAAGGTGTGATGCATCTTCAGAGTGAGGTTGTAGTAGGTGTCCTCATAGTCACCAATCAGCAGGTCGTCATTTATTTCCATCTCCTTCTGTAGGTCTCGCGTTAGGTCCGCGTGATGAGAAGCGATGTTGACGAGGGCCTCACCTGCCCGCTCTGGCAGGGTGATATTGAATCCGTCCCGCTGGAAGAAGTTGTCTTCGGCCCGTCTTGGCTGGCCTACGGAGAAAACCAGGCTGAGGTGTCGTCGCAGCCCACGGCCCTCCTGGGCCATATCTGCGAATAGCATGCGCATTTGGCGTCGACTCCCAAAATTGTAAATGGCGGACTTCACAACCACAATCATTTCGGGACCCTGTTGGGTCTGTCTGTTTATTCGTTTTTTGCCGCGACATACCGCCGTACTGATATTTACGAAGCGAATTGTGTAGTTGTTAATTGGCGGCTGTAAAAGGCAGAAAGGTAGACGCATTTAACTGTTCGCTTACGTTAGATATATAAATATATATCCATAAATAAATATTGTATGCATTTTATTAGGCACAGTTGTGCTGATTAACTTACAGAATCACTAAGACGCTTTGCCTATTTTATCAACATTGCAGCCCCAACATGGAAATGCTTAGCTTCCCGTGGTTAAGATTAACTTTGTTCAGTTGGTGAGGCCCGAACACAGAGCCGGATGGGTGAGTTCCGTAAGCGATCGGTGAACGTTAGGCAACTAACATCAGTACCTCCCGGTCTAAAGCCCGTGGCTTAACGTGAAAAGCGTTACACTTCTGATCAAAAGGTCTGGGGTTGGCCTCTCGCGTTTGCGTTTGTATGTTGCCATTCATTGGACATGCCATCGAACTAAAATTTAGGAAGCGAATTGTGTAGTTTTTAAATGGTGGCTGTAAGTGGGAATGGCAAACATACAAAAATGTTCAGTCGTTGTATCTACACGGTTGGGCTTCATCACCCAGTGTTACACTCCTCCCTGAAAAAATTCGCATTCAGCCAATGCAAACCTGCGGTCCGGCGCCAATATATGGACGACACGTCATAATCAAACCTAGCACACTAACTGACCTGCTTAATGGCATCTTCTCCGGCCCTAAGTTCACAAAAGAAGGATCAACTACCGAATAGTCGCCCTTCCACGAAGTTCTCTTAACAGGCAAAGTCAATAAGGACGTCAGCACTGTGGTTTATAGCAAGGCAACCACCACAGCACAAATTCTCAACTACAGTAACAACCAACCAAAGGTGCATAAACAAGACTGTGTTAGACCATTCTTCTAGGGGGCGAACCTACGGGACGTGTCCGAGAACAGTGGCTGCTTCGGGACCAACTAGTAGACGATGGAAACCCCAACATATCTGTTAGCCGCTGCATCCTTACCCGTCCACGGGGAACAAATGGGGAAGAGTATCCAGCATGCTGGCACCCTCTACCATGTATAAAGAATATGTCAGAATCAGCGGAACATTATACTGCAAAATTCAACTTGGGCATCACTCATCTCCTGACAGCTATCATGCACACCTGGTGTCAATTATGAAAAATAGTGTCGTGACCACTCTCGCTGTTATACAGGGAAAACCGGACGATAACTTAGCTCACCAATAATTGAGGCCAAACCCGCTGTTCGGATGGGCGACCCACAGTCTCAGATTACCACTCACATCCCAGAGGAAGACCACGAATTTAACTTCGGGAGTAAGTGGAAAATGTCACCAGCCAGTGATAAGGCCGGGTGAAAACCGGTGGAGGCCTAGGCATCGTACGTCAACTCCATCGATAGACATATTTACATGCCTTCCTGCTATAAAGCTGATCGTTGATGCGGAAATCAGGCGTAGCCCAGTTCCCAGCCATGAACGCACGCCATGACGAGAGTGTGAGGTGGCATGCGCAATACTTGTACGACCCGTTATCCCGCTTCCCCTTTCTCAAAGTCTCCAACTTGTTACTGCCCGCACATGGTGTCTGTAAAGGGTATTTTTACAAAGCTGAAAGCTTAGACACAAACAACGACTGTCCCTGTAACCGAATCTTCATCTACTTTACAAAAAAAACGAGGGCTCACATGATCGCTTCTAATGAATGATCATGACTGTAACCAATGTATTACCGGCAAACGTTAGGACTGCAGGATACGCGTATTTCTAGCTTATTAGCTGTCGTCGGCTGCAGTTCCCCGACCGCAGTATTGCCACAGAAACTGCCACAACACTCAAGTTTCGAACCCGCGACCAGTGAGCTAGAGACGAATGTCCTATCCACTGAACCATCGGTTTGACGTCTTGCCGATTGTCGATCGGGATATAGATTAGTACATAGGTGTACTCCGATCTGGTCTAGGAAACACCAACCTTCGCTGTTTCTTCAGACGAAGGACTTGAGTAAAGTTGCAGTTTCTGTCGCTTTACTGGAGTTAGGTAACTGCAGCTGAAGTTCTTGTTCCATTTAGCCTTGCGGTGTTGATACATAGAATCTAGCTCAATATGCCGATTAATGCAAGTCATGATCAATGTTGGAACCGAAAGTCTAGCGCACATTGAGTCACTTAATTTTGATCAAAGTGGTGTATCCTGAAAAAACCTTTAAGCACGGAAAATTACTTGTTCTCTTCAATTTTTTCTAAGCGTCTTAAGTATGAAGAAACCAAACCTTTCATTTTTCTGCGTTGGGCTATTGAACAAACACAATTTAACCAAGAAACGTTTGAAATGTACCCATAGACGGAAAATCTGCTAAAAACCAATTGAAACCAGATCTAAGAAAGCGGACTCCTTTTAAAAAAGTAAGAACAATTTCGGATTTAAAGATATTATTTGGCAATGCCTGATATTTTTAACATAAAACGCAGTAAAATATTTTGAACGTATTTTGTTTTAACATGTTGACTAATTGGAACATTAACCAAAGAAACATTAGTTTTATAGAGGTAAGGAACAAATTTACTAACCATTCATCAAGGTAATGTGTGAGTTTGGAACAGGATAGACAGGAGATTAAACATTTCTGCGAAATCTGAGTATATATTCAGCCAGCCCATTTGCATTCGCCATCTTAGAGCGGAACATAAAAATAATCAAATATGCTGAAAAATACTCTTATGCAAGATGACAAGTATGTTCTTTCATTCACAACGAGGCTAATAGCATTTAATGTCAGCTATATTTCAAATGTGGTAAAAATGGTCCATTTTCACTTTTAAGTTACCTTAAAAAAAGGGGAACATAAACAGATATTCGGCAACTGAATGGCGAGCGTAAGTGTTTTGAAAGAATTGACTTGTTAGCGAAAGTTATTAAATTAATCTAAGGCAAAACAACAACAAAACTATGTTATGAGCGTTGTTTTAGATTGCCAATGAATTTGGTGTTCTATTTAGTCTAGAAGTATGGCCCATGTGCCTATTTTCATCAGAACTAATATCCAAACGTCATGTTTTTCTTACATGCTTTTAAAAAATATTTTATCTTAAAGGTTTTAATAAACACGCGGAACAGAATCTAAATTTAAGGAAGAAAGCTTGAAAACACTGAAAATCCTAATGCATTTGATGATCTTTAAGTGACCATCTGAAACTGATTGTAATCCAATACCTGAAATATGTGCAATTAATTTGGCAAAAGCCCTTTTGATACGAAGCAAATTGAATTGATATAATTTACCTGACGAGTATATTTATATGAATTCTTCTAATTCATAGCTAGTTTGCAAGTCTGCGGAGATTGAGTCTTCCTTACAAAATTAAATGCTTTTAAACAAATTATTGGAATCTTTATGTTAATTTTGATTTAAAAATTTATTATTATTTCGAATTTTTCATAAAACACGTCAGTGCCGGCGAGTGAGTAGCAGTCTATCGCCCATTTCTCAATTTTACTTGAATGGAGCACCACTTGGATCTTAGTTAGATTGACTGACGACCACTACTAAATCAAAAGTGGCCATTTCAGTCTCCCTTGTCCTTATCGGCAATAGGGTCTGCCTACACTGCGGGATAACATGATACAGAACTAGCTCAGTTTTAGTCTATAAACTGTCGAAACTGTTTTCCGAAAACGGTTACCCTGGGAAGTTCGTATATCGATGTGTAAGAAGTCGAGTTGTCAGACAAAAGGAAAACGAACTAGATTGTTGCGGTAGAGCGCCAAAAACGAAAAGCTGGCGAGCAACATCAAAATTTAAACACGCGTTTGAACTCGTTGAAGGAAATCTGAGGAAGCACTAAAGACAGATGGCGCAGAAACTAACGACCATCCTGCGAAATTACCTTAAATCCCATAAGGATAGGATTTTCTATTGGTGCAGAAAAAAATTCGTTTACAAGATTCTCTATGGCAGTTGCAATGCAGTGTCTTCTGAATCAATAGGTAAATTGGTGTCTACATGTCCACACTAACACCAATGGGCAGTATAGGGGCGACGAAAATTGTTCCAATTTGTCATGCATACAGTAGAAACGTGACCATAACGTTCACCGCCTAAAACGTGTATCGTTGGCTTCTGGCCATGTAGAAAAGCCCGCAAATGTTTAGATGCCATTAACTCCAATGACTCGTGCGTCAATTGGTACAGCGAATTTGATGCCGTGTACAGCAATCTCACATAATGAATGGAAAAGACAACAGACAATCCGGACAAGATACCTAAAACAGAGACAACCATTGGCAAGTAAGGCTTAGTATCATTGACTTTTAAGCAGATTTAAAATCCTAACGGATCTGTACACACTCTAAACCTCTGAAGACGTCCTAGGGAACCGGCGTCGGAAATACACGCAATGCTGTTTTTATCATTTCCAAAAACCGTACTTCCATAAAATACATGTATGTAGAGATGACAAACTTTAGTGTTTACGTCTTTGATAGTGGTTCCCGAGGTCGTCGTCAGACGTGCAGTGAGCGTACAGAACATAATTTTCAACCTGCCGGAAAAATCAATAATGTCTTGTCATTTTGGCATTTCAGTACACTCACTACGCGTCTCACGACGATCTAGGCAACCAGTGTCAAACATTTACACGATAAAATGTTTAGTGTTTCCCACAGAATTTTGTCTGCAAAACTATATTCCTGCAGGTGCTCATTTTCCAACTATATCTATAGAAACTTCAATTATAATGCTTATTAAGCTCTTTAACTGACATGTAACAATTACAGCTAAGAATTTAAAGCAATATTCAAGCGCTATTTCCCTCCTTATTATGCAGTACTCTTACCTCTGGAAAGTATCCCGATTTCTTCACAAACTCCACGAGGGGATGCATGGCAAGCGGCTGTTCGTGGAGTTTAAAGACCTGATTGTCCACCGGCAGTTTCCAGCTCTCATCGGGAATCTTGATCATATCCTTAAATTGCAGGAGGCCAGTGAGGTTGAGGGTGGTAATTAGTGTGGGGGGAAGCCCAGGGTGACGCGGAATTTTGGGCATTTCATCTCGCGTGACACAGGTGAATATCTCGTATGGACCACTCGGGAGGCGTTTGATTGGATTTGTCCATTTGCAGCCGGCAACATCATCTGCTGGGTAAGCATTCCAGTAGGTGAATGCATAAAAGTTCCAGCCCAGAGTGAAGGTGGTAGCAGTGAGCAAGAATACAAGAATCCGGTTAGGTGGAAGTCTCATCTGGAGCAGAACGCGCACTTTAATTTACGCCCACAAGCCTTTGATATATGCCATAGCATCAGCTTCTGTCCACCAATTAAATGCTGCTTTTCACAAACCCACCTAATTCGCCGATTCGAGCTGTGATTTGGTGGATCAAATCAGGTGACATTTAGGCAGAGGGCATCAAAACAAACTAGTTTTTAAAGACTAAGTACCTAGCAGGAGTAATACCGGCTGCTGTTACGACAATAAGGGCCTCTTGCGAGGCCCAAAAGAGGGTGGAACAGATGAGTCCCGTTAGCGGTCAGATGAACATTCATCAATGAGTGTCAATATCTCCTGACCTAAACCGGCTGGACTCCAATTGAAAGGTCGTGAGTTCAAGCTTTGAATGGTTCACCACTTAGATTTGAATATGACTGAATAACGATGACTAATAAGCCAGAAATGGCCGTTTCAGTTTCCGAAAAGTAGAAGAAGACTCGGTCGCTGGGACAATATGTTTATTCGCCTGACTTTTCGACATGCGTTGCCGATTCATCGTCAAAGACATGAATGGAAAACAGTAGCAGAAACGGGTAATGCATGCACAGAAGTTTGCAGTATTTATAGGATACAGTCATTACTGCAAAAATACAACGATAATTAACGTTAATTGTCTTCTTGCGCGTGGGTAGTTTGTTGGACCTGTTGAACTTTCATCGCGGGCGGTGGGCTCGGGCGTTATGATTGCTCAGCCTACTGGCTCTCCGTTGTTAGCGTAAGATGAGGCGGTGACCTGACCGTTCCTCAAGTGACGACTTGCTTTGGCCAAATTGAAACTCAGCATTGAATATTGATTAGGCAAATCGTTGCACTTGTTGATGGATTGGGGGCCCGTGAACCATGACTCAAGTAGTTCTCGGCTCACCCGATTGTCACCTCTTGCGCGAATTTCGGCCTAATCAAATTTGAAGGTGTGGCCGGGTCTCATCAAATGAGCCGCAACTTGAGAATTGCATCATTTCACCGCACTGCAGCTGCGCGTTCGGCAATTCGCATCCTGAGAAGTCTGCCAGTTTCTCCGACATAGTTGCTTTGACCGCAACTGCACCAGATCCTGTAGACGACCCCAGATGTTTCTTGCCGTGGCAGTGGGTCTTTTGGCTTCATTATCTGACGCCTTATGGTTGCCTCCGGCCTGTGTGCGACTCCAACTCCAAGTGGTACGAGAAGGCAGCCGACTGCTACCGATACGTTTTTGACGTACGGGATCGAACGCCAAATCTTGGGCTCAGTGCGCTTTTGTTGGCCATATCGTTCGGGCAAGCACAGTTTGATGAAGTTGCATGGGTGGCCATCCGCTCTGAACACCCATCGAAGGTATTCTACCTCGCAACTTGATCTTCTTGTTCGCAGCAGTGCGTCTCCACACGCCAATATAGCGTCGGTGAACACATCGGTGTCCCCTTCACCTGCTCGTAGATTGTTCCGTCAAACTTGAAGTACGTCAAGAGAAAAAAATTCAGGACCTGAAGCATTTGCGCATGACCAAGGCGATTCTCCGTCCCTTCGTATTTTTTTTGTAGGAGTAAGTTGACGGTCTCAATTGCCAGATCCTGAGGGGTAGAATAAAAAAGGGACGCGACGTCGAAAGAAACCATGGTATCACTTGGTAAGAGACATACCCTTTTAAGTTTCTCCAAGAATTTTGTTGATGAGCGGACCGTGGTTTCCGAATCAGCGGTCAGAAATTCGAGACGTCGAAACAGCCACTTTGCTAGTCCGTACGTTGGAGTGCCTTCTATTGATACGATGGGTCGGAGAGGAGCGCCTTCCTTGTGCGTTTTGGGTAGGCCATAGAAACGGGCCAAGGCCGTTTCTTGTGCCCTTGCCATGCCTCGGTTAGACGGCGTTATTGCACCCGAGGTCTCTAGAGCCAACAGGGTCGAATTAATTTTGTGTGTAAGCCTTTTGATGGGATTGGTTTCATAAGGAACATAAAACTGGTGATCCTCCAGTAAGCTTTTCGCCTTCTGGAGGTAGTCGGTTCTGTCCACTATGACCGTAGAACGTCCCTTGTCGGCTGCCACGAGGGCGATGTCCCGGCGCGTCCTAGGGTGGCGGATAGTGGCGCGGCCTTCAGTGAAGGTTAGCTGCGAAATACGCAGGCTCCCGGGTCTTGCGAATAAGCAGTCGCGGACGCAGCAGCGACAGTGTTACCAGGGCGCGGTGGGCTGAGTTCTGGCGCACCAACTGCCTTATAAAATACCGCAAGGCTCAATGACGACACTGTGACATGGAGAGCCACCAACACCACTGCCTTGTGGTTAGGTTCTTGAGCCAAAGTGCTAGAGGAGACAACCTCGAACAAAGAATCCGAGCGGCCGTTGGGGACCCGCCTGTATTCAAAATTCCCAAGAACCCTTATGATGTCTCCTTACCTTACTACGACCACTGCTACGGCGTCCGCGGGAACCGTTGCGCTCTGCAACCCTTCTCCGGTGGTGCGGGCGAATAATGTGCAAGCTGGACTGCTAAACAAAAAAAGGACTCTTGGGATTGGATGCTGGAATGTTCGAACATTTCTGGAACCTGGTACTCAAAGTCTGACAGCGCACAGTCTCCATGAATACCACGTGGATGTTTGTTGCTTGTCAGAGGTCCGACTCCCCGACTCAGGCGCCCGAGACATCAAAATCCCGGGGGTCGATTCTTATTTCACCTTGTATCACAGCGGTCCGAGTGACTCATCTGGTAGACACGGTGTGGCTATTGCCCTCTCGGAAGAAGCTAACCGTGCACTTCTAGCATGGGAACCAGTCAACGACCAAATGGCCTATGTTCGACTAAAAGGCCATTTTACGAACATCTCGGTCGTATCTGTGTATGCACCTACGTCGGCGGCTGAACAGCAAGATAAAGATAATTTCTACTCTCAGCTGCAGGAGCTAGCTGAACGACTCCCTCGTCGAGATCTGCCAATTGTTGCCGGGGACTGGAATGGCCGGACTGGGCCCGGTGACCCGACAAACAGCTACCTTCTTGGTCGTTTTGGGCTTGGCTCTCGAACGGACAATGGTGAGGGAATGCTGCAGTTTGCCGAACAGAACCGACTGTTTGTTACCAACACATGCTTTCAGCATCGTCACAAACATCTACTGACTTGGTATTCGAACGATGGCCATACCGCCAGTCAGATCGATTACATTCTAGTTGGTTCACGGTTTCGCAGCTGGGTCTACGGTAGCAGGTCGATGCGAGGTGCCGAAACTGGTAACGTCCACGGGTATGACCATGTTCTCGTTCGCACGCGCCTGAAGGTTCACCTCTCATCTGTGCCCAAACTGCCACGTGCGAGACACCTTGATGTCGCCAAGCTCCGGCAAACCAACACTACCGAGGCTTTAAGCACAGAAATCCAGTCCCGTCTTATGACCCAGGCGGACAACGAAGGCAGTAGCAAGTGGCCATCACTGAAGACATCCATCTATGGGGCAGCTGAGAAGATTCTCGGATTCACTCAGCGGCGCCGCAGTGACTGGATCAGCGGAAGAACCCTGCAACTATCGGCTAAGACGACTGGAGCCAGGTCCTGGAACGATGCCTCCTTCCGCCAACTTCGAAAGCTGACAGCAAAGTCGGCCAGAGATGATCGGCAGAAGTATTGGTCCGAAACGGTGACTTCTATGGAGCAGGCTTCCAATATCGGTGACACCCGAAAATTGTACCAAATCATACGCCAGGTTAGTGGAAAGCCCCCGACACTGTGATTCTGTTCACGATGTGAATGGAGGATTTATTGCCGACAACTCGGCCAAGGTCGATCACTGGCGTGAACACTTCGAGCACCTACTCAACTTTGACGAACAACCCATCACACCCTCCCTCTCCTCCATAGCGGAATTTCAATCCTCTCCTGCCTACACAGTGTCGTGTGACATCCCTTCTGAAGACGAAGTTACCGATGCAATGCAGAGGCTACGCAACAACAAGGCGTGCGGAGAGGACGGTATTCCTGCAGAAATCTACAAGTCCTGTGTCGACACCCTGGCTCCTCGGCTCCATGAGGTGATTGTACAGGCATGGCGAGAAGAGACCGTTCCCGATGACTGGAGCTCAGGTATCCTTGTATCTGTCCACAAGAAGTGAGATAAGACAAGATGCGAGAACTACCACGGCATAAGTCTTATCGATGTTGCTGCAAAGATCTTCGCTGTTGTTCTTCTCAGGCGCTTCCAGTCTGTACGTGACTCCAGGACACGACCCAACCAAGCCGGATTCCGAGCTGGGCGTGGATGTGCAGATCAAATATTCATACTGAGGCGCACTCTAGAATTCTGCCATAGCTACCAGCAACCGACGGCCGTTTTCTTCGTTGACTTTGCCGCCGCATTCGATTCCATCCATCGTGAGTCCCTGTGGCGAATAATGGAACTGGATAGAATGCCGACCAAACTCATTGCGATGATTAAGGCCTACTATCGGTCTACCACCGCATGAGTCCTGGTCCACAACAATCTCTCTCAGTCGTTTGATATCTGGTCTGGTGTCCGACAGGGCTGCGTCCTTTCGCCCATTCTGTTTAACTACGTCATTGACTGGATTCTCGGCAAAGCCCTGCATGAAGAGGACGGTGTTGAACTTGCAACCGGACGCCGACTAACTGATCTTGACTACGCCGATGATATTGCGCTGTTAACCTCAAACTTTGGTGGTCTACAGTCAGAAGTGTCGCGGTTAAATGAGATCGCTATGTCGGTAAGCATGTCCATAAATTCCGGAAAGACGAAGTTGTTCCCGAGCTGCATCCCTGACCAGGAAAAGGCACCCCTGAGGATTAATGGCCATCAACTTGAAGAAGTAGACAGCTTTAAATACCTCGGGGCGAGGCTGCTACCGAATGGGTAGAACAAGGATGACATTGTCTCCCGTATCGATGCTGCTCGCTGGGTTTTCTCAATCCTTCGAAAACGCCTATGGATCCGACGTGACATCTCCATCGCCACGAAGATTCGTGTAAACCGTGCATCAATCCGGTCAGTCCTCCTCTATGGATGTGAATGCTGGGCTGTGAACGCTGAAGATGAGCGAAGACTGGAGGTCTTTGACCACCAGTGCCTGAGGACGATCCTGCTTGCTAAGTATAGCGACTTCATCTCAAATGAGACAGTCCGCATCCGCTGCGATCGTATCACGAGGATATCTCAGGTCATTCAAGAAAGGCGACTGAGGTGGTTTAAACACGTTCTCCGTCGTCCGCCCCACGAGCTTACCTATGCTGCCCTCAACCCGGCACCGCAGCTCACCTGGAAACGTCGAAGAGGAGGGCAACTGAAGACTTGGCTCGACACCGTCCGTCAAGACATGGAAGCAGTTCTTGGACCTTCTATCTTCGGCCTCCGTCGCTGGAGAAGGGACTGGATGGAGCTTTCGAGATCCGCTGCCGCCAATCGCCACGCATGGAGAGGTACCGTTCGTGACATCATTGAGGCCGGCTAGATCAGGCATGATCATAGCCGTAACAAGTTCAAGTAAGTACAAGATGTCCCAGTCGGCCTTGCGTGCTCTTAATGCAACGCGTTTGATCTTGGGGAGCGCTTTCCGCGGTCGATGAGCCATCAGAAGGGATGATACCTGATGTCGGAAAAGATTCTTCGACTCTTCCATTGCTTCTGTCTGATTGATGACTGATTCCACAGCTGCAATCATGTTAGCAGGTTTTGCATCAGCCGTTTCGAATGAGTCTTTGTGCTGCAGAACCTGTATTTGCTCCTTCGTCATATCTTCGATGACAGGTTGTGCACCAGTACGTCATTTCTGGATGACGCTGAATTGTGCAGTTTGTGGAATATGTTCTCCAAGTCGTCATTTGAGGAAAGGGCAGGACACCGCCTCATCTAACGCCAACATCGGAGAGCCAGATATCCTAACAATCAAAACGCCCGAGCCCACCGCCCGTGATGATAGTTCAACAGGTCAGAGCCCGCGTGCCGTCCAACAAACTACCCACACGCAAGAAGACAATTAACGTTACTTGTCATGTATGCTTGCAGTACTGACTTATTCTATTAATATTGCAAACTTCTGTGTATGCATTACCCGTTTCTGCTACTGTTTCCTGTCCATGTCTCTGATGATGAATTGGCAACGCATGTCGAAACGTCAGGCGAATAGTCATATTGTCCCAGCGACCGAGTCTTCTTCTACTTCTCAAATGCTGCCTGGGACATGCAAATTCGCTTGAATTGACAATTCCAGTCTCCTCTTTCTCCACCGGTTATACTATTTGCGTATGCTACCAGCTGTTACAGCTGTCAGGACCTCAGGCGAGGTCCAATGCAGAGCGGAACAGATGAGTCCCGTTAGCGATCAGGCGAACGTTCAGCAATGCATGCGTAATGCCTTCAGCCAATCAGTGCATCTGAATCATCTTGGATCCTGCCATTGTATGCGAGGAGTACTTTACACGGGAGACTGGAATAAATTCCGACACGCTCCGCGTATACTTTGTTATATTTTAGAATTTTCAGGATATTCGCTCTAGCTAGGTGCCAGGGGAGGAAACTGCTATAGTAATTAACCAAAATTAAATGAGCGGGAAGTGATCTGTAGATCTCTCATGAAAGATCTTCATACAGGGTGTCCTTTCAATGCCTGAAGAAAGAAAAAGGTCAAAATAACAGTTTTTGGACTGCGATTCTCTTCTATTCCTGAAGTCCTTGAACCTCAGCCTAGGAAAATGTCATCCTTCCAGTAACTTAGTGTTGCTCTGTCAAGTCTTGTATTCTCCTTTCTGATTCAAATACATTTTAACTAAACGCCGTACTCTGGTTATTACCTTTGTGGTTTACGCTACTATCTCAAACTTCAACCCCATAGCCTGCAAATTTATGAATGCCTGATCCTCTCTCACTCATTTGCTATTGTCCGTTTCAGGTGAGAAAGCTGTTATAGTAATTAGCCAAACTAAAACTTCATTTAGAGGGGGTTCAGGGTGCCCCTTTAATAAATAAATATAAGAGAAGGTCAAAATACAATTTTTCTGACAGGGATCCTCTCCTCTTCCATAATTTCTTTAACATCTTTGTAAAAATAACCATCTCTTCAGTAACCCTTTCGTTCTCCTTCCAGCCTGAAATATTATTCACTAAACACCGTGCAATGGTTATTCCAATAAACATTTACGTTCCTATCTCAAACCTCATCCCCCAACCTGAAATGTGTGGATATCTGCATTCTCTCTACCTCATTCGCTATTGGTATCCGATATTTTTTCCTCCCTACTAAAGAAAGATAGGCGCATTTTAGAATTCACTATCCTCCAACAGAATTTTTTGCAGTAGCAAGTAACCAAACCAAAACATTCTCTTAAGTAGGAGGGGGGTGATTCGTAGATGTCTCATGAAAGATCTTCGTACAGGGTGCCGTTTTAATGCATGAGGCAAGAGATTGTCAGGATAACACTTTTCTGACTGAGACCCTCTTCCATTCCTGAATTCATTGAATCTCATCCTAGCAAAGTATCATCGTTCCAGTAACTTGTTGTTACTTCATAAACTCTTTGATTCTTCCTTCAGATGGAACCATCTTTCACTAAATGCCGTACCATGGTTATTACATTTGTAGTTTACATTATTAACATAAACCTAAACCCCATAGCCTCAAAATGTATAGATACCTGCATCCGCTCTCCCTCATTCGCTAATGGTATCCAGTTATATTTTTCTGTCCGACTAAAGAGAGCTATGCGCATTTTAGAATGCACCATCCTCTAAAAGGTTTATTCTTATAAAGCATCTTTTCCTGGTACAATTCTGAAGATTGTATAAGCAGCAAAATTTATTGCATCCATTATTTTCGAGTGCTCAGCAGTTGCTTCATTTCGTTGCGTAACGGAAATAACGAAAGAGAAAACACAAAATTGAATTCATACAGAAAACTAGATACAAAACAGCAAGGTCACAGGAAATAGCCAAGAGGCAATGAATAAAGTAAGAAATTTAAAACGCTGTGGGCAGCAAAAACTGGGGAATAACGTCTAAGGCAAAAATTTGGGGTAAGGAAATATTTAGACGGGGAGCTGGTGTTACCATTGCGGAGTTAGGTTCACTACCGACCCAGTTGTTTACATTGGTCGGGTTTAAACCGCCGCATGTTGACTGCCTCTATGTAGCGTAAGGTACGGGTTATTTGTGCCCAAACACGTTAGGCAACGAGGAAAAGATAGATGTTCATTGGTCGGTTAGGAAACTAGGGATCATGTTTGGATGTCAGTGATAAACCATCGTCAGCGCTACTTTTGCAGCATTTCTTTCAAAAAATGTACTCCGGGCAGTAAAGTGGACGCTTGCAGTGACGGTAACCTTGCGATGAAGATGATATTAGGGTAATTTTTCATGGTTTTCTACTTTAGAAAAGGATATACATTTGGTGGGCTAACTCATGAAATCCAAGGAGCTTCGCAAGAAAATCTCTGTTACGCAAACGCAGCTTACGTTGCGTCCTTCAAAGTCTTACGGCAGTAATAATCGTTCTTCAAAATAAAATATGTTGCGGTCTATCAAGTAAAATTAGGTTTTTTAGACATATCTGCTTTTAAGAATGATGGAAAATTCCAAAAAGTGGAAATCAGATTTATTAGATAAACTTAAGTTTTAAATGTAACAGAAAACTCTTCACGCAAGCACATCGACTCAGCAAAACAATAAAAGTAGAACTGCATTCAAAATTAATCTTTTTGTACAATTTGTGGATAGGTATGCTTCCATATTAGGTCGAACGTAATGCATAGCTATTACTGAACAGCCCAAAGTGCGAGTATGTATTCCAACACAGTTTCATCAGAAACGCTAGTCGTTTATTGCGTTTTGTACATTGAGTTACGTTGGACTAAGTCAACCAGCTTTTCGCTTGATTGCACCAATTGGGAAGCCACAGGCATAAGGTATTTCATAAGCACACGTGCGCAAATGCAGATCGGTGACTAATTAAGTTAAATGGGATTTTTAGGTGTAATCAGACTAAGAGGAATTTCCTTCCATCATATTTCTTTGTAATTATTCCGAGATTTCGATTACGACCAGCTTTACATTGTTTTTGAAATTGTTGGTAACACTACGGCTTTTGCTGGTCCGTAAATATGGCTAATTTTCAACGTGTTTATCGAAACCTTCAAAAATAAGATAGTATTTAAACGCCTTTACCTAAATAACGAGTTTTAATTGTCTTAAAAAATTGTTTGAGTGGGTTTGTCCACGGTTTTTGCAGAGTGAGCTAGGCTGTGTGGTACTCTTTGAGTTTCTTTCCCCTTGTTGCAGTTGTGGACGAGGGCGAGCCATCTGAACAGAAGATGGAACCTGTGGAGGTAATGCCTACTGAAGAATCTTCGTGAAGTTGTTGGTCCTCTTCCCTTTCCCCCCTGGACAGTGTTCTCATCTCAGTACCTCCCTTTGGCCCCTTTTTTCTCGTGTGACGTGTTTCCCTTATTCGTTTCTGCCATTGTACGATTTTCTGTCGTAGATCTGTGTTACTCTCTCGGTTTGATTGAGCTTGTATGCGATATGACCAGGAGAGGCAAAAAACCAAAGTCGGGAAGTGAAGAATTGTCTACACCCAGAGTCTGCTCTACACCCCAGGTTGTGCCAAATTACGAAACAGCTGGCTCCTCCGACTCGATAAGTGGCTCGCACACTACATTAGAACCACCAAAACATTCCAACTCATTGCCGAGAAGAATGAACGTCTGCAGCAAAAGTTAAATATAAACATATCTGAGATCAGCTAAAAAGCTTACCATAATCACTTATTTTCTTGAAATGGCGCTTTAATTAGATATTTCGGTATCACGTGCCTCTTAGTTTACCTTTTTTCAAAATTGAGCCAAGATAAAAATGGCAAAGTGTGACCAATTTTTGACTTTTCTGAGCATAAGAAATTAAATGAATGAAAGAACTGGCCTTTTTGTGTGTAATGGAGCCCTTTTTGGTATGCTTATTTACTCTTTGACCCCTTTCTAAGATTGCAAAAATACAACGTTGTATCAGAATATATGCAAGGATTTTGCGAGAACATACAATCATCTGCCCGTTCCAATTTAAGTTTCCCTGTTCGCTCATACTGAACTGTAGATAGAAAACGTTTGGACATATTTTTCGAATGGCTTGAAATAGAAAAGTGATAGCATGTCGCGGCTGTTCATCTATATGCTTGTTTACGGTTGTTATTTTTGGTGTGGTAAAGCTACTTACAGCTTTATGTGTGTATCACTTAATTTTATGGCATAAAACCTAGCAGATATGCAAAATATAGTTTTTTTAAAACTTAATCTTCTCTTATTTTCTCGAAAAAACTAAAAGTAAAAGTAAACTTACCTCAATTTCATGAAAGCAAAAAAATATATTCTGTTCTCTACTCAGATATAATTAAAATGTTCCTGGTCTTCATTAAATGCCCCTTAAAGTACAACACACAAAAACAATGAGGTCTGATCCGCAGCATTTAATAGGTTAGAAACTACCTTGGATATCAAGGAACGTAGGATTTGGCCTAATTGGGTCAACTTTTCTTTTCAATACACTCATCTGAGGCAAACCTTTTTCCAGCGAACAGCATTTTCCGACTCGAGTCAATTCAAATATATGTTTAAACACGCACTCAGATTTCGATCTTCACAGGTCATGAGATGGCCAATCTACTCTATACACAATGGTAGACAGGCAGTTACCGATCGGTTACGAAATTCAATCGTAATTTTGTGCCGTAAGGTTCGCTTATAAGTCCCGCTAGCAGCCGCTTAACGGCTAGCATCTATTGGAGGCAGAGGTTCATAGTGGACATGGTGGGGTGCGAAGGTGAGACTGTTCTCCTATAAATACTAGACCCCCTGTGAGTCCGTCACCCCCACCTGAAGCGGTCTGTGATGAGGGGTTCATGTAAGAACGAGCGTTGATGAATGTTCACCTCATCGCTAACGGAACTCATCTTTCCTGCCCTGCTCTGGGCTTCGATAGAAGCTCTGAAGGCAGAGAAGGCAGACAGCATTGCCGGTAAAGACATGAGAGCGTCTGGAATGGTCATTTCTGTCATTTCTGGTGCCCCACCTGAGCCTCAAAATCACGACCCTTTTCATCAGACCCAAACGCCCGCTGTAAACCCATCACCCTCATTTGCAGCTGTCCGTGATGCTGGGTTCAAGTTAGGATCCCTACCCATCGGGCGAAACAATATCCTGGTCCAGCGATCGCTGGTCTGAAAAGTGAGGCCCACGAAACTGCAGTGTACGGAACGGAATGCTACCTGGCAAGCCTTAAACGACAAACCTACAGCAGATTCCCGATCTCATGAAATGTCGGAAATGTTAGTAAATGAGTATCCCCATAATTTCACCTAACCCCATACGTAGGTAATACGCAAAAGATAGTAATGTGAAAGGTATTCCTTGTGTGTGTAGCGATAGGAAATAAAAAAAACAATTTAGCTTACTATTGAATATTAAGGTGCATGCATATATATCTAGATACAACAGACTTCGAGCGTCTCCAGGCTGTTTATTCGCTTCCTTGCCCCATGACCTCAGAGTCTTGGAGAGCGAACATACACCCAGTAACTGGGCAATATTCTGCCACCAGCGAGAGTTGGTGCTGCCTGCGCACCGCTCTCTCGTGCTCGGTCATACGGGTCTGCAATCACTTGCCCGTTTTCCCGACACAGTTCACACTGCGGATACTGCACTCGATCCGGTACACAATGTTGGCCGTTTCACCTCGGGACAGGGGGCCTTTGGTTTCATTACCAATTGTCTGATCGTTGCCTCGGGTCTGTATGCAATGCCGATACCCAATGGTTGCAGAGGTTGGGCAACTGCTTCAGACATGTTTGCGGTATACGGTAGCAAAGAACAGGAGATACAACAGAAATATAGACAAACTAGCTTTTCATTTGGTGTAACGTCTGGATTTTGCTCAGATTGAAAGAGGAAAAGCTTTGTTTTTACTACCAAGTACAGACGCAAGGCGTGGTTTGGTGACACCTGTCAACCATCCTTGCCAGAATGTCAACTGAAATTCGGGACTATGTATCCAGTTCGAAAAAATTACTTAAAAAGGTTCGTTATACTAAGTAGCTTACGGCCTAACTTCAAAATCTATCATTCACATTAGGAAGCCGACATTTGAAAGAGTTTCGTTCCGACCAAGTGCAAAATTATACCCTATAAAAAGAACCATCTGATTAGTGAACACTTCTTTTATCATTCCCTTTTAGTATTTTTTCATAGCAAGTTACACCTTCATTAAATTGTTTATGTGAAAAAAAGTAGCTTCCTGATAAAAATATGTTTACAATCTTGTAATCTTTAATGATGTGCAAATTTTCATTGATAGTGCTTCATATCTTTAAATTTAATAATGTTGAAGATAATGTACGTGAATTAACGGTAGCTTTCATTTCAAAATGTCATTAACTTTCGAAGTTCTATACAATTTATGTTCATAATCCACCCCATCCACAAATTTACTAAGGCACCATATCAAGCATACAACGTGATCCTCATCCCTCGCAAAAGTTTTATGATTTTTGTGAATTTTTCCTAACACTTTAAGGTAATATGCTGCTTAAGAAACTTTGCAGCGACAGGTAGGGTTCAAAACTATTCAGTAATTTAGAAGATTTTTTATTTAAACATAATATTCTAAGATAGAGGTATTTGCTTGCGTTGCATGCTTTCTGCAAGATATATCTTAATTCATAGTTACAGTCAATGAGAACAATGCACACTGATTAGGTAGTCTTTGTCACAGAATGAAGCAGGGGTATCTTTCGGCTTTAAAAATTTTCTGATTATGAGCTTTCTTACCATTGTGAGGTGTTCATTCATTAAACATTATATCCGTCAATTTATTAATGCTACCTTGAATGTTAACAGCGCAAGTCACACCTATTACAACATTTTATGACAACTAGGTGACTTTTTCCATAAACGGTAGGCGAAAACGTACTTTGCCTCAAACAGGATTTACACAACACCCATTTTGTAAAACTTGAATTCAAGTGTAGCAGTCAGAAGGTTTCAAAATTATTCGGCAATTTATAAACTTTTTAAGAAACCAAGAGATACATTTTCTTAAAGTATGAAATTAAAAGAAGGTGTAATTTGCTACCAAGTAAGTACAAGAAATAGTTTCTTTCTCGTTTGCTTTTTCCCAGAAACATATTTGATCTTCTAAAGGCAGTCAAAATCAATTATATAAATGCATACTACTGAAGTAGCCACTTTTCACAGTACATACGTTTTGTAAGTGGTTAAAATGAAGCTCGTTAAAAAGCCGGAATCCTATAGTGACTGAAATAACTTTAGAATAGACTATATTATAATCAGTATTATAACCGAACTCAATGCCCATTAGCGAAAGAGTAGCAGTCTCTCGCATATAGGAATTGTAGGCCATACTGTAGATATATAATCTTTGTTAATCGAAAATACATTAAAGAGTGAAAGTTGACCTGTCTTGAGTTATGAAAGCTTCTGTACATGCGACATGTTTCAGATAAAGTGCTGTCCTCGAAGAAAGTACTTTGTACAAAATTCATTTACAAATAAATCAACAACCAATGAGGTTGAGTAATACATAGATATTGCTGCTGAATATTTACTTATAAAGACATTATCTAAATTTTACATGGTATAACTAATTTTGGGACATCCTAGAGTCACAGTTAGTTTGCGATCTGTTTAATCGCACTAACAGCGGCCTCTGCAGTGCTTCATTTTTCGTTGGAGTAAAGCATGTACGGAGTTATGGGAGTCATTGCCCTCCCTCATTTGATTTGGGTCTTCTGCACTTAGATTTATACTTTCTAGTTATTTGCGAAGTTGCGTATGCTGATCACGTGATCGATTAACTTGCGATAATTAAGAGAAGGAGTTACATAAACAGATGTACAATGGCATTAGTACATAGACCCCAGTCTAAAATCACCTTTATGTGTGTAACCTAATTACAGGACAAAAAGACGGATTCCGTCTTGGACTAGAACTTCTCCCCTCATATTGGGTTGCATTCGAAACGGTTATACGCAATCTAAAACCGCTACTCTATAAGCCATGGCGAAAGGAAACATTATGCACCTGGACTACGATTCAGAGACGTTGCCGGCAATACTATTTGCCTACAAGGTCAACTGCTATAGCTATCAGGGAGTCTGTCGAGGCCCTAGGAAAAATCGGGACAGATGAGTTCCGATAGCGGGTCGATGGATGTTCATCAAACGAATGTAAATATACCCCGATATACAGCCGTCAAGAAAACGAGCTGGTGGCTTAGTGGTTTGGACGTTTAACTCTGACCAAAAAGGTCATAAATTTGAAGCTCGACTGGGACACCACTTGGGTCTGGGTATGACTGGCTGACGATTGCTAATAAGACAGAAATAGCCGTTTCAGTCTCCCCTGTTTTTTGCCAGCTATACTAGCTGCGTTCAATTTAGGTGGTCTTGACTTCAACACTCGAGTCTTCGCTGCACAAGAAGAACCCTATGTTAGAAACAGTCCCTAGAGTTCCTTCGTTGATAGAGCTTCTAGGCTGTACTCATTGTTTATTTTCATCATATACGCGTTTTTACCGCTGTGGGTTGGAGGTTTGTGTATAGTAAACAGTGCTGTATACAAGTACTTTTCAAAGTACAAATTTGAGCAACTAGTACTGAACACGATAGGGAAATTAAAGTGCAGCTGAAAAATGGACTTCACTTTTTCCTCAAACAAAGCCAGCTTAAACTAACAGCCTCTTGTTTTAATAAAATGCATTATGATAGACGCTTCCTCTTCTTTAAGTCTTTGCCATTGTTTGGTATTGAGGTATTAAGGTACTTTTTAACAAAATAGCAGCAGCAGTGAATTTAAGGCGGTATTCTACTAACTTCTGCGCTGGCATCATGGTATCTTACAGACCTCCCACACCTTGATCCAGAATCCACTTGACCTAGGTGATGAAGTCTCAGCCGCCAAAGTGGGATCTGAACCCCCGCAAACAAGGGGGGAGACTGTAGTGCAGCCAATTGACCTACGACGCAGTCACCGGCAGCCGTGAGTTAAATCACACAAAATTTACCCAACCAGAATACCCTACAACGTATTGAATGCCCCAATTCTGATACAGTAAGCTGACTGTCCCCAGCAGGATTACCAACGCACTCAATCTAGCATTTGCCAAATGACTACAAGGCACACACCTAATCAGAAGGGAGTTTCGACAGATTTTTATAATTCATCCTGATAAGGGCCTCGCGAATCAGTCGGCTAGAGCAGTTTGGAATACTCTTCCTCAGTATGCTGTTATGTCAGAATCCCTGGAGGTTTTTAAGCGCAAGTTGGATCGATAAAACATTTCACGCTACACTATGAACTGATAACCACCGCTGCTTTCTTTATCATAGTTGCATTTGTTTTAGAGCATAACGTTGCACTTCAATCGGTCAACGTCAACTAGTGAAGAAAACGCACAACTATAATACTACTAGATATATTTTAGTAGCATATATATATATTATTTTAGACATGAACAACTATAGCTTACGCTCTCCCACCATTAATCTCATGCAAAGGTCTTCAAAGTCTTCCCTAGTTCACGATGATCCCACCAGCGATCGCATCAGCCAAACCTGGCGGCTATAGTCCATGTGGCCCCAAAACGCTCTCCCTTGGTTCGACCGAAGCTGAATGTCGACGATCTGGGCGGAGATTTCTGTTTTTTTTCAAACTTGTCAGTGGACTCTGTAATCAGAAAGGGAGTATCAGGCCGCATCTTCCGCACTCGGTGCTGATCCCGGTGACATCTGGAGTTGGGTATCACCACCTGACGATGGCAAATGAACCAAAAGTTCTTCATGAATGTCCCCCAGTTTTTAGTCGATTCCGGATATCGGGTGGACCCCATAGAAGGTTTCCGAGTGATCTACAGAATCCCAGTGTCTAACGCCCTTGCCATTGAGCCACGAGTTCGTTGTCTAGCTGGTTTAGGTCAAGAGATATTGACAATCATTGATGAATGCTCATCTGACCGCTAACGGGATTCGGCTGTCACGTTCGCTTTTTAGCCTCGCAAGAGGCCCTCATAGTCGTAACAGCAGACGGTTTTAATCCTGTTTAGTCCTCAGTGTAAATCTCACCTGATTTGATCCACCAAATCACAGCTCGAATCGGCGAATTAGGTAGGTTTGTGAAAAGCAGCATTTAATTGGTGGACAGAAGCTGATGCTATGGCATATATCAAAGGCTTTTAGGCGTAAATTAAAGTGCGCTTTGTGCTCCAGATGAGAGTTCCACCTAACCGGATTCTTGTATTCTTGCTCACTGCCACCACCCCCACTCTGGGCTGGAACTTTTATGCATTCACCTACTGGAATGCTCACTCAGCAGATGATGTTGCCGGCTGCAAATGGACAAATCCAATCAAACGCCTACCGAGTGGTCCATACGAGATATTCACCTGTGTCACGCGAGATAAAATGCCCAAAATTCCGCGTCACCCTGGGCTTCTCCCCGCACTAATTACCACCCTTAACTTCACCGGCCTCCTGCAATTTAAGGATATGATCAAGATTCCCGATGAGAGCTGGAAACTGCTGGTGGACAATCAGGTCTTTAAACTCCACGAGCAGCCGCTTGCCATGCATCCTCTCGTGGAGTTTGTGAAGAGGTAAGAGCACTGCATAATAAGGAGGGAAATAGCGCTTGAATGTTGCTGTAAATTCTTAGCTGTAATTGTTACATGTCAGATAATGAGTTTAATAAGCATTATAATTGAAGTTTTTATCGATATAGTTGGAAAATGAGCACCTGCAGGAATATAATTCTGCAGACAAAATTCTGTGGGAAACACTAAACATTTTATCATGTAAATGTTTGACACTGGTTGCCTAGATCGTCGTGAGACGCGTAGTGAGTGTACTGAAATGCCAAAATGACATGGCATTATTGATTTGTCCGGCAGGTTAAAAATTATGTTCTGTACGCTCACTGCACGTCTGACGACGACCTGGGGAACCACTATCAAAGATGTAAGCCCTAAAGTTTGTTATCTATACATACATGTATTTTATGGAAGTACGGTTTTTGGAAATGATAAAAACAGCATTGCGTGTATTTCCGACGCCGGTTCCCTAGGACGTCGTCAGACGTTTAGAGTGTGTACAGATCAGTTAGGATTTTAAATCTGCCCTAAAATGATTGATGCTTTGCCTTACTTGCCAATGGTTGTCTCTGTTTTTTGGTATCTCGTCCGGATTGTCTGTCGTCTTTTCCATTCATTATGTGAGATTGCTGTACACGGCATCAAATTCGATGTACCAATCGACGCACTAGTCATTGGAGTTAATGACATCTAAACATTTGCAGGCTTTTCTACATGGCCAGAAGCCAACGATACACGTTTTAGGCGGTGAACGTTATGGTCACGTTTCTACTGTATGCATGACAAATTGGAACAATGTTCGTCGCCCCTATACTGCCCATTGGTGTTAGTGTGGAAATGTAGACGCCAATTTACCTATTGATTCAGAAGACACTGCATTGCAACTGCCATAGACAATCTTGTAAATGAATTTTTTCTGCACAAATAGACAATCCTATCTTTATGGGATTCAAGGTGATTTCGCAGGATGGTCGTTAGTTTCTGCGCCATCTGTCTTTCGTGCTTCCTCCGATGTCCTTCAGCGAGTTCAGACACGTGTTTAAATTTCAATGTTGCTCGCGAAAACCTGACGAGCAACATTTAAATTTAAACACGTGGGTGCTCTTCCGCAACAATCTAGTTCGTTTTCCTTTTGTCTGACAACTCGACTTCTTACACATCTACATACGAACTTCCCAGGTTAACCGTTTTTGGAAAACAGTTTCGACAGTTTATAGACTAAAACTGAGCTAGTTCTGTATCATGTTATCCCGCAGTGTAGGCAGACCCTATTGCCGATAAGGACAAGGGAGACTGAAATGGCCACTTTTGATTTAGTATTGGTCGTCAGTCAATCAAACTAAGATCCAAGTGGTGCTCCATTCGAGCAAAATTGAGAAATGGGCGATAGACTGCTACTCACTCGCCGGCACTGACGTGTTTTATGAAAAATTCGAAATAATAATAAATTTTTAAATCAAAATTAACATAAAGATTCTAATAATTTTTTTCAAAGCATTTAATTTTGTAAGGAAGACTCAATCTCCGCAGACCTGCAAACTAGCTATGAATTAGACGAATTCATATAAATATACTCGCCAGGTTAATTATATCAATTCAATTTTCTTCGTATCAAAAGGACTTTTGCCAAATTAATTGCACATATTTCAGGTATTGGATTACAATCAGTTTCAGATGGTCACTTAAAGATCATCAAATGCATTAGGATTTTCAGTGTTTTCAAGCTTTCTT
>JAYGXS010000007.1:22254320-22289104 GCA_036362985.1 Ligula intestinalis
ATTCTCAGGCATATACTGATAACTCTTCCATCCTTAGGAGATCACTCTCGAACCTGCACCATAAGATGGCTAATGGCAGAAGGACATTACCAACAAAGACAAAGGAGACTAGGGTGGCCATTTCTGGCTTACTAGCCATCGTCAGCCAGTCATACCCAGACCCAAGGGCTGTCCCAGCCGAACCTCGAACTGGGGACGTCTCTGATCAGGTGTATGCTGTACAGAAACTCAATGACCGCTCAGAACCCCTCATGTGCGGCCGACTCCTTGTCTGAGCATAAATGAATGAATGTTCTGGGAGAACCACAGTCAGAATGATGGGTTAATTGAATGATATTTCGCCCGTGGTTGGCTGTCCCGGGGTCTGCCAGTGGTCTTTTTCTAGCTGCTGGTGTTGAGCTATGTACAGGGTGTGCACAAAGTCTGGGTACATAGGAATTGTAATATTTTATTTATTTATGTTATTTTTGTTGGGACGGCAATGTCCCATGATAAGTCCAAACGCTTAGTCTCTCAGTGCGGCTGCAGCGCAAAGTCCCACGCCGTGGCTTGGAAACGCGCCAATAATTATCGATTTTCCGTCCTATCTGATTGGACCGTGAATATTGACGCCTCTTCGCTATGCGCACTGAGTAAATAACCCGGAGCCTTTTTCTGTGACTGACTTGCACTCTTGCAGTCTGACTTGCTGACTCGCTCTGCTTGCTCTCACGTGCTCTGTGTCTCAATACACGCCGTTCGAGTGACCGGACTTCTGTTGTTCTCTCTCCGTGGGCGTCGGGACTAAGCGGGTAGTTCGGCGTTCGTCTAGTACCAGTGCGGGTCATAACAATTTTTCCTCCCCAGATCGAATGATGGCTCTGTCTGAAGAAGAAAGAATCGAGTTTGTACTCTTAAGTGGACGAGGATGGTCTTATCGCAAAATCGCCGATGGATTTAACCTGCGACACCCTGATTGGCAACCTATTTATTTTACTGCCATCGGGAAATTGGTCACGAAATTTAAAGAAACAGGCAGTGTCTTGGACAAATCCAGCTCCGGGCGACCAAAGACTTCAGACAAAACGAAAGAGGTTGTCATGGCCAAGATTGCTGCTAACCCAAAGAAATCACTTTGTCGGGCATCCATGTAGTTGGGTGTTCCAAGGTCAACTAGCCACAAAATCCTGGTAGAGCAGAAGTTCCATCCGTCCAAATTACAGATATTGCATCACTTAAATGAAGATGACCCCAATAGACGAAAGCAGATGTGCGAATGGTTTTCAGATAAATTGGATGAAAATATCAATTTTACTAAAGACCTTTTGCTGTTCAGTAATGAAGCTTTGTTACATGTTAATGGTGAAGTCAACAGACAGAATCATCGATACTGGTCTCCAGACAATCCACATTGGATGGATCCATCTAAACAGCAAGTCTGCCAAAAGGTGATTGTGTGGTGTGGTTTGTGGAAAGCTCGTGTGCTAGTATCCTTCTTCTTTGATGAACATGTAACCGGTGAGACTTATCCGAACATGATGGGAGACAAATTAATGCCTCCAATTGAGCACCTAGGCGAGGGACTTCCAGACTGGTTTCAGCAGGATTAAGTCCCTGCCCATTTTGCCACAAATGTTAGAGATTGGCTGAATGGCACTTTTCCTCACTGGATTGGAAGAAGATGTCATGTGAAGTGGTCCCCTTGTTCACCAGACCTTTATCCCCTTGATTTCTTTTTCTGGACTATATTAACAGAGAAAGTTTACTCAATGAAGATTGCAAATCCAAACCACTTGAGAGAACGCATAATCAGTCAGTGTGCTGAAATCGACGGCAATGTACACCTATTCGATCAAGTTCACCAGAATTCGGCAAGGCGCATCGAATTATGCATTGCCAATAATAGAAATCATATTGAAAATAAAATTTGTTAACATTATAATTAAATAAAATAGTTTTGTTCTAAAGGTATGTATTTAGCCCTATGTACCCAGACTTCGTGGACATCCTGTAGTAAAAAAGGAATAATTTTAAGTAGAAAAGCCAAATGTGTGAACGTGTGTTTTCATCAATTCATCCTCGGACCTGTAAAATTGCATTAATAACGAAAATAGGAGAGGAGAAGAAAATGCAATCGCTGGTACAGGATTTTTCTTCGTCTGACGTTTCGACGTCCGTCGGCGGATGCTTCATCAGAGACCTCAGCGGAAAACAGTAGTAGAAACTGGTAATACATATACAGAAAGTTGTTGGTTTTATAGGATACCGTGAAACTTATGACAACGACAATTAAAGACAATTTTTTTCTTGTGCGTTACTTGCTTGCTGACTGGCATGCGGGCCGTGATCTGCTGAACGTGCATCACGCGTGGTAGAATTGAGCATGATGATTGCTCGGCCATTTGGTTTCCCGCTGTTGGCGTATGACGACGCGGTGGCCTGTGCGTTTCCCAAGTGACGACTTGCTTTGGCCCAATGGAGCCTCAGCACCCAATATATGCATTGGGTAGGTCATTGCACATGTTTATACCCTAGAGACCCGTGACCCAAGACTCAAGTTATTCTCGACGCAGACGCTAGTCACCTCTTGCGACATGTTTCTAATAATATTCTTGATGAAGAATTCGCGACAGATATGGAAACTTCAGGCGAATAAAAGCTTGTCTTGTCTATCGTAGCTTCCTTCTGACTTACTTCCTTCGAATCGTATTTTAGATTTTATTGAAAAGTAAAGTGGAACATGGTTTATAAGTGCGTTATTGTTTATATTCATCTTTCGCAAACCGCGTCCTCTCGCGTGGCGAGGTCAGCATGTTAAGGTCATTTGGACTGGGGTAGGATAGAAGTAGAATAGGCTGTAAGAAATTTTCTTGGGTCGGTACGCGGGATAGACTGTCACCAGAACTGAAACAACATGCTTTCGTCATCTGGCGTCAGCGCCGGCCACGGAAGAGAGAGTGCCTGTATTAAAGTCTTCTGACAACACAGCACTAGATTTGCCAGCCGTGTAGCCACTTTATCGGCCGTTGCTATCACTGGTTGACGTGCACCCTTAGAAACGTTGACGGGCCTTCCGTAGAAAACCCGGACGGCTTTGTCAGGACCGACCCGGGCATTTGTATTGTTTAGTCATGTGTGAGAAGGAAACGCAAAATCGATCTAGTTCCACCCTTAATCAACCAGGCCGTTCACGCGCTCTCACAATCAATTCTTGTCTAGATCAAATTGGTAGTTGCCTCATGTCTCTCTCATTGATGCAACAAGCTGGAGGGGCAAATAAACGGGGAAAACGTGTTTCATTGGGATCAGGGCGTCTAGTTTATCGAGAATGATAAATGATACAAGGGAAGATGGGAGCTCCAGCAGGGGGAGTGAGTGTTATGTCCCCCAGTTGCATGTGTGGAATAGAAGACGGACAGAGTCTTAATAGAGGACAGTTTACTGCAACAATCTCTGTGTGTACAACCTATTCACCACGTCCCCATGGGCAGCAGTCGTCTTGTCTGCGTCAACACGTTCTCGTCTGCAGCTGGTCCTCTATGTCGGTAGCACGTTCTTCTCGTTGACAGCAAGTCCCGTTTTCTGTCTGCGATATCGTATTTAAGAACAAGCGGCCTTTGTCCCCTAAGTCTTTTCCTACTGGTCCATGCGCAAGTGGCTTATCCGGGCGGCCCTTGTGTGATGTTGGTGGCCTCGAGCCACTATCGCGTGTTGTGGTCCCTCTGTTATATTGACGGCTAGAGTGTTTCCTCATGTTCTTTGCCGTCCATTCAATGCGTCATCGGGGTGAGAAGGTTAAACAATCAGTTGAAAGTCCAGCCTTATTGAAAATTGTCAGAAAGGACTGGGAAAGTGCTAAGGAGATGGAGGTCACTTCGGCAATTACGAAGGAAAGTGCGCTGGCCATCCCCAGCAGTACAGCTTTGTTGTCCGAAGCACACAGTGTTCTTTTTGGCAGAATGCATGGTCAGCAAAAACATAGCAGATAGGAATGACCATTTTGGGCTTATCAATGGCCATCAGCCAGTCATACACAACCCTAGCTAATGTACCAACCGGATCCGCAACCTTTTGAACAAGAGTGCAAAGCTCTAACCAACGTTCTACCTACTTTAACAAATAGCTACTCTGCGGCTGCTGGCGGCACTTGAGAGTAATCTCCGTTAGCGATCGCTGAGTATTCGTTGCATAAGATCAACCTTCTCAATTTCATTGAGTCTGATGGTCTTCCAGCTACTCGGGCGCCATGGTTATGTGATTATTTGGGCGAGGCAAGTGCCAAAGACGGAAGAGGGGTTGATACGTGTTGCCCACTGTTAGTTGGCTCCCACATTCTACGACCCATGCTGAAAAACTGTCTTCTATTCGTTAAAGCATCGAGCCGTCATCGTTACGGATGGGATGACCCACTGAAGCTTGTAACCGCTTGACAAGCTTTTCTCTCCAAGACCAAACACATTCACGATCATTCCTTACGAGCGAGCATGCAAGCCCTGCGCTCTTATTGTAAAGCAGATGAAGGTGCGATCGCTGGGATGGCCCCTGTTTTGTCTAAGCTTTCAGCTTCGTAAAAAAGAAACTATTTACAGAGTCCACGAGCGTGGATCCACAATCAAGCAACCTTGAAAAGGGGAAGTGGGGCAAGTGATCATATAAGTGTTGTCCATGCCAGCTTACACTATCCTCACGACATGCATTTTTGTCTGGGAACGGGACCACGCCTCTTTTCCTCGCGAACGAATGGCTTGGTAGCAGGGCGGTATGCCAATATGTCGGTCGGCGGAGTAATTGTAAGATTTATAGGCCTGCAAACATGAATAACACCTCTTTATTAGTGGCTGGGGCTATTATGTGTGCACCCCTGAAGTTAAACTCGTGGCTTGTTAGATCCCGCAGTTGTACGCTAGGAAGGGAACACTGATCAGGTAGCAGATAACAGTTTACTGTAACATCCAACTCCGTGTGTGTCTCTCAACTTGTCTCATGTCCGTCGGCGGGTCATCACCTTTGCAGCTTGCCTTCTGTGTCGCGGCAGTGCTCTCTTGTCGGCTTTCGTGTCGGCAGTAGCAGGCGCTTTCTGTTAACACCCTCGTAGTTAAGGGCCCGCAGTTTTTGTTCCCTCGCTCTTCTTATTGGCTCCTCCGGGAAGCACTTATCCGGACAGGCGTCTTGTGTTGCCATGGCGTCAGTTTGACAAGTGGCGGGCGCACATGACACGTAGTGTATGCATCCTTTGGCATGTGGGCTTTCTTTGTTGTGAAGAAGACGACTAGACCGCTCAGATAGTATTCTTATTTGCTGGACACTTAGACATCCCTCGCGGATTCGTCCTCAGAGTCATAGTCAGAGAGCATTCGCAGGTGGGGCAACATATGCACAGGAGTTTGCAGCATTTACAGAATACAGTCATTACTTCAGCTCTTTAATCTCCTGAGAAATGTATTTCTGATCGCGGTATATATCAGTATATTTAAGGTCTAGAGGCGTAGACCGAAATTGCAAGTGTATATTTGTTTTGAAATCCGTCAAACCATGTGAAATATATAGCTGCTGCGATCAGATAGTCTTCAGTAGTATAAATTGGCGCTGCAACGTACCATACTAACAGCCTAGGTACTTGCCAAAAGGCCCAGACACGTGTTTTGCCGGTATTCAGCCGCTGCCTGACACAACTGCGAGGGGTCCGGCTCATCAGTGGTCCCCAACTTTCCCTATCTACTTTCTGTTTGGTATAGGAAAGCTGGGGACCCAATGATGAGCCGCACCCCTCGCAGCTCTGTCAAGAAGTGGCAGAAAGCCGGCAAAACACGTATCTGGGCCTTTTGGCAAGTACCTAGGCTGTTAGTATGGTACGTTGCAACGACAGTCATTACTGCAAATATGCAGTGACGGTTAAACGTAGTTGCCTTATTGAGTGTTGGTTGTCTGTTGAACGATATACGGACTCTAATCTACTGACCTTTCATAACGCGTGGTGGACTGGGGAATGAGGATTGTTCGGTCACGTGGTCCTCTGGTACTGGCGTAATCTGACATGGTGGCCTGCCCGTTCCCCAAGCGTCGATATGTTTTGGCCAAATTGAGTGTCAGCACGGAATATGGGTTGGGCAACTCGTTGCACTTGTTTATGGATTGGGGCCCACGAACCACGATTCAAGTAATTCTCGGCTCCCTCGATTTTCACCTCCCGCGAGTACTTCAGCCTCATTTGAATGTGTGGTCGAGCCTCGTTGAATTAGCTGTGACTAGAGAATCAGCATCATTTCGCCGCACTGCTGCCGCGTTTTCGGCAATTCTCGTCTTAAGAAGGCTGCCAGTTTCAACGATATTGTTGCTTTGCCCACAACTGCAACAGAGCCTGTAGATTACTCCAGATGTTTCTTGCCGCAGCAGTGGATCTGAAGGTTCCTTGTGGTTGGCTGCGTCCTGGTTTCGACCCCAACTCCAAATGTTGCGAAAGGCGGCCGACTGCCTCCGAAACATTTTTGAAAGCTTCATTCGGCCGCACCTGGAGTTCGTTATACACGCATGGAGACCATGGACTGTCAAAGATTGTACTGTCTTAGAGAAGGTCCAGAGGCGAGCGACAAAGATGGTCAAAGGTCTAGGAACATTGCCCTATGAAAACAGACTGTCCATTCTCGACCTATTTCCCCTTTCCTACAGACAACTTCGAGTGGACCTCATACTAACCTACCATATTATGAATAACCTGCATTGTTGTTTCGTTCCTGTTGATTTCTTTGCGCAGGCTAACACGCCAACTTTGGGCGGGCATTCCCTTAAAATACGCCCAGGCAAAGCAATGATCGACGGAAGAAAATTTTTCTTTACCAACAGAGTAGTTTCAGCGTGGAACGCTCTTCCAGAAGACGTAGTCCTCTCCACTTGTGTCAATGCATTTAAGAGTAGACAGGAAATGTATCAAGCGCAAACGCAATGAAGGTAAAAACTCCTTCATCAGATTACAATGAATCACATTGCTTATCACATACACTGCATCAAATTATACTGCTCGCGATTTGCAAGTAGCCATATATTTTTCTGTCATATTTTTGTGAAGATTGCTTTCCCGGAACATGTAACTGTCGTGCATTATTTTTCTTTGTATCAACTTATTTCCTATCATCCTGTTACCAACAGATAGTTCAAAGGCATTCGCCTATCTTTCCCTCAATAAACTGATACTGATACTGAATCATCCGCCAAATTTTGGGGGCGGTGCGATTTTGTTGGCTTTAACTTCAATCATGCTTCATGGGCTCCTTATTCGTAAACAAGTGGAATGATTTGCCCAATTAGTATTCCATGCTAAGACTCAGTTTGGCGAAAACAAGTGGCCGCTTGGGGAACGGACAGGTAACCACGTCAATCTACGCCACTACCGGAGGGCCAGGTGACCGAACAGTCAGCATAGCTCAATCTGCCACGCGTGATGAAAGGTCAGTAGATCAGAACTCACATGCTGTTCAACAGACCACCAACACTTTATAAGGCAATTACGGTTATTTGTCACTGTATGTTTGCAGTTATGACTGTAGTCTATAAAAACCGCAAACGATGCATCTGACGATGAATCCACAACGGATCTCAAAGCGCCAGGCAAATACAAGTTTTTTTCCCAGCGATCGAGTTGGCTTCTTGTCAATTACTTCTTGGGACGTGCATGTTCGCCTCCATTGGTTTTGATTGTGGAGGACGTCCATAGGGTGCTGGTGAATCTCTCAGGGAGATGCATAACTTGACTGCGTTCTTACCCGTGTTCACGGCTCTGTGTGACTGCGCGGTTACGTCTGTTCGTGGTTCCTTGTCAGGCGTGACCTCAAGATGAAAGTTTTTTTGCCTCTCGTGCTTCGCGGACTTAACAGTTAAGGAAGGGCAACTGTTCGGTATTATCCACTTCACTCCTGCACTTAATGCCAGATAAAATGTCATTAAAAATTGTCGTGTTTGCAAACGATCGTTTTCGGTCATTCATCGTCAGACCAGTACATGACAAGGGGAATAAAATTGGTCAATCAATTACAGCGATTATATAATCGTCAAATTTAGGGAGGGGAAGGAAAAGGGTGAGGGTAATAAAGCAGCTGAGTTTTCCCTCGTCTCCTGAACGCGGGCGCCTGCGCGGGTAGGACGCTGGTTGCCATGCCCAGATGAGACAGGGGGATGTTCTCGCGGTCCACGGATTGTATGTCAGCCGCGCAGCTTGCGCTTGACTATTTTCCGTAGCTTCGTAATCTTTGGCTTCAGTAGATGTTGGATTTCCGCGTGCAGTCGACCAAGGGAGGTCAATGGCTTGAACCAGCGCCTTTTGACAGCATAGAATGGGTTTTGCTAGCCGTATTGCCACTGCTTCTGCTGTGGCTAACACCCGTTTGCGCAGGCCTTTGGAGAAGTGCGTTGGCGTGCGGTATATGACCCTAAAGGCGTCCACTTGGTGGTTTGTATCAATTAGGTGGGCGAGGATTGAGCTTGAGGTCGGTCTATTCTCCCCTCTGCTGAGTCAAGCTGGTATGTACTCGCGCATTCTCTTCTCCAGACGTTGCGTTGTTCGGCCAATATAGCCCGCTCCACAGGAACAGGTGAACGAATAGATGCACATAGATGTGGCCTGAAACTGTAGTCTGTCCTTACCTACCGTCCGTAGAAGGGGAGAGTTAGTGGAGAGAACCCACAAGTTTGTAGCTGGAAAGGCATTCATAACCGCTGTCCTCAGGCGCCTTCTTACAAGTTCACTCGTTGCGTCTCCAATAAACGGCAGTATTAAAAACAGATCTTTCTTTTTCGGCCGTTGCAATTGCGACCTTTGGAGCACGTTCCTTGATGTTCTGAAGGATGAACCGTTCCGGATAACCATTTTCCTAGAGTGTGTCCTTTAGTTGCTGCAATTCTACTTCTACTACTTCAGGAGAGCAGATACGGTGTATTCTGGCTGCCATTCCCTGGACTTAGTTCCGGTTGACGTAAAGGGGGACGTAACTGTTAAAATTAACGTATTGCCCAGTCCAGATTTTCTTTCTCAATAGTCGGCGTTGTATCGAGCCATTTTGTTGTCTGTGTAAGAGGACGTCTAGGAAAGCGAGTTCCTCGTTCGCCTCTGTTTCCACTGTAAATGTGAGTGCTGTGTGGGCGGTGTTAAATTTTTGGACTAGACCATCGATATCAGCGGTCTTCTATGTCAGGCAAAAGATGTCACCCACATATCGACCATAGAACTTAAGGTCATTGATAGTGTCTTTGAGCTTCGTTTCCTCGATCTTGCCCATAAAGACATTTGCCAGGAATGGTCCAAGTGGTGTGCCCATGGCCACTCCGTCAATTTGCCTGTATAGCCGGCCATTACAGATAAATTGTACATTTTGTGTACAGCATGTTAGTAGATCTTTAAGCCTCTCCACTGTCATCCCTATATGATAGTGTGTTTCCCGTATGAAGTCGCATAGATATTCTATGGTTTCAACTACCGGGACGTTGGTAAACAGTGAGGATACATCTAATGACAGCATCATCGTTTCGCCAATATTAGTATCCTTGACAGCCTCCACGAATTCAAACGTGTCTTTCAGGCTTCTTGTGTACAAGCGGCTCTGAAGTGGTTTTAACTTTTCAGCAAGCCATTTTGCCACGGCGTGGTACGGTGAGTTTCTCAGGTCCAAGATCGGATGGAGTGGCACACCTTGTTTATGGATTTTCGGGAGGCCATACATTCTTGGTATTGTAGTACCAACCGGCCTTAGTTCCTCCAGCTCCTTGTCTGATAAACGTCCTTCTTTGTTCAGCTCTTTTAGTAAATTTGTCATTTTGTCGTAAACAGCTTCAGTTCTGTCCTTGTCTTTATCGGATTGTGAAAATTTTGTGCGATTTGATAATATTTCTTCAAGTTTTGTCGCATAATCTTTCTTGTCCATCAACACTATCCCCGAACCCTTGTTCGGTCTTGTAATTAATATGTTTTCATTGCGGCGCAGCTCCTTGAGACTATCGAGATGAGCCTTGGTCAGGGGGCCTATGGATTTTGGAGCCTTTCTTAAGTATTGATGACAGCAATTGACAAGAGTCGATTTCAGGTAATCAACTTCCCTGGCCTCTGGTCTGCCTGAAGAGACTCTCAATGTCATTAGACAGATCAGGTAGTGTTCTATGCTCGATTATATATCTTAACCACGTTTGCATTAATCGAATGCCAGTTTTTTTACAGTGAGTAGCGTAAAATTACTACTACCTTATATGCACAATGACTGAACTTTTTGTTGAAAAAATAGGCACAGCGTTCAAGGGATCCTATAAGTTAATCAGAATAACTACGCCTACTTAATTGAATACAGTAGTTATTAAGGTATACATAGACGAATAAAGATCGTTGTCTGGGACCAGTATTTTATTTTCTCAAGGTTTCCGGCTCTCACGCGAGGCCATTGTCAAGGAATGAAGACATACAACTCACTGCGTGCTTAAGTCAACTCTTCCGGGGTCGACATTGAGTTCCCTATGTCGCTCCACCGCGAGTGACCCCGAGCTCTGCCATAGCTCGCTCAACGCGAGATAGGAAACTAGGAGGTCGGTATGCTTATTAATAGCGCCCGCCTGCGAGTGCTATGCTTCCTGTAGTAGGCGTGAGACTCGGTTGGTGAGATTGCTGTACACGGCATCAAATTCGATGTACCAATTGACGCATGATTCATTGGAGTTAATGGTATCTACAAATTTGCGAGCTTTTCAACATGGCCAGAAGCCAATAACACAAGTTTGGGGCGGTGAACATTATGGTCAAGTTTCTACTGAATGCATGACAAATTGGGACAATTTTCATCGCCCCATACTTCTCATTGGTGTTAGTGTAGACATGTAGACGCCACTGCATGCAGAGGCACTGCATTGCAACTGCCATAGAGAATCTTGTAAACGAATTTTTTCTGCACCAATAGACAATCCTATCCTTATGGGATTCAAGGTGATTTCGCAGGACAGTTGTTAGTTTCTGCACCATCTGTCTTTAGTGCTTCCTCAGATTTCCTTCAACGAGTTCAAAAGCGTGTTTAAATTTTGATGTTGCTCGCCAGCTTTTCGTTTTGGGCGCTCTACCGCAACAATCTAGTTCGTTTTCCTTTTGTCTGACAACTCGACTTCTTACACATCGATATACGAACTTCCGAGGGTAAACATTTTCGGAAACAGTTTCGACAGTTTATATACTAAAACTGAGCTAGTTCTGTATCATGTTATCTGGCAGTGTAGGCAGACCCGATTTCCGGTAAAGACAAGGGAGACTGAAATGGCCAGTGTTTATTTAGTAGCGATTGTCAGTCAGCCATACTTAGACACAAGTGGTGCTCCTTTCGAGCAAAATTCAGAAATGTGCGATAGACTGCTACTCACTCGCCGGCACTGACGTGTTTTAAGAAACATTTGAGATAATAATGAATTTTTAAATTAAAAGTAATATAAAGATTCTAATAATTTGTTTAGAGGCATTTAATTTTGTAAGGAAGACTCAATCTCCGCAGACTTGCAAACTAGCTATGAATTCGATGAATTCATATAAATATACTCGTCAGGTAAATTATATCAATTCAATTTGCTTCGTAGCAAAAGGACTTTTGCTAAATTTCATTGCACAGATTTCAGATATTGTATTACAATTAGTTTCAGATGGTCATTTAAAGATCGGCAAATGCATAACGATTTTCAGTGATTTTAAGCTTTTTTCCTTGAATGTAGATTCTATTTCGTGTGTAAATTAAAACCTTTAAGATAAAAGATTTTTTAAAAGCATGTACGAAAAACATGACCTTCGGATATTATTTCTGATGAAAATAGGCACATGGGCCATACTTCTAGACTAAATAGAACACCAAATTCATTGGCAATCTAAAACAACGCTCGTAACATAGTTTTGTTGTTGTTATGCCTTCGATTAATTTAATAACTTTCGCTAACAAGTCAACTCTTTCAAAACGCTTTAATTAGCCATTCAGTTGCCGAATATCTGTTTATGTTCCCTTTTTTTAAGGTTACTTAAAAAAGTGGTTCATCTCCTGTCTAGTCCGTTTCCAAATCACACATAAGCTTGATGAATGGTTAATAAATTTGTTCCTTACCTCCATAAAACTAATTTATCTTCGGTTAATGTTCCAACTAGTGAAAATGATAAATCAAAATGCGTTCAAAACATTTTACTGCATTTTATGTTAAAAAACATCAGGCGTTGCCAAATAATATTTTTTAATCCGAAATTGTTCTGAATTTTTTAAAAGAAGTCCACTTTCTTAGATCTGGTTTCAATTGTTTTTTAGCCAATTTTCCGGCTATGGGTATATTTCAAACGTTTCTTGCTTAAATTGCCTTTTTTTCAATAGCCCAACGCAGAAAAATGGAAGGTTTGGTTTCTTCATACTGACAAATTGAACAGAACGAGCAATTTGTCTTACTGTAAAGTTTTTTTTTCAGAATTCACCACTTTGATCAAAATAAAGTGACTCAATGTGTGCTAGACTTTCTTTTCCAACATTGATCATGACTTGCATTAATCGGCATATTGAGCTAGATGCTAGGGAGTAGTGTAACACTGGGTGATGAAGCCCAACTTTGTAGATACAACGACTGACTGAACAGTTTTTATGTCTGCCCTTCCCAATTACAGCCACCATTGAAAAACTACACAATTCGCTTCCTAAATTTCAGTTCGGTGGCATGTCCAATGAATGGCAACATACAAACGCAAACGCGAGAGTCCAACCCCAGACCTTTTTATCAGAAGTGTAACGCTTTTCACATTAAGCCACGGGCTTTAGACCGGGAGGTACTGATGTTCATTGCCTAACGTTCACCGATCGCATACGGAACTCACCCACTCGGCTCTGCGTTCGGGCCTCACCAACTAAACAAAGTTAATCTTAACCACGGGAAGCTAAGCATTTCCATGTTGGGGTTGCAATGTTGATAAAATAGGCAAAGCGTCTAACTGATTCTGTAAGTTAATCAGCACAACTATGCCTAATAAAATGCATAACATATTTATTTAAGGATATAAATTTATCTAGCTAAAGTAAGCGAACAGTTAAATGCGTCTACCCTTCTGCCTTTTACAGCCGCCAATTAACAACTACACAATTCGCTTCGTAAATATCAGTACGGCGGTATGTCGCGGCAAAAAACGAATAAACAGACAGACCCAACAGGGTCCCGAAATGATTGTGGTTGTGAAGTCCGCCATTTACAATTTTGGGAGTCGACGCCAACTGCGCATGCTATTCGCAGATATGGCCCAGGAGGGCCGTGGGCTGCGACGACACCTCAGCCTGGTTTTCTCCGTAGGCCAGCCAAGACGGGCCGAAGACAACTTCTTCCAGCGGGACGGATTCAATATCACCCTGCCAGAGCGGGCAGGTGAGGCCCTCGTCAACATCGCTTCTCATCACGCGGACCTAACGCGAGACCTACAGAAGGAGATGGAAATAAATGACGACCTGCTGATTGGTGACTATGAGGACACCTACTACAACCTCACTCTGAAGATGCACCACACCTTCGTTTGGGCGGCTGCTTTCTGTCGGCCGACGGCTGGCCAACAATTTCCACTCTTCATCTTTCTGGACGATGACTTCTCCTTCAATGTGGCCAATCTGTTAGAGGTGCTGAGGAGCAGTGAGCCAGTGGAAGCGATGCAAAGGCGTCTGCTGATTGGAAATAACAGGCGAAACATGCCCACCGTGCGATCCTATCCAGTCGGTCCCTACCAGAAGTGGGCTCTGTCGAAGCGGGAGGTGCCCGCTCCGCGACTTCCTGCCCACTGCAACGGCGCCTTCTACATCATCGATTACAAGTCCGTGGAGGACCTTGCGATTGCAATGTACTTCACAGCTACCATACCCATAGACGATGTATGGTTGGGCCTGGTGATGAGTAGGCTGGGTCTGGAGTTCAGTAAACCTCACCCGAATATCTACAACCCTAGGCCATCAGCGGACGCAGACACCTCGATATTCGCCTCTCTTGAAGTCTTTTTCAGAAGCAGGCACGATAAGCGGATGCTTGAACGGCTGCCAGTGGAGAGACGAAAAGAAATCCCACCAAAGCCGAAGCCGCTGCCCAAGCCGGAGCTAGAGCCGAAGCCAGTACCGAAGCCGGAAACGAAGCTCGAGCCAAAGCCTGAGCCGATGCCGGAGCTTAAGCCGGAACCGAAGACGATGCCGGTTCCGAAGCCCACAGTAGCACCATAGCAGGCCAGAACAGAATGGCGCACCTAGACAACGGCCTGAAAATTGTATCATCAGGCAAACAAATTGGTTCATTTTTTTCTTTCAGCGCCGTTACTGATAATCACTGTGCGGCGATGGCTCTTACCGCTCGTCTTTTAACAAGTCAATTGCGGCAAACATTACGCACTCGATTTCTTAATTTTTCTTAACTGTCAAGAAAAATACGGCAGCAGCAGCAATTTTTCTGTAGATAACTTGAACTTTCTAACTAATAAAGTGTCCAAGTAAAAGGTGGCTCAACAGTGTAGTACAGGAGGCATTTACCAAAACAAGCGAGCATGCGAGTGTCAGGAGTTAACTCAGAAGAAGCAGAGGTGATCGCCAGAACGGATGTTTAATTCGCCTGACGTTTCGAAATTCGTAGCGTATCCTTCATCAGAGACATTAGCAGAAATGGGTAATTTATGCACTGTGAGTTGCTGTATTTATAGGATACAATCACTATGCTAGTGTGCACTTATGACCATGAACAACTCTTCTATCGAGCATAATTGTCCACTTGTTCGCTAATGGCTTGGATGGCAAGCGTGCAGGCAGTGACCTGCTGAATTTGCATTACTTGTGCTGGACTCGGAGGTGATGATTGCGAGAATTTCGGCTTCATCAAATTTGAAGGTGTTCTCAGGTCTCATCGAGTGTGCCATAACTTGAGAATTGGTGGAATTTTTCCGCACGGGAGGCATCAACAGACTGCTGTGTTCTGTACAGATATCCAAAGCGTTCACCGGGTGGCCTCGCGTTGTTTTGCACACACCCGAAATGCTGAGCACTCGCCTAATGCTTGCTTAATATTTTTGGTGGAATCGCTAGCTCTAGTTTATGAGAGACCTCAAAATTTAGCAACGAGCTGGTAGCTCAATGGTTAGAGCGTTAGACTCTGGTTGCAAAAAGGTCGTGAGTTCTAGCCTCGGGTGGTGCACCATTTGGGGTTGGGCATGAATAAGCTGACGACGTTTAATAAACCCAAAATGGGCATTTTAGTCTCCCCTGTGTTTGCCGGCAATACTATCTGCCCCAAATTGAGGCAGATGTTCGCATCTCAAGCATGTGTGTAGATAGAGGAGGAGAAGACGTTCCGATCACCGGAATCATAATTTTACTCGTCTGAGCTTTCGGACTGTTTCTGAAGTCCCTCGTCAGCGACAAAACGGCGTCAACGTAAGACAAGCAACAGTTATAGGAGTCAGGGGCTGAGCAACCGTTTAATAGGGAGGGGTCAATCAATCACCAGTGCTGGCGCCAAATCGATAAATCGATTGACTGAGTTCTCATCCGAGTTGCAGGTGCATGTATGCGTGAACCAAGCGCGTGCTGGTAACAGGACATGCCAACGGTTGATTGGAGCCCGGACCTCGAATAAGAGCTCCAGCAATCAATTTATCGATCTGTTGCCAGCATACATCGTCTTGTGCAGCATCTCCCGACTGGTGCCACTGCTGGCTGATTTCCCCCCACATCGCACGTTGCTGCGCCCACGAATGAGATTGGTCACGAGTTGAACATCGCAACTGCAAGAACAATTGAATGCGCCTGCGCCTCGGATGAAAACTCCATCAATCGATTTACTGATCTGATGTGGGCAACCCTCCCCAATCGTACATTACATGCAGAGGATTTTTGGTTCACTGGTATAACAGATCGGTCCCAAACTATAATTTGGGCGCCCTGTTCACTTATATGATTAACAGAGTCCAAACATCGTTAGTTTCCCTTTAATAGAAATATTGGTTAGGCATGCATAAAAGACATTTGACCCACTTGGTGTGCAGCCAACCTTTATATTTATATTATTATACTAGCCTGAGGATGAATGATCGAAAACTTTTGTGCCTCTAGATTGATTATATTAGCAAATGTTTTAAAACGCAATTGACTGCAATACCCACGTGCGTTGTAAAGCTGAACACCAGTGTTCAAAATGCAAGTCTTATCAGACCAAATGCAAACCATTGTCATTCATACATAAAGAGGATTGACGAAGGCGTAATCTAATGAAAATTCCGAATTTATTTAACGGAAGAGAAGGGGAAAAATTCATCAACGGGAAGATAAATGATTTAACGCATCTATTCAGTACAAAGCTTGTTTAACAAGCTGGACGAACTAGAGAACGAGGTTGATGAGGTGAAACCAGACATCATGGCTTTCACTGAAACCTGCTTTTCGACAGATTTCCCTGATTCCGAAATATCACTCAGAGGATATCAGCTTTTAAGGAAAGACAGAGCAAATGGATGGAGGAATTATAGTCGATGTAACTTGTTAGCTGACGGCCCTGACTGAAGTACCTATCCCTGCACGACATTATCATATCTGCTAAGTATGCCAGACCACTGACACTTTCGATGACATACCGCCCGCCAAACCAGACTCCTGACCAAGAAATTACGCTCACAGCGAAATTGTACAAGGGCAGTTAGAAAAGACATCCTTATCGTTGGGGGCTTTTACGCTCCTGGTGTTGATTGGCAAACATGTACTGCACATGGTCCCCCAGACAACTTCAATCCTAAGATACTACAATGGGCCACAGAAAAACTGCTCTGCCAGATCATCGCATTTGGAACAGGGGCTAGTGAAGGATAACGGTTGAGCTGTCTTTACCTTATCTTTACCCAGGAGGAGGAATCTGTGATGGACCTGCAGGATCGACCCCCATTAGCGTCAAGCAACCATATTATGATGTATTTTGAGAACTCGCTCTTTTCCAAACCTTATTTCTTTGATACGTGGGAAAGTTACATTTGGCAGAACAATTATTCGCTCATGAGAAGAGAAATGTCAGAGGCATCCTGGGAAATAGAACTCAATGGCGGAGCAAATGAACAGTGGAGGACCTTTAGCTCGACGCTGAAGAGGACTGTTTACCCCAACTGTCCTTTGAGAAAGCAGACAAGCACAAATCGCCCGAATTGGATAAACACAAACTTGCAGGCCACTTTCAAAAAAGAAACCGCTTTTGCGGGCGTTGCAGACTAACCGGCTCCGATAAACCCTTACGGGAATATAAGCAATAATGTAACGTTTGTAATAGTGAATCTACTAAACTGCGCAAGTAATACGAGTTGACCATATTACACAACTCGTTGGAACAGCCCAGGATTCTGGATAGCTGTATAAGAAGCACGAAAGATATCAAGAGCTGATCCTTGCCTTAAGGCCAGCAGATGGAAAACTGGCGAACGAAGACCAGTTTAAAGCCTCCATTCTCTCTGATTTCTTTAAATCCGTCTTCACCCGAGTCCCTCCGCTCATTGATAGATATCTTCGCCCTTATTCTCCTTCTCATTGCCCGAAATGGGGGCAGAATTACTCCACCTTAAGCCTGCCAAATCACCAGGGCCGGATACAATTTCTGCCCTCGCGCTAAAAGAAATGGCGAACGGACTGTGCAAATCCGTGGCTGCCATCTTCCAGAGTTCTCTTGAAGAAGCTGAATTCCCGAAAGAATGGAAGTGGGCAAACGTCACCCCGATCTATAAGAGAGGTTCATGACCTGATTGTGCAAATTATTGTCGTGTAAGTCTAACTTAAATCGCGTGTATACTAATGGAGCGCATTATCAAGAGGCAATTAATGGGATTCCTGGAAAGCAACAAAATATTATGCGATGGACAACACGGCTTTCGTCCAGGATGCTCTTTTCTCACAAGTGCTTTTTACTCGCTCGAGAAGTGCACAAGGGCCACAGAAAGAGCTATCTAATTGATGTCATATTTATCGACTTCAAGAAGGCCTTCAATAGTGTACCGCACAGGCTTCTTCTGTGGAAGATTTGGGGCGTGGGAATTCAAGGAAAAATTTTAAACGGATCAGCAGTTTCTTGTCCCTCAGAGAACAGGGGTCGTTGTTGGAACCTCAACCTCGGAATAGACAAAGGTAGAAATTGGTGTACCGCAAGGCTCAGTTTCGGGCGCGTTACTTTTCCTTTTCAACGTAAAGGGCTGCCTCAATGACCTTGATTGCGCAGCTGCCATGTTTGCGGATGACATAAAAATCTGGACTGAAGTTAGCTGCGCTGACGACGCAAAGAGGTAACAGTTGAATACCAATTAACTGGTTATCTGGTCGTCCTCGTGGCTTCTTAATTATACACCTAAACCCGGATCGAAATGTGCTGCAGAAACACAGTTATTTTATCAATGAAGCCGCACTTAAAGAGGTTGATGCGCACAACGATCTAGGCATGTGGACAACCGCGATTTTGATGCTAAGAGAGCAGTGTAAGAAGGCCACCAAGAAGGCAACCGGTACCCTGCACTGGATAAGACGAGCGTTCAAAATAAATAATTATATTTGATATTTTAGGCCCATAGGGCCTCGTTATTGCAAACTTAGTGCTGTGGAAAGATAAAAATACAAAGTTGATAAATGCTGCTCTCCGCCATTGACCACATAGGCAGCGAGAGCGCTTAGTAATGTAGGCAGATAAATTCATATTCACCAACCTATCGTCCTTTTAAAATAAGAGTCAACACTCTTTGAGACGCATGGTGAACTAAGGAGGAATAAAAAAATAAATTGTTTATTTAAGGCCCAAGGGACACTTTCATTACAAACGTAGTGCTATAGTGAAAATAAGAAAATAAAAATAGTGACGATTAGCAACGAACTCTTATAAAATCATTATCTGGGCAATTAGAAACTCCTACATCGGTGGATGAATTCAGCGAGCCAGCGATTTCCATAAAAAATGTAGGAGAAAAAACTGCCTTAATGCTTAGCATGGTATGGCATGATGCAGTTAGATGGGATCCTGCTGTTGAGGGTTTGGGACAATTATTGCCATGTGAAAAATAATATAGCGGTGAATTAAGAAGGGGTCATCTGGGACAACAGGAGAAGACAGTTGAAGTCAAAGCGACATCACCGAAATGCGACCCACCAGACTCCAGAGTCCACCGAAAAGTTGGCGACCAAGCGATAACCATCAATAGCGACCTCAAAATTCACCGCTAAGGTTGCAAAATGGAGAAGAGATTGCAGCATTTGAAAGTGATGCTTGACTCTGCAGAGGAAATTGCTTCCATATTTAGAAACCATTTTTACTATCCTGAGAAGAGCTTCAAATGACAAGAGACCGTTTTCGAAATCAACAAGTTGCTTGTTTGGAAAGGGAACAGACAGTAACGACTTTATTTCCTCCAAACTTAAATGCTTACATAACTTGCCTTTGCAAATTGATAATGTAGTAGACAACCTTATTTTGAGTGGAAGATTGTTTTAAATAAAATCATATTTGGAGGCAAAATAGCGAGAACGGTTAGATGTGGAGCTACGGGATGGTAAAATTATCATGCAAAAGTTACGAGTGGCGTAAGGTCGGTTTACCGGAATAAAATCGTTAATTTGTGGGAGATTAGGACTATTGTTAACGCAAAACAGAAAACTTTTACCAGCTTCGAGTCTTCTTACCCACAGAAATGTAATGTTTGCTAACTGATATCGATCTGTATAAGAAATACCAGACCCAGAAAGAGAAAATATTTTACGAGAGAAAACTCGTTGAACCTTTTCAATCTTGCTACGGTAACTCGTGTTCATGAGACCAAAAAGTCGACAGCAGTTTTTGAGTATAGGGAGAACAAACATGCGGTATATTTTTAACCTTATTTCTGGAAGGAAAGAAATTGTGCGATATAAACCCACCTAGCTGTGCGACCTTGGCAGAAATTCGATCTGCATGAGGTGATAATGCAAGCTTTTTCGCGTATGACCCAAATGCTTTATCGAATATCGTTCTAACAGTGGACTATTTTGGAAGATAATGCGTCCAGGAAGCTTTGCGGGACCACTGCATATGAAACTACATTTGGGTGGAGAAAACTCAATCTGCCATGTGGCGCTCCAACTCGAGAGGGTACGCCCCTAGTAGCATTTCTCTAGAGCGATGCTCTTCATCAGTAGGCGTAAAAGTTTATCATAGTACTTCGTCAGGTGATTGGCTTATCGTCATTGCTTCTCTGTATACGCATACGCCCAGGTGCGCGTGTTACTCGCACGCGCGTACCACGTCCCGTAGCATTCAGAAAATCAATAGAGCCGGTACAACGGTCGAAAGCAGTTTGGCCCGTCGTGGCCGCCGGGCTTTCTATACAAAAACACTCAAACCACACCTGACCCAAATTCCGACCGTTTGATAAGTGCATTCGCCCGCGGAGCCCGCAGCCATACCATCCTCTACCCGCGGGCCAGGGAGCGCGCTCAAGCGACTGCGAAATAAGGGGGGAGGGGTGAGTGGAGTTACTGGTAGGGGGAGGGCGGCGTTCGCGCGGCCGGGTACCAGTTATGTTTACTGACAGGCGTGACCAGGTGTCTGTCACTGCCACAACAGCGCGCCTCGTGGAAATGGATCGATAAATTTTGCTGATAACGCCTGCGCGCTCTCGGACACCATGCGAAGGCTTTGCAAGGGGTGAGAGGGGTAGGAAAACCTTACAGCAAGCGCGCACGCGTTTGGTGCGTACGTTTGCATGGGGCACAGAAAAGCCCGGTAGAGCAGAAAACTCCGGTAGAGATGTCCAGAGATTTGCCACTGTGGGCAAGTCTGCGTTAACTATATCAACGCAACTACTGGCCGTGTCCTTAGAAAATGAGTCAATACACTTAAGGTCATCAGCATAAATGAAATTTTCCGCGTTATTTAGGGCTGCTGAAATGTCATTTATGTAAAGAATAAAAAGAAGGGGACCTAAAACCATGCCTTGAAAAACACCACTCGTGATCAGCTGAGGCATCGAGTAGCTATTGCCTACTAAGACCGTCTGGCTTCGCTTAGGCAGGTAGGAAGCAATGAAATCGAGAATAGGAGGCCTGATGCCTAGGGCTTCCAGCTTCACTAAAAGGCGCCTATGCGGCACCTTGTCAAAAGCTTTACTAAGGTGAAAGTGCATCAGGATGACTGATTGCTGCTCATCACGAAGTGAAGTAACGAGGTTGACAACTGCCAAGTGGCAGGTTTCGCATGACCTTCCAGGTAGAAATCCATGCTGTGAGGCGCTTAATAGTTTATTTTCTTTATAAAAATCGAGAATTTGATTAAAAATGATATTTTCCAGAAGTTTGGCTATGACAGGGGTTTTATGAACACCTCGGTAGTGATTTACGTCCGAACGAGATCCTGACTTGAAGACTGGAAGAATAACAGATGTCTTCCATGAGTCAGGAAAAAACCATTGAGAAGATAAGCTGAGAATAGATGTCTTAGCAATCAGGGGCAGCTCAACACTCTCTTGATAAGTGAGTTTGGAATGCAGTCAATTCCCGAGGAGTGCGAGTTTTTTAGACGGATAATGTGCGTTCGAATTACTAATACGGAGAAATCTATGGTACTGATTGTATTAACTAAGCATGGCTGAAACGACAGGACCGGTTCAGATTCCGTCGTAAGATGCTTTGCAAAGGATGCATTAAACAGCTCAGACTTGACAGACTCATCCAGCACAAAGGTTTTACCTTCATTCAGCAAAGGAGGGATTTCATGACCTCGTTTAGCGGAGGACCGATGACGGAACAGTTGCGCAATAGATTTTGCAGAATTTAACTCGCTGAGTGCGCAAGGTTCCCTCTGTTTGTCATGTGCAAGACTAATCTTAGACGCTTATTCGAAAATGCACAGATAATGAACTAGTAGATTAATTTTTCAACTGTGTTTGCAATTTTTTTGTCTGGGCAAAAGAGGCAGTGAAAAAACTCCCACCATTAAAGCGGTGGCAGAGTTCAGCGGACCTTCACTTAAAAAAACGAAAGGTGAGAGAAAAAACTGCTTCTTCAACATTCAGGAGGTAAGTTGCTAGGATTGACTGAAGTGCAATGAAACAGGACTGTTGATTAGAACGTTTGAGGATTTGAAGTGCTTCTTGTCGTTGGAGAAATCATATAACATCACAGGGTGCCGTTCACCACTGTAACACCGCCCGATTGGCTTCATGAGCAACCGATCACATATTCATAATTATTAAGGTGTTCATAAAATGCCTCCTCTGGCTAAATTCTTTGAAAAACTAATTGCCAAAATATTACAGATTTCTGCATAAACAATAACATTCTCAGCTCCTCACAGCAAAGCTTTTTACTGGACTGATCTTGTGAAACATGCCACATGTCTTTTCTAAATCTACTTACTTCTCTGCGTAGTGATCATTTATCTGTGGTAGTTATCTATTTTGACCTTAGTAAAGCATTTTATAAAGTTCCTCACATGAGACTCCTAGCCAAACTAGAGGCTATAGGATTTCGTAGTCTTCTTACTGACTTCACTAGATCTTATGGTTCAAATCGACAACCAAAACGTCCCAGTGGGATCCTCATACTTTACTCCTACCGCAATTATGAGTGGTTTCCTTCAAGGTACCGTGCTAGATCCTCTGCTCTTCTTGCTTTACATAAATGATATCTCATTGAGTGTTAAACGCTCCCAATCTTATATTTATGCAGATGATCTTGAGTGTGTTTACTCCTTCTTTAACTCTACGGCCGCGAGATGCCTAGAACAAATTCACTTTGATCTGCACGTTCTTTCGGCGTGGAGCTCAACATGGCAAATGGAGTTCTCACCTTCTAGGTACCAATACATGTGCTTTAAGTCTGAAAGGCGGCTACAACCTGTTATATTTCAAGGTTACCCAATGGCTGAATGTTCCGTTATCAATGACCTGGGATTAAGCTTGTGGGCTCTTGGCTCAACTTGTACGTTGTTTAAACCTATCAACCAATTTTGTTGAAACAAAAATCTAAAACACAAGCACATTTTCGGTTTTGACGCGTGCCAGCAACTGTCTTGCTAAACACACTCCACAGCTCAATTCTCTCCTCACCTGCCACTGTTTATTTTGCCCTTCAACGACAGCTCTCTGGTGATCATTCTCGGGCTCAGGAGAATCCAGCTACAATTTGCAAACGATAATTTCCTCAATTTTCACAAGTGCGGCCCAACGAACTTGCATCCTCATCTTCACGGAGTCATCCTTTGGCAAGTTGACTGCTTGACTACTGCCGGCTAGGACCGTGAAGGATCGAAGTGCGTTGTATTATTTCTAATCTTCATCATCCTCCTCATATACCGGTTTTGACAATTTTTCCATTATAATAGTCTAGTAAATCACTTACTAGCAGTAAGACTACCTTAGAAAGTTTTCCATTTTGTATTTGCCAAGACGTTTTGTACATTTGTAGTGATATAGCCTCTACAAATTTGGTGACCCCGTTTCTATTATCATCCACGTCTAATTATTAATTCCATTCACCTATTTTCCCGTTTGACTCTGCCGTTCATACGTTTTTCAACATGGGCGACGAATACCACCAATTTCACGATAACGACGAAAATGATGCTGGTCTTAAATACTCGTGTATACCACCTGACCAGGACGAGCCTCTGGCTTTTCAGATATCCATTAAGCTTCCCCCGTATGAATTGCGTGACCCGACGGTCTGGTTCAAACAGATCGAGGCTGTTTTGCCTCACGTCAGATTACTGGCGAGCGTACGCCTTACGCGTACGTCGTGCAGTTCTGACCGTTCGACAATGCTTTCGCCGTTCAGGATATCCTTGATCCTATCCCCAAAGTCAAGCCCTACTCTAGCTTAAATAGGCTATTCTTGAGCGTACGGCACAATCTGCCGACAGCAAGCTTCGCCAACTCGTCAACAGCTTCGAGCTTGGCGACCAAACCCCGTCTGCTCTAATGCGCCACATGCGTCACCTGCTTGCTGGTCGCTCCTTAGATGATTCTATTTTCCGTCACATTCGGATGGATAAATTACCCTATTCAATTCAACAGGTACTCGCCCTGCTTGACGACGATGTTCCGCTGACCAAACTCGCGGATCACGCAGACCGCATCCATCAATGTTACCCCGGTACTAGTTTATATGCTGCAAATCAAGCCTCGACCTCAGTACCTCAGCATGCCGTCTCCCATGTTTCAGCCTCACGATCCGACCGTAAACCTGACAACCGTACACAGCGAAAGTCCACAAAATCGCTTGATACCTCATCCCCGCGGTCTAATTCACCCTCTCAACTGATTCGAGACTTTATCGACAACATAGATGACGACCTGCAGGATCTTAAAGATACTGTCAGGTTATTGTGCTCTCAAGTGAGCACGGTGTGTTCCACACTCAACCGGCTTCAAACCGGTCGTCCCTCTGCAAGCCGCAATCGTTCATACTCAAAAGAGCGTGCAGACTACAAGGTCTGCTGGTACCACCGAACATTCGGCCCGAATGCTATCAAATGCGTCCCGCCTTTTTCTTATGCTAGACGTTGACGTTCGGGAAACGGCGCCGCCAGCCACTAATGGCGACGACTGGTGCTGGCCATTCGCGAAACAGTCGCCTGTTTTACGTGACCGACCGGTCCACAGGGTTCCGTTTCTTGATCGGCACAGGCGCAGAGGCTAGCGTTTTACTGTCCCCTCGTCGTCATGATGTCCAGCCATCGCAGTTTACACTGCAGGCTGCGAACAACACTTCTATCGCCACGTTCGGTCAATGGTCCCTGACTTTAGACCTCAGGCTTCGTCGCCGCTTCCAATGGGTCTTCATCCAGGCCGACGTCCAGTCGCCTATCATTGGAGCGGATTTCCTGTCACACTTCGGCCTCACAGTTGACCTTAAACATCAGAAGTTGCTAGATCCTACCACTAAGCTGTTAACTGTCGGGGTTGTTTTGCGTGAGCCTTCCACTGGCATCCACTTGGCGGTGCCAAGCCCACCATTTTCTGACATCTAGAGGGATTATCCTTCCCTTTCTAAGCCCTATCAGTTCACGGAACATGTTCAACACGCCGTTCGCCACCATATCACTACCACCGGCAGACCAGTTCATGCTCATCCGCGTAGGCTTCATCCTGAGAAGCTGCAAATTGTGAAGAATGAACTCGAGCACATGTTGAATTTGGGGATCATCCGTCCTTCGTCCAGTCCATGGGCTTCAAACCTACCCAAGGGCCCCAAAAAAGTCATCGGTTGATTGGCGGCCATGTGGTGATTATCGCGATATCAATCGAGCTTCAGTCCCGGACCGGTACCCGATTCCCCATATTCATGACTTTTCCCACATGTTGGCTGAAAAGACGATTTTTTCCAAGATTGACCTCGTGCGAGCTTATCACCAAATACTGGTCGCGGAGGAGGATATCCGTAAAACCGCACTCCACCTGCTGCCCCCAACCCACCGCCACCTCCCCACCCGAACCTACCCCCACGCCTCGCACCCCCCTCTCACACTCCTTCCCCACCTTCCACTCGTTCTGGTAGACATGTTCGTTTTCCTATCAACTTGCGAGACTTTGTTGTTTAAACTTTTTTACATCCTCTTTTGTCGAGCGTTTGTAACCCACCAACGCTCTGGTGGGGGGGGGGGTTATGTGGGCTCTTGGCTCAACTTGTACGTTGTTTAAACCTATCAATAACCAATTTTGTTGAAACAAAAATCCAACACACAAGCACATTTTTGGTTTTGACGCGTGCCAGCAACTGTCTTGCTAAACACACTCCACAGCTCAATTCTCTCCTCACCTGCCGCTGTTTATTTTGCCCTTCAACGACACCTCTCTGGTGATCATTCTCAGGCTCAGGAGAATCCAGCTACAATTTGCAAACGATAATTTCCTCAATTTTCACAAGTGCGGCCCAACGAACTTGCATCCTCATCTTCACGGAGTCATCCTTTGGCAAGTTGACTGCTTGACTACTGCCGGCTAGGACCGTGAAGGATCGAAGTGCGTTGTATTATTTCTAATCTTCATCATCCTCCTCATATACCGGTTTTGACAATTTTTCCATTATAATAGTCTAGTAAATCACTTACTAGCAGTAAGACTACCTTAGAAAGTTTTCCATTTTGTATTTGCCAAGACGTTTTGTATATTTGTAGTGATATAGCCTTAACAAGCTACACCAAGAAATTAGACCTTTCTCCTCACGCCGATACAATTACAGCCAAAGCCGCACAGATTTGCTGCTTTATTTCTTGTAGTTTCTATCTTCCTGAAATTAAATTATGACTGCATCGCGTGCTCGTGCTTCCCATCTCAGAATACAGTTGCCCCTTTTTCGGTCTCATGAATGAAGTAAGCCGTTCAAAAATTGAACAAATTTAAAAAAAGTTCACACGAAAACTGCTATATCCGACAGCTTCTGGCACTTGTTACTCAAAAAGATGTCAATGAATTAAGCTTAGGTTGCTTTGGGTCAGGCTTAATAATAACACAAATTTCCCCAGGACAACTGTCATTACCCACGTCAGCTCTCCCTACAACCTAAGAAACCCGGCACTTCGTATACCCCCTCCTGCATCTTCCTCATGTAAACGCTCTTTGTTTTTAGCTTTCAGATATAGCTTTTTTTGGAATAACTTGCCAATCGAAATAAGGTCGTTAACTAGACTGTCTGCTTTCAAACGTAGAATGCACATTTATCTTAACACTGATTCTATCAACCTTCTATTCTCCTCATCTTTTCCGAGCAGCTTTCTCCATTACTCTGAGAAAGGACCATCGGGAATTTAGGAGATCCGCTTGAAACTATTCGCTCTGCCTCGTGTCCCCCGAGAAGCTAGATATTCCCATTAACCACCGCTGAATCAAATGAAGCCACGAGGAAGTACTCAGTCTAAAATGCTGCATTTTCGTTGACTACTCACCTTCATCAGACCACCCACACCTATTTCTGCTCTACTACTATGTTCGTACTAGTATCTTCCTAAGCAGTTTTTTCTCTTACACACTTTATGAACATGGAGGCCCGTTGAACACTGTCTCGATTTTCACTGTAAGAGTTTTTTAACTGCCATAAGTTTTCGTTTGTAGTTCAAAATTACCTGAAAAACATTGCTAAATGTTGCCCCAAAAGGACAGTTTGTGCTGATATTAGTTCGACTTTGTACACCTACTTGCACATATTGTCAAATACTTTTTTGAATTTTTATTTTTTCGAAATAAACTTTGTAAAGATAGTGCCGTACCGGCGCTGGAAAAAATAAATTCCGAATTCGAAACCATCAGGGAAATGAGACCGAAGGCGGCAATCGCGGACAACAGAGTCGAAAGGACGAGGAAACGTTAGAGGTCACGTAATCATCACCAAAACGCCGGAGATGCGACTTGCGGACTTTGAAGTCCAGCTAAAAGTCCTCCACTGTTCATTTGCTCCGCCATTGAGTTTTTTTTCCCAGGATACCTCTGACATTTCTCTTCTCATGAGCGGGTAATTGTTCTGCTAAATGTGACTTTCCCACGTATCAGAGAAATAAGGTTTGAAAAAGAGCGAGTTCTCAAAATACATCATAATATGGTTGCTTGACGCTAATGGGGGTCGATCCTGCAGATCCATCACAGATTCCTCATCCTGGGTAAAGATAAGGTAAAGACAGTTCAACCGTTATCCTTTACTAGCCCCTGTTCCAAATTCGATGATCTGGCAGAGCAGTTTGTCTGTGGCCCATTGTAGTATCTTAGGATTGAAGTTGTCTGGGGGACCATGTGCAGTCCATGTTTGCCAATCAACACCAGGAGCGTAAAAGCCCCCAAAAATAAGGATGTGTTTTTCTAACTGCACTTGTACAATTTTGCTGTGACGGTTATGTCTTGGTCAGGGGTCTGGTTTGGCGGGTGGTATGTCATTGAAAGTGTCAGTGGTCTGGCATACTTAGCAGATATGATAATTTTTAGCATTTCCACATGTCGTGCAGGGATAGGTACTTCAGTTATGGCCGTCAGCTAACAAGTGACATAGACTATAATTCCTCCATCCTAGTTGCTCTGTCTTTCCTTAAAAGCTGATATCCTCTGAGTGATATTTCGGAATCAGGGAAATCTGTCGAAAAGCAGGTTTCAGTGAAAGCCATGGTGTCTGGTTTCACCTCATCAACCTCGTTCTCTAGTTCGTCCAGCTTGTTAAACAAGCTTTGTACTGAATAGATGCGTGAAATCCTTTTATCTTCCCGTTGATGAATTTTCACCAATCCTTAAAGAATCTTATCTGTCTCACTTTGCTTAAGGCCTCGACAGAGGCCCCGACAGCCAATAGTAGAATAGGCAGATATTACTGCCGGTTAATACAAGCGAGACTGGAATGGTCTTCGGTCAGTCAGAGGCAGATCGGGACAGATGAGATCCCCAAGCAGTAGGTGAACGTTCATTAAACAGCATAAATGTCTTCCCATCTAAACCAGTAAGACAAAGATCTCGTGGTCCAATCGTTAAGGCGTTAGACTCTGATCAATTACGTCGCGAGTTCAGTGCCCAGGTGAAACAGCACTCGGGTCTGGGTATGACTGACTGATGACGGCTAATATGTAAGAAATGGCCATTTATGTCGCCCTTGTCTTTGTAGGAAATGATATCTCCCCTTTCGCTTCCGCTAAATAAATTCGGTGCATTCATCAAATTACGCCTTCGTCAATCCTCTTGTGTATGAGTGACAATGGTTTGCATTTGGTCTCATAAGACTTGCATTTTGAACACTTATGTTCAGCTTTACAACGCACGTGGGTATTGCAGCCAATAATCAATCTAGAGGAACAAAAGTTTTCGATCATTCATCATCAGGCTAGTATAATAATATATGTAAGGGTTGGCTGCACACCAAGTGGGTCAAATATCTTTTCTGCATGCCTAACCAATATTCCTATTAAAAGAGAACTAACGATGTTTGGACTCTGTTAACTATTAATTATTTTTCAAGGTTTGCATTGTTTATTCAAGCATATTGAGGTGCCGCGGTATTTGCATTCTCTGAACCTCCCAAATGGAACAGTGGTTTCATAGGGTACCATATAAGGGAACAGGATACCCAAATTACGATTTGGGACCAATATGTAATACCAGTGAAGCAAAAATTCTCTGCAGGTAGTATAAGAAATTTTTTAAAAAGTATTGTTTACGTTAGAAGCGTTATTAAAATTATACCAAAAATACGTAGAAGGATCCATCTCCGATTAATTGCTTACTGAGTCGACTAGCATTTCGCTTTCAACAAAAGCTCCGCTCAAAAATGTCACACATATTGTTTGACTATTAATAAAGTTCTTTTGAAATGTCTTAAGCTGCTATATGCCTATGATTACGTCCATTTTTATGCGAAGGTTTCCTTGTTATTACCTTTTTGATCTTTGTTTGGCTTACCTTACCGTTGTGTGTATAAACGCATACAGCTCTTTTCTCACGTTTTTTTCAATGTTTATCCTGTTTGTAGCCGTATAGCGGATGCCCGTAAACGGCTACTCGACCAGTTCTCGGACCCAAACCTTTCTGCAGAGACATTAATTGACACCACAAATCAATATATAGGCCTGCTAATGGGGTTTGTAGAAGCTCCAGAAGTTGACGGCCCTGCAATACCGGAAACGTTGAGTAGTGACAGTGATGGTAGCGATGACGATGGGGCGGGCGGTAGCGATGAGGTCAGTGGTGATGCACCTAAAGATGAAACGAAAAGAAAAGGAACGAAGTCGAAGTCAGAGCCGAAACAAAAGTCGGAGCCAAAACCGACACCAGCGGCCTCGACTCGTCCTTCTTTAAGACGAGTAGTGCGCTACTCGTGGTCTAATTCCCTCAGTCGGCAGCCCAAGCCAACGTAAGTGCGCTTCTTATGTGTCTTCAGTTCACCACCCATTGTAGATCGTTGTACGATGCGTATTTTGAACTGTTTGGAATGCTCTTTAACCTAGCCCTCTGGTATTCCAAACATGCTGCAAAAGTCGCCGCAAGCAACCAGTAAGTGTATGCCTCATGTCTAAATTTTGCTTTCTTTTTATTGATGATTGTCCCGTTCAATATTCCAATTCACGTTATTTTCCGTTATTCTTTCATAAATTTTAGTAACCACTCCTACAAGCCGCTCAACAGCCATACTTATTTGTTAGCTCAGCACGGAACCCTTTTTTATATCTACGTAGTTGGGGTGTTTTCTTATGCTGATGTGGGTTACTCCTACGCTCCTTTAGAAATATTATTCGAACTCTTCCAGATATTTAAATATCATCCTCGGTTGTTTTACGACCCGTACAGTAACTTGGATACTATGTTAGATTGATTTTGGAGTCTGGGTATCCAGGCATGGCTGCAAAAAACGCTCAGGGATGATTTAAAAAAAGGTAGCTGCGGTTGCAGCGGTTGATAGATTTCAAAGGACTACAAGTTTGCTCGTAAAACAAATAGTTAATCAAGATGACACAAGTATGCTTTCCGGTGTAGGTATGCTCTCTCACTATCATAGTTTCACACTGGTAATAAATGCCAAAATTCACTTGGCGGCCTACTTTACTACCGCCCCCGTTGTCAGGCTATCACTAAACTAATATCACATAATCGATCGTCCGTCCGGCGTGCTGGCTGCCGTACCTCACGAGTAATATATTTTAGCCATCCGTTTGATGTTTTTTTGCAAGAATAATTACTCACGAAGACCATCTCAAGCCTCAGTGCCGTTAATGCCAAATACTGGTCGTGTGTCACGCGAGTTTGTCTGCAGTCGCCCACGGCGAGGCAGAGGCCTATCCATGACCAACAGAATGACCAGGGTCGGTGCATTCGGCCAAACCTAATCAACGACCACCAGGGCGACCAGGGTGCGCACGTAACACACCCCTATCATACGAGACAGTCAGCAAGACAAACCAAATCAAGGCAAGCAGGAACAATTACCTTAACACACTGATGATGGAAACAAGCGTGTTTTCGAAACGTCAACACCAATACAGTGTGGTCCATGAAGGCGCCTTTTCTTCATCTTCTTTGGGGGATGGGGAGCGGGATATATATATATAATGAGCGATAAAGTCCTTTGGGAAAGAGAAAAGTTTATTAGGTAATTTTTTGTTCTGTTTTGTAACTTTCTGTACATATCACACACGTCTGAAGACGAGCTGGGGAACCAGTTTCGAAAATTCACATAATAAACTTTTCTCTTTCCCAAGGGACTTTATTGCTCATTAAATACATCACTTGGTATGCCAAATTTTTCAATATATACACACTTATATATGTTTTCACTCTCGCCTTATCTCAACAGAGTCACTGTTGAGGAGGCGGTCGAGGTGCACAAGTCTCTGCGTTATGCTGCTGGCGTATTCACTTATCTGCGTGACAATGTCGCACCCAAAATTAACCTGCAGCCGCCTAGGGGTGCCGACCTCGACCGTGATGTTCTGAACGCTTACATAAAACAGTCTCTGGCTGAGGCACAAGAAGGTATGTCTTTGTTTTCGCGTATCGCTACAAAATACGAGTAGCATGTTAAATGTTCCAAATACGCATCATCCCATTCCCTTTTACCTCTTGCACACTTACTTACTTGTACTTGTAACGGCATTCACCTCGGGCGGGTTGAGCCGGCATCAGTTTTGACATTGAATGCATCACGAATCACAACTGTCCAGGCACGTCGATCTTGCGTCTGTTCACACGAGAGCGCCATCCATTCACGGTTTCACCGGCGTAAGCCGTAGATGCATGGGCCGGAAACGGACGAACGATCCTGCTTGACCGTTTCTGTCCAAGTTTTCAGCTGCCCGCCGCGACGTTTGTGCTAGTTTGGGAGCAGGCGTCGCCACAAGCAGGTCACGAATCAGCTCACCATCATCACGCCGGGACGCATACCCGAACCACCGAAGTCGTCTCTGAAGCAGGAGTGGAGGGAGAGCGTCCAGGTGACAGCGTCGGCGGAGATCGGAGCAGCGAATTCGGTCGACGCGACGGGGACGAAGGATGTGGCGTATGCAGTCGTTGTCAAACACCTCAAGGCGTCTCATGTCCTCAACGCGCATAGGCCATGTCTCTCCGCCATAGAGCAGGATAAATCGAACCACTGCTTGGTAAACACGGGACTTTGTGCGTAGTGATATTTCCTTTCTATTCCAAAGAGGAGCGCACAGACGGTAGAAGGCAGATCGGGCACGGTTGACGCGTGACACAACCTCGTCGACACTTTGACCCGTTACTGTGACCAAAGCATTTTGACCTCCAGTTGATGCACAGACTGCTCGTCGTCGTCATTATCATCATCAAGCGATAGAAACTGGCCTTTTTATCAGATCGCAACAGCTAGATAAATGAATACAGAATTCGAGTTATACATAGGCAGACTTGTTATTCTTTGAGACATTGGCAGGGAAGATACGGTAGGTAGTAGGATGAGGTAGCTTTTAGGGCGGATTAGTTGGAATGCGCAAGAAGACTGAGATTGCTTGTCTGCTTTGTTTTTTTTTCTGGAGAGTGCGTTTGCTCCTCAGTATATTCGATTCCATATGTGGCGGGAACGATACGCTTTTTTGTTACCGAAAACGGAAACTGTGCACATCATACGCCATGCAGCCAGCTAAGCCGGCCGCAGAACGCGCATGTTAACTCAGACAGTCAATTAGCATACGCTGCAGTATCGAGCGCGCGTGATGAGCTTGCTCATCCGTAGCAAAGAATGCGATTTTGCGGGTGAATAAAGTCACCAAAGCAGTGGGTGGATGTACTAGGAAAACCAGTACTTTCGAGTAGCCTTGCCGAAGAGGACTTAAAGGGGTACTCACAAATCGATGCATTCCCCGGGGCTTTTTGCAATCTACTAAGCCTGTCACTAAACCCAGTCATAAAGTTCGCGCGTTCGCGAAATTCGCCCTGTCAGTCCTGTATATTTGTTAATGTTATTCCATGTTATTGAAGGCTGAACACAAACTGAAGTTGCTTGACATTGCAACTGCCCAAGCGAATTTCTAAAAAATTGTCCCAAATGAGCCATTCAGCTCGCTTCTGTGTTGCAAGGATACATCTAAAAAACACGAATGAAGGCGTTTGAGCAGCTTTTTCGTCCTCCCATTATTTATCTCCTTGACTCAACGCGGCCGCGAACACAAGCTGTGGTAAAGAGTAGGTCAATCAAAAACCTGGCTCAATCAGGAAGTTGAGGCGGTTATTGGGTATTGGATGTTATGGTGGACATCCAACAATCATGCCCTCCTTTCGTTTTTCAATGTCTGCGGCCCCCAACGCTTTCTGTCTTTGCATGCGGCCGTTCCACTCGCTGACCCGAAGACCACTTCCAGATATTCAGCCGCACACACGTGCCCAACTAGTCGGCGTTTCTCAAGAGCCACTTGAACACACCAAGCCGCGGCCACGCAACAGGGGGCTGCTGCAGTCGACACCCCTTCGGGCAATTGAAAGACAGGAACGTAAACCACTTGAAGTCGCTTCGCAGGCATGTAAAAGCAGCTGCCATTATCACCACATGCAGTCATCACTCTCGGGCACGACTGGACGCAGTCACCGCCAGTGGCCACTGCTGCCTGTAATGTGCACCACAGCAGACGCTTCTTCGTTGCGTTCCCACCCGCCCTCACGGCGGCCAAGGTCTACTGCACCAATCTCCCTACGGTGGATCTCTCTTTCCCCCTCTCCATCTGCGTTTTTGATGACGGAGCAGTACCTCCCGACCATGCTGCTCCGACTGCTCCTCCTCGCCGCCGGGATTGAGGCTCACCCGGCGGGGCTCCTAATCCAACAAAGGCTACTAGCCAGCCAGCTGCCTGTAATAACAACAAAGAGTTCTGCGCACAATAAAGCCCTCAGTCTGGTGACCTCTCTCTTCTACCTTCAACCTGGGGATTTGGCCTGGTGATTTGTAGAGATCTGAGTACAACCACTACTTAGACCGCTACAGTGTTCGTCAGTTGCCAAAAGAGCCAACTGGTCCTTTGAATCTGCTACTGCACATCTTCAGGCTTGGAGAGGTGCAACTCACTGCCTTATAGGTAAGGTGTGATCACAACTGCACCAAATATAAGTTAACACCCCATTGAAGCACTGAATCTGGCGGTGTGCTATTATGTTGTGGCCCGTGCCCCAGGTACTTGTGATTAGCACGAACAGTGAGCTAGCCGGACCGCTGTACCAAAGGCACGTACGAAAAAGGCAAGCAAACACGAACGACCAGGAGCAGCGTGTTTTCACATAAAGCAAGTTAGAGCAAGTCATTGTCACACAGAGGCTACGCGTATTAATGGTCCGCGTCGAGAAACTGTCCAATCGGACATGGACCAATCAGAAGTAAGGAGACATCGCTAGCCAGACAGTGGGGCAACCGAGAACCGCCTTTATGTGTGCTGACTCATCGTGGGAATGGACGCATTCCCAGAATATTCTATGAAATCAGTTGCAAGGTGATTTTTTTGCCTTCAAGTCCCACATGTAGGAGTTCTTTTCCCCATCAAAAAACTAACCTGTCCTTTCTCTTCTCACCCATCTCGCAGTTGCGATCGCTCGCGCCATCGAGGCCAAACACGAGCCCGGTCTGATAGCGGCTCTGGCCAGCGATACCTCAGTAGCCTTCGAAAAATGCAGTACGTTCCCTATCTCCGTCTAATTTTGTTTCGGCCTCTATTTTTAACGTAAAGTGATGGCTTCTCCTTCCTCGATATAACCCCCTCATATTCCTCCTCCTCCTGCTAAATTTTTATTGTCTATTGTCTTGCATTTGTTTTCTTTCAGAATATGACCTGGACGGCATGCCCGATGACCTGGTCTCCTCATGGCGCGCCTACTTCAA
>JAYGXS010000007.1:22289114-22323724 GCA_036362985.1 Ligula intestinalis
TTGTTGCTAGAGGACGAGGGAAACAGTATCCTTTCTGGTACTCATTGCATAGGGAATTACGTATTCTTAAAATTTTATGCTAAAAAGGTTTACTTAGTTTTCAGAATTTAGTATTTTTTTTCAATTACCGAATAATTTCCAGACCGTTCTGCCATTGCGTTTGCGTCTACCATTTTCACTCCGTAGCGGATCGATCATAGCAGAAACGAATAATTAATACACAGAAAGTTACAGTATAAGATACAGTCGCTACGCTACTCCATACGTATGAAAACGCTTTCCGTTCTCCTCCCTATCTATCAACGATAGTTACCCGCTTGTCTGCTAATTGCCTAATCGCCGGCTGACCTACTGAGCTTTTGTCCCTCGCGCTGAACTTGGGCGTGATGATTGCTCAGCCATCTGGCTCCCAGGCGCAGTCATTACACAATGCCTTCGCCTCTACGCTACCTGAATGGCCAATTGCTTTAGCCAAACTGGACCTCAGCACCGAGTAAGGGTTGGGCAGGTCACTGCACTTGTTCATAGACTGGGTGCCCGTAAACCATGACTCAGGCAGTTCGCGACTTATGCCTTCATTAGGAGCATTAACAAACGGACGGGCCCGATGCTATTTGAACTAACACAGATCGAATTATAACAGGCGTCATAACACCAGAATGTTACCTTTCTTAGACTTTAACATTTGGCTATCAAGTGCAGACCTGTTTTGCGCTTTCACCAATCTAGTCGGCTTTTATCTGGCAAATAACACCAGACTTCTGACTGACGGGAATGGGATCGATAGTATTACCGGCAAAGACATGGGAACCTGGATTGGCCATTTCTGGCTTATTAGCCATCATCAGCCAGTCCTACCCAGACCCAGGTAGTGCTCCACCCTAGCCTCGAACTTGCCACCTATTGTTACGAGTCCAACGCCCTAACCACTGAGCTACGAGCTCGTTGTGTCGCCGGCTTAGGTTAAGGGATGATGAACGCGGGTGCACGAATTGCCGGCGTGTTGTGGCTTCTGATCTGTGAGCAATCTTAAATTTGTTGAGCAGTGTGGTGAACTCGGACGCGCCAACAATTCAAGTTTTACACGTTGGGTACTGACTGTAAGAAGGAGGGATATACTTTCCTTACTTTAGGCTTCCCACGCGTCCTCGCCAGGGTGCAGCTTTAACTTAGACCATCACACCGATCAAAAGATCGGGTGTTATGCCTACTGCAGGCAGCCTGGTACCCGACCGTGTGATCATTCAATAGACATATCGATTTGCTAGCCGCCACTGCGTGATATAATCCGTGACTCGCCGGTGGTGAGCTAATTAGCCATTGAGTTCGAAACGTTGAATTAATAAACGCGAGGTCGCAGAAAATGCCAGCATAATCTACTGCCAGATACGCAGCATGGATTCCGTAGAGGCAGGTCCTGCGTAACGAACTTGCTCCATCGTTTGAAACGCTGGACCCGGATATTTGATGGAGGAAATTCATTTCATTTAGTGTATATTGACTTCAAGAAGGCATTCGATAGCGTCCCACATCAACAGCCCCTACACAAACTCAGCCGAATAGGCGTTAGAGAAAATCTCCTGAAGTGGATTCAAAGTGTCCTACTTGGCCACCCTCAAACTGTCCATGTCGGTGACCGGCAGTCGGCAGAGGTTGCGGTTGAGAGTGGAGTTCCCCAAGGCTCTATTCTTGGCCCTACACTGTTCATTATGTACGTCAACGACCGTGTCAGTCAACTGGATTGTCTTGTCGCTATGTTTGCCGTTGATATTAAGAGTACAATGGAGTCCGGTTAATGTGGACACCTCCGTTCCAGGCCAACTGTCCATATTAACCGGTTGTCAACATTAAGCGAACTGACTCCAAACCAGTCGTTTCTACTATGGAGAAATTCCGTTCCTGGCCAACTGTCCACATTAAGCGGTTGTCCCCATTAACCGTGTCCACATTAACCGGACTCCATTGTACTTGCAGGCAAACCTAAACCAAATTTTGCTGTTTAATGAGAACAAATACAGTATCATGAAAGACCTCAAATTCCTCGAAAAGGTTCATAAGCTTGCAATGAAATTTGTGACGCCTTATTTTAATTTCCTAGGCCTCAAATATTTCTACCATTGGGAAATTTTGAATTTACAAGGGTGTCGAATTTCAGATATTACGAGTCGACACATCCACCTCTGGGAATTCCATAGTTTACTGCCTGGATGGCATCTAACTGCAAGAAGTGGACGTGCAGAAAGATCTTGTATTTTGGATCACGGCGCTGCAATGTGGAAAAGTAGCCAAGTCTGCGATATCCGTCCTGAGTGCGGGCCTCAAGCGGGCTTTCTATGCCTTTGATAAAGACTGCTTCGTGTAGGTCTTTGGATCATTTTTGCGGCCGAAACTTGAGTTTGCTATCCAAGCCTGGAGAGCCTGGACCACGAAAGACCTCAATTTCCTCGATAAAGTTTTTATAGGCGTGCAACAGAATTTGTAGCGCTTTATTTAAGTTTCCTGGGCCTCGCATAGTTTCCACCATTTGGTAATTTTGAATTTACAAGTTTGTCGAATATCAGCTGTTACAAGCCTGTATAAGGAACTCTTCTAAATCAAAAACTGCATCATGTACTTTGTTCAACCTATCTTTAACTTGGCTACTTACTGTTGTTTGATGTCTACATTAATGTTTATTATAGAAGGAGGGGTTTAAGTAGTTAACATTTACTGAGCGTTCAATAGAACAACTTCTCCTATTCAGCCTAGCTTTTAAAAAGCCACGTGCCTGATGTTTGACTCCGATAGGGCAACTACTTTACAAGAGTCACGGACTTATAAAATACGTCTAGTACGTACACAATTACCGACAAAGTCAAGGTAGGCCAAAAGAGCCGCCTCCGCCTCACTAGTCGTCGTCATGACAGCGGTTTCTGTTTACATCTTTTTGTTCTAACGTATGTGCAAACATAAATCTCTCCTGTGGGGTTTTTTTTATAGGAAGCTATGCCTCCTTTAGGCTTCCTTACTATGAGGACATGAATATTGAGGTTGGACTTGGTGATATAGCACGTAGCAGTGATGTTAGTGTCGAGGAAGGAGGCACAGCATTGCAGTTGCCCCATTAACTGGACAAGGCCACCGCATGCACTTGTGGCGGACTGAGAAGTCTGCTGCATAGTGGGGGCGCCAAGTGACTGCCAGAGAGTCTCAGAGATGATCGGGATATCTGAAGCGGTGTCCAGTTGTAGGCGAACAGCATGACCGTTGAGAGATAGGTCAGCGAACTTCCGGCGATCAGCTGCGTTAGCCTGTAGTGTGGTCGACAGACGTTTGGACTTGTCTTTTGGGTTTGAACGGCGCTTGGCGTTGGATGTGGCGGGGGCGGACTTGCTTGCACAAGGTGAGAGTCGAAAGAACACATCACAATGCCCCACCTGGTTACACTTCTGGCAGCGGTTTTGCCGAAATGTGCAGTCCCGATGGAAATGCCACGCGCCACAGTGCCGACAAGGAGAAGGCGGGGATTTCACCTTGGGGGATGGCTTGGGCCGCGAAACCGAATGTGGCATAGCTGTTGCGACCGCATTCACGGAGCCAGCTGTCGAAGCGCCTTGGACCATGGCCGAATCGTGCTTGAGATTTATAAGTGCTTGACACTCGACAGACAGTTCTTGGAGGGTAACTGAGCTGCTCTGCTGCACGTGGGACAGAAGACGTTTCCGGATGTCGGAATCCTTGGAGGACTGTAGGCCGCAGATGAAGATAAGGCATTTAAACTGGTCTTCGGTTAGAGAGCCGAGTTTGAAACGCCCACACTCACGATTCACAATGCCGGCATACGTGATGAAATCGTCGGATTCCCGTTTGCACAGCTGGAGACACTGGAATCGGGTGTTGAATAGTGAAACTTGCTCACCAAAAATCTGCGACAATGTCTTCAGCGTGTCCGCGAAAGAAATGTCTCTTGGATTCTTGGGCAAAATGAAGTTCGTGTAGCGTTCGTGCTCGGCAGAACCCAGTTTGCGGAGAAGGAGTCGTACCTTCCTCTTGGGCAAACAGATCGACAGAGAATAAATCCTCATATCGTTTGTACCAGGAGTCAAAGGTTATCTGGGCCTGCGGGACATACAAGAATTCAGTGATGCTGCTGGCGATGGAATCGACGGATTGTGAGCCACCAGCAGAACTCGGTTGGGCCGTGTAGGGGGTGGATATCCTGGCGGTTAGGGTTTCCATCAGCTTCAGCTGCTGTTGCAACATCAGCTTCAAGTCCGCGCACAATTCGTCGATTGAAGAATAAAAGACTGCGTCGCCAAATTGTTATGACCCGCCTTGGTACTTCTAATCAGCACGAACCGGTACCCCGAAGAGCCCGTAAGAGAGACAGTGAGAAGACCAGTCTGCCAGACAGAGAGTGTACTCGGACAAGAGCACGGTTCAGCGTGTCAGTGCAAGCAAGCGCAAGTCAGACAGACACAGGGTGTATGTACTTTTAGGGTAACGCGAGATACAGACATTGTCCGACAGTTGCCAATCAGGATTGAGCCGTCAAGACTGGCTCACAGCCGGCGGCCCTCGCGAAGCCGGTGAGTGCATCGACTCATCATGAGACGTGCGGCGTCCAAACATAATCACACTTGAGTCGATTTACCCGCCCAACTGTTTAAATTCAAGGCTTTCGGTGTGGCTTTATAGCTCAGTGGTAGAGCGTTGGCTTCACAAAAGCCTTCGATGTAAATGTGATTACATTCACGGCGCAAGGCGTGGCGTTCGTACGTCAACTGGTAGTGCATTGGCTTCGCGTTAAGGCTCAGATCCCGCCGAACGCCGCGAGTTTTTTTAAACTACAACCGGAAATTTGTCAGTTTACGTAAAATATTACATTGATCTTTGATATTTAAGAAGTCATCATACCATATTGTGTTACCTGCCAGGGACCATCCATTAGCTTATTGAAGTTCTCAAAGCGTACAGGGGAGAATTCTTGCATTATGCAAGTAGTCAGTTTAGCTAATGTGACTTTTTAAGATGGTCTCAGAAGGACACACACGTAATAACTGCTATCCTGCATTGTAGTAGGAACGGTAGTGTTGGGGTTAAGAGTGGGGGTACGGCTTAATTATGTGAGGAAATTGTGGATGCCGTGTACAGCCAGCATCAATGAATAAAACCACCGTCAGTGTCAGTTGTACCCTCGAATTTGACGATGTCCAGCGCAGGCTTCTGCAAGCTGATTGCATGCTGGTAGTGACTTACGTGTGGATTAGGTTATAGTGAGATTATCTTGTGCTGCTACATCTATCACACTCTGCTCCTCCATGCGCGAGGGTGCCGCTGGCTGGCGTGATTGGAGCCGCTCCTTTCTGTGCTGCCACATCTAACTCTGATTCCAGTTGAGTGGGCGTAGTGCCCTATCAACTGCGGTTTTCAGGGGTGGTTCCTTAGGAAAAGAGATGTCATAGGAGGCCAACGTGATAGGAACAGTTTATTCTGTACAGAAGGAAGTGGGGAGAAGTAGGTAGGAATAAATTGACTGTCAGACGAGCGAGCAACCGCCGCGTCTGAAGGGCGAGGGGTCGACTGCGGGAATCGTCCCAGCGTCCGGAGCGGCCTTTGTGTGAGTCGGCTGTGACAGGTGATTGGTCAGACAGACGGGCGTCTGCGGCCAGTGTACACGTTGGCAGCGGAGTGAGTCACCGCACCACCGCCACATAAACACACTGGACTGACCGCGAACCCGAGTTTACCGTGAGTTGGTAACCTTCCAAGCCACGGCTTTTTGGTGCACTGTGATAACTTCAAGCTGATCAGAAGCTCGGACGATGGTTGTGGGACTGTCCACAACGTGTAGGTCCGCCTTATCTCCAATTTCCAGTCTTCTTGACTCTGTCCTGTCATCGGGCCTAGATGGGGGAGTAGAACAGAGAGTGTGGTAGATGCAGCGGAAGTCTAATCTTACTATAATCCAGCGCAAGTCACTGCGTTCCTACACCGCCCTGCTACGGAGCACGCAGTGACCTCGTTCAACTATCAGGGTGCGCTAAAAGCCGTGACTTAGAGGGTTGTCGGACACTGCAGTCAGCCCAGTTTGTATCTTCTTGAGAGGAATGGCATACTGCGGGCTGAGAGTCAGGCTGCAATGGCTCCTTTTTAACGGGAATACTTTCCCCCTGTTCTGAATGGTCGAGAATGTGCGAGGCCCAGGTCCCAGAGAACGTCTTAACCTTCCCCTGTGTAATTATGCCTGGGGCCACCCTTGTATAAGGCCTTCCTGTTCCCGTGTTCTGTTTTTGGGGCCGTATAAGGCATCCATGTGCTTGGAAGTCTTCTGCTGGTAGATACTCAAAACTGCCGCCCCTTGTTTATTATCCCGTCTTTTTATGTCCTCCCCCCACAGACTGCGAGAACGCACGCAGGGCTGCCAGAGCATATGCCTCAGGCTCGGGAGCTGAGGTCGCCTTCTTCCGTAAGCTGCAACCCTTCGCCAGCCGTACCCTCTCCAAAGCCCAGTCCGAAAACGGCTTGATGTGAGTTGCGCCGACTTCCTATAGCGTCCGCCTTTTCAATCGCACATTTTGCCATCCCCTGCATCAGCCCACTGTCCGAATTTGTCACCTAGCTGGTGTGAGGGGAATTTTCTGCCAGTGTTCGAAGCAGTGTGAAGGGTTACCTGTCCGGAAGCAGTTGTGGGCTTGCACGCGCTGCTCGATAAACGCGTGGTGTGACTCCGTTTTGCCCCATCGGCACATCGAAAATAATTATTGCATAAATTAGCATTTTAAAGTAGTTTTTAAGTTTTCCGAATGTTGTTTTGGCGGGCGAGCCTCGGCCAGCTTCACCTCTGAACAATTTTCCGTTATTAAATAGTCTAGTGGTTACCAGGCCAGCTTGTTTTTCTGACTGGCGGGGTTCGACTTCCAAGCTCCAGGTTTTTATAGGGGGTTCAAATGCGTTTATCCATATTGCCCTTGATAAACATGGCCTGACGCCCATGTTTATGTAAGTTGCGACACGTATATCTCACGAATAGAGGCAAAGGCTCGCATCCCAGGTATTTGTATAGAAGACAAAGGTGTTTCGATCACCGGAATTGGAATTTTATTCTTCCGAGCTTTCGAGCTCTCCTGGGAGTCCAAGGTCAGAGGTAAAACGTCATCGCATACACCGCCCTTTGCAGGCATATATGCACGGCCGACATTGCTGATTAACGAGTTTCCTCTCCCCCCTCCTCTTCACCCCCCCCTTCTATAACAATTGATTGGTTCCTGTTGCTGACTTTTCGTTGAAGTTTTATCTCTGACGGTGGACTCCCACAAGAGCCCGATAGCTCAGTGATCGAAACGCCTTCGTCTTCTACACCTGCATCTGTCTGTCGGCGGCGGAGGCCTACACCAGTTGTTAATTAGTCGTGATGCTTGCTGTCAACAGCCTACGCACCACGGGTAGTCATGTGCCCTAGGGGTCTGACGTATGCGTTTATTTCGTGGCAGCTCTTGCGTCAGTAGATATTGATCTGGCGTCTGGAATGCGACGAGCAGAGGCGGCTGGTCATGTGCCGCGGCACAACAACAACAAGTCGCCTCTGTGTGCTCGCGCGCGATCAAGGCTCTTTTAACTCAAGCGTGCCTGTCTGCCTCTGTGTGCACTTTTGAGCCACGTAGAAAACAAAGGCACCGCGTCTTGTGGCCACTCACGACGTTAGGGGGGTTAGGTCCAGGGTCCGGTTGTGGACGCCCCCTATTCCTGCGATGATGAGTCAATCTCACACGTGCGTGAGCCGTCCACACGGTGCCTGTGTGTGTGTCGTAGCCCATAGTTGGATCAGGAATTCCCGCCGGACTCCAAACTGGGAGTAGTTGGGAGATGGAAAAAGCCGCGACCTCGACCGGCTTGAGCCACAGGTCCGCGGGAGTGAGGTGGGTGCCTGGCCGAGAACTGCAGGCGAACAGCTGACGGCAGTCATGCGGCGAGACGCCGCAGTCGGGGCAGCAGTCGGGTATGGATGGGTCGAGCCGGTGTTGGTACTGGCGAAGGAGCATGCAGTAGCTACTGCGTAGCTGCGCCAGGGTACAGCGAGTGACCCTTGGGAGATGTCGTTCCGAGGCCGCAATCGGAGGTGGATAGCCACCTAAAAGAACCGGAAAGCGGTTACCTCGTTTCTCCTTGACAACGACTCTCTGGTGGAGACGCTGGAAGCCTGTCCTGGTGGCAGAGCTATCAACAGGTAGATCCGCGAGAGACGAGGCAACAGCTTCCTTGTGGAGTGCTCGAATAGACGGCCGGACTTTGCGGCAGGGCTCGGGAGCGGTGCAACGATGATGATTGGGATGGCCGGGTTGCGAACAACTGCACCAGAACTGCTGGCTAAGGAGAGTGTTGTGATGGGCGACCGATAGAACAGAAGCCTCCGCATAAAGATGATCTATAGGCGACATTTTAAAGCAACCCGTGATCGTGCGGAGGGCAGCGTTCTGTGTTGACTGGAGGCGGCGGAGGCTGGAAGAGCTCATCGTAGGAGACCAGATTAATGCCGCATGAGTGAGGTGCGGCTTGGCCAGCGCCTTGACAGCAGTCGACAAAGTCTCTTTCGCGCAGCCCCAGGATGTGCCTGCTAGATCCTTGAGGACCTTGGTGCAGCGGCTTACTTTGCTTGCGGTCTCCCTGGCATGGTCTGCGAACGTGAAAAGCGGATCAAAACGCACACCAAGGAGTTTGGGCTTGCGGACGCGCGGTAAGGACGCCCCATTGACGGTGCCTGTCATGACAGTGTGTGCTCAACAGCGTTCTGCGCATTGTCTGTGGCCACGGCGCTCTAGTCACATCTGATTGGTCCATGAGGTCTGCGAGAATATTAGGTCGACTCTCTCTCTCCCTCCAAGTGGATTGGACAGGCCGTAACCAATCGGCACGGGCCGTAATAGGGTGCTTTGTATACTTTCGAGACAGCTAGAGAGAATTCAGAAGTCCAGTTTGACGAGTATACGTTTACTTTCGACAAATTCTCGTCAGGCCTTACATTTATATGGAAAGTGGGTGCGAGTTCAAACGTGTTTGTCTTTTTTGGACAAATGAGTCGTGGGAATGGGGGGTGGGGGGCGATAAGCGCAGGCTAGTTCTAAAGGTAGGGGGAGGGGACGGGGACCGATGGCGTGGATGAATGCATGCCGCTAAGTAACTGTGGACCATGCCAAATGTAGGGCTTGCAGGAAGTTCTTTTGTGCGCACAAAGCGGGCTCCATCAGCCTGATAGCGCTCGCTTCTGCTGTTGCTAGCAGGCGCTGACCCAGGGGCTTCGGATAATTTGGTGGGACCCTGTAGATCACGCGGAAAGCTTCGTTGGGGCCCACCCGATGTCCGGAATCGACCATGTGCGCCAGAATAGAGCTGTTTATGCTCCTGACTTCACCGTTTCTCAGCCATGCCGGGAGGTGTTCTTTCATTCTTTTGGATAGGTGCCGGCTCGTACGACCACTATAACCTGCTCCACAGGAAAGAGTAGATGCACATTGAGCTGATAACCTATCCTTACCTTCCCCATGTAAAATTGGGTAGGTTGAGAATAATACCTAAACTCTGGCTGCTGAAAAGGTTCTTGTAACAGGCCTCTTTTCAGCAGTTCACTTGCTGCGTCCCCTCGAAAGGGACTTTGAGGAATAGTGCTTTCTTTTCTACATTAGGTGCAGTGGTTCTCATTTGTTTCTCCGCCATATTCCTTGTAATAAATCTCTCAGGATACCCATTTTCACGCAGTAGGTACTCGATTTTCTTGATATCCTCCTCAATGCTGTCTGCTGGGCAAATTTTCCTAGCCCTTTACACCAAGCATCGAACTAAATTTAGCTTCTGTTGGAGAGGTACGAAACTTAAAATTCTTTGGCTGTCCAGACCAGGTTTTTTTTCGATACATCTCTCTCTCTTTCGATAGAGAGATGTAGCGGGCCAAGGATGTCGGCGTTGGCTCGCACCTAAAGGAGTAATTCACTCGTAAGTTCCTCCGGATGTAACGCCGAACGGGGTTATCAATAACAACGACACACAATCGTATAAGCAGATAGAAGGATTCTGAGATAGATAGAACTGAGATCTGTTTGTTATGAAGACAAGTCTGATTTCAACTTCTGGATTTTCGTTGTTTCACGCGTAAGGTAGCGTGCTAGGAAGGGCAGTATAGAGTGCTGATATGACGATGTACGGCATCTCCACCAACAGCCGTTCACACTATCCTCATCCGGATCCGTGCCATAAGTGACCTTGGTTAGTTCTACCACCCATGGTTCGGGCTGGCTCGTTACAGAGAGAAAAATACGCTTTACTTTGCAGGTAAATGTCCAACATTTGCACCAAAAATGACTCCATTCACTGACACCAGAGTAAGAGGTATTAAAACACTAAATATCTAAAGGCCTACATGAAACCCACAGGTCTGATTTCAACTTCTGAATTTCTGTTTCTTCACACGTGAGGTAGCGTGCTAGGAAGGGCAGTATAGACTGCTGATATTCCGATGTACGGCAGGACGTATGACGGAAGCCTCGGCGCATAGTACGGGATGACTTCGCAGTCATTCGTTCACACTGGAGAGGATGAACGACCTCACCGAGAATGCGATCGGCAAATTGCTTCACTGGTTTACAGTGGCGCTCTATTATAACTTCAGCTATAAAAAACATTCGGGAACATCGGCAGCTGAAGAAAGCATTCGGAGTACCGCTACTATCTTCGGGTCTTTTTCTAAAATCGCATTCTCCTTATTTTCTACCCCGCCTAGCTATCACCAAGCCGTGCCATCATCTCTGCCCGACTTAAAGTTGAAGGCAACCTTCGGCATTGCTGTGCCTGAGATGCCGGCACTTGTCTTCACGCATGACGAGGAGTGGAAAGAGGCGGCGAATGGCTTCAACGTCAAAAAAATGATCGACTTCCTCTCGCAGAAGAATGTACGTTGGCCTTTCTTGGCACTCTTGCCTAATTTTGTTTGGCTTGCGGTTTTTTGATCATCTTAAACGCGGGGGGGGGGGTACGTTTGCCCGTAGCGATGGTGTTCGCGTGCCCCTCTGCTTCTCAGACGATCCGGTAGGGCTTCCTTGTAAGGCTGCCTTAGAATAAATTCCGCAAGAGCCGAAGGTCGAATTTCCGCCTATCCAACGAACAAAAGGTGTCTGCTATTCTTATCGATCAATCAGCATCATTTACTGAGGCAGCAGGAGTTAACGTTTGCTCATTTGATTATATTTAGCGAACTAAAGTACTTACAAGTGGCTTTAGTTTTGTTTTCCATTGGTCACTTTCTACGCAATTTAACGCGCATTAACACTCCTTAATCAAGTATTAAAACTTTAACCACGAATTTCATAAGGCGTGAAGGGTGAGGGGGAAAAATTATTTTCGGGTGACCTCACGAGCAAGCTTTAGTAGCGATCCCATCCTCAGCCCTCCAATCGGTGTGAACAGCATGTCCCTAGTCAATCTGCCCTTTACTGCCACCGCGCACGCACATCACGCATCGGCCTGGTCGGTCACTTGGGATTCTATCGCACACACAAACTGGTGAACCACTGCCCTGCGGCCCCGACATGCAGTCGCCGCCTCATCTCAAATGTCCACGCACATTCCCACACGACAGTGGTAGAAAGTAGTAGTGGCAGTACCAGCAATACTAATAAAAATAGTAGTAGTATTAATGACATTATTATTGGAAGCGTTATTTCTAGGGACCGAATTAGCAGTAATACTATTAGTAATATTAGTAGTGTTAATACTAGTAGTAATAATAGTAGCAGTATGAACCTCGTTTATGGATGTTTACCGTAGACGTATTGGTTATAGTAACAGTATTATTATAAGCAGCGGTAGGGGTATTACTGATAGTGGAATTAGCAGTGGTTAGAGTATTAACAGTAAAAATAGTTGTCGGGGTGCGCACACGGCCCTGACGAGTCGTTAACACGCCAGACGACCGGTCCGTTCACACGGAGTACACGTAATGACACCGCGCAGCTGCGGCCGGGCGCTGGACTTTAACGCGCCAGCCGCGTGAGTAACAAAGCCAGTGGAGTCGCTCCTTACTTGAGACCCCAATCTCATTGGTCCAATATTGTACACGCGTTCGCAAAGTTTGCTCAAAGACTTTTACGTTTGCCTTCTTCTTGTCGTGTTCTTCCTTGGGGTCTCACGCAAAGCCTAGTTAGGCGGCAATATCACAGGTTTGGCTTTATTTACTTAAATAGTAATATACGTAGTCGTAATAGTATTTATAACAGTAGTTGCAGTAGCAGCCACTGTATTTGTATTAGTAGAATTGATGGCGGTAATAGTGGTAGTTATAGTAATCGTAAAAGTAATAGTTGCAATGACACTACTAGGAGCAGCAGCAGTAATAGTAGTGGTAGTAGTGGTAGTAGTAGCAGTATGTCACATATCGGCCTAGGCGTTCACTTGGTACTGATGTTGATGATGATGAGAACTTTATTTTGATGATAATATCAAACTCCATTGCACACAGGCTGGTGAACTAGTGTCCTGGGGCCGCGACATACAGTCGCCGCCTCCATCTTAACTGTCCACTCACGTTCACGCACACCACATGGGTCCAGTAGGTCACATGCGCATTCATATAAAACTTGCGGTTAGACACCGCCGGCGTTACCACTTCGTTCCTCACCAACATCTGCATGTTCACGCTCAACACAAAATGCCACGTGTTTGCAACCAACACACCTCTCACATGAGCGGGAAGTATCTTTCTCGGCTACTTCCCCCTCTGGCTTCACTGCTCTCAGAGACATTTCGGTGCACTAAGCGCTGTGGCCTAGAAGGTTTTCAACTGACACTTATGTGTACTACGTCATCATGCTGTGGTCGACGATCTCGTCGAAATTAACGGTTGAACGTACCATAACAGCATTTAGAGGGTGTACACTTTCGATAAATTATCCTCAGGCCATACATTTACATGGGAGGTTTAACTTTAAACAATCGATCGATCGTCTTTCCTTATCCTCTATGAAATTCGTCATGCCATATTTCATACAATCGTATCCATGACACCGTCTCAAACCATTAGTCAGGAAGCGTGATTAGCACAGACGATGATATTCGTTTCAGGCTTATTTGCCACCACCACCATCAGTCAACGAAACCACTCCCTGTGACCCATCTGCTGTTGAATGCACAGAGTTCGGGTCGAAGTCTCCTCCTGGATCGATGCTGCTCGCCGAAGTTTTCGTAATCCGTAAAAGCATTCTACTGCCAAAATGATCCACGTGTCCACTTCCACAGACCACAGACTGAGGCGGTTTTGAATGACACCGACTGTGCTTGTTGCGACAACCTTGTGGGGATGAAGGACAACTGAGGGTACTTTCTCAGTCTTGAACTTCCTGTTACTCTTGAAGACTTCAAGCTTGTTGTCAACTCTAAAATTTGTTAGTCAAGACGTGGCAGCAGTTCTTGGCTCGTCCCCATCGTAGGAGCTTTTTAACTCCACTGCGGCAAATCTTCATGCGTATGGATTGGTGCAGTGATCGTGATATCTTTGAGCCCGTTCAGGCCAGACGTGATCGCGGTTTTGCCCATACAGGTTTACGGAGAAGTTACGGGCCTCAGGCTCGTTTCACCCGGTGTGGTTGCACAACGACAGGCAATACACACTCCAAAACGCTGGGTTTCAAAAACAAATCACACCAAGGACATAAAGATAACGTAATCGCTTAATTAGTTGTTCTAACCGTCTGACTTGTTGTCTTTTATTCGAATGCATGGCTGTCATTAACTGTAAGAATAAAAATCTTAGTATCATCAGCCAAAGCTGCTGGCTTGCCGTGCAGAGATGGTCGTTCGACGGTGATACCTGCATTTTTCAGTAAAACTCTCCGACTGGGCGTCCGGAGCCAAGCAAAGATCAAGAATTGATTACTATCAGATGTTTCAACGCTCCAAATAGTGCGCTAGATAACTCGATTTGTGAGTAATTTCAAGGTCGGTTTTTGATTGGTCGTAGTTTAACCTTGACCCTTGCGTATAGATGATACACGTGCTGTGATTGGCCAGTCAGGTTTGGGGCGACTTTGACCAGGCAGGTGTTGTCTAACTAGACTATAACTCAGCAAGTTTTCGACAGTGACACTTCATGACCATTTCTTTCTTTCCTCTGTTTTAATCTCCCTCTCGCCCTGACTTTTTAGGCTAAGAAGAACAAAAAGGAGGCTGCGAAACTGCACTTCATAAAGGAGCAGCCAATTTATCGCGGGGTTAGGGATCCCGCAAATGATAGTGGCTGTGTCATCTCCTGAGCTCTCGTCATTCCTTGCCCCCTCATCCTGCGTCAGCGCGCGCTCTCCTTCATTTTATGCAGAACCTCCCTTCCCCCTCACAAACATGGCAACTTTGTTTTTTTCTCCAAACTCGCTGTGACTTGCATCCCAAAACTGTCATCTGGGGCAAAAACTATGAGCTGTTTTGTCAGCCGGTCTTTCCTCTTCGTCTTCGTCTTCTGTAATGCGTGATGTTTTTAATTTGCCTTGTCAGATTTTTCTCACTGTTCTGTTTTCTGACGTGACGTGTAGGGGGTGGGAGGGGTGAGCGTGCGGTGTTTAAGCCTACGCTCCAGAGTGAGAACCACGTGATTGGGTAGATTCTGAATTCCTGAAGTTGATCCGAGCGTGTGAGCTCACAACTGAATTAACCTTGGTGTTGGTAGATAAAATGAGGGCTACTGTCTTGCCTCGGAGGGTCCCAGTAACTGGCGGATCGGTTCTAGGAGTCCCGCTTATTCTCCTCCATGGCGCGGTAATCATTTAAGAAGAATAACCGAAATTCTAACGTGTGGGTGTTCGACTCGTAAGAAACACTTCAGCCAATATACACCAGTAACAGACAATCCTTCGCGGTAAATGAAGCGCTTGTAAGATCTGGAGCAATTTTACTTGGTGCGGAACAATGACCCAGAAACTCCTGCAAAGAACCCAATGGACTGATAGTACAGCGATAAAAGTGCGTTACCACTGTTGCCTCGAACTCGCGACGTTTTTGATCACAGACAAAAGCCCTAACCATTGAGCCGCGAGCTCCTTGTCTTGCCGGTTTAAGTCAGGATACATTGCCACTCGTTCATGAACGAACGAGCTTGTGGCTCAATGGTTGGGGCATTAGACTCTGATCAAAGATTTTGCAAGTTCAAGGTTCTGGTGGGGAACCAGAGGGGTAAGGGTATGGCTGGCTGATGACGGCTAATAAACCAGAAATGGTCAATGCCCTCCTGTTGTCGGTACTAAAATTAGCCTGTACTACCAGCTGCTACGGCTGCTAATACCTCTGTCTAGGCGCAAGACGGACCGAGACAGATGACTTCAACAAGCGGTCAGTGAACTTTTATCAACAAACCCAACAGACTCGTATCCGTCATTACGAGTCCGTGGTTTTAAAGTAAAAACACGTACGAGATGGCTGACCTCTGTATCAGTTAAGGGAAGCAATTGGATACGATTCACTTCCAGGTACTTGCTATAGTTCTTATTACACCGAGTCGCTCCCTGTTATGTGACAATGGCACATTTCTGTGACGTTTTATGGAAAGTACGTGATGTCGGCCGAAAAGCCGCTTGAGCATTTTAATACGAGAACGCCTAACTCACAATTATGTGTGGGTCACGATCTGTGAAATTCACTTTCTGTGTACCGGCAGCATCCACTGTGTTGGTGCCTAAGGGATTGTGATCTAAGCTGCCATTGGGAGAGAAAGCCACCCTATGTTTAGTCATATTCGTGCGCCTCCTTCGACCAACGCTATTTACGAGGTTGCAGCCTTCTGTTGGTCGAAAAGATTAAGCATACATGACTACTAGTTGATACCGAGTAGTATAATAAACATGCGTGTAATTAACGCTTCGGGAATACTACCTCGGATCGGTGATGCTAAAGGACATAAGACAGTGGACGGAATCAAGCAAAAGAAGCAGAGCGTGAAAGGAAACGTCGTCCTGAAGGTCCACAGACCGCTGAAGACAGGCTGCATGCTACTGTGAGAGGGCAGACGCGGGAGGAAATGACAGTAAAGTGTGGAGAAGACGGTAGATGGACAGAGCCGTTCTGTCACCCGAGTGCTTTCTGTGGCACTAAGCGAGTCAGAAGCAGGCACCAAAATGTGCTGAACTTGTGGTGAAAAAGTTTTCACTGTTAAAATCTGACTATATCGTAGATTTGAAAGTTGAGTGTCGTCCGTTACCAATGTCGTTAATTGGCACGGTTCTCTGGCCGGCAATACTATCTGCCTATACTACCAGTTTTTGGGGCTGTCAGGGCTTCTATCGAGGCCCAAGGCAGTGCGGGTCAGGTGAACGTTCATCAACGACTATCAATATCCCTGACATAGACTGGCGAGACAGCGAGCTGAATGGTTAGGGCGTTTGATTATGATCAAAAAGGTTGTGAGTTCGAGGCACAGGTCGGTTGGTGACAGCGGTGATTTCCCTCGGCATCGCACCTGTTTGACAGCTTTATCTCGCTTGGCTCCGATCGGCGCCCGCCCCAGCACCAAGGCAATATTAAGTCTTATTCACTTCGACATTGTTGGTCTCCTGCCCGTCCAATGGCTGTTCCGCTGTATTCATCGATTCACTCCGTGATCAAAAGCTCTCCCTATACGCGATCTTGCTGCTTCAACAGTGGCCAAGGTCTTCCTCAGTTTATAGGTTGTGATCGTTGGTGCTCCCTCTACCATCAGGACTGATCGTGCTGCCTAGTTTGAGTTTTATCTGTTCCACTCTCTTCTCTCCTGTACCCCGCATCTGTACTACAGGCTATCACCTGACTGCCAACGTAATGCTCGAGTGTTTTCGTCGCCAACTGAAGACCTCGTTACGCACCATAGCTCATCCAGAGGACTGGATGGATCATGTCCCTGCTGGCCGTGCGCTCCTCTTTCATTTCGCGCCACTCAATAGGTGTTCGTAGCTACTCTCCGATTTCCCGATAAGATGAGCTAGCTAAGTCCACTAGTCCTACCCATTCGAACCTTTATCCCTACTATTATCTCCTCCGCAATGTCTGCTGCCATTAACTCTAACTCCTTTCTAATTGAACTCCAACATGCCAAATGCCTTCCGCATACATCGTACACAGGAGGCGCTACGCTAAATTCCCGGATCGTTTAGTCACTTACCTTGTTCATGCACGTTTATTGCATTCGGTGTCGCTACACACCACCATCATGAGGCGTCCTCAAGATGGCAAGTCGCGCTCTCAGTGACGCACGCATGCGTTCTTTCGTGGCCCCTTGTCATGCGTGAGCTCAGGACCCGGCCGGCAGCTGCCCTTGCGTCCTCGCATGTCGTCCGCTCTTGAAAGTCACGCTAAACGTGTTCCTTTGTACGAGGGCGCTATTGCGTGTTCTCCCTGTGTTTTCGTAGTCTCAGGACGGCCTTAGTGATGACTTGCGTGCTGAGCCGTCTTAAAAGTCCCCAAAAATGCGGCCAACAGTTGGATGCCTTCCTTCATAATACGGAATAAGCTTAGTGCTTATGGTTACAGTAAATCGTCCATCCTTGACCGCAACATATAGGTGAGCTCCAACGTTCCGAACACGGAAATTTAACATTCCGTCAGCCTTTTTATAATGATGACGGATAAAGAGCAGTCAACGAATTGCGTCCGTCAAAGTACCGGATTTCTGACCACGAAGTGTGGCGTTATGGATGGCAAGTTGTGAGGCTGAATTTAAGGCAGGCAAAATCACTGACCAGGAAACAAACTTCAACCACCTGCAGCGTAGTCTACCTGACGAGTATGCTAAGGAACTGTATGACCTCCTTCTCCATCGTTCCCAAGGGCAGCCTTATGATGAGTTACAAGCGGCTCTTGTAAAGTGCATAGCTATGCCGGAGGAGCGCCGTCTACGACAACTCTTTACCGGCGAAGAACTAGGTGACCGGGGACCGTCTCAACCGGAACTCGGTAACGTGAAACCGTCTCAACCCCAAGACTATAATACGAGTAGGAATAATATATTCTCAAATTTGAAAAAGTCAGAATTCCGAGATAAGATTTATACAGGGTGTCCACAACGTCTGGTTACATAGGAATGATAATATTTTCTTTATTTATGTTATTTTTTGGGACGGCAGAGTCCCATGATTAGTTAACAACGCTTAGGCTCTCAGCACAGCTGCAACGCAGCGTGGCTTGATGGAAAATCGATAATTATTGACGCGTTGTCAAGGCACGGCGTGGGACTTTGAGCTTGACAATGCGTCAATAATTATCAATTTTCCGTCAAGCCACGACGTGAGACTTTGCGCTGCAGCTGCGCTGAGAGCCTACGCATGGTTGACTAATCATGGGAGTCTGCCGTCCCAACAAAGATAACATTAATAAATAAAATATTAACATTCCGATGTACCCAGACTTTTTGGACACCCTGTAGATCATGTTTGACTCACCGGTTTGCTGACTTTTCAGACAACTGAGCCGGCTGTCCTTTGTCGAAGCGTATGCAGACTTTATCGGTCAGCAAATGTAAAGTTGTGGCTGTAAGTGTTGGCTCTGGGCTGATCGATTTTTCTCCGTTCGCTGCCTCTACTGTGGAGACGAAACAGAACACCAACTGCCCTCCAGTTATGCCAAAATCCACACGGAAGTCAACGCAACGAACGGAGAAAAATCGATCAGCCCAAGGCTAACACTTAGAGCCGCACCTTTAAATTTGCTGATCGATAAAGTCTGCATACGCTTCGACAAAGGACAGCCAGCCCAGCTGTTCAAAATTCAGAAAACCAACAAGTTTATTTCGGGGAGCAAAACATGAATTATAATAATTGAAAATAAGTATGTAAGAGTAAATGCAGGAACGGAGGAAAAATAACTAAAAGCATATCCGCTGGAAAAATGTCAGAAAATTTGACGGAGGGTACAAAAAGATACAACTCTGGGATTTTAGGAAGGGGGAAGGGAGATAAGGTTTATCGACTCCGACTTCTCATTGGTGCCTTCACATATATAATTGCAGAAAGCACTTAAATCACTTAACTGCAAAAACCGCCCTGCTTAGTGACTTTCTCCAAACTCAACTTTGGCGCTTTTACGTACTTCTCTCCTCAGCTTGAGCCCTGTCCGCAGGGCTTCCCATCGGCGTAATTTCTATTGTCTCATCTCTAACCGGAAACAGTACTATGCATGGGGAACAATAGACAGTGAAGTGTCAGCGGCTATGGGTCGTCGGCCCCGGTATCGCTTGAGCTTAATAAAAATGGACCATCTGGCGTATATGCGTCGCGGAGGACATACAGTGGATTTCCTAGTTGATGAAAATTAAGGATATGTACATCGATTGATTCACTGATTCCGCTCAATGTTTGAAACCTTTTGCATACGGCTTGACACAGAAAATTGACGGCGTGTCTCGAGTGTTCATATCTATGCTTATTTGCGGTCGTCATTTTCGGTGGGGTAAATCAACTTACAGACATATACCATTATTACTTAATTTTATAGCACAAAGCTTAACAGATTTGCATCATATAATTTTCTTTAAATTTAATTCGCTCTTCCTTTCCCGACAGCAACGCGTTATATCATAATTTCTGTTCTCTGAACACGTACTAAAACAGTACAACACGCCGAACCATATCCCGACCAGCCAAAAATTTTAGCGAAATTTTCAGTACGTGAAGAATTTATTGGAAGCAGTCAGCCACCTTCGCTTGAAGTTATAGTTCGGCAGAGGTCAGAAGCAACCATCAGGCGCCAGTTCATTATCAATGAACACCTACACCCGAATATAGCGGTTAACTGCTAATACGCGTTGATGGTACTGTGCTGTATTCGCCGAGTAAATATAAGCCTCGATTACGAGGACATTTGTTCAAAGGACGAGGAGGCTATTTCGACTGGCCATCTTATCGCTCTGCGCCGTGCAAACTCTACTGACTAGAATGCAATTGAAGAAAATGCAGTTTACTTATGTACATGATTGTAAACAATGCGGGGCGCGGACAATTTTTAAAAAAAAGAATCAAAGCCAAAGAAGAAGAAGAATAATGCTTTGGACAGGCAGGCAGGCCCAAATGCAGTCAGAGTACGCTAGAATTGGCAGAGGATTGTTCAAAGAAAACGCAGCCTCGTCACCTAGCAGTTCGATTGGTCAAAATCGCAGGGAGGGGGTGGGGTGGGTGGAGGGGAACATGGTCAAATCCCACCAGCACCCCGCCTCTCCGCGGTACTAATGCAGGGACTTTAAAACTGTACGCAAACGCGGGTTAGGCAAATCAACCTACTTGGAAAATAAAAAGTCAATAAACACGACCGGTGAAGCTGGAAGGACTTAGGCGGGCTGGGAGCGAGAAATAGTAAAAATAACAGTTTGATGGGAGGAGGAGGAGGAGTAGGCGAAGCGTACCAATAGAGAAGAGGATAGATTGGCTGTTGGAAGGACGATTCAAAGCTGGGGGAAAAAGCAAAGCAAGGGAGCGAAGAAGAAGAGGAAGAAAATGAAGGAAGTAAAAAGTAGAAACACGAATGGAACTGAAGGAAAGAACCAAGACAGTTCCGTTGAGGCCCAAGGAAACGGGAAGGTTGAGGAGAAGTGGCCGCGAGAAAGTTATGAAGACAGACAGACAGACTGCGCGCACAAACAGTAAGCTTCCGATTTGGGCTAGTCAAGGATGTGCGCGAGAACAACGAAGTGTGCGTGTGGGAGAGAGACTGTGTGCGCGCGCGCCACGCCGGAGACGTCACGTGGGGGCGGGAGTTGGCGGCGGAGAGCAGGCAACGCTGACTACTGCTCATTGGTCGGAGGGAGGAGTCAGGAGGTGGCCGACGGCAGTCTCGAGGACCCAGTCGGCGCGCTGCAGAGCCAGCCAACAGGTCTCCAGATCAGTGCAAATCTCCAGGCGCAGAAGGCTGCGCAGCAGGAGAAGACGCACAGCAGCGGAGATGCGCCAAGCGCGCACTTCCGGTGCTGCAGAGCACGTATCGGCCTGGGGCGGCGGGTTGAAGAGGTGTACAGCCAGACTGGTGGGGCAGACGGAGGCGTACATGACACAGCTGAGTGCCTCCATTGCATCGGTCTGGCAGAACTTGACAGGAGCACTTGCGGAGGAAACTCTGCTGGAGAACCGGGCAACCACCTCATTAACCTATAAGGAAAGAGGAGCGGATTTAGTGGATATTCGGCACTCCGAATAATTATACTACTTGAAACATTCAAGTAGATGTTTGTGTTTAGGTTTTGCTGATAAGCAGAAAACTACGGAAGAGAGCAGACGAACGGCTACTAGAGGAAGGGACAACCACCTTGCGGACAGATCAACAATGTTCCAGCCTCCTGGAAACTGGAATAGACAAATAACAGCACTCTCGTGTGAGTAAATACTCCCGCTATCAGGGGACATGACACTAGCGAGGGAGAGAGATACGCTTGACATTAAAAATAAAATTCCAACATTCTCCTGAAAAGGTCTTCCATCTATCGTTAATAAAATAAGGCACGCGAAGCATATAACACAGGCAGATGACAAACGATGCATAAACGCCAAAGACTTTCACTTTTGACATTATGAAGCATCATCTCCTCGAAAGATCCAAAAATGCAGGCCAGATTGGAATTCCTTCAAAAAACGTACGTCGATGGTGTTTGAATAAACACAGAGGGCTAAAAATCAGTGCATTATAGGCTGACGAGGCCAGGCGAGGCATAGATACTCCAGATATCAGCGGATATGACGCTCGAACGTTAGTAAAATAGTAGTGACACTACTTTCTAGCCAACGGAGCGCACGTAAAAGCTCCGGTGTGCAGTTTCCATTTATTTGAGTAATAGACACTGCCCTTGTAAACCAAATTGTTGACATGGTGGTGCGTCGTATAGGTTTGTACACATAGGCTTTAAAAATGTCACTTTTAAGATAATACTCACAAACGGTGAGTAGCATTGTTTATACAGATAACTCTTGTCTACAAGATGAACACGGGTACGGCTAAGTATTGTACGTGGTCACCTCCTGACTGTCCTCAGGTCACGCAAATTCGCAGGGGGCGCTTTTTGATTATGGTGGTAGTAGTAGCAGTAGTAGAAGTAGCAGTAGTAGTAGTAGCAATATCAGCCATCTTAGTACTATAAGAACATATGGTAGAAATAGAAGTAGTAGCAATATTATTACTGGTAGTATTAATAATAATGAGGTGACGGTCTGATTTCGGGCTCACAACGCTCATGGATTTCTTTACTACTGTGTACCAATAGGGAGTTCAGAGACATTTGCCTATAAACTTGACTTGACGCGTACTTTGCATAACTGTCTACTTACTTCGTAGGAATATGATTTTCTTGCCACAGAGATACGACACAGTCCATCTACATTGCGCTCCCCACACGGAAATTTTTAGCGTTGCATGGTAGATTTCACTTTTATTATACTAGTTTAGTTTAGTTAATTTGATGTTATTTTTGTTGAGGTTTCACAATTCCCATCAGAAAATTCACAAGAGCAGTTGGCGACCATACGTATCTTTCGATAAACTTTCATCGGGCCGTTACAGTTACGGGGTCAAAGGTGTGTGTTCGACCATCGATTTCTATGAAGTCCACGAACCGAACCAACAAGTTGGTACAGAAGGTGATGGTCTCAGGGGTTAGTTTTAAAATGAAAGAGGACGTACGCTTCACCTTCTCTCTTGAGTCTCGAAGAGACTCGAAGAGCCAATACACCGCCTAACTTAGTCTTAAGTGACAGTCGCCTTTTGCGCTGGCACTGATGTACTGTCTACCCTCACTCACCTATAGTAGGTGTGAAGACAGGCCTAAGGAGGCCGAGACTGATACGGCTACTACTGTGTCTATAACACCTGGCTACTTTGTAGCCAAGTCTCAGAATCAGTACTATCTCTGACGCTAAAATTTGTCAGAAGTGCCGCTGGTTGGAGTAAGTTCTAGGGCACATGCCCCCTTGTCACAGCATGGAGTGTAACTCTGGGTTTTAACTATTTCGTGTAAGCATATGCATTGACCCTGAGCAGAAAAGCGTTTGGCTTAGTTTCCGCCCTCTCAACACTATCCATCAGGCTGTGTCATCTTAAATACTAAGATACTGCTGCTAAAGGTACGTGCGTATACTACGAGTGCTGGTTTCGATTACTCCTGTTTTGTAAGGCCAATAGATTGTTTACTATAAGTATTTCTTGTGTGTGTTTTTTTAAGAAGTCGCACCCAATATGAACTCGCAATCTGTGTGAGGAGGAAAAAGTGATTAGCATTTGGATAATAATTGGGCGTTTGTAAAGTAATGTAATATTCCTACCACGCACTTAAGTCATGCAGTTTGCCGTCTATAGTCCAACTACATACCTACTACAGTATCCATCTATAGCTTGGACTTTTTCGGAACCTCTGCTCATATCCCGTTGATCCCAGCACGTTGTACGAATGGGGGTATTCCGAGTAGAAACCCAACTTCAGTAAATGTCAAACCAGAATCCTGGAAACCAAGGCTAATACTGCTACCGATATTTCTAATACTATTAACTAGGGGTACAGCTTATCGGTAGCATTTCTCGTACTATTTTTGGCTGCATTTTTTGATAATAACGATTATTACTATTGCTGGCTGTATTATTAGTCAGAAAGTGTCACTGATTAAAGTCAGCACTGGGCTCACAACTCAACAAGAAGTGTAGTTTACTGCCATTTTTCGGAGGTCAAATCATTTTCTTTCCAAATAGGTGCGCTACAAGCACGGTAGTAGAGGACAGCAGTGTTGCTGTGACTGCAATAGGCTAGATGCATAGACTAGGGATTGAGGACTAGACTACACTACCACAGCTGAGCAAATCTAAACTAAGAGACCCAACTGCCTATTTGAAGAGAAACAAAAGTATCTAAACACAGTAATGAAAGTATAGCCAGCTAGAATTTAAGGTGAGCTAGATTTGAATTTGGTGTAACTAATAAAGCAATTTAACTGCTGCTGTCACATTTTACAAAGTTTGGACCAGGATACTGCTGCTAGAGGTAATATGCCACTGCCAAGAGTGTTAATTCTAGTAATCATAGTTGGGTAGGAATATATTCTTAACATTGTATCGATAGTTGAGATGACAGTCTAAATCAGTGCAGCAGGAATAGGGAAATAATAAGTGATGCTGGTAGTAATAGTGGTAGTGGTAATTCCTATAACAGCATTTAAAGTTCAGTAGTAAGACATGTATCCTATTTTATCAATTTAGTATAACAGGTGGAGGTATGAGCTTACCGCGATACAAGTACGGTACTAGAGGACTAAAGAGTTGCTGAGGTTGCAATAGACTTATTTTTTTAAGAATGACGCTTATTAAAGTTGCCACTGGGCTCAAATCCGAACAGTCGCAACAATAAGTGTAGTTGTTGTTGTACTAGCTTACTCCCTTAACCTAGTTTGCCAGCAATACATGTTATAAAATTTTTAAGAAAGATGAAGGGATAGAGATGAAGGAATAAAGAATAAAGAGAAAGGTATAGAATGTTTAAGAAAGATGAAAGAATTCGGTGACTTTGTCTGGGCGAAGCCATAGGTCCTCAGGCGTGAGGTCCGTAGGGTTGGCTGGGCAGTCGAAGAGGTGGCATGTTGTGTGGAAATGCAGGAGGCAGTCAGGACAGTTGTCTGTGACGTTGTCAAAGCATGAGGTGAGACGGCTTTTGAATGAATTCAGCAGCGCGGAGAAGCCGGAACGCAGCTGGGATAGTCTGGTTCTAGCGTTTCTGGACAGGTTGGCGCTAAGTTCTCTGGCCATGACGTCGGAGACCGGCGGAGGAGCATTGAGGACTCTGTTGGGTTTATAGCTGCTGATGGCTTGCTCGACAGTTTCGGTGTGGATACGCTTAACGAGGTCCGCTCTCGGTAGATTAGTGGGGTACACCGAAGCATGTGGGCCGTACGCGTCTATGGTAGATTGCTTCATGCATCTAGCAGGTGGGGGGCGCGTTAAAAAGCGATTGCCCGGATGTTCTGGGTTATGAGACTGCGCAATGTAGATTTTTGCCTGCATGATGGAGTGAACCTTCAGAGGCAAGACTTGGGTTTCCTGATACAGGTGATCTACATTGGTCATATTAACACAGCCCGTGGCGATGCGGAGAGCAGCGTTCTCAACGCCTTGGACTTTCGCCCAGCTGGTATCACTTAACAGTGGGGCAAAAATGGCTGATGCATGCTCAGTCGTTGCCTTGCCTGTTGCCCGGTATGTCGTGACTAACGTCTCAGTGTCCTAGCCCCATTAAGAACCTACAATAAGTGTAGTAATACTGGTGCTAGCAATGACACTGCTATTTTTTGGAGGTCAGACCATTTTCTTTCTAAAAAGGTGCGCTACAAGCACGGGGTCAAAGGTACTCACGTGGTCAATAACGTTCGTCATTAACTGTAAATTAGTCATATGAGTAGGGGGGTCGTTAATAGGCGGATGGATACACGACAGTGGGAGGAGGAGGCAAGGGGGAAAGCGCGGTTTTAGCTTGCTATAATGAGTCATAAACCAAATTGTTATCAATATTAGTAATAGAATTAACAGTAACAGTGATCGCATAGGTAGCAACAGTAGTATTATAAGTAGCGACTGTAGTACGAGAAGAATAGTAATATCAGTAGATGTGCAAGAAGCAGCAGCAGCAGCAGTACCAGAAGAATTAAATGATACAATATTTATAGGATTGACTTCTGATGAAAATGTTTCAGATATGTCGACATACCACCGAATGGCAAATTTTGTAATTGCTATTGGGCTGCTGTGAAGGGCAAAAAGTTAAACACCTGGACGTTTTCGCCAACGTTCGACTGTCGTTGTGGTCAAGCCAATTATTTTGGCGAAAACAGCAAACGGGTTGCCACGAGACTGCACAAACGTGGACTCGCCAGGACACGGCTTCGATTTCGAACAAAAAAGAATACCAGTCCATTCGGACGACCGAGTCTCACGCCTACTACAAGAAGCATGGCACTCGCACGCGGGCGCTATTAATAGGCATACCGAACTCCCAGATTCCTATCTCGCGTTGAGCGAGCTATGGCAGAGCTCAGAGTCACTCGCGGCGGAGCGAACATGGGGAACTCAAGGTCAACCCCGTAAGAGTTGACTTAATCACGCAGTGAGCTGTATGTCTTCATCCCTTGACAATAGCCTCGCGTGAGAGTCGGAAACCTCGAGCAAATAAAATACTGTCCCAGACAACGTTCTTCCTTCTTCTATATATATACCTTAATAGCTACTATATTCATTTTAGTAGGCGTAGTTATTCTGATTAACTTACAGGGTTCCCTTAACGCTGTGCCTATTTATTTCAACAGTGCTACTTCCATTTGCGACGGGTGAACATGAGGGAACTTGTGCCAGTATGACCCAGTCTGAATCGGCATAACAAAGAGCCCGTGGCTTGGTGTTTAGAGTGTACGAATTCTGATCAAATGATCGCAGGTTAAACTCTCGCGTCTGTTTGTCTGTTACCATTCCATGGACATCCTGCCGAACTGAAATCTAGGAAGCGGATTGCGTGCATGTTAACTAATGACTGCAATCAGAAAAGGCTTAAGTACAAAAAGTTCAGTCATTGAGCATATAAGGTAGTACAGTAGTCGCCGGCTATTAAGCCCACCTCGGGCCCAGACCAAATTGGGCTTAATAAGCGGCGGGCGCAGTAACCGGAGAGTCATAGTTCTTGATTAGCAAACGCAGGATAGGCACTATACATTACATGCGTACTGTATTATGTGTAGAGCTTGGTTATGCACAAGAAAATAATGCTGTTTGTCTGTATTTTATGCAATAAAAAAAGTATTTGCTACACGTTTTAAAAAAAGCGGTCTAGTGTCACTTGTTTTAGAGGAAACTTCACTCGCAAGTGCTCTTTGATGTCCTTCTCCAGGCACCAGAAATCGTTGAATTTTGTGAAACCTGATGCCTGTAGACCGCGTTGCAAAGTGTAGAGTGCAGCCCTTATCTGCGCAGCAGTGTGAACTGGCTCTTCGTCCTGATCGTCATCATCATCACCAAAAACTTCCTCATTTGCTCCACCTCCATTCTTCACTTCTTCCTTCTGAGTGATTTCAGTGACCAAGTTCTGCTCAAAATCTTCCTCGCTTGTTTCATCAGTGACTTCAACAACTGCATCGATGTCGGGGATTTGTCCTTTTGACCCCTCATGTCTGCTGCCGTTCAAAAAGGGTGTCGCCAAATTCAACTTGAAAGCTAAAAACAAATCACATCCGGCAAACTGGGCTTTGAAGCCGGCGACTGGTCTTATTAACCGGCGGATTTTGCGATGTAAAATTCCGTCCTAAGCTGATGTGGGCTTAATACGCGGCTGGGCTTATTAACCGTGGGCTTACTAGCCAGCGACTACTGTATTAGTATTAGCAAGAGTAGTGGGTTGCAACTGGCGCTATGCTAAAAGCATAATGAGAGTGATGGTGGTGGAAAAAAACACAGGACAAACAGACAGACAAGGATGCGCCTACCTCCGACTGATCCGGCTGGCGTATGATGGGTGTGGGCTGAGATGAAGGAACAGGAGGAGTTGGCGGTGGTGGGGTTGGTGGCGGCGTTGGCGTTGGTTGTGGCGGAGTAGAAGAAGGACGACCGGCAGCTAGCGGGGACTGGTAATCGAGAAATGGATTGTTGCACTTCGCGGTGACCCCGCCTAGCAATAAAAAAATGATCAACAAGGAAACTCACTCACTCAGCTAGTACAGGCAAAAAAAGATTCAGAAGTGGGGATGACAGCAACGCTCACCAGGAGGACTTCCTACGGCAGTCTCACCGTGCGTCGGGGACTACAAAAATCAAGGAGGAAGCGCAGTTAAGAGCAGATCAGGTTGCAGGCTTTAAAGAGAATTAGGAGCACACAAAAAAGGGATCGCGAAGGGCAGAGCGTTAGCTGATGTGGTACAAAAGGCTCTTATTAATCGGGCAGAGGTCATGACGAAAAAAGAGCTGGTCGCCTGGTAAGATGAATGGTTATGTGAGTAAAAAGTAAGCGAATCGGGAAAACGAGAAGATAATCGCTAGGATGGCGGGGAAAACCCAGAGCCTTTTCGGGGAATTACACTAATGCGCTGGTATAAGAGTCCCCAGTGCAAAAACACCCGTGGGAAAAGGGTGAGTAGCAAACGGGGAAAACAAGTGCATTAAACTAGAAACTGCATACCTGATTAGGCTCCTTGTCGGGACTAGCAGCAGTATGGAAAAGGGGATAAGAGACGGACACAAACATTATTCTTACACATACCTACTCACACCATATTAGTAGACAGTTTTTAGTAAATGAATAATATACTGTGGGGGTGGTTACATGGTTGACAATGGGGTCCGTACTCGTTGGCAGAAAAACGTGACGCGCACCGGGACAAGTGTAGCAACAGAGCTTAAATTTGGTACACAAGATACTCCTTTTGAACCAATCACAGTGAACACAGTCCGGTTTTCTAATAAATACCGCCAAAATACCACCCGCAGGTTAAACGAGATCTAATTTGCGTCTGTCAATTAAACAATTTTAAGTACGTGCAGTGACAGACATTGGATCTTGACATATAACAAAGAGGTGGTAATCATACGCTTAACGAACCCAAATTTGTGCTCGCAGTAGTAAATTAGTTGTAGCCCTCATGCTTTTATATGCTCTTTGTTTTAATTTATTTCTTTTTACCTGCGATATGGCCTAACCATAAAATTCCCTATTAAGATCGGCCCCGTAAGACAGAATCCGGGAGCTATGGTATCTAAGGGACGCTACCAACTTTATTTTTACCGATTATACTGACGTACAATGGGAAGAAAAATGGATTCGTCAGCGTTCGGAAAAAAATATTCAGAATTATGCGTAATTGTCTGTTAAGTTAAACTTTTTGCCATCTCGACCCGAAAACATAGCCAGTTAATGAGGCAGCACACCTGGTAATTTTAACAGCGATTCAGTGGAGCATAGAAAATCCTTGTGTACGATCTTTAGAATAGTTAAGCCATTTCATTATGCCCAGAGATGACCTAATCAAAAATCGGTTCAATAAGTTTGTTATTTGGATAGAAAAAGGATGAGTCTTATTGCTGTCTTTTGACCTGATTGCCTTCTCGAAAATAAATGAAAAGCAGCCAAATAACCGCTCGATTACCGTAGTGGTAGTACCATATATAATTAATACTTAGGCATTGTAAGTAGTTATGTTATTTACGAAGAAAAGAAACACGTATATATGCCCACCACGCGGAGAGGAGCGCGACGCGTGATAACCGCCTCCACTGCCTAGTCTTCACACACATGGATTTAAATGGGAAAGCGGGCAGTGTGCGGGGAATTAGAAGCAGCAAGGACACAACTAACCTGAATGGTTACCTTTGGCGCCGGTGGCATCGGTGAAAGGAAGGGGTTCATGGAGGCTGGAGAGAAATAAAGGGCGAAAGTGGAGTATGTCAGTAATTTTTTTGCAAATCTTTGGCGCATAGCACATAAATTTTAGGGAATAAATCAAAAATGTCAGGTCAGCCCCGTTTTGGTTGGAGTAAAGGAGGCCCAGGATAGTGAAAATTGGCGAAGGCTACGTAAAATTATATTTACAGAAGCTTCAATTTGCAAAGCTTGCCGGAGCGTGGGAGCAGCTAAAGTGCGTATAACCGACAAATACGCCGCAACACACCGAACCACTTAAACACAACTTGCGGAAGCTTGTTGATATTGAGCTCTAGGAACCAGCCAACCACAGGCATTCACAAAGCCTGTAAGCGTCCAATCAACAGATTGAACTCGCCTAGTACCTGTATTTGTTAAGGCTGTGATCGTACCTGATCCAGCCGGCCTCGATTATATCCCGGATGATAAATCAGCACGTGTGACGATCCATGGCAGTAGCCCTTAACTATTCAATATTTTCTCATTGCCAACGCCAGAAACCGAATACCAAATGTCCAAGAACCACTTCCATGTCCTGACGGACTGCGATAGATGTTGCACAAGTCTCTTTTCACCACGGTGGACGTCGTGTGTGTGTGTGTCGTAGCCCATAGTTGGATCAGGAATCCCCGCCGGAATCCACACTGGGAGTAGTTGGGAGACGGAGAAAAGCCGCGACCTCGACCGGCTTGAGCCACAGGTCCGCGGGAGTGAGGTGGGTGCCTGACCGAGAACTGCAGGCGAACAGATGACGGCAGTCATGCGGCGAGACGCCGCAGCCGGGATAGCAGTCGGGTATGGATGGGTCGAGCCGGTGTTGGTACTGGCGAAGGAGCATGCAGTAGCCACTGCGTAGCTGCGCCAGGGTACAGCGATTGACCCTCGGGAGATGTCGTTCCGAGGCCGCAATCGGAGGTGGATAGCCAACCAAAAGGACCGGGGGACGGTAACCTCGTTTCTCCTCGACAACGAATCTCTGGTGGAGACGCTGGAAGCCTGTCTTGGTGGCAGAGCTATCAACAGGTGGATCCGCGAGAGACGAGGCAACAGCTTCCTTGTGGAGTGCTCGAATAGACGGCCGGACGTTGCGGCAGGGCTCGGGAGCGGTGCAACGGTGATGATTGGGATAGCCGGGTTGCGAACAACTCCACCAGAACTGCTGGCTAAGGAGAGTGTTGTGATGGGCGACCGGTAGAACAGAAGCCTCCGCATGACGACGATCTATAGGCGACATTTTATAGCAACCCGTGATCGAGCGGAGGGCAGCGTTTTGGGCTGACTGGAGGCGGCGGAGGCTGGAAGAGCTCATCGTAGGAGACCAGATTGATGCCGCATAAGTGAGGTGCGGCTTGGCCAGCGCCTTGAAAGCAGTCGACAGAGTCTCTTTCGCGCAGCCCCAGGATGTGCCTGTTAGAGCCTTGAGGACCTTGGTGAAGCGGCTTACTTTGCTTGCGGTCTCCCTGGCATGGTCTGCGAACGTGAAGAGCGGATCAAAACGCACACCAAGGAGTTTGGGCTTGCGGACGAGCGGTAAGGACGCCCGATTGACGGTGATGACCGGGTGACGATTGAACTCCTTCGGATCAAGCGTAAAAACAGTTACGGACGACTTGGCTGCCGAGATCGTCATTCCGCGCTGGGTGAGGAAGTTTTCGACAACAGGCATGAACTCCGTGAGGAGCTGTGCAGCCTGATCGATGTCATGGTGCCGGCAAAAGAACGTAATATCGTCCGCATAGGATACCACTTGCACAGGTGCCCGGGGGGGGGGGTGGGAGCTCTCGCATGTAGATGTTAAAGAGCGTCGGGCTGAGCACAGAGCCTTGAGGGACGCTACAGGTCTGCTTACGGGGCTTGGAGAGAGCGCCCCGGAAGAGGACACGATCGTGACGGCCACGGATGTAAGCCGCCAACCAACGGTGGACGTCGTCGGAATCGCCGGTCAAACTGTCCCGCGCTGTTGGATAGGACGCTCGAAGTAAACAGGTTTATGTGGTGACAGGCCGACTGTCGATTTCGACGACATCCACCGTGTGCTCCACAGCCGGCCATAGGTTTGCAGCAGCCGCATAGTGAGTGTGTCCTATAATTACTGCAGTTCCTTGTGTAAAAATACTCGTTTTGTGATGCTGTCTCTGATAATGGATCCTTGCGACGGATTTTGAAACGTTGGGCGATTAAAATTCTTGCACAAGCGATCACATATGCTTCGTCCCAATTAATTCCTGGGATCCGAATCTTCATTTGCATCAGTTTATGAGCATCTTATGCAGTTCGATCAGGATAGGCCAACACACACTAATCCCCAGTCGATAGGACTAGCACCTAACTCTGCTGGCAAAGCCTGGGATTCTATTGCTCGATGGAGAGAGAGAGAGAGAGAGAGAGGCATCCTGCGACCTCCCGCAAGGGGATTGGCTTAGGATGGCTAACAAACCAACTGCCAATTATAGTTGCTATGGCCTGCGTTTTCACTGCATGCCCCCCCCCTTTCCCACAAAGAAGGAGGCGGCTCGCGCCGGGCTGATCTAACGTTCGATGGACAAGCTGTCCGATGGGCCACGGGTGGTGAAAACCCAGTCCCGACTGTCGTCGCACTGTCTATCATCAGTGGCGGAAATAGCTCGCTAGAAGTATCTCCGAAGCCGATTCTTCCTCACCCCAGTAGGAGTGATACGGTTAGAGTCCACGTTGGGATTATTTCGCTGCCTGTCAGCATTGTCGAAAACAGCAGGCCATCAAAGGCAATGTGCTCACCCAGGAAAAAAATGGGCGTAGGTACTGTGTCAGCGAGACGACCAGTAACGCAGAATGGAACCAGATGTCCGTGGCAAGCGTGCAGTAACGAAACATGTCTGGCCCATCTAATGCGGACAAGGGCCGGCGTTGGTGATTACGTTACAAGCGGTGAAGGTAGAGGTGCCGATGGTAGTGCCAATGGTGATGGTGGGGTGGTGTTGAAAGTTGCAGTAACAGTGGAAGTTGGCGGCGAAAGTGGTGGTGTTGTTGACGCTGACGGTGTTGGTGGTTGTGCAATTTGTGGTGATAGTGACGTTTGTGGCTTTGTGGCAGAGATGCTGTTGGTAGTAGAGAAATTCGCGATGATGGTGGGGCCGGTGGTGATAGTGGTGGTGCTAAAAGTTGTAGTTGTAGTGTGGTTCGCGTTGATGGTGGTGCTGATGATGAAAATCATGATGGTGTTGGTTGTGTCAGTGATGTTGGTGGTGTCAGTGGTTGCTGTTGTTGTGGTGGCACTGTTGGTGGCGGTGGTGCAAGTAAAAGTGATAGTGGAGGCTGTGGTTGTTAGGACGGCCTAACGAACAGCCTTCGCAAGCAGCAGCTTGCAAGCGATAGCCCATATAAGGCAGGCTATCGATCAGCCTACACACGAGCGAACACATCGATTACTTGAAACTCAAACTACAGTCGGCCGTTGAGTCACCAGCCAATCCGAACTGCGACTATTTCAGTAGAGGAGCTGATTGTCTAAATGGACATCGTATTACACGGTTTGTTGCCCTAAATACGTTGTACCTGTTATACTCAAAGACTTCTGCTGTTGCACACTTCTTGTTATGTTCTTCTTTTGAGGACTCACATAAGGCGTTATTGGGCTATTATGTCTCGGTCTCGGCTTCCCTTACAACAGTGGTGTTGGTGGCGCTGATGGTGTTGATTGTAGTAATGAAAATCGAGGTTGTGGTGTCAGTGGTGGTAATGATGAAAGTTGTGGTGATAGTGGTGGTTGTAGTGTAAGTGGCGTTGCTAGTGTTGGTTGTGTAGTGCAAACCTTTGTTGGTGGTGCCAGTCGTGTTGGTGATGTCAATGATGAAAAATTTGTTTATAGTGGCGTTGAAAGTGGTGGTTGTGGTGAAAATTGTAGCCGAAGTGTGGTTGGCGTTGATGGTGGTAGTCAAAGTTGTTGTGATAGTGGTATTTGTGGCGCTAACGGTGTTGGGAGTTTGAGTGATGTTGTAGTTGGTGGTGGAAGTAGTAGCGGCAAGAGATAAAAAGAACGCGCAGGTGGCGATGGGGTGAAAAGGAAAGTATACCCACCTCCGACGAGGACTTCCTTCTCGCGCTGCGGTTCACAGTCCAGGCCGGCAACCGTGAAGAAGGGTCCATTACCAGGAGGAGAAATGAACGGATTCTTTCGGTTGTAAACAAGATTAGCCTCTGGTGTTCGCACCGCGCCCTCTGAATTTAAGTAGAGACGAGCAAAATCCTCCGCTGTCGAGGACACCGCGTCCGTGGGCGTGAGCGGACGTTGGACCCTTATGTCGTCACTGGTGGACGGCACGACGCCAAACAGCTGACTACTATTGTCCACGTAGACGGAGGCAGTTCGGCGACCAAAGGCCTCCAGCTGCCTCTGTGGAAGCTGTTGTTGTTGTTGGTGGTGGAGCGGGCCGAGGGAGGTGAAAAATGGCGCAATGGAGGGAGCGGAGGAGGCAGCAGCCAAATTTTGCGCGGAGGACATCCAGGAATTCCAGGCCGCTCGGAAGTAGGGATTTGGACACGGAGACGCGAACATGTTCGCGCCGACGCCACCACCACCGCCGCCGCCATCCCCTGGTGGAACCGAGACCGGTCGCGAAACTGGGGCCTGAGGCAAAAAACATAGAGCAAATATGTTAAACAGATGACTCGACTTGACGGGGCGTTAAGGTGGCGGAGATAAGCTCACTGGATGCTGCTGCTGCTCGGTGGTGGTGAGATTTTTGGCAGAACAGGAGCTGGAACCGGAGGTCTGATAGAGATCGATCAGCGGGACGCGCAGCTCCGAGGAAGCAACGGAGGCAGGCGAAGGCTGGCTGGTGAGCGTCGTCTGCGCTGAGCCCGCCTTCTCTCTCGTCGGTGGTCGTGGCACGTTGCTGTCAGCAAGACCCCTCTGTGGGGCAGCCGACGACGATGGCGGCGGCGGTAAGAGCACAGACGCACTGCCGTTGGTCACGGATTCAGCAAAGGCCTCCCGCAGGGCAGTCAAGTCCAGACCTGAAATACGGAGAAGAAGCGATCTGCTGTTGTAGCTGCTGCTGTGGGGCCCTGTTCTACTTGCTCCACACCTGTGTGATCCGCCCACGCACGAAGTAAATGTGGACAGTCACGATTTGGACGCATGTGTATGTGTGTGCCGTTGTCCCTTAAACGGACTAAACCACGGGGATTAGATCAGGGCAGGGCGGGCGTATTTCGGTTTGCGCTCCCACAACAAATGTCGTACATG
>JAYGXS010000007.1:22325759-22337968 GCA_036362985.1 Ligula intestinalis
CAGAAAAACTCGTCCGGAAAGAAATTGGAAACACATAACGCAATTGAGAACGAAAAATAACCCACAACCCTATGTGACTGAGCTCTTCCAAAGGCAATTAAGAAAAAACCGGATACAATTTGTGCACAAGCTTACAACTACGTTGCGTACCCAGCGTGTACACTCTTAGGACAGGGTTGGCTATTTAAACAGAAAGAAAAACGTCGACAAAACACCATGTAGCAGTTGTGATGCAGACTACATCAGGTAGCCATGCGCATACTGTACACAGAACACATTTGTATGGGAGCGAACTCCAATCGTTGGCACCTGCCCAGCTAGGAAGGGCCGCGAATTCCTGGAAGCACGCACTCACACACGAGGCATGCATTAACAGACATATCGATTTAGATGCCAATTAAAAATTTCTTAAGGTCACACGGAAGCATTAGCAGGCACTACCGAACACATAATTAAACGCAGGTGCCACTCATTGACTAGCACTCTGGCCAACCATAAAATTTTGTTTTGTTTATCGTCTTCAGTTAACTGCTATCGTATTTCTCTCATTTGTCTGACGACGATCTGGAGCACTAGACTCGGAAATGTACACAATAAACATCAATAATTCCAAAATAACTGGGATGCCTACATCTAAGTACATATATATCCTCGTGGTGGTGTTTCGCTGACACTGCCAGACGACAAAAAGCCACCTCCCAGATGCTAGGTGAAACAGAAGGCAGACAATCGCTGCGTGTAAACCAACCTCTACGCTCCGCCCTTCTGTCTACAGCGTCGCACGCGAATTTGTCTTATTCCCGCGTTCTGATTGGCTGAGGCCTGAGTGCCAGCGTATAGCGGCCAACAATGAGCTAATTGCTGACTCACGCGCGGTTTCCGACCGCGGTGTGGTTGAACTGCATTGCCACGCTTACAGGTACCCATCAGGACGCGGAAGCCTTACCTCGGGGATAGACGTAGTGCGGAGAGGGCGGGAGGATTTGGGTGGCAATGGTGGAGCCCCCACCCGCGCTGTCCAACACTCGGCGTTCGTCCTCGCCCTCATCGTAGGTGTTGAGCAGGGGCGGTTTGCCACCAGCGACGGCAGCCGCCCGTTGACCACCACCACCAGCACTGCCTAGAGAGAATTCACTGCGCCGGTCGGTCACCGACTCCTCCTCCTCGTCATATTCGTCGTCGTTGCGTCCGCAGTCAGCCACCGAGAGCGGACGCCAGCCGCCCGATTCGGAGCCGGTGTTGGAGGCGAATGGGCGAAAGCGGGGCGTCCGGCGCTGGGGGCGCACATAGCTCTGGCTCAGAGTGTCGGCGTGGCGCGCGGAAACCCCGGCTAGGAAGGAGCTACAAAAAAGAGAGCAGACAGGGCACAGGTCATGTCTTGCAGTCAATCACTCGGGTCTAACAGGACAGTTCGAGCATCGCTCTCGACGCTGTCCCCTGCGAGCTTCAGCAAGCTGAGGGCAGACCCGTTGACTGGATTATAGTGAAAGTAAACTCGCGGAGAATCTACCCCACTCTCTGAACACTTTTACATCTGTGTACCGGTGTCAAAACAAGAGTCGAGAAGAACGGAGATGGAAGAGGGCGCAGGTGGCTGGCGCGGCTAACACACCTATACGCGTATCAACAGCACACACCTTGCTAGGTGGCCTCCCACGTGCGCGAGAACTGAGGTCTTATTCTGCTCCGGTGGTCCGCCCAATCCGTATTGGGTGCGGAGATTCAGTGTAGCCAATAGAAGTCCCTACGTGGGAAGCACACAGGCCAACGCGTCGTCTAACGCTAGCGCTAGAGAGCCAGGTGGCCGAGCAATCAGTATGCCCAAGCCTAGCAGGGATGACAAAAGTGCAGCAGGTCACGACCCACAGGACGGCCATTAATCAATTAGCGAACAAGCGGTCAAGTATTGTCGATGGGAGAGAGTCGTTATTTGTCACAAGTACGGGGTGCATAATGATACTTTCATTGTGGCGAGAGAAAATAAAGCACAGAGGCTAGGAAGATGTCGATAAGACTCGCAGTTTTCATGCGAAAGTAGCGGTAGAAGCAGTAATATAACATTAATTCTGGTAATAGGCAGACAAAGGAGACTGGAATGGCTATTTTTAGCTTATTAGCCTTTGTCGGCCAGCGGTCAGGTGAACGTTCATCAAAGAGGGTCAATATTCCTCGACCTAAACTGGCAAGGTAACGAGCCCGTGGCGTAATGGTCAGAGCAGTTGACTTTGATCAAAAGGTCGAGAGTTCGAGGCTCATGTGTGACACCACTGTTTTGCTCTGATTTACTCATGAGGGGGTTAATTCAGGCTCGGGTGGTGCACCGCTTGGATCTGGGTATGACTGGCTGATGACGGCTAATAAGCCCGAAATGGTCATTCCAGTCTTCCTTGTCGTTGCCGGCAGCTGTGCGGCTGCTGGCAGGGTTCGAGAAGGAGCCTTAGGGCAGAGTAGGACGAGCGCCCTTTGTGAGTGGTCGGTGAGCTTTAATCAAGGAATGTCAATATAGCTGACCGAAACCTGCAATGGCTCAATGGTTAGACAGTCAGAATTCTGATCAACATACTGCTGGTTCGATCCTCGGGTGCTGCAGCTAGGTCAACTACCATATATAATAGTTTATTCCAGATGACAGAATACAACCGTAGAACGGGATTCCGTATCTAAGGCAGCGAAATTTCACCTCACATTAGGTTCGAGCACGCCTATTTTAAAAATGATAAAAAAATCAGTCGGGGAATAAGCCATGGACGCTCCCCTTCCCCAATAAAAAATCGCATAGCTATTTGGCGGTGATTATGTGGGAGCCTGCCGCGCTGACTCTGCTTTCGCCCTGTCAGGGCTTATCATTAATACCTAGTCATCTACTCTACGCGTTATCGGCCCACTCGCCGCGTCATACGCACGCTCAAAAGTAATCGATACTTCCGCGTCATCTGATTGGTGGCAGCCAACAGAGCAATCGTCGCGCAGCCAACACTTGACATATCCTCACTTTTGCCCCTAAGCGGCTGGCTATTGTACGCGGCGATTGCAGCGGCCACTGTATAGCTACTTGTGTACAATAAATTTGTTCCAATTCATTCCGTCTTCCCAGACTTGTGGTTTAGGGGATCGTTCTGCTGTCGAAACAATTTGTAACGGTTAAATCATTCGCGCAAACTACTGCTGAATACGGAATTTCTGAGATTGTGTTTTTAACTAGTTCACAATCTAATCTGCTGGCGACCGGATACGCGTACTCCACCTAAAGCCATCTCGACTATAGAGAACGTAAATACGAATTTCCGCCTATCTATTAAAATATACTAGGCTTTATCTTCTAGAACCGCATTTAAGAAAAGGTGATACACATTCCCATCCATCATCTTCCGAAAAACAAATTTTACGCGAATTACCCAAACTATAAACAGATAGTGTTCCTCCGAATATGCCAGAATCCGATTACTCTTTTTCCACCATGTGCTCTTTATCTGGACTACAGAAGCTAAATACCATTTTCGGAACACTCGATTTTATCTCCTAGAAGCGTATTTCAGGAGTATTAGGCGGGGAAGGCATACGTACGTTTCCAGCCCAGGATTTCCGGAAAACAAAACACAAGGTAGAAACAGAGCAGGGCAAACTGTCTTTTAAGGCCAACTGTTTGGCGTATTTTGTGGTCAAACATTTTGCTCTTGGTTAGTGAGTGTAAATGAATATTTAATTGCGGTGGAAGTGATCAAAATATTCAATTGCGGAAGCTTATATTTGTTTCAATGTACTCAATTAAATTTGAATCCGAATGAATGCGAAGGTTCGCGATCCAGGTACTTGCATGGATAAGGAAGAAGGCAGGTCGAGCACCAGATCAATTGATTTATTGTTCTGAGCTTTCGAACACTTACAGGTGTCCATCTTCAGAGATGAGAAAGCAACCAAAAACGAGGATAATTATAATGGCCAAAGGCCAATCAAATGCCAGAAATCGTCAGGTTATCAAGGGATTAGAAACAGCAAAAAAGGAAGGGTGGGGGATGAGGTCAATTAGCTGTCACTGGGATCGGAGGGGTCGGAGGGGGCAATTATGTTGGTGTAGGCGAATTAGCTGTCCGCGGGGCTGGGGGTCATGAACAGCAATTAGTATGCCGCCTTGTCACCCGGTCGAGGGCCCTGGTAACGCTGCCTCCTCCTCCAGCCGGTTCGTTGTGATTTCCTGTTGGCTTGCCATTCTTACGTTTGATTTGGCTTCGTCCCGGCTCTTTCTAACGTAGTGGCGCAATACTTTGTAGGCCGCTGGCAGGTCCAGATGCCTGTTGACTGAGTTGGCATCTGAGTACCATGCCTCGAGTGTCAGCCTTTCGGCTTTTGAGGTTCCTCGGCCTACGATGGTCGCCCCTTGGAGATCAAAGTTATGGCCAGTTTCTGCGATGTGTGCCGCCAGTTGTGAGTTTGGGTCCAGCTTCTGGGCCGCTCGTTTGTGCTCTTGTAGGCGGGTTTGCAGTTTGCGGCCTGTTTCCCCAACATAATTGCAGTCTCCCTCATTGCAAAGTATCTTGTAGACGACTGCAGAGGTTTCTTTAAGAGGCAGTCGGTCTTTAGGTTGCATCACCTGGCGGCGTATTGTCGCTTGAGGTCGATGGGCTATGAATCCATCAACATAATCTCCTGTTGCTCAGGATACTGATGGCAAATTGAGAGAAATTCAACCTTATTTGGCGGAAATTAATGAAAATAGGGAAATTCGGCCATATATTGGCGGAATTTAACGGAAAAAAGGAAGGCTGGGTTCTTGAAAATGTAAAAGTAGGTTATTATTATAAGTCAAAGGCAAAAAGGAACTCTCAAAACAGTCCTGCCCAGAAAACAGATAGTGTTTCTCCTTCAGAAACAAATGCAGAACGGATCTGTAACGTCTCCGAATCGGAGCGGCGCCACTGTTGCTCAGTAAAAAAATAAGTTAGAATCCCACACAGACCGTTTATCAAGGGCTCAAGGGTTAAATTTTTGCAAATAAACTTGAAGCTTTCGCACCCTGGAGAGGTAAGTCGCGTGATAATAGGGCGCGTCCGAGGGTCGGAGGCCAGATAGTAAAAAAACAAAGGACGGAAACCAAACATACGCAAGCCCTTGTCTAATAATAAGAGCAGGCCCATAAGCTTTGTGTTAAACAAATAAAGCGATGCCATGGTCAGCGAACGAGTATAAAAAACCCCGGAGCAACGGGCTATTTTACGGCAGCGACAGGATACGGTCGTCATCGGGATGGAACAAACTGTTTGATGTCACCGAAGAGCCGCCCCACACACCCCTAATATCGCCTCCCCCCCCCCCAAAGCTTCCTAGCCAGCATCAAAATATGTTTTATCTGAATGTTCAATCAAACTGTCCCTCTCTCTCTCACATAGCTTATTTCTGAGTTCTAATCGGGTTACGGAAATTATTTTGACTGCAAGTGGTGAAGCTTAATTAATCTTATAATCCAGCTAATTTCCGATTAGTCAGGTTTTTTCCATTTGGCCAAAACCATTTGTGTTAAGGCTGCAGGAAACTGCTAGAGTCGTTTACTGGATCTGGTGCAATTTTGGACAAAGCGAATGCGTCGAAAAAACCGGGACACTACTCTGGACGCGGATGGCCGAGCACGCGGCGGCGGTGAAGAAGAAAGACGCCAACTCCCAGGTTGCAGCTCAGTCGACGGGACCTGGCCAAAATCCTCGCAAGCGGTGAAAACGGCGTCAGCCACGAGCCACTCAAGTCATGGTTCTCAGGCCCACCGTCCATCAACAAGCGCAATGATTTAAGGTTCCCATACTGCGTACCGAGACATTGCCTGAGCAAGAGAATCAGTCACGTGAGAAGGACCGGGCCACACAACAACTGTGACGACAGCGAGCATAACTGCAGCGCAATTACCATGCTCGCATCCGACACGGAAGAGGAAATCGCGATAATAAATTATTCGAAAGCAAAATGTCAAGCCATCACCACACCCATAAAGATCCCAAGCGGTGGCTACATGAGCAGATAATTATAGTTCGCACGCGGATGACCTCTACAGACTATAAGTACCGTGCAATCTCTACATGTTTCACCCCTATCTGTGCAAGCCTCAGCCTACCCTACCATTACCTGTGATTAAGGATTCTCAACAAAATCCGAAACGTCAGGAAAATAAAACTCTTGTTCCAGTGGTTGCATCCTCTTCGTCTGTGTTAACACTGTCGACGCTTCCACTGACCAATGCAACAGGCTTTCCTAAAGGAAATTGATCCCCCGCGATAGCTGATGACCTCAAAAGCACTAACAATTAAGCCACGTTGTCTTGTAGATTTAGATTGACAGATATTGACACTCGTTGGGTAAAGTTCACGGATCGCTAAGGTAACTCACTCGATCATGTAAAAATGGACAAACGAAGGCAATAGAATCCACCTGGATGATAAGTACATATTCCGTCCAAGCATGTCCATTAAAAAAAACGGTAAATCAATCAGTTAGGGAATAAGCCGACTCCCATGGAGGATAGAAGACAACCCCTTGAAAATCACTCAGCTACTGGCTGTGGTTAATACGTTCGCTAAAACAACGATCCCTCACAATCCCAAAACTTTTGAATGGGAAAATTTTCAGTAGACAGTCGGCTTCAAGTGTAAGTTCAAAATTCGATTCTGTAGGGAGTGGATACGCGTTTCACCCCACCTCGGACCATCTGGGCCGTAGAATGTAAATAAAAAATTTTGAACACTAGGTTTTATCTCATAGAACCGTATTTCAAGAGTAGGTAGGGTAGATATATGCATTCCCATCCTACGGTTTTCCGGGAAAAAATTTGTAGGCAAACTTCCCGAGCTAGAAATAGATAGCGTTCCTCAGCCGAAATAAAAGGCAGATCGGATTCTTAATGTCTCGTAATCGCGCCTAGTAGAACGAACACGCTGGAAGGCCCCTTACCTACCATGAGCAAGAATAAAAGGGGTTCAAGGGTTACTTTCTTCTAAAGAAAGGTAAAGCTTTAGCACCCTGGAGTAGTGTGTCCCATGCTCATAGCGTGTCACAGGGTAGGTAATAAAAACAAGGACGGAAACCGAACACGCCCCAGCCCTGCTCAAATAAAGTGGCATGCAATATTATAAGCTTTGTTATATAAATAAATAAAACAACGCTTTGGTTAGGGAACGGGTGCGACACCTCCAGCGACCGTTTATTGCTTCGGCAGCGACAGCATACGGTGGTTATCGGGATGGAACAAACTGTTTTATGTCACCTACAAGCCGTCCCACACAACTATTTGTTATCTGAATAATCTATCAAACGGTCTTTCTCTCCCTAGCTCTCTCACGCCGATTTTTTTCTGAGTTCCAACCGAGTTGCTAGCTTAAGTGACTGTAAGTGGGGAAGCCCAATTAAGCATCTCATCAAGTAAAGGCCTGGAAAAGTCAGAGTTTTTGACTATTTGGCCAACACCAGTTGCGTCAACTAGCAGTGGCACTTCCACTGACCACTAACAGGCTTCCTCGAATCCCTCGGGATATCTGCCGCTTTCGTGGACAATTTTTTTCGTTTTTCGGCATTACCGACAAGGGCAGCGACACTAGAATGGCCATTTCTGTCACATTAGCCGTCATCAGCTACGGATACCAATCACACTCGAGTTTCGAACTCGCGACCTCCCTGATCAGAGTCAAACGTCCTTACCATTGAGTTACGCGCCCGATGTCTTGTCAGTTCTTGATCGAGAATATACAGTAGTAGATAAATGTACACTGATTTGTTTGTGTTTTGAAGCCTTTTGCCTATTTTAGCATAAAAAGATGATGTCTTGCTGACATTGGCAAAAAAAACGTGATTGGCTTGCAAGGCGGAAAGTCGACTGGAGGCACAGTTTACATGAACATCGTTTATTAAATCAACCAAGTTAACGTTCAGTGACCAACCCCATAGACGGTTAAGCTAGAAATGGCTATGACCAGTCTTCCTCGGTTCTGTCGGTACGCCTCAGTGTACACAACGGTAGATAGGCGGTCACCGATTGGTTACACGAATCGCTCGGCCCCTTGAACCTTCAGGCTCTCTAATATGGACGGAATGATAGTACCGATAAAGACAAGGATGACTGCAATGGCCGTTTTTGGCTTAATAATTGTCATCAGCCAGCCATACCCAACCTCGGAGTTGGCGATCCTCCGCGCTTCTCTAAGTGCGTACGTAAGCCAAATAACAAACACCAAGAGAGGAGGGAAAGGGGTGGAGTGATGGCCTACTCACTCACTGATTCGCGTTTAGCCTGACACCGGCACCCGGTTAGGCCTTTAGTCATCCTCATCATATTTCTTGACACCCAGCTCAGGTTAATAAAAGTGTTACGACCCACACCTGGTACGTGTATTTAGCACAAACAATGATCTAGCCCGACCACTGCACCCAAGGCCCGTACGAAAAAAGTGAGGGGGGGAACGAGCGACTACGAGCAACATGCATTCAGAAAAAGCAAGGTACAGCAAGTCGTTGTCACACAGAGGCTACGTGTATTAATGGTCCGCGTCGAGACACTGACCAATCGGAAATAGACCAATGAGAATTGAACATTCTCGATAGTAAGGGAGGAGATAATGAAGTAGATACGATAAAACTCTAGCATAAAGTATGAACCACTTTACGCACAAGTCTCTGTACCTGCACCCAAAATGCTATAAAACGCATGTTGTACACACGGCCATACTTTTTTTGTCACGAGCGGGTGTGATATACCCCCTAAACGGACCGCGTAGTAGATTTACTGGACAACAACACGGGGACCATATCCGGATTGCGCTCCCATAACAAAGGCCCCAACATACGGGGGGGATCTTGGTAGGTGTAGGCGTTAAGGCAGCTTCACACTGCTGCAGCCACCTGCGCTTGACTGCGCCTCTCGGGTTTCTTGACACCAAAGTCGAGTAAGAGAGGAACGGGAGAGTGAGTACGATAGATGCAACGCAAGTCCATTACCACTCGAACGTACTGCACGTGCGAGCAACTGTCCCTGTTCCGCCCTGCTGTGGACAGCTTAAGAGCTCAGGCTTAGCAAATACGTTATAAAAGTTGTCAAATACAATTATATATAGCAGTAGATAATCGTACCCAGGACGGGCACGTCCTTAAACAGATTTATGTACGATTATCCACTACTACATACTCCCGATCAAGAACCGACAAGACAGCGAACCCGAAGCTCAATGTTTAGGGCATTTGACTCTGACCAGAGAGGTCGCGGGCTCCAAACTCGACTGTGGCAGCAATTTCAGCGGCAACATTGGAGTTGGGTATCGTTAGATGAGGAGGGCTTTGCCTTTGCCGATAATACCTAAAAACAAGTACATATGTTCGTTTGCCGTCGTCATGAGAGTCAGATTCCTCTGGCAATGTGCCTCCTCATGAGGAGTTTGAATCAATTCTACTAAAATATAGAGAACAATGCCCTTTTTGACAATTGTTGGTTCATCTTCACGGATCGCTAACGGGACTCATTTGTCCCGCTCTGCCGAGGGCACCATTCTTTAGCCTCGTCAGCGGCCGCAGATCGGCTATTAGTCTTGGCAGATAGCACTGCCGAGAAAGGCAAAGGAGACCGGAGTGACCGTTTCCGATTCATTAGCGGGCGCTAGAGCCGTCAGTCATACCTAACCCGACAGGTGATAACCCGCCCTTTTAGTCACCCATCTATGGCTACTAATTTCCAATATTCCTAGTTGCAAGATTGCGTGTTTACACATTAATAAGCGTAAGCTAATGGCATGATTGTTATGGTTGATTTATTTTTCCTCAAAATATTTTCGTTTAACGCAGCCAGAAAACACCATACCACCAGTTTTATAGAAGCAGGTGTGATACGAACGCTGGACCAAGGCGTTTATCGAGCTGAAGTTTCAGAGCCATCATCAGAAAAGAGGGAGGGGTGCATTTGCTGTTAAATGTGTAGCTTTTGGTTTTTTAAATAATGCGTCTATGGCACTGTATATTCTCGATCTAATACCAACTAGACCATGGGCTCGTAGCTCAACTGTTAGGACGTTCGCCCTGACGGGTGAGATCGCGAATTCAAATCTCGGTGTGGCAGCAATTTCAGCGGCCACACTGGGGTTGGGTATCACGAGCCGATGACGCCTAACAAGGCAGAAAAGGCCTTCCTAGTGTCCCCTGTCTTTGGTGGTAATGTCCTTCTGCCTATGTCCTAGCCGCCTTGCGGTGGAGGCTCGAGAGAGCTCTAATGGCAACATGGGGGACGAGTGGGTCCTCTGACAGATCGATGTACGCGTTTATGCTATTAAATAACTCTCAAATATATTCTTTCTTTGAGAATAAGGTCTCTGATATCTCAAAAAGAAAAGAAATACACACCGATACGCCTTTTTATCCTTTCTGTCTACATGCACTCAACTGAGTGGATCGCTAAACCTAACGACCGCACCCAAGAAGCGCGGCCCAGTTTCCACCCAAGGACACACGCTGACGGAGTGAGCTTGAATTTAACCTAGCAAAAGGGCTACCCCCTCCCCCTTTTTTCGCGTAGCTGGAATAAGAAACACGTAATTTCTTACTGCACTCTCTTGTTTTCTGCGAAGAGTCCGAAAACAAGGACTAATAAAAGTGTTGTCGCAGTGATCGCGCGCCCTTGTTTTCTTTGCAACAAGAACATCTGGGGCTGGCATATTCGCTTCCAATCAGGATGAAAACTCTTCACCTGGCTGACGTCAGATACCTGTGTGTGCCGGTTCCTGGAATTTCTGAACGAGTGGTTTCCCTACCTGAACCTCCCGATCAAAACCGGCCTGATAACGAGCCCGTGGCGCAGTGTTTAAAGCACTGGACTGCTAACTAATAGGGTCACGGGTTCGAGTGGGGCACCACTTGGGTTTGGGTGGGACTGGCTGACGATGGCTAATAGGCCAGAAATGGCTATCCTAGGCTCGTATATTCGCTCCCATTCATGATGACAAAAACTTTACCGGCGGATGTCAGGCCCGTGTACCGGTTCCTGAAATTTCTGGAACTACGCGTAGTTAGTTTATTGTTATAACCGTCCAACAACAGATCGATGGAATCCCCAAACGAGAACTCGGTAGAGGTCTGATTTGCTTCCCAGCACAGCACGCGAAAAGCCCATCCTCCGGACCGAGCGATATCAGGATTATACAGTTTGGGCAATACAGACGAAAGGAAACGTTACTAAAAATAGAGCTTATAGCAGTAGAAAATAACAGGAATCATTATTTAAATAATCTGCGTTTTTGTCAACAAAAACGCGCCATATTGGGGACTGCGCCCATTTGCGTAACAACGCAAAACAAATAAGATTTCGGAGACTAAAGAAAAGAGGGGTAAAAAGCAAAAGAAGAACCACAAATCACTAAAAAAAACTAAAACTCAAGCGCAAACTAAAGCAAACTAACTAAAGAAAGATAAACTATAATAATCTAAAATAACTTAACTAAAAACAAACTAAAGTCAACTAACTAAATAAAGGTAAAAATAAAATAAGCTAAGCTCGCTAAACTAAAAACTAATCTAAAACTACAATAATAAAACTTAGCAATGAGCTGAAAACTAAACCAAAATTGAACTTAAATATAAATAAATTTAATGAAAAAAATTAATAAACGAAGGTAAAGTAAACTAATAAAGATTTTAAGTCGAATAGCAGATGCATATCACTAGTAAATCTAAAACAAAACTAAAAACCAAAGTTAAAATCCTAATAAACTATCTAAGCAACGGTATTCTACAATAAGCTAAACTAAGTAAACTAAAAAGAAATCGAAAACTATGATAAAACTAATAAATCTGAATAATGAACTAAAGCAAAACTATAATTGAACATTAAAATAAGATAAACCATAAGTAAGAAATGTAAGTAATTAAATTTCTCTTTTTATTTGAAGCGCGCACTTTTATTGCGAAATCATAAGATTATTTAAACAATTTCTGGGACATAAATTAGATATGTACCGACAATTCAACAGCAAGGGCTAACAACACACTTTAGAAAAGCAAGTAAGGCGCGTACAAGCATATGTACAAGATCGGCCCTGCAATCGGACCAATCAGATAGTAGCGGCTCGACTGGCTTTTTGACTCATCCAATTAGCGGAGGGTAGAGTCCGCTAATCCTGGCGGCTGCTTGCGCATCATCACGTGCACTGTATGTTGACGGATCGATAATGCGGGGTGGGAGTGAGTCACCCCCCGCCCCC
>JAYGXS010000007.1:22337978-22349799 GCA_036362985.1 Ligula intestinalis
GAGTTCTGCTTCGACAGTTTCAGGAGAACAGATCTGTCGTATTCTAGCTGCTAATCCCGGGACCAGATTTCGCTTTACATTGAGGGGAACATAACTGTGGAAGTTAATGTATCGTCCTGTCCAGGTTTTCTTGCGGAAAACCCTGCGTAGGATAGATCCATCCTCTTGCCTTCGCAGAAGGACATCGAGGAACGCAATTTCATTGCCCACTTCAGTCTCAGCAGAAAATTTGAGCGATGGGTGTGCGCTGTTAAACTTCGTGACGAAGGCGTCAATGTCAGCGTTATAGTCTGTCAAACAAAAGATATCATCGACCGCACAATGCAAGGTCACTGATGGTGTCCCTTAGACTCGTTTTATCGATCTTGCCCATAAAGACATTTGCAAGAAACGAGCCCATCGCCACACCATCTAGCTGTCTGTAAAACTGACCATTGCAGAGAAATTGGACATTTTGTGTGCATCGCGTAATAAGGTCTTTGAAGGTTTTCACGGGCATGCCTATCTGATAGTTCGTGTCCCGAATAACGTCGCAGAGGCAGTTTATGGTTTCTGCCACGGGTACGTTGGTGAATAGTGAGGATACATCCAATGAGAGCATCTTACTTCTTGCAACGTTCATATTCTTTTTAGCTTTGACAAACTCAAATGTCTTTCAGGCTTCGAGGATATATGTAACTTCCAAGAGGTTTCAGCTTTTCTACCAGCCACTTAGAAATGGTGTGATAAGGGAAGGTTCTCATATCCAAGATACGACGTAAGGGTAGCCCTGTGTGTGAATTTTCGGAAGTCCATACATTCTAGGGCAGCGGGCTTGTGGCGCAGTGTGTTAGAGCGTCGACTTACTAGCGCATTCGGTGAGCCAAGAGCAACTTATGCTGCTCAGTAAATACGATCTAATTTAGTGCTAGAAAAACAGCTCACATAGGGCATTGCCGTGGACATATTAATTGCTGTTCATTGCCAACGCGCTATTCCCTTCTCGGTTGTTAAAATTGCCCTACCCGCGTTGCAACCCGCATTCCCGTGTTACAAAAGAAACCACGTATTCACTAGGGTTGTACTAGCATTTGTCGCCTCGATGAGTTCAGCCTGCCATGTGGTTGGCCTTTTCAGTTGATTAGGAACCTATTTGCATTTCGAGGCACGTGATTTTCTATTTTATTGCATTTCTTCGATGTCTCCAAATTGTTTGGTAGGCATGGTCGCCCTCCTGTAAAGATTACACTGAACACAATAGTTATACTTCGTACTCGGTAGTTATCAACCTTTCCCAAATGTACCACCGCTCACTTACCTTTGCACTACTAACTTATTTAGACGCAAAAAGGACAGAGCTGTAGGTATAAAGTACCTTTGAAGGTGTAGGTACTTTAAAGTACCCTTAGAAATAGTATTTTGTAATCAGGTGAGGTGTAAATGGTCTAACACAGTACGAAAAAACACTATCTCCTTTGAGCCACGGCGGTGAGCATGTCAGTTGCTTGTCGTTTCCAACGCGATATCACTCTTATCGGTTCTTTAAACTGCCCAAACTGCATTGCAATCCTTCTTGTGTTAAAAGACCTACGCATCCATTGCAGTTGTACCGGCGTTCGTGACCTCGATGAGTTCTGTCCACCGTGCGATTGGCCTTCTCAGTTGGTCAGGAATATATTTGCACTTCGAGGCACAATGCACTTTTCTTTTTCAATGCATGTCCTCCATGCCTTCAAATTGTTTGGTAGACATCCTTATTGGCATCCTTATTGTTCGTAGTCGGTAGTTAGTAACCTCGGATATCGGATCACCCTTTCCTAAATGCACCACTGCTAACTTACCTTTGAAGGCAATAGTAGTCTATGCGGTACACCTCATAAACCCCCTACGCCGAGCATTTGTCCTATGGAAACGGTGTTTGTATGAGTTTTGGGGGTGGGGAAATAGGATAGGCAGGGAAGAAAATTTTTAGAAGTATAAAGTGAAAAATGTAGTCGAATTTGTTTCCGCGACCATTGGAAGTAAGGTGGTCCGCATGCAAATCGAAGGCGCGCGCGGCGCTTCGCGAGGAGGACTACACTAATCTAACTCCAGAACAGTATGTTGGGCTTCAGGTAAGTTGAAGTAGGCGACCTCCTAACCATCATTTCTATCTTTCAGGAAGTTCAAGAAACCTGCACAATACGTTAAACCGTCAAACAGATTAGGAAAATCTACAGATATAAATCAACAACATTTCGAAATACAATGAAATAAAAATGCATGTGACACTTATTAACGTATATTTCACTGCCTAGCCTAATTTTCCACTCATTAAAACCCTATAACCACAGTTTTTGTAGGACAAAATGCTGGGACTAGGGATAGATGAGGCGCAATACATAAACAACTGTTGCCCCTTTGAACTATTCACTTATTTGGACTGCATAAATGGCATAAAGGTATGAAGTACCTTTAAAGGTGTAGGTACGTTGAAGTACATTTAGGAATTGTAGTTTCTAATTAAGTGAGGTTTAATATGGTATAATTCAGCACTAATGAACCAGCTCCCTTCAGCCATAGTGGTGAGCACATCAATTAATTTTCGTTGCCCGTGCGTTGTCGCCCTTTTCGGTTCTTTAAATTACTTTAACCGCATTGCAACCATTCTCGTGTTTAAAAAACCTACGCATCGATTAGTGTTGTATAAGCATTCGTTGCCTTGATGACTTCTGTCAGCCGTGTGGTTGGCCTTTTCAGTTGGTCAGGGGGTCACGAATTCAGAAGAAGAGGATGCGATCACTGGTACAAGAGTTTTATTTTCCTCCCGTTTCGGATTCCATCTTTAATCATAGGTGACGGTAGCATGGTCATAGTCATGCTACCATCACCTATGACTAAAGATTCCCGATGAAATCCAAAACATGCTAAAAATAAAACTCTTGTTCCAGTGATCGCATCTCCTTCTTCTGAAGTGCTTCCTGGAACTCGCATATTCTCCATTATTGGTCACGAATTCATCTGCACTTCCAGGCACAACAAGACTCCGTTTTTCCCTATTCATGTCCTCGGTATTTTCGAATTGTCTGATAAGCGTGTTCTCCGTCCTTTAAAGCTGATACCCAGCACAAGGTTTATTTTTCGTAATCAGCAGCTAGCAACCTAGCATATCGGATCAAACCCACCCAAATGCATGGCTGCTCTTACCCTTGAACTGCTCGTCTCTTATGAGAACATGAAAGACGGATTCGCAGGTAGGATTAACCTTCAGGAATTGTATTCTTTAGTTCGCTAGTCTGCAGTATAGCTATCTCTCCAACATTTTCGATGAAAGTGCACCTTCCCGTAGTTATCATACACACCAATTAACAAAAAGTTTTCAATCCTGCAGAGATATCGCACGGCAAGAGGAAGTTTTAATAACCGGAAGGAGGGTTCCATATTTACTCTAGAAGCCAAGATTAGATACCATGACAAATCGGATATCGGCACGCATCAAGGGTGCAGCATTTCTTCGTCATTTTTATTGTGTGAACAAGTAGCACTACAATTGGCACATATTTTATCTAAAAACGGTGGTATACCGACTTTTTTCTAATACTGCATGACGCAGCAATGAGGGGTTCGGGTCCCTGTTGAGTCCCCCGGCTTTTTTTTTCCTTAATGGGCATATGAACTTCAAGGAAATAACTTCAAGGAAATAACTTCAAGAACTACTAAATGCGGTCGAAAAGATGCTTACTCGGGACGTGACTTTCTGCGGTCAGATGCGATATCTAAATGGGCGTTTGAATCGAAAATAGTCAACTACTGTGGAATAATAAAGCAGTCAACATTCTACAAACACATAACGGGTACTAACGGTATACGTTTTATAAAATCTGCTGACCCGTATCTGCTACTGCTTTCTGACTATGTCGCTGATGACAAATCCGCGACGGATTCCTAAACGCCAGGTGAATATAAGTATGGTCCCGCTAGAAAAGTATGCCTACAGTTGATCGCCTATCTTATGACACATCTAGCGACATTCGGGAAAATATCATTTTATTTTCGAGAAAAAAACTTATTGCACAGCCTAATATCAAAAAAAAAATAAGTAACGTCAAGATGTCCGTTTTTAAGCCAGTTTCTTTCTGACCGCCTGTAAAAGTTATAGGCCGAAAATATCATTTTTTTCTGTACACGCTTTCTTGAAACCTTCTATTTAAAGAGAGAGGAATTTTTAATAAAAAATAATAGCTAAACTCTCCAAAAATCTTGAACCCTACTGATCGTCATAATTTATTCAAGATTTTCAAATTCCATGCTGTATTCATTCTAAGGAAAAGTGCATATCACCCTACGGTTAAGGGGTCAGCGATTACATAGTTATCAGAAAAGTGGGCGTGGATGTGGACCATTTTATAGGCTTTGCAGGCAACTTTAATAATGTAAAGTAAGTATACGATAACGATGTATTATGAGTGAAAATGTCACGGTCGTAAGAAATCCCATTATTAGAAGCCTCTTTAAAATTAAAAATATGACAGTATAATAACCATGATAAAATAATACTAATAATAATAATCAAATTTAAACAAAGCGTGATCTGCTCTTAAGCGCATACAAGGAAGTGTACCCTGGTGCATTTTTCCATAAACTATGTTTTAATTTGCCAATTTAATTTAATTTCCAATAAAAATAAAGAGTAAAATATGCATCCTACTTAGGAAACCATGTTGCAGGTGATTATAAATGAAGTTCCTTCAAAAACCGGCGTCTTACCATGACTAAAAAATCCTAAATATGCGGTAATCAATGTCACGACCCTACTAAAGTCATTTTTTGCAATTAAAACACGTTTTTTTGTAAAATCGGCAGAAATTCTATGAGATGGGGGATCAACTCTAAATGATGAGCAGGTTATTAAATGGTAAAACAACTTTGCCGGAAATTGCGTTTCTATCTCGTCAACGCTGTACGAAAAAAACCTGTCCCGGCGGCTACTGGCGTACCAACTCATGTGGTATGCGTTAATTTGCGCAGATGAGGCAGACGGCGGGTCAGAAAAGCCGCAACTCCTGGTCGGTACTCGTAGCCATAGCGGGCAGGGACGAACAAAACTTCCACCACCTTACTCCGACCGAAAATTGGGCTGTTATTTTTTTCGCCGAGTCGACCCATGCTCCTGAGTTTAGCAGTGAGTATCGCCGCAAAATGAGACTCGTATATCTCCTAGGGACAGGCCGTAACGCTTGTGCGCCGAATCCACATGCTTATTAGCATTGCCAGATTTTTAAATTCTACTGCAACATGAAGTCAAACATCATCTATCAAACGACTGTCTTATTGCAGCCGTGAAAAGGGGTTTAATTCGACACCAGATATTGCCTAAATTCTGAGAGGTCAAAGGGGGATCGTTTTACGTTAGCGTTTTCACTCTACAGAAGAGTGAGTGAGCTCAGCTATCGCGTCTTCCCTAACCATTGGAGGAAGAGTTCTTATAGATTTGATACTATGGTTTAACTCACTTGTGCAACACACGCTGCCTTGGTGGGATTCGAAAACAGGCTAGCAAGGGGGAAAAAACCTCCACCATCTTACTCCGGTTGAAAATTAGGCTGTTTTTTTCGCGAGTGGGTCATTTTTCCTGAGGGTAGTGATGAGAATTGCCGAAAAGTGAAAATTTCACAATTGGGTCAATAGAATTAAGCAAATCTGCCGAGGGACAGCCGTAAACCTTGAGCGTACCTCATTCACGTAATTATAATTAGCATAAACCAGACTTGTACATAATAGCGGTGGTAAAGGGGATTTTATTCAAAACCATACGCACTCTAAATTTTTAGAGGACAAGGGCATCATATTTAGTGAACGATTTCACTCTTAAGGCGAGTCTTACTTAAATAGGGTGCTTTTTGCGTGCAAAGGCTCAGCTATTGCGTCTTCTCTAACCAGTAGTGGGGAGACCGGGGGGGGAGTTGGTGGATTTAATAAATTCATGTAACGCAGTTGAAATAAAATTCACTGGGAGTTGAGCGTAGGGGATGGATCTAGTGCAGTTAACGTTCTAGCCACTGGCGTTACGAATTCCCCCGACCCTTTTTACTCAAATGCGCATAGAAGTAATCTGGTGGAGCAACGGTTTATTGCTAAGGCAGTCAGTTTACGACATCCATATTGGTGGGTTCTCTAGGTAATTTGACACGAGTTGGATTAAACTTGCGGCCTCGGGTAGAGCCCTCGTCCAGAGTTTTGACTGTACTGAAGCCTTTCCCTGGTAGAAATTTCCTGAATTCGAAAGTTTCTCACGAAAGGAAATTACCTTGTTGCACTTTCCATGAAATATCCTCTCTGCCGACGACGCTGTACGAACAAAAATTTCCCGGCGGCTACCGGCGTACCGAATCATGTGATGTTTGTTAATTTGCGCAGATGAGGCAGACGGTGGGTCAGAAAAGTGGCAAATACTGGTCGGTACTCGTAGGCACAGCAGGCAGGGACGAACAAAACCTCCATCGCCTTACTCCGGCTGGGCTGCTCTTTTTTCCCCACTAGTCGAGCACTGCTCCTGAGTTTAGCAGTAAGTATCGCCGCAAAATAAGACTCGTATATCCCCAAGGGACAGGCCGTAACGGTTGTGCGCTCATCCACGTAATTATAAGTATTACCCGACGTTAACCTTATAGTGCAACATATAGTCGAAGATCATCTACAGAGCGATTGTCTCATAGCAGCCGTGAAAAGTGGTTAATCAAGCGATGTTTAAATTTACAGAGGTCAAACGGAGATCGGTTTACGTGAACGCTTTCACTCTAAAGGCGAATTCTACTTAAACAGGCTACTTTTTGAGTTGACCCAAGTGTAAAAAGCTCTAGGCGTTTGGCGGGATTCGAACCCGCGCATCAGAGAAAGCCTTTGCCGGAGGCTAATGCTCTACCGCTAAGCTACAAACGCCCACTTAACACTTAGGTCAACTTAAATCAAGCAAATCTGCCAAACAAACTTAATAGGCTAGTTTTTGCGTTCAAAAGCTCAGCTATCGCGTCTGTTCTAACTAGTAAGGAGAAGGGGGGAGGTAAATTTCCGATAGATTTAATACATTCGTTTAACTCAGTCGTGAAAAACACGGTGCGTCGGTGGAATTCGAACACAGGCCAGCAAGGGGGAAAAAACCTCCACCATCTTACTCCAGCCGAAAATTGGTTGTTTTTTTCGCGAGTCGACCATTGTTCCCGAAATAAGCGGTGAGTATCGTCCCAAAATGAGACTCTTGTACCCCAGGGGCACGCTGGCTTTACCAGAAATTTGCATTGTTTGGCAACATGCAGTCGAAGATCATCTTATAGAGGTGGTAAAAAAGAGTGATTTAATTGGGAATCAAACGCTGCCTATATTTTGAGAGGACAAAAGAGATTGCCTTCCTTTCGTTCTGCAGGAGAATCCTACGTAAACGGGACGGTTTTTGCGTTCAAAGGCCCAGCTTTCGCAGTAGATTTAATAAATACATTTTACTTAGTTGTGAGAAAACCTCGGCGACCTTCGAACGCAGGCCAGTGAGGGGAAGGCTTTTGTGTACATTCAACGCCCTACCTACTTGAGTTAGGAGAGCCCCGCTCTTACTAATTAAGCAGGCCTAGAGGACATTTGGTGGATTGATTGTTTACGAAAGCTTGTTTGGGCAGTCGGCTAACCGTATCAGAACCGCTGCGATCATGACTGATCTAGCCGGCCTTAATTATGTCTGACGGACTGAGTCGAGCCAGGTTTTGAGTTGACCCCCTGTTCGACGTTTCTAATTAGGCAACGGTTTCAAGTCGAGGGCAGTAGCACTGAGCTCTTGAAGTTGGCGAGGAAGAACGTGTCCAAACCACCCCAGCCGTCTTCACTGAATGGCCTGGGATATCATTGTGATTTTGTCACAGCAAGTGCGGACTGTCTCATTTGAGACGGTCAGTGTACTTCACTCGAATGATGTTCCTCACACAGTAGTGGTTAAATACTTTCAGTTTCTGTTCATCCTCCACGCGCATAGCCTAACATTCGCATCTGTACAGGAGAACGGACCGCACAGATGCACGGTACACACAGATCTTAGTTGACATAGAAATATCGCGTCGGGTCCATAAGCACTTCCGGGAAGACGGGTTACCCGTTAGCCTAGCTGCTGGCTACCCGGCCCGTCCACGGGTGGCGGATAGTGGAACGACCTTCCGTGAAGGTTAGCTGTGAAATAAGCGGACTCTGGGGTCTGACGAATAAGCAGTCGCGGACGCAACAGCGGGGGGCGGGCTGAGGCCTGGCAAGTCAAGAGCCTATAAAGTGTCGCAAAGCTTGACGACGGCACTGTGACATGGCGAGCGTGAACCGCCATTAAATAAGTTTGTTTGCCACCGCTGCCTTGTGGTTAGGCTATTGAGCCAAAGCGCTGGAGGAGACAACCTCGAATAAACAATCCGTGTGGCTGTTGGGGGACCCGCTCGTACCCGAAATTCCCAAATCTCCCCAATGAATTTCATGTCGCTCCGTTATCAGAATTGGCGGATGCCATAGATTGTAGATGGCTGGCTGGCTGGCTGGATGAGTGAGTGAGTGAGTAATTTCAGACAAGTGCAATTAAACTGACATCGCTCGGTGGGGACCTGTAAGCTTTGTTAGCTAGAACGTTGGCTGCATTAAAACCTCCCCCTTGTTGACGTTGGTTCGAATCACACCGAGGCCTATACCGCCGAGTTCTCCTACCTAACTCTCAATCGTACGGATTTGCGCGGAAGTAGTTGCCTTTAGCTAATTAAGCAATTTACATGCAAAGGGGAGGGGCATTTTCAAAAACCAAAGCTAGGCATTTAAGCAAAAGTTCCCAAAAAGTAAAATAAAAAATTGCAATGGCATGTGACCAGCAAGAAAGCCAAATGTCAGATGCTAACAGGGAACTAAAGTGCCATTTTCTCAAGTGGTTAAATCGTAGGCTCAGCAGCATACGCGTTGCTCAGTAAAAAAAGATTATCCAAAAATCTAGAAGAGACAAAAAAGAACCCTTACGGATCAATGTGATCCAGGTGCCCCCACTGTTGACCGTCGATGCCAAAGTGGCCGACATGGACAAAGGAGCCAGAAATAGGACAGCTGATGTCTTGAGCTGAAATAGAAAAAGACAGCGTGGGGGTTATTGGTTACGGGCAAGTTCGTGCAAGCAATGCGACAGTTACAAGGGTGGACAGGGCGGGTGATGAGTCGGCAGCTGAAATAGAAGCAGATAGCGAGAAGGAGCGAAGTGATTGCCTCAAGGGAACACTGGGCGGTGCGCAATTAGAGGCAGGCAATGCGAGAGTAAGTACGTTGGGCTGCGCGATGCGAACTCACGTGACAGCTTCCGTCGCAGTTTGACAATCTCGCGCGGAAAAGAACCGATCTCGCCGGTGCGCAAGTTCTGCCCCCGCCACCAAAAGTTCTCCGGCCGGCCGTCAATGACAACAATGCGGTCACCCACTTCCACGTCCATGCGGTCCGCCTCGTCAAAAATCTGCATCGCCTCAACCTCTGTCAGGCCAACCTGGGGAGAAGAAGCAAAAAAGACAGCAATGACCGGTGACTGGGCAGGGCAGGATTGGGGGAGGGCAGAACAAACGGCGACCAGTGGCTGTTTCGGTACATATTCAGGCTTGCCCATCACTACCACCACCACCACCAGCACCACCACAAAAACGCACACTGATGAGACGGCTCGCCACCGGGGGTTTTTTTATCCGGAAGCGACTGCGGTTTGAGCCGCGCTATTGTCTGTCTGCTCGGCCACTGCAAGTTGTAATTGTCGTCCTCGGTTGTACTACGAATAGTCCTCAGCAGATAGTGCATAAAATTAGTTAGCACGGATTTACCTTGTCCTCACGGACAAGTCCTCACAGCTAAAGTACAAGTTTTGGTGAGGCAGAGGAAAGGTGGTAGTTGCATGCGCCCAGATCATGACATCGTGGCAGGATCACAGCCACACGGCGGCCAGGGTCGTCAGGCTGAGCTTTCAACTAGCTTACAGTTGTCAACTGTTACTGTGTTGTGACAGTGATTGTTCGACCATCGATTATAATGAAGTCTACTATTTACTCAGGAGCAGGGAGGATAACAGCAGCGGGGGAAAATGTTTCGTGCGTTGATGCGCAGCCGTCTTTCGCACTCTGACCATGTCAGTCTCTCAGCGAAGACAGAGTCAAAATAACTTAGCGGGGCCAGACGTAGGCCGCTTCCTGCATTGCAAGCCAGAACACCGCATAACTTAGTCTCAAGTGGTAGTAGACTTTTGTGCTGGTACTACCACATTATCTACTCAAACTCACCCTTAGTAGGTGTGAGGACAGATTGAAGGAGACCGAGGCCGAGACTGATGTTGCTACTATTCCTGAACTACGTATTAGCGGTTTTCTGACTATAATTGTCGCTATTTTCTACTCAGAGGTGACGCTGATTAAAAGCGAACGCTGGGGTTCATAGCCCCTCAATATCAACACTACCTACCTTTCCTCAATACAGATTCATGGAGACCGAGATTGGTACTGCCACTATTCCTTAACTACTTACTAGCGATTCGTTTGTGCGCAATTAGTAGTATAACTGTTGCTCATATCCCTCCCAATATCAACAAGGAGTGTGAATCTGGGCTTATGCTATTCCGAGTAAATGCATGTTTGAGGCTTGGAGCACATCGGTGCTCTGTCCTGGTTTCCACCTTCCTACTTCTATTCACCAGGGATTATGCCACTTTCTCCTATGTTTTGACTGCGAGGACTACGATACTGCTGCAAGAGTAATATGCCAATGCTAGGAGTGCTAATTCTAGCAATGATACTTACTAAGACGAATAAATAGTATACTGTGTAGCAGTAGGTAACTGACGAGCACGGGAATCGACACATTCCAGTAGCCGCGGGTACAGTCGCTGTCAAAACCGAAAGAGGATTACTGCCCCAATTAGCTGGCAACCCGTCACGTCTAGTGACTGGAACAGTGCGCACATTCCGCCTCGACAAGAGCCAACCGCAGATGCCTAACAAACTTAAATATGTAAAAGCTAAAGACCACGAGGCTAGCATGCAAATTGGTGACCTCTTATTCAACCACGCATGGTCATTACCTATTAAACTAACAGATAATATTTTCGGCAAAGACAAGGCAAACTGAAATGGCAGATTAAAGAGGCCTGGATGTCGACCGACTGTTCAGTCAACCGCCACATGAATTTACCAGCCCCGTATGGTGTTTTAAGGACCTTCCTATCCGGGGACGGACGCGGCATCGAACAATAGGGGCCGGGAACAAGTCCGGGCGTGACGGGAGACGATGGACCTAACGCTTAGGAGGCCAACACCAACGCACGTGAGATTAGCACGCGGACAACCAACACCACGGCCAACGTGTGCATGCCGGGGACCACTCGAGACACCACGGGAGGCGACGGGACGGGGTCTGACACCAGCGCAAGCTTCATTACCACGCGGTCAGCCAACGCTGCGGCCAACATGCTTATTCCGAGCACCAGTAATGGTGTCACAAAGGGCCACTGAACGAGCACACAAGGGGGCGACACGGCAACAGGCAGGAGACCGACAGACGAGGAGACTGAAGACACGGTGAGAGACACACAGTGGCTCAAACATGATCGGTAGAACAGGCACACGCGAGAAAGGACGGCATAAAGACGACGACTGAGCCAGAGCATCCATGCTCTGAAGATGGGTAGACGAGACAACTACCCGAAACGTCAGGCTTGAAATAAACCTCTCCCGGTGAACACTCCTCTTTCTCCTGATTTCTGGCTTATTAGCCATCGTCAGCCAAGCATACACAATCCCAAGTGGTGCACCACCCGAGGATCGAACTCGCGACCTTT
>JAYGXS010000007.1:22364461-22390731 GCA_036362985.1 Ligula intestinalis
ATGATGATGATGATGATGATGATGATGATGATGATGATGATGATGATTACGCAGAAACATATACACCATAAGCACAGTTCAGGCCAACTCTAAATCCACACATATGGAAGATGTAAGAGAGTCATGAACAGAAACGTAGACTTCGGTGCATAATCACGAAGTGCTAGTTCGCTTGCAATGAGGCATGATTATGTGCGGTCTCGAGTGCGCAATGAGCCACCACCGTCGTTAAACTCATCTTTAAAACATTTTCATTGTCTCAGAAATCCACTCTCACAGACTTCACGCCCGACATCCATGTGGTCCACACAGATAGTGCCGGTTGACTGTCTGCTTCTGTCACGCGCCCGATACTCATCCTCCGCCCTACCTCCCCCACACATTTTCTTCTCGGACAGGCAGAGCATGATCCTTCCGCCTCCTAAATGTTTCCCAAAACAGTTCACCGCCAACGAACGCGATAGGAAACCCTGCATACCCTCTCGTTCAGCGATCTTCCTGAACTACCCAGGTGTTTACCCAGAGCTGTCTACTACACTTAATAGGTGAACTATACCCGTGCAAGAGGACGGTAAATACCAGGCGCACAGTCGGTCATCCGTTCACGTTGTGCTCAGTCGTCGAAGCTGCCTACTAACTGTCGATATTGCGAAGGACGAAGAAAGAATCCGACCTTAGCAGTTAGGCGGTAGCCAGCTAGGTGTCCGGGGTAGTGCTGTCGCAACAGAATCACGAGTGTTAGTCAGTGAGGCAGGTGGGTGGGTGGGAGAAGGGGAGGAGATGCTTGCATTCGCTTTTTGGGCGCGGCGCATGCGCGTGCGCTCTCGTGAGAGGCAGAGCGTGGGCGTGGTCACTTTGACACCCGCTTCACCTGCATTCACCTGCACGACCTGCGCGGTCCGAAGCTGCACTCAGAGACTTCTAGGCTTGCGTGAGTGTGTGTTTTTGGAAGACAACAGCTTATAGTTCAGACTGCCTTCAACAGCTACAAATGTGCCCAGCCCAAATTCCTCCTCAGCATAACGTCTACGTCTAAATAATTTCAGCTGGAGGGCGGGAAGCTGGCACGTATTGTGCGCCGCCGCTGACGACGTTTAAAGCCTGCGCCCCGATATGCATTGTGAGCGTTTCGACGCGTAGTGCCACACATTTGCGGGACTGATTGCTGCCATAGAAATGCCCAAATGAGCAGAGCAATCAACGGGTTAGTGAAAGGAACCAAGATTGGAACATTAAGTTAAGCCATGCTCGCCGATTCGCCCTGATTTCGGAACAGAAACAGAAATGGAAGGGAAAAAGTAGGATTGACAACTACAAATATTAGTAGTAGTAGTAGTAGTAGTAGTAGAAGTAACAGAAGTATTAGGAGAAGCAGTATTCCTAAAATCAGTACTAGTATAAATAACATTAGTAGTTGTAGTATTAGTTGTAATGGCAGAAGTAGTGGTAGTACTAGTAGTAGTAGTAATAGCAATATTAACAGTGTAATAATAATAGTAGTAATGTTTTTGTAACGGTAGTAATAGTAGCAGCAGTAGCAGCGATCGTATTATTATTAGTAACGGTGGTGGCAGAAATGTTAGAAGAAAAAGTATCAATAACCTTAATACTGGTAGTATTATTTGTAGTGACAGAAGTAAAATTAGTAGCAGAAGTTGCAGTAGTGAGAGTAGAAGGAGTAGTTTTCAGTAGTAATACATGCAGCAGTAGTAGGAGTAGGAGTAGCAGTATTAGTACTAGTATTGGTCATTATTGTTGTAGAAGTACAAGGAGAAGTAGTAGAAATAGAAGTGTTAGTAGCAGTAGTTGTTATGGAAATATTAGTGGTAGTAGCACTATTGTAAGTAGTAGTAGTAGTAGTAGTATTTGTAGGAATACATGCAGCCGTACGCGAGATATTAGTTGTTGTGGTAGTCGTGGTGGTAGTAGTAGTTGTAGTAGTAGAAGTAGCATTATAAATATAGTGGAGTCCGGTTAATGTGGACAAGGTTAATGTGGACAACCGCTTAATGTGGACAGTTGGCCAGGAACGGAATTTCTCCATAGTACAGTGGAGTCCGGTTAATGTGGACACGGTTAATGTGGAAAACCGGTTAATATGGACAGTTGGCCTGGAACGGAGGTGTCCACATTAACCGGACTCCACTGTAATAGTTTAAGTATAGGTAGAAGTAGAAAAAGTGGCGTAGTGGCATATTTGCGTTATTATTGGTAGTAGTGTTAATAGTAGTAATGCACGCGGCGGTGGCAGCAGCAGTAAAGGAAAATGACAATGGTGAACAGCATAGACAACATAAAGTGCATTAGTAGTAATATAGTTGTAGTGACATCTGTAGTAGAAGTAGTAGTAATAGCATCAGTGACATTAGAAATGGTAGTACTGGTACTAGTAGTAGTAATATGAAAAGTAACAGCAGAAGTAATGAGGGAAGTAATGTTTGCTGCAACGGCAGTAAGCGCAGTAGCGGCGGTAGTAGTATTGTCAGTAGTGGTTGCAGAAATTGTAGTAGTAGTAGTATTAGTAGTAGTGGTAGCTGTTACGGTAGTAGTAGTAGTAGTAGTAGTACTAGCAGTAGTATTAGTAGTAGTAGTAGTAGTTGTAGTAGTAGTAGTAGTAGTAGTATTAGTATGTGTAATAGCAAAACTCATTTAAATGAAAGTGCACGCAGCACGACGCAGCGGTTTAATTTTTATCATGAGAAGCGCGCTCTCACCAGCTTGCCGGTCGGCATCCTCCACTCGCCACGCCAGACTACGCTGAAAGAGCCAGAGCCCAACCGACCGTGCAGTTGCACATCCTCCGGTGCAATCAAACAGGTGAGTTGCCGGGAGACATCACCGCCACTGCCAACGCCACCAGCGTCAGTGGCCGGGCCTTCGAAGGCACCGCTACCACGTTCTTGGTCCTCCGACCGGGACATCAGGGCGTTCTGGCGCTGGGCGTAGGAACGCGCCCGAGCGTAGCTCGAGTACCTGTGATGTGCTGGCGAGACAGGCTCGCTCATAGCCATCAGGTACGGGCCACGCGGTGAACCGTATTTGAGCTAGGAGGATGAGGAAAAAAGAGGTTAATTATATGAGTAACAATGCTGCGCCATCACATTCTACGAGGTCCCTCGTGTGCTTCAGAGCATGGTGGCGCACCCGGACGGACAACGACTTATACCTGAATAACATTACAGTGAGAGCAGTATAGCGGTCGGTGAACATTAATCAATGACTGTCAATATATGTTATAACCGACGGTTTTCCTGTGTCAACACCGGTTATGTCCCCCAGTTACATGTGAGGAAGAGAAGGCAGAACAGGATAACAGGTAATATTTACTGTCAGTTGTACTATTAAATCAGCTCTGTTTCCTGTGTGTCCAGCAGCTTCTCTTCTGTGGTCGGTCTCGTCTCCACAGCAGAGGCTCGGGTCGTCGGCAGCGTCTCCAGCACAAAGTGGTCGCCTTCAGTGGTGGCAGCATATTTAAGGGCCAGTAGTCATTGTTCCCTATTGCTCTGCGCTAATGGCCTCTATAGGCAGCCATCATGCCTCCAGCCATCGTGTCCTGAGATAACCAGTTGCGCCCTCGGTGATGCAAGCACGTGCATGCGTCTTTTCGCGGCCCTTGTCAGGCGGTCTCGCGTGTTTCGTCTTTGTTATCTTGCCCCGAGGAGAGCGCAAATGTTGGGCCCTCCTAGCAATATTTCCCGGTGTAAACCGACAAGACAAGGAGCTCGTGGCTCAGTGGTTAGGTTGTTTGACTCTAATCGAAAAGGTCGCGAGTTCGAGGCGCCGGTGGGACAGCAGCTGGGTCTGAGTATGACTGACTGTCTGACGACGGCTAATAAGACAGAAATGGCCATTCCAGTCTCCCTTGTCTTTGCCCACAACCAGCTGTAATGGCTGTCAGGGCTTCTGTCGAGGCCCAAGGAAGAGCGAGACAGATGAGTTCCGTTAGCCGCCGGGTGAACGTTCACCAACGAGTGTCTTTTGAGATGTCAACCAAGATTCGATTGGAGGAAAAAATGAGTAAGGTATATTTGCAATAATTTATATCATCCGGCCTACTCCTTGGACATTTAATTCGCTTTAAGGCACCAGAAGTTGAACGAGCTTTTTTTAGCCATGTTAGATAAACTATTGTTTATGCTTTGTATATATTCATACATACTTTACTGAAAAAAAATGCACAGAAAATTTTTTTTAACATTCACTTGACAGTAGATTGTGGCCACTTGAAGAAATTTTGTGTTTAAATTTAAAAAAAAACATTTTTAATTCCCGACTTATTCAGAGAACTTAACCGGTCCTTTCAAACGTGTTTAAGATTTCGTATCTACATAATGTATACATTCCGTCTAAGGAAAATCGTCCGTTTCTTCACTGGATGTGTGTTATGACCCACGTCTGCTGGTTATAACTAACCCGAACCCTAAAAGGCCCGAACCACTAAAAGGCTGCGTCTATTTATAGCATCCACATGATGAGAAACAGCCTAACGACTTCTTATAGCCATGCGAACCAATCAAACCTGACGAGAAATCTGTGGCCACAACCGAGGCGCACACTGTCATGACAGGCAGCGTGGTGGCTCACGCAGGCGCCTTTATGTCTGATGAGTCGTCACGGGAATTGAGGCAGTCTTCAACAATGTGAAATATGTTTATAACCAGCACTGATAAAGGTGGACATGATTACATAAGCCTACTCGTTTTTTTAAATCGAAAACACATTTAAGATTTTGGAATATACCTCTAGTGCTGCCTAAACAGGCCGCGTGGTATATGCGCTACTCCAGCACGGGGCCCATATCAAGGTACGACAGGCCGATGACACGTATAGGAACGGCTACGGCTGCACCAGCCAACTGAGACCGATTTTGCTTCCGGTCTTTTGACACTGGTTTTACAGCAGGCTCGGGTGAGTGAGTGGAGAGAGAGTGCGGTAGACGCGGCGCAAGTCTACTACCATTTTAAATTAACTTACGAGCAAGTCATGGTCTCCGCACCACCTGGCTGTGGAGCAAACAGTGGACACCAACGAAACCGATGGTCGAACGCGCCGACTGTTGGTGCTTATAGTACACCTAGATAGCATAGTATTACCCGCGCAAAGTCTACTGTCACTAAAGACTAAGTCAGGCGGTGTATTGGCTTGCATTTGATACAGCAGCCCACGCCTAACCCGTCTAGTCTCTTCGAGACTCAAGGGAGAAGGTGAAGAGTGCGGAGCCGCTAACTACGTCTTCTATCACTTTAAAGCTAAAGCCTGAGACTGTCACCTGCTGTACCAATCTGTTGGTGCACTTGGTGGACTTAATCGAAATCGATGGCCGAATACACACACAGAGTATACCTAGTAGACAGCTCAATAATTGAATCTGACGGTGTCTACCACGTGTTTCAACAGGCTGAAGGAAAACGCGGTGACTCTCATTGTATCTATCGCACTCTCTCCCCATTCCCAGACTGAGCCCAATGCCATGCCTAAGTCAACAAGACCGGAGGCGAGAGACTGCGCAGGTGGCTGGGGCAGCTACGGCCACCGCGGGGGTCACCCCTTAGTCGGATCCCAGCTGAGTGGGAGGGTACTAGGAAGGAACCGTTGCAGCCTGACCGACTCCTAGTCCGTCAGTCAGCCGCACTCCACACAAAAACACACACAGGACCAACCACGCGGTCTGAGTTGTTAGGTCAAGACTTTGAGCGTACCGTGAAGAGTTAAAGCGCGTCAGGCAGGCTCCAGAAAACACCAAAGTCCCACCAACCTCCGCAGCCAGCTAAACATGTACAGGGTGTTTGGTTTGGTTCTTCATGTTATAACGGTGGCCAAAAGGCTGCGATATTCCCGTCTGACTAACGGCTCGTGTGAGCCCTGAAGGAAGAACACAACGAGAAGTGCGTAGAAAGCAGGTGTCTTGGAAAAACCTAGTACAGCATAATTTAAAGCAAGCGAATGCGTATGAACAAGGTTGGACCAATTAGATGCTGGTCTCAAGAAAGTCGCGACTTCATTGGCTGAATGAGTCATTGGGGGTTGACGTGCTATTCTACAGTCTGGCTGGGCAGCTGAGCACAACGGCAAACAATGCACTTGTGTGGGTGGACCGCTGCCAGCTGTGTTAGTACTGCACCGGCCGTAGCTAGGCTCGACTGTCAGACAATGTACTTTGTCTGCGTGGGTGTGAGCGGAACGGACGCTTGGCGTGGAAACGTCGTTCGGGCAGCGTGTACTCAAGCGGGCCCGTAACACTTCAGAAATGGGAGGGGAAAGGGAAGAGCCTGAGTTCTGTCCTAGAGGCAGGCTGATGACATGCATAGGGATGCTGCGCCTGATCCTGCCTTCCATCTTTTTGACTCCAATTTTGCACTGGGTTCGGATGAGTGAGGGAAGAGTGAATGCGGTAGACGCGGCGAAAGTCTACTACCACTTAAAATTAACTTACGCGTAAGTCATGGTCTCCACACTACCTTGCTGTTGAGCATACGGTGGACACCAACGAAACCGATGGGCGAACGCACCCGCTGTTGATGCTTAGAGTTTACCTAGTGCACAGTACAACCATTGAACCTGACGGTGTCTACCGTCAACAGGCTGAAGGGAAACGCTGGGACTAGCGAATGAAGTAGATTATAGTGAGCGTAGACTTGAACCGCGTCTACCATAATATCTTCGCCTACCCTACCTGAGTCACGACACTGGGCTAAGACTGGAGGTAGAGAATGCGGTTGGTGCTGCGCAAGCCTACAAGGTCAAGAAGACGAGAGACGAGAAATTGCGCAGGTAGCTGGCGCGGCCAGAGCCACCCACTCAGTGTGCGCTTACACCTTGGTCGGATCTCACCTGAGTTGAAGTGCCATTAAGAGGGAACCAGAGCAGCCTGGCTGATTCTCAGTCCTTAAGTCAACCGCTCACCACACAAACACACCTACTGAACTGACCGCGCGGTCTGAGTTGTTCTGTCAGGTGGCGACCTTCTAAATTACGACTTTTAGCCCACCGTGATAAGTTAAAGTGCGTCAGATGGTCAAAAAGTGCGCTGAGCCAAATCGACCTTACTGTCTATTCCCATTCTCAGGCTTCAGAACACACCAAGGTCCCCACAACATCCCCAGCTAGTCGAACCCGCATAGGCTGTTTGGCTTGGTTTTTCAGAACTGGGAGAGGAGAGGGACGAGCCGGAGCTCTATCCTAGAGGACTCCCGTCCTGACGATGGTAAGTAAAATCCTGAAACCGGCATTCACCCTTCCCCTCATCCTGCCCTTTACGGGAACATGTATGTACACGAAAGAAAGAGATTGTTCGCGTTCCAGGTATTTGCATAGGTAAAGAAGAAAGACGGTCGAAAAGCGACTGAGCACATCGCTGCGAGACAAGGTGTTGAAATTGTACACAGACCCAAAACTACCATGCGCAGCAGATTGATGAATATAAAAGAGAGGCTTATACTGGAGTAGTGTACCGCATCCCATGCCCAAACTGTTCTTGTAATTACATAGACCAAACTGAATGCATGCTCGGATCGCGCATACATGAGCACATGTTGACCGTGCGACGAGGCAACCAGTTACCATAAGTTGCAGCTCATACCTACGAAACAGGCCATGAGCTCAACTTCACTGCCGTCAAGGTACTCGCCCACGCGGGAAACAAGACGAGCAGAGCAGAGAAGCCTGGTCCACGGATGAGAATTCGGTCAACAGATGTGTCGAATTGGCGCCAGCGTACAGTCTTGCGCTCGTACACACGATCACAGCAAGACGTCCGTCATAATTAATTGGGCCCAAAGCCTCCATAATCGCCCCATTTCGCTGCTGACGTGATCATTCTGCGCTCACACCAAACAGTTATCGATTTTTTACAGTTCACATTTTAACCGGTTTGTTCACACACTATAACTAGTCACTCTTTTGTTGCTTCTTCCCATCTCTGGCGATGGACACCTGCAGGAATCCGAAAGTTCAGAATAACAAACAAATCGTTCCGGTGTTCGAACGTCTTTCTTCTTTACATTTAGGTACGTTCGTTTTCGATGAATTCTCCTCAGGCCTTTACATATATATGCTAATCAAGTAAATAAAATATGCGCGCTGATAGAAAAATAGTGCAGTTGCCAGGGGAGATGGGGGGAATCGGGGTCAAAAATCTGATCATAGCTACGGGGGGACTTTTAATCGAGTGAGGGTGACCCCCATTCCTTCGCCCCTCCCACCTGCCCTGACAACCGTACTATTTTTTTCGACCCACGCGCATGGTTTATTTGCTTAACTAGCATATAAATGTACAGGGTGTCCCAGAAGTAACTGACCCTTTTGATTTGCCAATATAACGAAAACTATTAATGCTAGGCTATTGAAACTTGCTTTATTCGAAAGAAAAATCTTTTATGCTTTATAAGAACTAGGTTTTGAATATAATGTCTTTTAAATGATGGCCATGGTTGTTTTGACAACTTAGGGTTCGTTTCTTTGTCGTTTCCATAACGCTCCTTAGCGTATCAGACGATAGTTGTCCTATTTCAGAATAAATGTTGTTTTTAAGTCCTTGCAGATTTGTTGGATTTGTTACATAAACCCTTGACTTCAGGTAGCCCCATAAGAAGAAATCGCATGGGGTGAAATCTGGAGATCGAGGGGGCCAAGGAATGTTACCAAATCGTGAAATCAAATGATTTGGAAAGCACTCATTTAACAACGTCATAGTTTCTCTTGCTGCATGGGCCGTGGCTCCATCCTGTTGAAACCAAGTATTGCGTAGGCCATGTCTCTCAATTTCTGGAATTAGAAATTCGCTAATCATAGTTCGGTATCTTTCACCATTAACTGCTACTGCTGCGTCATCATTATTTTCAAAAAAGTATGGGCCAACCACATTGGAAGCAGTTATTCCGCATAACACCGTCACACGAAGAGAATGCAGAGGCCTTTCTTGAATTTCTCTTGGATTTCCATCGCGCCAAATTCTACAATTATGTCTTTCGAATAAAACAAGTTTCAATATCCTAGCGTTAATAGTTTTCGTTTTATTAGCAAATCAAAAGGGTCAGTTACTTCTGGGACACCCTGTATAAATACCTGACGAGAATTTATCGAAAACAAACGTATGCTCGCCCATTTATCTCCTGAGAATTTCCATGGGAATTTTCGCAAAATTGGAAACCTTTATCCAAATACGGTATGAGAGTGTGACCGCATACGTAGTCTCACACGCACTACACGACAAACAGATTAGCCAATGGGAAAGGACGCTCGGCAATGCTGTGAAACGCACCAAACATCACGTGATCACATCCGCAGAGAAGTGCAGTCGGCGACATAAAAGTGCACTAGGCCGGTGGCCACCGCACAAACGTTGATTTGCCAGAAGGCACAAACTGCTAGAAAGGGGCCGGCGACAGGAATGCCAGACAACCCCGCATAGGCTACTTTGTTAACCAGGATGGAAGAAGCGAAGTTTGCGCACATAAAGGCACAAGTATTTTGACCGAATGTCTGGCGCCTTAATCTCATGTCTAACTGTCGTGAAGTAACCAATAAGGAAAGAAGAAGGGTGAATGTGATGGCAATGCTGAATACCCCCATTGTGCTCGAGTACAACCCAGGTCTGCTAATGTCTCTGATGATGAATCCGCGACGGATGTCGAAACGACAGGCGAATGAAGGTACTGTCCCGGCGATCGATTCGTCTTCTCCTCTACAACGGGGTTATTTTCAGCTTTATTGTGGCACATTTAGACTAGATGAAGTTAATGTGGGTAGAACAGGAGACTGTTCGAGCAGCGGAAAAACTTGTGTAGTAAGCTGAGCTTTCTACCTTGCGCAGTAATGCATCACCAGAGATATCGGCAGCAGCAAAAAGGGGTCGCTAGTTGTAGGGACTGTAGACCAATCAATTATTAATAGAGCAAGTCTGGAGGCAACTGCGCGAGGCTGTGTGTACGTCGGCCCAAAATCGATTGATTTCCCGTGCGGGGACCAACTTACAATCAGCTATCAGCTGGACTTGCTTGCGGTGTGGATGACTATCTTACCGACTGCGAGACGAAGCTTGGAGGGGGTGGGCAGCAAATAGCGATAATTAGTCGTCCCGTCGCACAGATAATCACCCACGCTGGAAACAGGACGAGTCGAGAAGCGATTGAAGCCTGGCCCATGGGTGGGAACTCAGCCCGTCGATGCATCGATTTGGCGCCGGCACGCAGAGCCCTAATCAGAACCCTACAGACTTGTGTTACTGATAGTTGGTTAAGCTTACATGTCCTATTATTTTCGCCTTTTAATCCTGATTTAAGTATTCAGCCGTAGACAACCCTGCCTTTCCAGGTTCCTAGTCCGCTAGAACCAAGGTGTACCTCCAAGGCAAGGCGAATCCTATCTACTCGCGCACTAAAATCCGCCAAAAATAAGGCTTGCTGTATACAGGCGCACACCGATCGGTTACGGAACTCACTCGTCCCGCTGTACCTTTGGGTTCGCTCTCCAGAAGTCGCAGAGTGATGGGAGGAGGGGAGTTTAAATGCAGTGTATGCGTGGGGAAGAACAGGCAGCTTTACAGTCATGTTGTTTTTGATGGCGAACACTCTCACACGCTCTTAAAACTACATACCTCGTTCCTACTTCCTTCATCTGTTTCTTTCATCAACTGCTGCTTCGCATCTTCTACACAACCCTGACTACTGGTATGATCGAGGTAGTGAAAATAAAGCATATTACCCAGAAGTGTGATCTCTTTACACTGGCAAACATTAATGTACTTCCTGCAGCCAATCGATCAGGAGGGTTAGTAGTAGCTGTATAATGATGTCCTTTTTGGTGGCGAGGTGGAGTCTTTTCCCTAAGAACTATTGCTCTCAACAAGTTCTCATCCGGGTTCCTACTTCATTTCTCTAGGTTTTTTTGTACGATAGGGCGTGCTTTTCTAAAAACACCATGTGTACCTACTCCTTCACTCACTCCTGTGGAGCAGCATATGTTGGCCGGACAACGAGGCGCCTAGAAGAGAGGGTACATGAACACGTACCGGCCTGGCTAGGTAAAGGCGAATCTAAATCGATCTCGAGTTCTATTCTCGCACACCTTGTCGATACGAACCACCGACTCGATGCTAATGAAGCCTTTGAGGTTGTCAACCTGACACCAGCCAACTTCTGCAAGGGCCTACACCAAAGATTGCTAGCAACAGCCGAGGCAGTGGCTATGCGACTAGCGAATACAGCGCTGCGTATTCAGGCGACGATACCACAAGCACTTTCACATCACTGGTCGACGCCGACACCAGGTGGCGATCGCACATCCCCCCACCCTCGGGACAGTCGTTAAATCAGTGCAAATAACAGTAATTATCAGTCCACGCATCTGACCTTCCAGTCCCCAGCCCTCCCCCCTCCCCCCTCCTGCCCCAGCGCAAGGACCTCTGCACGCTGATCTCCTCATGCGGGCGGCGTAAAAACGATAATAAGAACAAGAAGAAGACTCGATCGCTGGGACAATATGTTTATTCGCCTGATTAGCTACTCATGTCTCTGATGATGAATCCGCAACGGATGTCGAAACGTCAGGCGAATCAACATATTGTCTCAGCGATCGAGTCTTCTTCCTCTCAATTGCTTCCTGGGACACGCATGTTCGCTTGTATTGGTAAAAACGATGAGTTGTAATCAAAGGACCCTTGTTAACCCTACCTAGCTGTACTATTTTCAATATTCCCGCAATTATCGTGACCTGATGATGAGCTGCACCTTCAACACAGCCCGGACTGCTCTGTAGTGAAACTAAAGCTCACTTTCAGTAGTGTGATCTCTTTAAGCTGGCAAACTTGAATGCATTTCCAGCAACCGATCGACCAGGAGCGCTTGTGACCTGTCAGTGGGGAGAGACCGAGATGATGATTCTGACTGCGAGGGCCGTTCTCCTTTAGAATAATCACTCCCAACAACTTCTCATCCGGGTTCCTAGTTCATCGCCTTGTTTTTTTTGCATTGTTCGATAGAGCCTGCTTTGCTAAAACCACCTGTTTGTCCACCTGGTATGCAGTGGGCTCTCAGCTGACCGGAACCGCCCGTTGGCTTGCTGAAGAGAGTGAAAGGAGGTGTCAGGTGGCGAGGGTAAAGAAGCTTTGTGGGGGCGGTTGCCTTTTCTGACTGTTATGTTTTAACTGCTGGCATCACACCCAACCCGACCGCAGTCAGTTGTGTGTGAACGGCGCGAAAAACTCTTCCTGTTTCGTGTGGCTGCGCGCGCTGTCACTTAGGGCTGCTGACACGGCCACAGTACTGCACATAGCCCTGAGGCCGTTTGTCGCTCCTATTCCTTTTACGGCCGAGATCACACAGAAGCAATCAGAGTTAACTGTGAAGAATTTCAAAACCTAGCTCGACGCAGTTTTTGGACCCTCGCTATTCGTGCGCCGTGTGCAGTTGGTCAGGACGTGGAAGTTGTTTTTGGAGCTTCGGTATTCGGCCAAGCCAAAACTAATCCCCACAACCAGGGCATACTACAGTTCGACCATTGTACACGGTTCTGGTTTACGGCAGCCAACCTGAATCGTTCGCTATTCAGTCCAGCGTGTACTGTCGTCCATTCTATTCAACTACGCCACTGTCTGGATTCTCGAGAAGGCCCGAAATGAAGAGGACTCTGTTGAGCTGGCACGGAAGCGGACGCCGGCTAACTGACCTCGACTACGCCGATGATATCGCCTCAATAGCTCGAAGCTTTGGCGATGCACAGTCTATGATGCCACAGGTAAACAAAGTCGGTAAAATCGGTCTGTTTGGTTCATTAACGCTGGGGTAGGGATAAACTATTTTCATGCTGCATCCCTGCCCAAGAGATGGCAGGCATTTCGAGATTGATAGCTGTCACACTTTGAAGAAGTAGACAGTTTCAAATACATCGGAGCGAGGTTGCTGGACAGAGTAAGGATCCATTGTCTCCCAAATTGATGCAGCTTGTTCAATTTTCTCAAGCATTAAAACGTGTCTAGGTACCCCACACGATTCTCCAGTGCCCCGAGGGTTCGCGTGTATCGGGTATCCGTTCGATCTGTCCTTCTCTACTGCTGTGAATTCTTGACCATGCACGTGGATGATGAAAGACAAACTGGAGGTATTTGACTGCTACTGCTGCTGCTTGAGGATCACCCTTCAGCGGGAAGAACAGCGAATTCGTCTCAAATGAGACGGTCCGCACACTTTGCGACAACATCGCAAGGATATCCAAGGCCATTCAAGAAAGGTGACTCATTGTCTTTCGTCCTAAGGAAGCGTCTGTGCGCAAAGCTTGTTGGAGTTGGTGTCGGAGATGACTGAGCAGGAAATATGACTTTTACCGCATCGAGCACACGCTCCCCTGTAAATGCCAGTGTTATTCATACCACAGTAGTAGGACTGACAGCGAAACCGAGTGCAGCGCTCAAGCTTCGTCTACGCGTACCGGATTCTACACAAACCAGCCTGTGAGCTGATAGTGAAGCCGATCGCAGGGTCTGATCTGGATCAAACTCCGCCTACGCATGCCTTAACACAGCCGGCTACTCCTTACCACACAAAACAGCTTGCGGGTTGACAGTGAAGCCGACTGCACGGTCTGATCGGGCTCAACCTCCGCCTACGCGTGCCGCAACACAACCGGCTCCTCCTTACTCCACAAGCCAGTCTGCGGGCAAAAAACTAACCTATTCGGAAGAAAAATTCACCATTCCCGGCAGATTTAATCAGTCAGTCAGCCAGCCAGCCGGACCTATTATCGGGCCGTCGCCACTGAACGTGCTAGAAAGCCCACACCTTTCAGACTGCTGGTTGGATAAGTGCATTCACAGCAGCAGAGTGGCCAAACCCTCGATATAGCTGACTATGCAAAGCGCTGTTTCGCGCAACTCTCACTGGCGAGCGTTTTTTTTTGTTTCAGTGCCACGATCCTTGCGCCATGGACCTGTATGGGTAGTACTCACACCGGGTGTGTGGGGGGGCAGGGTGGTAGACAATCGCATTCACAACAGCCCTCCCCCTCCCCGTTGGCATGCCATCCGTCCTGACGGTTTCCGGCTGTGACACCGCGACGCTGACTCAATCGTAGTCGACCGTCATTCGATGCGGTTGGTAAGGGTGTGACTACGATTGAGTCATCATCGTGGCGTCACAGCTGGGAAGGCACGGGAGGCCGTCAGGACGGCCGAGCGGCATGACAACGAACCGGCAAGCGCGAGATTAGGACCCATGACCGGCCCAGCGACAGTGACCGATCTGCTTTTGGCAGGCAGAAAGGAGAAAGTGGATGCGAGGACGATCCGACGTGTAACTGGTCCTCGGTATCATCCAAGGAACGCGGTAAGACAGGCTTGTATAAAAGCGACACCGGACCAGGAACGCTAAGCCCTGTACATAATTCCAGGAGTGGGCACACACACACATACCGTGTCCTGAACTTAGCACTAGCCCTACCTGAACCGTGGTCCTGATCTTAACCCTAACCCTCTACAGCTAACACTACCCAACCCTAAGTTATTTATAATCTGGCGCAAAACGACCTCTACTGTGGAGGATGCGGGCCCTGTACCGCTTAGGGGGGCCCTCCCTGGTTTAAAGCAAACTCTCATCAACCGTCTCACCAAAAAGGCAAGTATCTAGTTCACGCGCTAAAAATCACAGTGAGAGGCCCAACTTTTGAACAGCTTCAGGCAGGCACACCGGTATGGCGTTGGCTGTAAATTGCGTCTCGTAAGTTGCGCGTTTCACCGAAGATCATAAACAATGACAGTGAACAAGGAGAAGAGTCGGAAGATAAAAAAGGTCCGAATGACGAGCAGGCAACTCGATCAGTCAAAAGGCTTCCAATTTTTATGCGTATGTTACCGGTTACCAGTTTTGTCGGACAAATTTCGTTTGATTTTTGAGTCCAATTTACTTGTAACTGGCAGATAACATTGTCAGCATGGACTATGCAGCCTCATTTCAGATTCAGTAGCTGTCGTTGACCAGTCATATACATCCCCAAGTGGTGCATCATCCAAGATTCAAACTCGCGACCCTTTCAACAGAAGTCCGATGCTCTAACCATCTACCAAACCCCTATAGTTAACACTAACCCTGCGCCTAAAATTAATCATAAGCACAAAACCATCACTACTGCGGGGGTGCGGTTCCTGTCCTGTTTAAGGGGTCAGTCTCTGGTTAAAAGAAAACACTCTTCAACCGACACTTGTGCCACCAGCAAGGCGGGTATCTGGTTCACGCGCTGGAAATCACCATGGGAGGCCCTAGCAAGGGGTGGGATGCGAGGAATAGAAGGGCACGAAACACGGCGAAGGTGACGACCAAGAACCGCTGAGCCGGGCTCTCACCTTTTGAACTATGCTAGCCGTGAGTATGCGATGGTTGGGTATTACCAGACTCAGTGCGAAACCGTAAGATGCGAGCGAAACTCCGATCTTCCATCCTACAATCATGACACTGGTGATGGCTAAGCAGAGTTGCGTTGTAAAAAACGGGCACTACCTAGGTGGAGTTCAGATGCCTGCCGGGTCTGGCTTCACCTGATGAAGTCATATCAAACTGATTATTGATTTTCCGTCATTATGTTACTGTCCGTGAGGTTAGTAAGCCAAACTTCCGAGGGTGATGTGAAAGCTCCATGTCCTCTGATGACGCCGAAATGTTTGCAATCGGGTGAACCGGGAACTACTTGAGTGATGGTTCACGGTCCACCAATCCATAAACGATTGCAACGATGTGCTCAATTCATATTCGGTGCTGAGACTTAATTTGGCCAAGGAAGTCACCACTTGGGGAACGGACAGGCCACCGCCTCATCCCACGCCAACACCAGGGGGCCGAATGACCGAGCAATCATCATGCCCGAATCCACCGCCTGTGATGAAAGTTCAAGAGGTCGGACCTCGCATGCCGTTCAACAAACTATCCACGCGCAAGAAAGGAATTAACGTTAATTGTCGCTGTATGTTTGCATTAATGACTACATCCTATAAATACTGCAAACTTCTGTGCATGTATTACCCGCTCCTGCTACTGTTTTCTGCTACTCATGTCTCTGATGATGAATCAGCGACGGATGTCGAAACGTCAGGCGAATAAACGTATTGTCCCAGCGATAGAGTCGTCTGCTTTTCAATTACTTCCTGGGACTCGCGTGTTCGCTTGTATTGGCAATACATTACATAAATTAAGTAATTATTAGTAAGTTTTTTACTTACATTTTCTTTCCTCTGTAATGCCAAATCTGTATAATCTTCATTACCACCAATCTCGTATTACATAGGGATGGGGTTTTGGCGTGTGCTGTAAATTTAACTTCTACCATTTCTCTGTTACTTTGTTTCGTTTTGCCTATAGATGTGGCACAGTTCCTCGCACTTGATGTAGCAACTGGAAAAAAAGAAACAGACATAACAACGTACATGAAAATAAAGAGGGAGTTCAAAATGTGCATGTTGTAACTCACTCCGCGCAGGCGAGCATGCGCCAAGGCTCACCGCCGCCAACGAGTACACACGCACTGACCGCCTACGTCCGTCGACCTAGCCAAGCATCTGCCACACAAAGGCCGCCCCAGACGCTGTGGCGATGCCCACGCACACCTCACTTCAGACGCGGCGCTGTGGCCGGCGGTTGCTCGCTCGTCTGACAGTCAAGTTCCTCCAGCCCATCTCCATTTCCTTCTCTTCTCAATAAACTGTTCCTACTATTCTGGCCTCCCATAACTCCTCTTCTCCTAAGGAACCAGGCCTGAAGATCGCAGTTGCTAGGGTTTAACTTACTTAACCCCCTACGATATGTAAAACCACATTTTTGTCAAGTAAACTGAATTGAACTAGTCGAACACGGTTGGCGTGAACTGGTTTACCCCTCTCTTGCTTAAATGTTCGGGCACTGACGCCGCGCGGTCTGGTGGCTACCAGGCCTGTCTCGATCTTCATGGCGATAAACATTGTGCGTCGGATCCATAGACGCTGTCGGTGGATTAAGAAAACCCGTCGAATAGCGTCGATTCGGGAAATAATGTCGTCCATAATTTGTCCGTTCGGCGGCAGCCTCGTCTAGAAGAATTTTAAACGTTTTCTGCTTCTACTTCTCCAAGCCGACAGCCATTAACCCTTCAGGGGTGCCTTCTGCTGGCTGGGGAAAACGGTTTTTGCGTTTACGGATAGGCGATATGATTTAACCATAACACAACAGCACGTAGATCACCAAAGATTGAGACTAGCAAGGCGATATCGACAGCGAAATCAAGGTCAATCAGCTGCCGTCTGGGCGTAAACTCGACACAGTCAAAACCGGGTAGGGCCCTTCTGTGAATCCAGTCAATGGCGTGGTTGAAAAGAAGGGGCAAGAGGACGCAATACTGTCGAACACCAGGCGAACGGATATCGAAGGGTTTGAAGAATATGCTATTGACCAGAAGTCCCGCGGTGGTGGAGCGATAGTATGCCTTGATCGCGACATTAATTTTGGCCGACACACCATCTAGTTCCATTATCCACCCAAGAGCCTGGCGATGGGCGGAATCCAAGGCAGAAGCGAAGTCGAAAAAGCCGAAAGCCGTTGGTTGCTGGTAACCATGACAGAATCTGAGAATATGCCTCAATATCTGGTCCACTTATCCATCACGCCCAGCTCAACACCAATCCAACAGATAGTGGCCGTAATCCAGAACCGCGTTTCTCTTATCTCATCGTCGACTGGTTTAGACTGGTCTACGTATTTGTCAACTAAATAGAGACAGTATAACCGAATACGACAAGGGAGACTGGAATGGTCAGTTCTCTCTTATTAGCTCTCGTCAAATAGTCATACGCAGCTCCAAGTGGGTACTACTACTACTACTATCACTGTTACTAATACCCCTACTAATGCTATACCTATTACTGCTATGAATACTACCAATTCTACTATGTTTACCGGCAATACTATGTTCCTAAACTACCAACTGTTACGGCTGTCTGGGCTCCTTGTGAGATCCCAGGTAGGACGGGACAGCTGAGTTCCTTCAGCGGTCGGGTGAACGTTCATCAATATGTAAATAAAGACAGTTTGCGGAGGTGACAATCATACTTGTTCAGGTAGTGAAGCAGTGTGCTCTGGTTGCAAAGAGGTGCTGCTGGTCACATCGTATCTTAAATAAACAACAGTCAGGTAAGCAGCTGTCAGCAGGTGAACGTTTATCAACGAGTAGCAAATAATAAACAACAGCCTTTTTAGTTAGGAAGGTCACTTGGCTGTCGTGTCTGTCTCAAAAGAAAAGGCCAAAGCAAGTCGCCGCTCAGGGAACTGACAGGCGACCACATCATCTACGCCAACGCCGCAGGCTCAGGTGGTCATTGCTGACACAACGAATCAGCGCACACTCAAGGCATTTATCGATTTTTCTGTAATTTTAAATTTTACGGCAGCACCCTGTGCACACACACCGTTTCTGCTACTGTTTTGTGAGTATGTCTCCGATGATGAATCCGCGACGGATTTCGAAACGTCAGGCGAATAAACATATTGTTCCAGCGATCGAGTCGTCTTCTACTTCTCAAATACGGATTGCGCTTCCACAGGATAGGAACTTCTCGCAAAACAGGTGACCTCGTGCCAAGAGCTAGGCTTAAAGTTAGGGTGAAGGTTAGGTTAATCAGAGAACTGTGTACTCCGCCTAGCATTTAACACCATGCCGCCTATATTACTAACAACGTTATACAGTTTTGTGATGTCTTATCCAACTGCCCACGATCATCGTGTACTAATAAAAAACTGTCCAATAAAATATCGACCTTGAAGGCTGAAACCTGATAGGTTAATAGAGCATTAGCTGTTGGGCTTAGATGCGGGTGCGCACGGTGAGAGAAGGAGCAGTTCAGGTTACAGTGAAAGCCTGTCAAGCGGGCTTGAAAAGGAGCGACAAAGGGCAGGGTAGCTATCGGTCATGTGGGAAATGGAGTGTGCGTGAGGGGGAATGGCTTTATGCTTTTTTGGGAAGTCAAGTTAGGCGAATTAACGTTTTCGATTTATTCATCGTCAGGTTAATACAATAATATAAGAGAGAAAGTAGAGTCAACACTTGGCGATTTCGGCTCAAGTGGTTGACAGCGGTCATCGGATAGACGTAAACTGAGCGTTCCGAGTGATGTATAAAGTACCGGCGAAACGGTCCAAGTTACCGCGTCAGGGGATACTTGCGACGGCAGAGGCAGTCGCCATACGGCTCACTAACCCGATCCTGTGCACACAGAAGGCGTTTGTATAGGCACTAAGGCTCCCATGGACGAAGACCAATTCCCGAATCAATGAAAAGGTTCGTGTTCCAGCTATCTGCATGGATAAGATCAATTCAACATCCTATTAAACAGAAAATTGCTTAAGAACACCACGGACTTGAAATTTAGTTGCCCCTTTTTCCCTGCTCTCCGGTTGGCCTATTTCGGTCATTATAGATTGGTTTTCATCTCTCTATTTTATGTGAACTACACAAAAATCGGTCATCTGTACATGAGGCTAGCACCATTTTAAAGATAGTAACACCTCGCATAAAATTTTTGGCAACGTTGCACGTTTTTAGCCATTATGGGTGATCTGTTTATTCACGGTGACTGGAGAACTTATTGTGGAAAATTGTACAGTTAAAATTTTAAAACTAAACTTACATCGCTCTCAACTTTACATTTTTCACACTGATTTTCGATCCCATTAGACACTTAAGGTAAGCTTTGTAGAAAATAAATGCGTAAATTTTCTTTTGTGGTCCTCATCTGATAGATGATAACGTCGCCGAAGTTAAAACTCAAAGGAAGTGTGTCTTGTTAAAAAAAAACAGGATTCTGAACTTACAGTAGTCGCCGGTTATTGAGCCCACGGTTAAAAGGCCCAGCCGCGAAGTAAGCCCACATCAGCTTAGGACGGAATTTTACATGGCAAAATCCCCCGGCTAATAAGTCCAGTCATCGGCTACAAAGCCCAGTTTGCCAACAGGATAGAGTGAGATTCTCATCTCTCTGCGTGCGCAAGTGGTCTTACGCAAAACAAGATGCCGGATGTGATTTGTTATAATTTTTAAGTTTAATTTCGCAACACGCTGTTTGGACAGCAGCAGACATGAGGGACCTTTTCTTGTACACATAATACAGTACGTGTGCAATACAAAGTGCCTATCCTGCGTTTGCTAATCAAGAACTAGGACTCTCCGGTTAGTGTGCCAACCGCTTATTAAGCCCCATTTGGTCTGGGCCTTAGGTGGGCCTGATAACCGGCGACTACTGTACCTCTATTTATAAGGATTTTTTAACTTTGAATGTTCCATTCAAAAAGAATCGTACATTGGTAAGGATACATTAAGGTCTTTATTCGCTATAACAAGGTATGAGCCCAACACTATGTTTTTTTAAATAGCGTACAGAAATGTTGGGTTTCCTTCCACGGGAAATGTACGGCACGTACTTTGAAATCGCTGAATACAAATACGATGGCAGGTTGGCGAAGACCTTGGAACGGCTCATCCACCAAATTCTGACGTCTGCAACGGAATTATCTTGCCATCAACATCGTTTCCGATCGGGTCTTGGGACTACAACGGCGGTTTCGAGCTCAGCGACGCCATCCTCCAGGGCTTCAATCAACAGAAGCCCGCTTCGCGGACCGTAGCAGTCTCAATAGACCTGTCACGAGCCTTCGACTGTGTCCGCCACGATCAGCTCCTGCAGGACTTGGTCCGTCTGAACGTCCCGACTGGCCTAGTCCGATGGTTGGCGACTTACATCCACGGCCGTCACGATCGTGTCCTTTTCCGGGGTGCTCTCTTTAAGCCCCGTAAGCAGACCTGAAGCATCCCTCAAGGCTCTGTGCTCAGCCCAACGCTCTTTAACATCTACGTGCGAGAGTTCCCACTCCCCCGGGCACCTGCGCAAGTGGTATCGTACACGATGTTACGTTCTTCTGCCGGCACCAGCACACCGATCAGAATGCACAGCTCTTCACGGAGTTCATGCCCGATGTCGAACACTTCTTCACCCAGCGCGGAATGACGATCTCGGCAGCCAAGTCGTCCGTAACTGTTTTCATGCTGGATCCGAAGGAGTTTAATCGTCACCCGGCCACCACCCTCAACGGTGCGACCTTACCGCTTGTCCGCAAGCCCAAGCTCCTTGGCGTGCGTTTTGATCCGATTTTCACGTTCGCAGCCCATGCCAGGGAGGCCGCAGGCAAAGTGAGCCGCTGCATCAAGGTCCTCAAGGCTCTAGCAGGCACATCCTGGAGCTGCGCGAAAGAGACTGTGTCGACTACTTTCAAGGCGCTGGCCAAGCCGCACCTCACTTATACGGCACCAATCTGGTCTCCTACGATCAGCTCTTCCAACCTGCGCCGCCTTCAGTCAACACAGGACGCTGCCCTCCGCACGATCACGGGTTGCTATAAAATGTCACCTATAGATCATCTCCATGCGGAGGCTTCTGTTCTACCGGTCGCCCCTCACAAAAACTCTCCTTAGCCAGCAGTTCTGGTGGACATGTTTGCAACCCGGCCATCCCAATCATCACCGTTGCACCGCTCCCGAGCCCTGCCACAGAGTCCGGCCGTCTATTCGAGCCCTCCAAAAGGAAGCTGTTTCCTCATCTCTCGCGAATCTACCCGTTGATAGCTCTGTCACCAAGACAGGCTTCCAGCATCTCCGCCAGAGAGTCGTTGTCGAAGAGAAACGAGGTTACCGCCCCCCAGTGGCTATCCACCTCCGAGTGCGGCCTCAGAAAACATTTACCGAGGTTCACTCGCTGTACTCTGGCTCAACTGTGCAGTGGCTACTCAATGCTCCTCTCCCAGTATCAACATCGGCTGGACCCGTCCACACCCGACTGCTGTCCCGACGGCAGCGCTTCTCCTCATGACTGTCAGCATCTCTTCGCCTGCAGTTTTCGGCCAGGCACCCACCTCACTCCCACGGACCTTTGGCTCAAGCCGGTCGAGGTCGCGGCTTTTTCCATCTCCCAACTACTCCCAGTTTGTATTCCGGCGGGGATTCCTGATCCAAGTATAGGCTACGACACACACATACACACGATGGCAGGTCAGGTGCTAAATTAATTAATACTTACGAATAAAGTGTGCTTGGTGGATTCCACATTGATTTTTTAACAAATTCTGCTTGAGCAGTTAGTTTACTCTGTCAGCCTTGCGCAGACGGCTGGGCGGGTATATCGACGCAAATGTGATTAAACTCCCTGCGCCTGGTCATAATTGGCGTTATCCTTCCTAAAAACGGCTCGTTGATGCAAGAATGGCCACGCCAGCCACCTGTGCCCAATGCCGGGCACATGTGAGTGAGGGAGGGAAGAGAGATTGCAGAAGATGCTGCGCAAGTCTACTAGCACACATAAAACTATTTCACGCGCAATCCAACGTCCCTGCACCACCACCTTGTTGCGGAGCATACGATGTAAATCGTCGAAAACGGCGGTCGAACTGTGGCTGTCAAAAAGCGCTGAACCTCTGCACATGGAATGCGAGTCTAGCTTATAAGTATACAGTACAGTAGCCCTTTACGGTACGTAAACATAGACCGAAAAATCAGCACGACATAGAACTAAAAAGCATCGATCAACCTGGACCGAAAAACTACCGTTCGAATACTTTTTGCGACCCTTATATACAAGTGACCTAATTTGTCGACTGTGTTTTGACAAAGCTGATTTACGCAATCAATCTCCGAACATGAAGAATCAAAAGTAAGTAGACCCTGAAAAAATTGGACAGAATACTACAGACGGGTTTTTAGGGCGGTCCGCAACTCAACGCAGCTGTGTCCTGGTCCGGTGTTTACGCGCGGCAAAAAAACCCTCACGTCAAGGGCCAGTGTGTGGCCTACCAACCCCGCATATGAGTCAGCGAATGGCACGCGTGCAATCTACTAAACAGTGCGCCATTTGAACCCTTGTTCGTTCTTGATAAACCAACGTCAACGAATTACCCGATTGATGGACTGATGTTCCGTAGGATGTAAACACTTCGCATTCCCTGGTAGTTGGTTGGTGACCGGATGGTTTGGGTCAGGAACGACAGCATGCGATGAAGTCATCCGCTCTGGCGGTCGACGCTGTAGCAATAGGACGACCAACCAATCGGTCGTCAAAAAACTGGGAAATTATTCCTGACGCGGACGTCTGAGCACGCAGCAGCGGTGAGGGTGGAATTTGAAAGCTTGCTAGACGTGTTTACCCCTTCCCCACCGCTTCTATGTATGCTCCGCACATGAGTTATTGGCCATGTTGGTTCCCGGCATGCATGATTCCAGTGGCAACGAGTTTACGTGGAGTCTTAACAACTACCGTACATGTTTGTTATATGCGCCAGACAACCGCGTCAGCCAGTCAGTTTCAGTTGTACTTATGAGAGGTGAGGAGGAGGAGGAGGGAGGAGCTGGAGCCGTTGTAGCATACAGTTTTAAAATTTAATAAACCTGACGAACTTTTAGTGGACACGCACACGCGCCAAAAGTCGTGGTTTATGAGGCAACCGGGACTGTTGGGATAGTGGAGTTCTTCTGTCATAAAGGTCAAACTGTGGTGTCTCTTTCTAAAGGCGGCCATCCTGCCGACTCAATGTGATGGTTCGGCGTTCGAATAGTGTCTGCTTTGTGTGAAGCGAACGAACACACGTAGGCGCGGATTCAGTCACATAGGACAATGCACTCATGACATCCGTTGGTTTGCTACTGAAGCAGGAAGCTTAGAGGGAAGCAGTCGGACAGACTGTGGACGGGAGCATGTCAAAAAAGTAGTTATCTCGCTCGAGTAAAAACTACGCTTTTTCTCCTCCCTCCCCAGCCCTGCGATGCAGACGCCGGAAGGGGACACACGGATGAACATCGCGTACAACGACGGAACGAGGAAGGCATAGTAGCGTGCTTTTGCAACGCCAATTAAAGGGGGGGGAGAGAGAGCGAGCGACTGCGTAACGGCAGCCGATCAAGTAATTATTGCGCAGAGTGAGAGCACGGAAGCAGCAGTTTAGCATGCCGTCACTGGGGCATGGTCAGTCTATCCCCCTCCTACGCTCACTGTCTTCTCCCCTGCCCTCGCCCCCCTCCCCACCCTTTAGCTCTCTTTCCTTCCCGGAGAAGCTGGAACAAGAAGCCGGACAAACCAGCCTCATGATCCACCGACGAGAGCTTGTCCTTGTTTTTTTCTTCTCCGCCTCGACAACGACTACTTCTTTTTTGTGGCTGTCGTACTTGTCACAGGCAAAGCCAATTTCATCGGACACTGGAGCGCAGCAGCGTCGTCTGTGGACTAATTAATTGACGACCAAGTCCTCTCAGGCCCTCTGCACCCCTCCGTCCCCGTTCTATGCTTAACCAGTGCTGAATCTGTAGGGCTGTAGTTGGCATAAACACCGTGATTGAGTAGCCAGATTACATCTCTTGACGAAAAAGATGTAGACGCAGACGCATAGACATCCTCTTTTGTCTGCGCATTAGATTAACGGATACTTGAGGCTATTTTTCCTGTCCCATTTGGACAGCAGTCTACGCAGGCGAAAACTGCTCTGAGGTCCTGGACGGCTAGAAATCTTTAGACAGCTGCCTGTCTGGGTCCAGTTTAAAAGCTTGTTTCTGCTCACGCACGCGAGAGCTATTTTGGTAGGATGGGCGGATAATCACGCGCACTCATTATGGAGGAGAGACGGTTGCCATTGTGGCCTATCATCGGGTGCCAGGTTTACTTCACAGGACTCAAGACAGTGGTGGTGACCTATCACCTGCGCCAGGTAACAAAAGATAGTGGAGCTGTGGAAGCAACTGGACGGCGTGATTCCCCCAGCCGTCTTTTTGCTGAATTTTAAGGCTAAATTTTACTGAAACACCTTGATTCAGTAGCCAGATTACATGGCTCGACGGAAAATTAGCAGGCGCAATCAGGGAGGAACCATCTGACGCGCATGCATAGTCTTTCTTTGGTCTAAACGGATAAAATTGCTGGCGTAGTTAAGTTATTTTTCCTGTATCACCTGGACAACAGCTTATTTAGGCGCAAACTGCTCTGAGGTCATTGACAGGCAGAATGGCCTCGACAGCGGGCTGTCTGGGTCAAGTTTAAAATCTGCACATTTGGTTCTGTTTGCAGGAGAGAGAGGGAGAGCAATTTCTGGTGGATGAGCGGATAATCGCGCACTCATGATGGAGCAAAAGGAGACGGCCATCGCCTCGGTGGGCTATCACGGTTTGGCGGACTCACGACAGTGGTGGCGGCGACGGCCTATCGCCTGCGCCAGGAAACAAAGGAGTCGGGCGAACAGCCCCGGATCACGTGATTGACCGCGCTCGCGCGTATGCCGCCGCCGCCGCTGTTCAGCAACACACACACGCAAGCCCACACGTCCACAACAGCCATCGTATTCGTAACGCAAAATACGCCAAGGATAGCGCACACGCCCACTCCATCGAGAGGGTGCATACTTTTGGCGGCAAATAGGGGCGCGGCTTTGGTCTGCTTTATTACCCGATACGGCCAGCATGAGGCCGTAACGCCTACACTCTGGAAAGCACGGATTATGAAATCATAAAAGGCTTAAGTAAGTGGTGTATCGGAGAATGCTACGGCGTACTGGATGCTTTCGAGCGTCTACGGAAGCTGCTCTATGAAGGGAAGCTCGCACTTCTACTTCCTAAGATGAGCCGTGATGTTGGTTTATCCACAGAGGTACCGAGGCAACCGGAACGGATAAAGACGAGGTACACCCGTGTCCGGTTGAACCTAATATAAGGTCCGGACCAGCCTGAATTTTAGCCCGGGTTTTTAGACCAGTGAGGGTTGGTTAGTCCAACACCCTGTCATTGTCTTGGCTGTTGTGATCGGGAACATTAACTATGGCAAAAGCACGTTCGCCAATCAAGTTATACGATGCGATCGGTTGACCGAGCCATGAGTTACAATCTAGAGTTCTTGCAGGCAACTGTACATATATGAAAAGAAATGAGACGATGGCAGGTGAGACTGGGATGTCCATAGTAGTTATCCTCGGTGGAGTATTTGAGGCTCAAGAGCCCGGTTCGAATTCCAGATCATCTCTACCTGGTGTGGCTAACCAGCGGTGGCTTATAATCTAAAAAACGAATTGTCTTCCTAGTCTTTGTTGGCACACCTTAGCTGCACCCGGCACTAACAGTCTAGGCAGATAGCACTGCCGGCAAAGACGATGGTGACTGGTGCGGCCACTTCTGGCTCATTAGTAATCATCATCATCATCATCATCATCATCATCATCATCATCATCATCATCATCATCATCATCATCATC
>JAYGXS010000007.1:22390741-22435190 GCA_036362985.1 Ligula intestinalis
TCATCATCATCATCATCATCATCATCATCATCATCATCATCATCATCCAGTCATACTGAGCCATAGGAGGCTCGAACCCGGGACCTGTTGGTGAGACGTTTCGCGCCGTAACCCTCGACCTGTGAGCTCGTTGTCCTGTCGTTTGCGATCGGGTGTTGGTATCTTCGGCTAAACAACTTTGAAATTCTCCACGTCCCTTCTCCAGTGATGTCCTCCTTGAGCTACATCTGATTTTCTCCTCTTACGAAAGCTGTTCCCTTTCTCTGAGCCGCGTCCCCGTGCATCACTTCCTTCCACTCGATTGTACACACGTGTCCAAAAACAGCCTCTAGCAAAGTGCCACTTAGATGCTATCCCCAGCCCCGTTCGGCTCGCGGGCTTTTTATCACCTTTTTTTCCCACAATGCTGTCGCCCCCCCCCCCCCCTGCCTCAAGCGACAAATGTTTCGACTCGCTGAGATGAAGACTCACGGCTGACTTTGTGGCGAATAGGCAACGACGCTATCCACCTCTTCTCTCTTTCTCTTGTTCAATTGCAGCTTTGATGTCTTCGCAAACCTGAACACCGCTTGACCCAAGTTGCCTCACCGCGTGCGATATAACAGCGACTGCGGTGAGGGCCACTTGAACATCCCCGCCGCCGACTCATTATATTGCCTCTGTACACGAAACCTGCGCCTTCGCGCTGGTGTTTCAGACAGATCAAACGGCACATGGGCTGACTCCTGAAGTCACGAAAAAGCAGCCGTCGCTCCCTCTCTCACTGACACACACGTTCTGCCAAGATTAGCTTCGCTCTGAACCCGTGTGGCGTTGTCGGACCTGCGGCGTTTCTTTGTCTGAAGTGAGGCGGTATTTGGACGACTCGTTTGTTCTTGACTGCGTGTACTTCGTTGAATTTTTTTGTTTAACAGTATTGTTAGGACGACCCAGCACGTGAGACAACACCCTTGCCATCCTAAGGTCACACCTGGCAAATGGGCGCGAACAGAGGTAGCACACAATTCCAAAGAGCTGTGACCATGGATAAGAACGCCGCCGAATTATGCATGTCCTTGAGAGGTCAACCAACATCCGATGGCTGCCAAAATGGACCAATAAGAAGGGACAAAGCGGACACAGACCGATTGTCCTTAAATGCGAAGGCGGACACGGGAGGCGGGACTTGCAGCCGACGAGAACGCCGTGACGCAACCACAGACGACTTGCTGGTGGACACGGAACAATTCGATTGACGCGCGCAGAGCTGATGTTAACGCAGGAATTGTGATAGTAAAATATTCTCTGCTATCCTCTCTGTATTCTAACTCACATGTACAACTGGGGAACACAAGAAGTATCGTATTACATTGATAGTTGTCATGTTTGAGATTTGATCTACGCGTGACTGCTGGATATAGAGGAGTCAGAAAACAGGTATATAAATAATAGTCTAGGGGGCGCTCAATAATCGCCAACGGAACTCACTCGCATCCAGTTCTGCCTTGGGGCTCACTCTAGAGCCCCGCCAGCAGTGCGACCAGCAATTTTACCAAGTGGACATTTCGATTTACACTACAGACTGGCGCTAGAGACTGTTTGGCACTGCATTGTTCAGTAATTTATCCACCACAAGTTAGCAGTCATCTCCACAACCGGCAGAACTGTTTCTGTTTGCGGTGCAAGTGTTTACCTTCATAAACAGAAGCTGAATCGTGTGCGCATGGAGGAGTCACCTTGAAATAGCCTGGCGTCCTCCCACACCACGCCCTTTAAACAGCTCGTATTTTTCTTCGCTGGCATACCTACACGGCTCTTCGAAATCCTTCAAGGGGCCGCCCGGGCATCAATGCGGTGCAGATTTCATCCTCAGTGCTGTCATCAACGACGCCTGCAGCAAGCATCCTCGTCAGCTGGACGGCCCTTTTCGAATGAAGGCAGAATGTTGAATATATTCTGCGTGGAGAAGCCCATATGATCGTGATTTTTCTTCTTGGTGTACCGGGCGGTACTTTCATTCACAGTGAGCTACTGTGGCAGGACTTTACTTTTCTCTCAAACTTTTTAGGGCCTGATATCCCCCACCTGAAGCGTCAGAGCCTTCTTCTGGCGTTTTGGCTCTTTGTCAGAAGCCATAGAACGAACGGAGAGTTTAGAAGTCGGCTTAGGGTAGGATGACTAATGCTGCCGAGAGTTTCTGCCCCATACGCTCTTCGCCAAATCGCCTCGACTTTGCTTGGAATGTGCGACCCGACCATGAAACTATTGGGGATGTGGGGGGTCATCATTAAGCACCGTGGCTTGCAGCTTTACTGATCACACAGACTTCGCAGTCACAGCAATGTGCATTGCTGTGCAATGACCGACTGACTGGGTCTGAGGCTACACTGGCTCCTCCTTAAGTTGACCTCCGGCACTCTCTCTCTCCCAAAAAAGCAGCGGTCGCCCCCTTTCCCACTGACGCACACGCCCTCACAAGACTGGCTTCACCCGCACCCGTGTTTCGTTGTTGAACATGTGCTGTTCCCTCGGCTCGAGTTAGGCGATTTGGCTGACTTTCTTGTTCTTGACTGCGTGTATCTATTGTTGAGATTTGTACTTCCCTTATCCTTTACTGTTTGTATAATAATACCGTACTATATTGATAGTTGTTATCGTTGGGATTTGATGTACGCTTTACTGCTGGATACAGACTCAGAAGCGTCAAGAAATAGGTACATTATGCCCGAGGGGCGCTCACCAATCGCTAACGGAACTCACTGGCGTCCAGTTCTGCCTTGGAGCTCACCCTTAAGCCCCGCCAGCAGCGCGGCTGGCAGGGTGACCAAATGAACATCTCGATTTGCGCTACAGACTGGCGCTAGAGACTGTTTGGCACTACATTGTTCAGTAATGTATCCACCACAAGTTAGCAGTCAATCGGCAGAACCGGCAGAACTGCTCCTGTTTGTGGTGCAAGTGTTTACCTTCATAAACAGAAGCTGAATCCGCATGCGCACAGAGGAGTCACCGTTAAATAGCCTGACCAAAAATACTGCCGTAGGTGAAAAGAATACATGCTGCCAGGGATGCTTGCCCCTCACGCTCCTCGCCAAATCGCCTCGACCGTGGCTTGGAATGTTGCGTCACTGCTGCATGCGTGATCCGAGCATCTGGGGTTCACTGTTAAGCGCCGTGGCTTGCAGCTTTACTGACTTCGCACAAAGACTTCGCAGTCACACCAATGTGCGTTGCTGTGTGCAGTGGCCGACTGACTGACTGGCGGACTGAGAGTCAAGAGGCAATGGCTCCTCCTTAACGTGACCTCCATCACTCGCACACACACGTGAGATTTGAGCAGCCCCACCTCCACTTGTGTTGTTTAATTCTGGTGGGTGTGTTTTGGGGGAGGGGGAGCAGGTCATGTACTTCGACGACTCAGCGTAAATGTCTCGCTACGAAACAACCTGAATAATGCTTGAAGATACCATGGGGCGTTCGAAGTCCTGGCAAGGAAGCTTGCAAATTGACAGGATAACTCGGACGGCTTTGTCAGCCCGGTGTGTGGAGGAGGGGAGAGTGAGGTCAGCCCTCAGTGCGTCTTTTTCCTCTTTAAAACAATCCTGGCAGGCGTGTTTTTTTTGGGGGGGGCGTTAAAATTATTCTTAACGAGCGGTCCTGGCGAGCTCCCAGGTCACGTTATCGGTCCGCCCACAAACAAAGGGCGCGGCGAGCGGGCGCGCGTGGAGGAGCCGAGGTCAGATGAGGCGGATAGGACAGAGGCAGCCAGATGGCCAATTGAGCCGATAGCCGCATGAGCACACAATCTGATTGGTGCCATCTATAACCTCCTTTATCATATAGTTCCGTTCAGGGGACACAAAAAAACGATTTCCTTTCCTTTACAACGTTGTTCGTTGTTCTCCTTGTTGGACCGACACAAAGAGGCCGGGGCGGAACAAATCTAGCTTGGGAAGTCCTTTCAATAGAGAGGGAGAGGGGCAGGTCATGTTCTTCGTACGCGTACACGAAATCATTCGATGTTTGCGCAGGTTAGCGAAGTCCCCGCCTGATTGGCTCGGTTAGTGGCCAAGCTCTAGTAATGCAATGAAGTCAATGACTCAGCGCATATGTCTCGCTATGAAACAACCTACATAACGCTTGAAGTTACCATGCAGCATTGAAAGTGCTAGCTTGGAAGCTTGCAAACTGACAGGATAACTCGGACGGCTTGGCCAGCCCGGTGTGGGGGGGGGCGGTGGGTGAGAGAGTGAGGTCAACCCTCGACGCGTCTTTTTTCCCTCTAAAAACAATCCGATGCGTTTGAAGCTATCACGGTGCGCTAAAAGTAGTGGCTTGGAGGGTTGTCAACTGACTGAATAACTTGGACACCACAGTCAGCTCAGTGTGTGTCTTGTTGAGTGGAGTGGCGTACTGCGGGCTGAGAGTCAGGTTCAATGGCTCCCTATTAATGTGGCCTTAATGGCGCCTATCTAACGAGGTGTGCTGTTGGTACGCGTAGAGTGTTGGTCGCGCCAGCCGCCTGCACCCTCTCCCTCTTCGGTCTTAATGACTATTGTCTTTGCATCGGACGCAGGTGTGGGAGTGGTCAGAGAGTAAAAGTAGGTCCGACGAATCTACTTTCACTATAATTCAGCTGTAGTCACCGCATCTGCCTCCAGCTTGCTGAGGCTCGTGGTGGACATTGTTGAGAGTGACGGCCGAACTGTCATGTGTTTGTGTCGACTGCCTAACTATTGGACAGAGAGTACGCCTGCAATGGTTTCGTCGGATCGTGAGTCCCTGTGGCCAATAACGGAACTAGATGATGTACCAACTGAACTCACTGCCATGATAAGGGGCTACTATCGGTCTACCACCACACGAGTCCTAGTCCACAGCAATCTCTCTCAATCGTTCGATATCCGTTCTGGTGTCCGACAGATTTGCGTCCTTCCTGTCATTGACTGGATTCTCGGCAAGGCCCCACATGAAGAGGACGGTGTTAACTTTCACCCGGACGCCGGCTAACTGATATTGACTACGCCGATGATATTACGCTACTAACTTTAAGCTTTGGTGGTCTACAGACGGTAGCGTCGCGGTTAAATGAGATTGCCATGCCCATTGGCATATCCTTAAATTTCGGAAAGACGAAGTTATTCTCGAGCTGCATCCCTGACTAGGAGAAGGCACCCCTGGGGATTAATGGCCATCAACTTGAAGAAGTAGACAGCTTTAAATACCTCAGGGCGAGGCTGCTACCGAATGGGCAAAGCAAGGACGACATTTTCTCCCGTATCGATGCTGCTCGCTGGGTTTTCTCAATCCTTCGAAAGCGCTTATGGATCCGACGTGACATCTCCATCGCTACGAAGACTTGTGTATACCGTGAATCCATCCAGTCGGTCCTCCTCTATGGATATGAATGCTGGGCTGTGCGCGCTGAAGATGAGCGAAGACTGGAGGTATTTGAACCTCGTTTACCCCTGCCTTTTCATTCTCGTTGATTAATGTTCACCCCTGCTTCCTGACGAACGTTCACTAATTGCCTATATTACTCTAACCACTCTTTATCTCTTTTCAGTTCTTATACGCCAACTGTAAGATGAATAAAGTCCAACTCTAGGGTATTCGTCAATTCTCTCTCTCTCTCTCTCTCTCTGCGACTGCTTTGGCTCATACGTGCTGAATCTCGCGACTCTATCTATTCCGATCACGACAGTCGGATTCCCGTTGGAAATAGGACCAATAAAAGCAGCCCTATTTAAACTAATAACCGACACGAGACAACAGAATGACAGTTTCTGGCTTGCCTTTCGTCATTAGACCAACACTAGAGAGTTAAGCTGTCCAGCTAACAGATTTAAGACAGATGTTCTGTCAACTGAGCCAAGGAATAGACCTCATATACCTAGTCAACTTTTCAGGACAATGTTCTAGATCGGATATTTTCATAGCGAGATGGACCCCTTACCGTGAACCCCTGGTAAGCAAGTATCAGCATCATTTTATTGAGTTAAAGATTGAGGAACGGTGGTCGCACAACGATTAGCATTCAAAAAGCCAGGAGTGAGCTTGATAAAGCTTAAGGGAAATGGAATGGCTATATCTGTCGGTAAGAGGTCCTATTTTGCGGCCCTTTATCGCTGTGCCCCCACCCATGTACGTCGTCTTTAAACCGGATCTCAGCGTCGCGACCAGGATGAATATGTGAAGTCCAGCTCGAGGGAGGGGGGAGGAGAACTGCCTGCCTGCAGGACAGAAGGTCCCGGCTAGTAATTTATCGTTGGCTCATAGTAGAGAAGGCCTTAACGCATAGCAAATGCTCTACCAGTTGAGCTACAAACGCCTTGCGCAGTGAATTTAATCACACTTGGATCCATTGTATTTTTCAGCGCAGTCTTATATGTGTGGTCTGTGCGGTTGATTGGAAAATAAATGGAACATTCAACTTTTTGAATTTGGCGCAAACCTGCTCCGACGCAAATCGAAGGTTGACGCAATTATTTCAGCTAAAATTCGTCTAATGCTGCGAATTCAACGCGTAGTCATGAGCAGGACGGAAAAACTGACTGACTGAGTTACCATACTCTCTATAGTTTAAAAAATGGGCAAATCATATGGTTGAACTTTTGCTCGTGCTGTATGGTGTATGAATAATAGTATAAACTGATCAACGTAGCACTACAGACGGAGTGGAACGATCCAACTCATGGGCAACTGGTCTGCTGGCATATGGCGAAATAGATTACGAAGCTGTCGAGTCATCTTAATATAAAATTGAGATACTCGATAGCAAGAGGGGACATGTTTACTGAAACTTCTTTCTAAGTACAGAAATATATTGTGCGTATGCGTGTTCTTGAGGGCCTTTATTCAATCCTTAAAAAGTTCTTATGGATCCGACGAGACATCTCCGTCGCCACAAAAGGCCATTTATAGCGTGCATCCGGCTGAACAGTCCTATTGTGTGGCTGTGAATGCTGGAATTTGCGTGTTAAACATGAAGAAAAACTGGAAGTATTTGAGCCAGATTTTCAGCTGAATCCCTCTTCGACGTCTCCAACTGGGTAAGAGTGTCGGACCGGGGGCAGTAACACTGAACTGGGGGGGGGGGCTTGACGACGATGAATGTGTAGAAACCAATTCAATCGTCTTTTGAGTGGCCTAAGATATCCTTCAGATTTTGTCACAGCGAGTGCGGACTGTCCTACTTGAGACGAAGTCCGTGTAATTAATTCGAAGTATGGTCCTTAAGCATTAGTGGCTAAAAACATCTAAGTTTTTTTTTCACCTGCCACGCGCATTGCCCAGCATTCACAGCCCTAAAAGAGGGTAGACCGAGTAGATGCACGTTACCCACGCACCTTTGTGGCAATAGAAGCATCACTTTAGGTTCGTATACACTTTCTACGGCTTGAGATAATTCGACGAACTGCACCCATTCGAGAGACAATGCTATTCTTACTCTGTCTATTCGGCAGCAATCTCATGAAAACTAGGGCGCATAACTGTAAGGGTTTCCTGTGGTACTTCGGGATACAATATTGATACCTAAAACAATGGGATTCATCTTTTATTATTACTACTCCGATTCAAGTAATATACTTTATGCTATGCACAAGTCATGTTAAAAAAGCAGGTGAAAATAAGCGTGCTTTTCCTGAAATAACAGTGTATGGATGGACCTTTGGCCCTTTTTTAAGAATATAAATAAAACAGAACTGGAACTGTATGAGGAGTTCAGCAGTAAGATGACAAGTACACGTGCTGGGAATAAAATACACCTATTTGGTACAGAACCCAATAATGCCTCATAAAACCTTGAACAGCGGTATATAAAAGAAGAGAGAGGAAGTTAAAGCCCCCCTTCGCCTAAAACATCACAATTCTAGCAAGTTTTGCTTACTTTGGTAAGCAGGTTGGCGGCATGAACCTTGCGTCGGGGATTAGGTAGGCCCAGGGCCCGCCGATGGAGTTTGAGGGCCTCCTTTACGCGAGCCACAGCTGGACCACTTAGACCAATACCGTACAGATCCGCAGTGTGTACATGATTGAAATGACTTAGTCTAAAAAAAATTGAAGAGAAAGGATGGCGTCATCAGTATCATCGGTATTATTCTACTTGGTTGGAGACGAAATTTTCACAATAACAGTCTGACAGTTGTAATAGTTTAAGTTATCATTATACATATATGTAAACGCTGAAGTGGAATACGTTCTTGGGAACGTTCGGTGGTTAGACCAGGTGTCTGGAGTTTCATGTGTGATTCACTGCGCCAGTAGGCTGTTGACGGGCATACCTTAGCGTGGGAAAAAACTCGTATTGTCGCTACCTTCTCTTTCAAGAAAGGCCGCGAATTCCTCGAGGCTATGCACTCTTATACGTCATGCATCGACAGGCGTATCGAGTCGGATTGTTCGGATAAAAGTCTCAAGCGGAAATGGGCCAGAGGCGAGCCAATCAAAACGTAGTGAGACACACGGCAACAACCTAATGGCGCAGTGTATCACGCGAAACTCCAAACACCTGGCCTCACCGCCGACAGTCACAATAGCATGCCGCACACTCCCTCCCCCCTTACCTCTACCATGGCTATCCGCTCAGCTCTTTGCCTACGCACAGATGGTGTTAACTGTTTTGGCACTTTCACTTTACTTAGCGTCTGATGACGAGCTGGGGCTCTAGTCTTGAAAATTCAGGCAATAAAATTATGTGTCCGAAAGAACGTATTCGACTTCGACTGAAATTTCTTGGGATGCCTAATTTGCAATCCCGGGTGATCCACAGTTGAGATTGGGTATGCTTAGCTAATGACGGCTAATAAGCCACCAATGGCCATCCCGGTCTCCTGTGTTATTGCCTGTTCCACGTCGTTTTATCTTACAAGCCACAAAGCGACCGCCTTCGAAACCCCTGCAGGCAGCTTTAGGACACAAAGGAACATAAAATGTTCCCCTACCATTCATATTCGGCTTGATTTTTGAAGGCAATGTTTAGTCGAATTGAATCTATTAACCCCCTAGGAAAGTGATGGCTTTGATGAGAAAAGAAAACTAAAGCTGGAGGTAGTTAAACGGGTACTACATTTCCTAACGTAAACGAGGCTTAATATGCATTGGATTTATATTGCTAGTCGCATTTAGTTTCTTATTTCCCACGGTTTCCATGAAAACTCCTAATTTCCCAGTTTAAGATATAGGATCTGCAGAGAAAGGAGTTTTTTCTTAGGCATTGTAAGGCCTCAATTTGGGCAGGAGTACTGCCAAAAAATAATTTTCAAATAGTTTAAAACGAAATTTAAGTAAACAAATATTTGAAAAACTTTTACACTGAACCTATTTTATCAGTGTCCTAAATCTGGCTGTTGGTCACTTTTAACACTCGAATTTGCGAAAATATGTATTGAATTAAGTAATTGGTAAGGACATACGGATGAGAATGTCCTTGAACGTATGACTGCCGAAGACTTTCTGAAGTCTATAAATTATAACTGACCTTATTTCTGTACAAAAGTGGTTCACTGAATCGATTCAGTGAAATTTTGCTCGAGCTAGGGTAGACTACGGATTCGCTAGGTGGTCGGTTTATCTTAAAACCGGTAGAGAAAGATCAGTCTACATGTGACATACGTTAAACAGATGTATTACGCCATAGTAATTATAGCAAATAACTCTATTTTAATCGGCTTCTTATGAACATGACACCCATGCTTGGGAGAGGATAAAATGGGATGGATCCAGTGTTCACTTTTTTAATTAAAATAAACCTGAATTGCCCTTAAACAGTACAGGCAAATAGAAAATCATGGCATGGAAGGCTTTCAGTGGTGACAGCATATGTAGCAGCGGACTGCGGGGCATACTCTGTCCTAATTTAAGGCACTCCATCAACCAGCCACTGCAGTCGCAAAAGGAAAAAACAAGCGCTCTATTGGAATCTTTGGTTATAGTTAATAAACAACAGCCTTTCTACCATCTCTAGTACAGCTAGCGTTGTGGTACTAAGTTCGTAGCTTAGAGTCTGATAGGTGAGCATTTTCACTTTGGAGCCGGTACCGTTTTGCGCTAGAGCAAGAGTAAGTTTCCGTAAGATGCGTTCAGTCACGTTCAAAATTTTCAATGGATATATATGTAGCTGCCTGTCGATAAAGCTACCTTGTTGGTCTCGGGCCGAAGGAATCATCCATAATAGAAAATCATGTATTTATGATAAATAACGCTTTCTTGGATATAAGTTAACTCTTCGAAACAATACGAACTGCGGTGGGAATTTATACTCAATAGCATACCAATATAACAGCAAAATTGTATTTTCTTACTTACTCGGTAACTTGAAGGTCATACTTAAATGCCTTATAAAAATCCTGCAGCTGGACTTCATCAAGGAAAAGGCTTAGCCAATCCTTCGAGGGATTGCCGAGAGACATTTTGGGAAACAAGTTGTATAAAAGTTCGATTACATCGATTTAATACGGCCAGCGTTCACGCAGAACAAGGACAGCTGGCCACAGTAACATTCCTAAATTCTAAATGTCGTCGGTTTTTTAGTTGAGTAAAAGATTCTTCTATCAGATCAACAATAAGATCCAAAGTGCCGGATAAGGTTAGCCTCATGTGGATATATTCGGTTTCCTCTATTCTATGATGTCACTTGGAAACTGCAGAGCAGGTACCAAAATACTCCTCTGTTGGCCTGAAAATTTGTACACAATGTCGTACTGTTTCACCTAGTCGGATGATAAAACTCACAAAAATGCGTTTATCAATTTTCCAAGTGTTGATTGTTTGCCTTAAATGTGAATAATTCGTCCTTTATTATAAATTTCTCAGTGTGAGTCACCTTTTATAGTTCCTGAACCAAATTCCTATAATTTTCTCGATGAATTTTATGTTTCCTTTGTCTGGTATTCTTGTTCTGTGTATGAGGGGAGTTTGCCGTGACCACAATATGTGCACCATGTGTACATCTGAAAAGGGGTTCCTTTGGGTTTATTCGTTATTAAGACAGTAATCCATCTGTCTTAATCAGTACTTGCAAGTGCTTGGTCCTCATGTATCACAACAGCTCGCTCCTTCCAGAAATATATCTCCATCCTCATGTAGTTAATAAACTGATCGAGAAAGATGTCAACTGAAACTGGTCGCTAAAATGTCAACAAGCGTTTCGAGAACTGAAATCTACGTTGAGTTCTGACTTGCTGCTCCATCACTTCACTCCTGATTTGAAGATTTTTGTAGCAGTGGACGGCACCACCTATGGAATTGTCATCGTCATGCCTTCTTTTTTCCCGACAACATAGAGAAGGCTAACTTTCATACTGCAAAATCACTAACGCCTGCTGAACGCAACTACAGACAGATCAATAGAGAATCCCTAGCTATAATCTGTGCCATAGAGAATGTTCAAAATATGCCTTATTGGCGTCATTTCACCCTTCTCTTGACCAGAAGCCTGTTCATGCAATTTTCAGTTCGAAAAAAGGCATTCCTATGTAATTGGCAAGTCGCCTTTAGCGCTGAAAAACCATGCTGCTGGGCTATGACTTCAACATCCAGTACCAGTCTACAACGAACATAGGTCGGTAAGGCGAACCTTAGCGCTTCGTCAACTCACGGACTAAGGAGGCCGATGACAAAGTCATCATATCTTTTTCGTTGGGTCAGAGGTTCAGATTATGTGTATGGATTCAATTCATGCACTCCTTGTCACGTTTGAGGTAGGTTGAAGCGCTAACCAACAGGATTTACTGTCGAGACAAGTACCAATGGATTCAGTGGTCCGCACAAATTTCTGGAGATTCGCAGAAATTCCACCGACAACAAAATTGTTCAACGTTAACGATTGTAGCCTGTTCTACGATCGTGTCGTTATTTCACGAAAGCAACAAGCGAGGGTCTTGTGACAGTTTATTAAGGGACTTCCGGGCATCAACCGCACTTCTGGCACTTCTGTGTCCTGTCCTCAAATAAACCAACAACTGGAACAGCAGGCCCACTCATGCACCAAATGTGCTCTTACATCAAGGACTTCAGCGAAGAGCATACTCTAGGCATGGTCTGGTCTACAAGCTCCATGGTCCAGGGCCCACATCGATTATGCTGGATCGCTCAATGTTCAGAAAGCCCTTATCCCCAGTGACGCATACAGCAAATAGCCGGAATTAGTTTTCATGGAACACACGATAATCGGAGGCATAATCAACACTCTTCGGCGGCTATTAAACAATTTTTTTCTTCTGCAACGTTGGTGAGGGATAATTGAGGGCAATTGACATCAGCCGCCTTCGCCCGACTCTGCAAGCAGTCAGACATTAACCGCTAGTGTTTTCCATCATATCACCCGCAGTCCAGCGGACGGACTAAGTGATTCGTTGACACTTTCAAGCAGGCTCGCCAGAAGTCGAAATAGGTAGAAAAGTCGGAAGAAGTTCTTGAAATTTCCTGCTAAAATATTGAGCCAACCGAAACCCTAACGTTTTAAACTGTGTCTATACTACAGAAGCTTTTCACAACAGTCAACTTAATACGTCTGCTGCCGTCTGTCGGTGTTCATGCTGAAAAAAACCATCTTACTTCAATGGAAATCGACGTCACGGTGCAAAGACATAATTGCTTTTTTCTGGATGAGGTGGTGGTATCAAAGGTCTACAGGAACACCCAAGTAAAGTGGATGCCAGGACATCTTGACCAAAGGGGTGCGGACGTCGTCTTAGGGATTCGGGTCGGCTCAAACATTTGGGCGTGCCACGTCAATCAGCTGAAACACGCTGAATGCACTGACGTGCCAAATCCTAGCCAAAACTTACGATTAGACACAATCGATTTCCCAAAACCACACTTCCAGTGCGGAGCTGACCTTCTCAATCCTCTGAAGGATCGGACTCAAAAGAAAATAAATAGAAAGAAATATGCTTTATTTTGAAGGTTATACTCAAATGTTTCAGTGAAACGGGTGAGAGTTGAGAGCCAACCTAACTGACCGCCTCACACGCTTCATTGACGACTCACTCAAATGCCATACCACTGGTCCGCCCACATACGGTACATGTCAGGGCGCGCAAGCTGCCACCGGGATAAGCACTCCCCACGCCAGTCGGGTGAGTCAGATAGACGATGCAGCCCCTAACCACCTTCTTGCCTGTAACCCTAAAATATACATATATAAATACACTCGAGGACACTGTCTGATTGGTCCGATTGAGCATGCTTGCGCATGCTTGCGCATGCTTTGCTTGCCTTAAGTAAGCTGTACTATGCACGTTAATAGGCATCCAAACTTACGCCTGTCTTCTCCTGATTCGAATGAGGCGTTGTTATACGGTGGTAAAGAAGGCTTGTCACTCGTTTATAAACGTTCAACGACCGCTAACGGACTTCACTTGTTCCATTGTGCGTTGGATCTCATTTCTCGGGCCACCTTTAAATCTCCTTCTCTTTTGGTTTGGAGTTCACAGTTGTTTCTGTGCCTCGTATGTATAGTTTTAAAAGGCAAATTTTGAGAAGATACAAGGCGCTGGCGGATGCAAAACAATTTTTTCTCTATCCATAACCCTGCTACTTCGTACGGTTATCTTTCCGCTCTCACAGGATCCTATTGGTTATATTTTCGTTATTTTACCCTAGTGCTAATTAAGTTGCGTTAGTGTTTTCTGGGCGACTAAAATAAAAAATAGTATTATTAACGCTGGGAACTGTAACTGCCGGAATACTGGCCATTTAGTCGTCTATAGGGACATTTTTTTAAAATTCTGCTTTTAAGATATTCTAATGTGTGCACTGATTCGGGTTGGCTTTCATTGACGCTGATGTGAGGTTCATTGTGCCCGCCTAACGATAGGCCTTCGTCTGCATGGTGGAAAGGACAAAATTGACGTGGGTTAAAGCCTCTGTGTCGCTCTTTTTCATTCCATTGGTACTGTGAGCTTTGGGCTCTTGACATTGCCTATGACGCGAAGCATGATTTGATCATTGACGTGGAGAACCCTTTGTGTGAAATGCTCCATTGAGCGTCCAGTTCAGCATTGTTTTTACAAAGCACCATAGTTACTGTGTTCAAGGCCTTTGTTAAATTTACAAAGGTGGTTTATAGGTTGGTCTCCATCTCGTAAAACTCATGCTGTCAGTGGGCTACCAAGATCCTCTTTATGAATTTGCGGTTCCTTAGAAATTAAGACCTGCCTCTTTGAGAAATCCTTGCTCAATATGGTCAAACGAGGGTGCAGTTAAAGGGTTTTCTGTGATTTCTAGTAACAAAATGCCTCTGTGACTGTTGAGAATGCTCGGTTTCTTTTTCGATGGTATATATGGATGACAGTTTTAGCTTCGTTGTGCGGAGGAACTTGTCCTTGTCATAATATTTCCTAGGAGCCTGACGTCAGCTTGTCCATTAGCCGTCAACCACCTTGATTGAGGACCTTAGCTGTGATTGCATTAGATCCCGATGTTTCCTCATGGGACATTTGGCATTCAGACTTTATTATTTCTAAGAGGGAAGGCCGGGAGTTTGGGCCAATTTTCGCTTCCACCTGAGTGTTTGGTAGATGATGGCGTTCGATATCGTGAGCGCCCGATTAAGAACACTTCTAACTTTCCTGACCCAGCGATTCCGAAGTTGTGGTTTCTACATTTCGGTACACTTAAACTTCTTCGCAGAAGAAGTTGAAGCAGTTCCGTTACGCCTACCATATGCGGCCTCACCCGAAACAGCATTACTCATAGGGTAGAGTTGCTGTTCAAACTTACTTGTACTTGTAACGGCATTCACCTCGGGCGGGTTGAGCCGGCATCAGTTTTGACGTTGACTGCATCATGAATCACAGCTGTCCAGGCGCGTGGATCTTGCGCCTGTTCACACGAGAGCACCATCCATTCACGGTTCCACTGGCGTAGGCCGTAGACGCATGGGCCGGAAACGGACGACAGATCCTGCTTGACCGTTGCTGTCCAAGTTTTCAGCTGCTCGCCGCGACGTTTGTGTTAGGTGGGGGAGGCGTCGCCACAAGCAGGTCACGAATCCGCTCACCATAATCACGCCGGGATGCATGCCCGCACCACCGAAGTCGTCTCTGAAGCAGGAGTGGAGGGAGAGCGTCCAGGTGACAGCGTCGGCGGAGATCGGAGCAGCGAATTCGGTCGACGCGTCGGGGACGAAGGATGCGGCGTAGGCAGTCATTGTCAAACACCTCAAGGCGCCTCATTTCCTCAACACGCAAACGCCATGTCTCTCCGCCATAGAGCAGGATAGATCGAACCACTGCTTGGTAAACACGGGACTTTGTGCGTAGTGATATTTCCCTTCTATTCCATAGAGGAGCGCACAGTCGGTAGAAGGCAGATCGGGCACGGCTGTTGCGTGATACAACCTCGTTGACACCTTGACCCGTTTCCGTGACCAAAGAGCTTAAGTATCTAAACGAGTCGACCACTTCGAGAGGAGCGCCGTTGAGAACAATAGGAGTGACAGATGTAGGGGCACACCGGAGAGCATGACTTGGGTCTTAATCGCGTTTAGGCGTAATCTGATGGATCGGGCGCGCTCATTGACCTTGTCCAGCCCCTGCTGAACTGCAATACAGTTGTCGCCAAAGGGGACGACGTCATCAGCATACGCCAAGTCAGTCACCCATTTCGAGCGATCAAACTGCACTCCCGGGAAGTCATCCAGTGCTTTGGTCATGATCCAGTCCACCGCATAGTTGAACAGGGTTAGTGAAAGGGCACAGCCTTGGCGGACGCCCGTCCTGACGCTAAAGGCTTCTGTGTCACCGTTCTGCATCATCACCCGTGTGGAAGTGCCAAGATAGTATGCCTGCATGAGATTGAGAAGTTTAGGTGGTAGGCCGTCCGTCCTCATTATGTTCCACAGCGAACTGCGATCAACAGAGTCAAATGCGGCAGCAAAGTCGATGAAGCATAGAACAGTGGGTTGTTGGTGACCCCATCTCAGTTCCAGTACACGGCGAAGATTGAAGATCTGTTCAAACAACCCATTTCACCCAAATCTGACGTGGGGTTAATTTGGAAAGCAACCTGACTCATGAAATCTGTGGCTTTTCCTTTATGCACAAGGCACTGACCACTTAAACCCCATCTTAAGAGAACGGGCAAGTAGGAAGTATGAACCACGCTGGAGTTAATCATCATATGCGGCGAACGATCAACTTCATAGCTGAGATTCCTTCTGGTCTTATTCTTCAAGGGCGCATCGTGCTAATATGCTTACATCTACGGGATAAACTCCCCACCTTACTCTTAGCATATTGATAATTTCATATCTCGATTGACCCCCATATTGCCATGCTGTCTACAAACACTTTCGCTTCGGATAAGCGCAGGCTGTAAATCCCGAAATTATTAAGACCTATGCTTAAGTTTACACGCGTACATGTTCAGACTGTTCTGACCCGATCTGGTACAAAATAATAGCAATAATAGTATGCTCTATTATTGTCCAACACTAACGACATGGCGGAAAACCAAAGCACGGCCAGCCACAGAAACACATTTTAAGCATGCAAGTCGTTTTCACTGGGAAACTAAGTGCATTCATAACACCCCGAAGAAGCTGGTCAAAAATCTGCCTTGTCCGGTTTTGCAAATGCCTAGAAGAACTGAGTAATTGCTCTCAGATTATTCAAGGGTTCCAGGCAAGCCCATGGTCGCAGCCGATGTTGAGAGGGTGTTGGGAGAATGCCAAGATGCAACCGGGACACGCGCGCGTGCTGTCCAGAGAGTTGGACTGGAATCTTATGGGACTTCAGATTTTCCCAATAGTTGTTATCTGAAAAGTCAACAAGTATGCCGACGGTGCGTCAGAATTCCGCAATTGCCGTTTGAAAATAGTACAAACCTATGGTTTTATTCCTAAGCATCTCGATTATTTCAAAAGCCATTGGGCTCAACAGTTAAGTTTTCACAATTTTATCGATAAACCGTAATGAATCCCCTAGGATTGCGAAGCAATGTCGTAGAAGTGCACTCACTGGTGACTCTAAATACTCCCGCAAATGGTCGATCAAGTGTGTATCTACTGAAATCACTTGCCTTTCCGATATTATATATGGCTTACTGGTGACAGCAGATTACGATGAAGCTATCGGGCACGTGACCTTTCACATGGCCCTGTTCAACGAAAATTGCGTAGGCGTTTGCCTGATGACTGTGAATTCACTTCTCAGTTGTCGCTCATGAAGCCAGCCTCGCTGTAGTTTGACGAGTATATAACTGTTATACAACAGCGTAAATATGACTGTAAAATCCTGCCAACGATTAACTCAAGGTTTTAGCTCTGTGGGGTGGAAAAATGTAGTGTTTTATACTCAAATATTGATAATGCGGAACTAAAGAGACAAACTAAATTTGGATGTCAATTTCATAAATTAATCGGAAATGAAGTCACGAAGCTGTCAAAAACAGGAGACAGAACTTAAATTCACAAGTTTTCAGGCCAGCTTCCACGCCCATTAGCCACCCCTCCTTCTCTTTAATTCGAGACCAGCCTGCCGCACAATATCCTCTGCTTGCTGTCTCCCCCGACCGGGTTCAATCCTCAGATTTAGATTGGGAGCGCTCGCCACCACATTCGCAACTGCCTCTTCGATGCTCTCGGAGGGAATCTGCGAAAGGTCCTCAAGCATTTCCATGGAGACGCTAGAAAGATCCACCTCATGAACTACGTGAATGGTTGGGCTTTTCGGATCCTTCTGAGGGGCTGGTTTAGTGGAACCGGCGTTGTTGGGGTTTGTTAAAAGCGCCGGGTCGTAGGCTGCCATTGCGGAGAGGAGTTTGGTGAGTTCCGGTTTAAAAGACTTTGGATAGAGATGGACCAGAAAAGCTGGGACGGCTTCACAGAGCGGAGGTGGCCATGGTTGTCCCTCAACGCCTGTCGAACTTGGAAGCCTTTCAAAGTGTAGATGCGTGGGCAGAAGAATCTGCAGGTTTCACAATATATAATGCTTACTCACTGGTTGATAGAAGCACTGAATAAAATTAGATGAGTTCTAAAATTTAACACAGTTGGTTTGCTATACTTTTGAAATATGACAAAAGCAAAACATTGGCTGTGATTAACACATCCACAGCCATCTACCTCACTGTTTTGACACTTACGTTGATGATAACTGGCATCGGACCAGCAGGAAAACTCAGATTTCCTGTTCCTTTAACGACCACTAGCTTCGGTTACTAAAATGACCCATAGATTAACTGCCGTTTATGTGATAAAAGGTGTGTTTGCATTCGGGTGCCTGAGCCGGTTTGAACGTGGATTAGTGGGGCTGTTGACTTGCCTTTTTCCTATCTATTCCTGCCATAACGTGTCGCTACATAGATGGCCCAACAAGAACGTGAAGTTGGCGCACTCGGAGAAGCGAACCAAGAAGCAGTTCTGTGTACCATAAATCCCTCCCACAGTTACCTTCTGTTTTTTTGCTACAACTTGGGATTTGGTCTGATCATGCCAATGCACTAACTACAAACGTTGCTTAGATGCTAAAGATTGGTGACCCCGACGTAAGCAAAGAAGCAACAGTTACGCACCAAATGCTTCAGCGTCTGCGGCGTCGAGAACAGCTGATGTTTTACGCCTTACCTCAGTGAACGCGAGAATGGAGCCCTCATATTTTACTTCTTCACTCGTTCTTCGCCCGTTGACTGTTAAAATCGCGATTTCCCTCAATGGCCGATACGGTGTGAAACCTGGGCCTGTGGTTGCCACAACGCGATAGTCCAACTGGGTGCGGGAGGATAAACGTTTTCCATGAACCAATCACCGGCGTGGCCGGCTGTGGGAGAAACGCCGTGGGAGAGGCAAGGCTCGGCAAGACAGTACAGCTCCAGCCGCAGTCAAATAAAAATGCCCAATTACACTTTCAGGCTACAAAATCTGTTGGTGTGTGCTTTTGCAGACCCAGAGCATTAACTTTATCAGTCTCGAGGTTCAATGTTAGGTACATTCAATGAAGTTAATACTGAGAATGTTTTGAGGTAGTTGTACCGACAACACGAAGGCTCCCCAGATCAGAAGTCAGGAAAGACAGAATTGATTTGGCCAGCTATCTACTGTGAAAAAGGAGCTCTGTTAGGCCCTAGGAAGTTGTGTAAGTTATTATCTGCTCTTGTATGTCTTAGTCCTGCATTCTGATAGGTGCTTTTGTCACCTGCAGCCAATCAGTGAATGAAGAACGTTGATTGGCCGATGCCACAGCGCGGGTGACCCCAGTCGCGTGCGTAAGCTTTTGAGCTAGTGACCACGCGAGCGGAAAGTCTCGAGCACGAGCATGAGGCATAAAAGAAGCCATGACAGTGATAAGTGCGGGAACGGACTACCACAGATGTGGCCCAATGGCGTTTTTAGGGATATCTGGCCCCGCCTAATATTAACATTCGACTTACTACTAACCATAAAATATAATTTAGGTTCACCGTTTATCCATGAGTCCGCTAGTTTAGATAAGATGCTTATGCAGTTATTGAGATGACATATAATGGAGCATTACGTAAGATTGGCATATTTCCAGCGTAGTTGTTAAGCAAGCGTGTATCTGCGGCTTGTTAAATTAAATCGCACTGCGTCCAAAAGTAAAAATGTTTGATAACCTCTTCGAATCCGTAGGAGACCGTTTAACTGTTTTTAGAAAACAGTCGATTGTAGCCTTTGGGATGCTGTTTGTAAACGACCAATTCGACGTAGATATCTTGGTTTTTTCAAGAAGCATAATCATTTAATATGCCAAAGACGTCGCGTTGGAGTTTCCGAGTCAGGGAGAAGTGAATTTATAGTCAAATCACAATTATATTTACTAAACACATCCTTATAAGCCTACATAATTTACTGTAGTAGGACGTTTTGTATAGTAAATCCAAGCCTGCAGCAGGATCTTCAAAGTTAACTTTACACGAAGAACCTCTAAAATACTGCTATTCATTTCAGACACACACCGGCTGACTGCAGCCGCTTTGCTTAAACTGTATCGCCTTCGTTTCTAAATTTTTATGGATAAATTAAATGCACAAAACGATTTCTTACCATTCCTTAAAATTCTAAAAAAAAACAGACGCATATCTAGGCAAATTCAGATAGCGAACTCACCCCGGTCCACTATGATGGCCGCTAGTGGAAATACTGCACAACACCAGCTGATAAAATCGATATTTTAAACGTCGCTTTTGCGACCACGTGCGTGAGGAAAAGTTGTGTCCACACGCCTTCCATGTGGCAAAAAAATATTCAAAAACAATCCATTCCTTAAAATTGAAACATTGTTTACCGGAAGAAATTTGAACAAGGCAAAGATCACGAGTCGGGCAGAATTTAATGACGTCGACACTTAATTGGACAGTTACTTCTATTATTAATAGGCAACGGCCGTTCGCAGCTGATTGAGAGGTCACGAAATTTCATGACGTAATCAAATTCTGCCCAACTCGTGATCTTTGCCTTGTTAAAATTCCTTAAAATGCCAAAAAACGCAAATCCAGACAAATTTAGATAGCGAACTCACCCAAGTCCACTACGGTGGCCGCTTGTGGAAATACTGCACAGTTGCATCTGATAAAAATCGGTATTTTAAACGTCACTTTTGCGACCGCGTGCGTGAGGAGAAGTTGTGTCCACAAGCCTTCCGTGTGGCAAAAAATATTCGAAAACAATCCTTGTACCGTAGTCGCCGGTTATTAAGCCCACGGTTAATAAGCCCAGCCGCGTATTAAGCCCAAATCAGCTTGGGACGGAATTTTACATAGCAAAATCCGCCGGCTAATAAGCCCAGTCGCCGGCTTTAAAGCCCAGTTTGCAGATGAGAGCTGCACTCTACACTTTGCAACGCGGTCTAGAGGGATCAGATTTCACAAAATTCGACAATTTCTGGTGCTTGGAGAAGGACATCAGTGAAGTTTCTTCCAAAACAACTGACACTAGACCACTTTTTTTAAACGTGTCGCAAATATTTTTTGTTTGTTTTTGTTTTTACTTAAAATACAGATAAACAGCATTCTTTTCTTGTACATAACCAAGCTCTACACATAATACAGTACGTACGTAATATATAGTGCCTATCCTGCGTTTGCTAATCAAGAACTAGGACTCTCCGGTTAGTGCGCCCGCCGCTTACTAAGCCTAATTTGGTCTGGACCCGAGGTGGGCTCAATAACCGGTGACTACTGTACTAGTATTGCAGACGTACAAAAAGACAATTGCGTGATCTTGTTTGCGTCAGTTAGCTAGCAGTATAATAACTACCCAAGTCAGGTTGTTTATAAGGTGGGACTATGTTACATCCACAAGTTAATAGTAATAATTCAGGTTTTCGTTACTGAACGCTCACTGACATCAATTGCCTCGTTCTGCTTTGGGCCTGACTCTCGAGCTTAGTCAGCAGGCGCGTAAAGGTTGAAAGAGTAAGCCGGTGAACATTTCCGGCAGAGACAAGGAAGACTGGAATATGGCCGTTTCTGCCTCATTAGCCATCCTCAGTTAGTCATACCCAACCCCAGATTGTGCACCACCCGAGGCTCGAAACAGCGACCTGTTGATCCGAAGTCCACTGCTCTAAATATTGAGCCAGGTTTTTTAGGTGACAGTCTTCAGGGCAGTGCCGCAATCGCTCAAAGCAGTTACCTCAAATCAGTGGAGAAATCCACGGATATCATACTGTAAAAGTACGCCCTATGATTTGAAAAAACACCTCTTGGTTTAAGTGGATGTATCAATTTCGCTTTGCTTCGTTGTTTCCCTTACAGCCCTTTATAGGCTCTGCTAGCGATCAAGCAAGGTAACGTAAGATATATTTTCGAACTCCATGGCCATCTTCACAGGGGATGTAATCATCTCACTGGACGCCATGTGAAAAATGTGGAAGGAAGAAAATTTATAGCCGTAGTACTCTGAGGCTGTGCTCGTAGGGGAATTAACTTGAGTAATCATTTCGCTACAACGCTGACACCTGCGCACACCTTTGAAAATTAGAAATATTTTTCTCCCTACTTATAAATACTACTCGAATAGAATTGGTTGTGTGTTTACATGTAAATAAACCTTCCTTGGTAGTAGTAGTAGTAGTGACGCAAGTGGTGGCATGCGTAGACTTACAATAAATTTTCCGTTCTGGTCTATCGGTTAAACCGCACTCTGAATAATATCTTTTAATGCGGCACTTTTAATTTTACATAACTCTAAAGTTCTGTTATGGCTATCAATTTTGACTTTATGGAGTCATTTGTAAACCAATCGGTTTGTAGAAGTTTCTAAACAAGCTAACGCACTTATCTACCGAAGAACAGTAAACTAGCAAGCACGGAGGCTCAGGTTAAGCTGCCTTATCGTTTCAAAAACCACACAGAAAATGCAGCCTGACTCCCTCATACAACCCTAACTGGGCGTTAGCGTGGCAGTAAAAAAGGGCCTTTCTCGTTGCCTTCAACCTCCATGGATTACAAAATTGCATGGAGGTCCTAGTCGAAAGTTACCTCACAAAGCGCAGGCAGCTCGATATAGCTGAGGCGGCAGTGATGGTGAGGATGATTTTCGACCTCGGAGGGAGCTCATCAGAGGAGACATGTAAAGGCTGAGTTATCTTTCTATGGAGGCGACCGTGTCACTGTGCTCATGGCGAATTAGGTAAGAGGTTGAGGTTTTGAAATGATACACTACGAGGGTTTTTTACAATTCCAGGACTGCGCAAAAGCCGTCGAGTCTGCGATGTCGATTCTATACCTCTTTAAACATGCTTTATCTGCCTTCGATGATGACTACCTCGCGGCAGCAAATGGAGTCTGCTATGCATGCAGAGGCAGGGCCGAGAAAGACCTAGACATCATCAGAGCGGTCCAAAGGCGTGCAGCCAAAATTTTCTTCGGAAAAGGCTCACTACCCACTGAAAAATAGTTGTCTAATCTCAGCTATAGACAGCTGCGGGGAGAACTGATACGAACATTAAACATCTTACGTGCTCAAGACTTTTTTTCCGAAGATGTCTTTGCGTTATCAACAGCAACAATCTTGACAGGTCCTCCTCTAAAATTACTTGTGATTGGGGCCAGGCTGAACACTTGGAAGTTCTTTTTCGCCAACAGAGTTGTCTAACATTGGAGTGCTCTGTCACTGGATGCCGTTGTGTGGGAATCGTTAGAGGTCTTTAAGCGGAAGCTGGACCAATATATTAGTGCGCTATACCGTACCGCCTGACGGCTTTCATGCTGACGTCCGAAAATTGTAATTATCTGCTATGATGTTGTTTTACAGAATAATTTTTTCATGTTCTGCGATCTACAATGCCATTCCACTAATGCGAGAGGCCGAAAAGTTACAAAAATTATACTACCTGCTATATCCTAGTAAGACTTGTATTACAAATACAATACCTTACAATACCACCCGAACGATGTCATTCCGAACGCCTTCAAAAACTCTAAATATTTTAGTAAGCACAATCTATCGCTTATGCCTCCTCATCACCGTACGCAGGCCAAGGTCTCCGCGGTCTGCCTTATACGAACAGTGACGATCTCGTCAATAATCATATCGACCAATGCAAGCGAACATGCGAGTCCCAGCAAGTAATTGAGAAGAAGTCGACTCGATCGCTGGGACAATACTTTATTCGCCTGATGTTTCGATATCCGTCGCGGATTCGTCATCAGGCGAATAAAAGTATTGTCCCAGCGATCGAGTCGCCTTCCCCTCAGTTACATTTACTACACCTAGCAATCATGGTCTTCACGTCCCCTAAAACTACTGCCCTGCTTCGACCCGCAATGGACTGACGACGATCTTGGTGGCTGCTTCTGTCTTCGCGACCTTGTTGGTAGATTCTGCAATCAGCGGGGGAGTATATGGCGGCACCGTCCGAACTTCGGTGATGATCCCCGTGACCTATGTAATGCCTTCCCCGTATCGACCCAACCCCCTCCCCTCATGAGGGTCAGATTTTTTTTCTCCTAAAAAATCCCAAGGAGTTCTTTTTTCCCTGTCTTCTCTTTGTTTTCCTTTTGTTGCAGTTCATTGGCTCGTGTAATTTGGCATCGCCAATAGACTAGGTTACTCATGTACATAAATGGGGAGTTAGAATGTACACACCAATATTTCCCCGAAATAAACTGAACTGGACTGCAGTTAATAGCATTTTGACGTAAATGCCTATAGCCCAGTACCGAAAGGGTTCGAAACAGAACTTTACTTAAAAGTTAAACCTCAAGCGGAACAGAATTCGCATTCTGCGCGCACAGTGACGCAAACTGAAATTTTCAACTCCTTAAAAGAGACCTTTTTACTGCTCGCTGAACAAATATCAAAATTCTCCACGTCCCGTCTCTAGCAAAAATCCTGCACATCCTACGAATGATTGTTTCTCTCTTTCTTAATCTGAACCGCGTGTCTGTGTTCCCTTCTTCCCCCAAATGCTGGCCGCTCTCCCCCTGTTGACCCGTGAAACGGATTGCACACGACTGTCCAAAATAGCCCCTAGCAAAGCGGCACTTGAATACGTCAGCTCCCCTTCGCGGACCTCTACAGGAAAGCGGGCTAGGACTAGCAGCTATCGTGCTTGACTGACCTGAACACCGCTTGACCCAGTATTTCCTTCGCGTGCAATAGAGCAGCGACTGCGGTGAGGGCCACTTCAACACCCTCTGCCACTGACACCCTGCACACGAACCCCTCCATTTCGCGCACTGTTTCAGACCAATCGGGTGCCACGTGAAGTGCTTCCTGAAATCACATAAAAATAATGGTCGCCTCCTCCCTCAGGAACATGCACACACTCTCCCAAACCTCGTTTCGCCCAGCATGGCGATGGTGTACTTGTGCTGTTCCACTTTCAGACGATTTGGCCAACTCCCTTCCATCTTGACTGGTTTTATCCATTGCTGAGGTATGCACTTCGTTTATCCTTAATTGTTTGTTTACCAGTACCAAACGGCCTTAATAATTGTTATCGTTGGGTTTTGCAGTACGCGTGCCTGGTGAATAAAGAGTCAGAAAAATCAAGAAGGTGGAAACAGACCTCTTTTGCCTATCGACAGTTACCCCGTCGATTTCGACTACGGGCACCGCGTGAACCAACAAGCCACAGCGAACGCTGAGGCAGGCCGAAGCAGACACTGAGGCGAGCTGGGCAAGCAACACGAAAGCTACAGCAGGCAGAAGCAACGCAGCGAACTACCGCAAACGAAACAGGAGTTAAAGCAGACTTTCAGAGAATCTGCCCACTCGCTCGCCACTCCCACCTCCGTTTCCGGTGTACGGCTTCGCCTATCATGGTCAGTTAGAACAGCGTTTAAGGATGCAAAGGGTCTTCACCGTTTTGCGAGGTGATCTGGCACCACGTCCGAGAACTGCATCCACCAACTTGAAGTGTCGAAAGAAGTAATCGGTGAAGAAGTTGACGAGCATCAGCATGGAATCCACCGACAGGAGGGAGAACAGGCCACCCAGGCGGAACTTCTCCAAGGTCGCCTGCACTGGTGCAGGCTCCGGTGACGCCCCACCCTCGCAGCCGAGGGCTCGAGCTAAGAGCAGATAACAGATGGCCTTCGCGCTGATTGGCTGCTCCGCTTCACTCCCAGCATCGGCAGGTAGCGCGTGGAGACAGTCGAGCAGGGCATGACTGAGGAGCATTGCTGAACCAAGGTAGAAACAGGCTGGCAGAGGGGGCTGGGTCGGGCTGTGAGCGGCCTCGCCTGATGCTTTTGCCGACCCACTTAGGCTCAACTTGTGCATGGCGTCGGACGCGCTGGGGTACTGGCTAGCTGGTATCCAACGCTTCAGTGTCCACCATCCAACCTGCACAAAGAAATCCAGCAGGCTGGCATCCCAAAGATTCACGGTAGGCGAAAAGATGTCCTTTTCCTCCTCCGTCCCCTTCTCATTCTCAACTGTAAGGGAAAAAACAGCAGGTCCATTCATCATGATTGCTGAATTTCTTCAGTTCAGTCAATTACATGCTTGCAGGCGAAAAGCTGGCAACCGTTGGTTACTCGAGAGAGTAATAGTACGTGGCTACTCATTCATCACTAGTAGTACAATAACTATAGTAATATTTGTATGGCTGAAGTGATCCACACGGAAACAGGAAACATGATGATAGCAATTAAGACGATTATTGTAGGGCAACTAAAGGGCTGCACATTTTTTTTCACTCGGTTGGTCTATTCATGCACAATATATTTATTATTTGCTTGAACACCGATCTACCTCTCAGGATGTGCCCATCCTGCGTTGGTGCTTTTGCGACTCTGTTCAACCGATTGTGATGCGCAAAGCTACTGCTAATTGATATGTTACTAGCTAAGTGTCAGTAGCACATTATTTATGCTTTTGTATCCGGCAGAGACAGGCACCTTATTTATTTATTATAAGTCTAAGTTACAATTATTCCGATCGAACGGACATCCGACGAGTTTCCAGAAAAACTACCTCCGGCGTCAGAGGCGATCAGTAGATCGGGCCTCTAACGCAAAAAGCGTACAGTGGAAATTTTATTCTGTACCCTACATGAAAGGACTTTCTGAATTGATCGCCCCTAAATTAAATCGGCTCGGTATCAGCATCGCTCACAAGCCGGCCTCCTACCTGAGAGCAGCTCTATCTCGCGTTTAAGACAACATACAAAAAGAGCATCAAACCAATGCAACTTTTCGCTTCCCATGTGCTGATTGCCCTAGTGTCATAGGCCATACAGGTCGGAAATTCGAGAACCGCATCAATGAATATAAGCTGGCCATCCGAAGACGTGACCCATTGTGCACGCTAGTGATAATGACCACGGCTGAGGTCGCGACTTTTCTCCGTCTCCCAACCGCACCCAGTTTGGACTCCGGTGGAGACTCTTGATTCAACAATGGCTACTAACCAAACAACCATGGCTTCAATTGGGACGGAACTGAAGTGATCGCTACGGCTAATACTAAGCAAGTACGAAAATTTTCTCGAAGTTTGACACTCCGGCACAAACAGCATCAACAGGCCTGCGAAGCCTGATTCACATCACGTAGGTTTGCGCGCATGATGCATTTACTTGCGCCCCGCCTGAAACAACAACAGTCTACCCATGCTCGATCAAGGAGAACTTCATTGTTTCTGCCTCTTCCCAGGCACGTGATCCACATCCGCTCTCACTTCAGCGTCTATCGCAGCAGGATTCGCGTCACCCAACCCCCCCCCCTTTTTTGACACCCCACCCCTGTTCGATGCAACCTCTGCCCCCAAACCTTCGAGTGCGACAATCCAATCTCTCACTTTCATTCAGTCTGACAGAGAGCTACTGTCACCAACTCAAAAAATCAACGAGTAAATTTCCATTTTCCGGCGAGCCTTCTTTCTTTATAAGTCCATGTGTTTGAAATTTTAATGAAAGTTTGTGTTACCCTGACAAAAGCAATTCCAGGTTAGGTTTGCACTATGAAGTGAAAACAAGGGTCCATGATCCCAATTTTCCCACTTTTATAAATGTCCATCACTGAAGTACCACAATTAAACGCTTTTAAAAGGGGTAACTTGTTCAAGAAAGTGTTTTGCTTGATCTTAGACACATTCATGACCGACTTTTGCTGTGAACATAAGTTTTCCCGACGACGAAGTCTTAACTTCCGTAAAGGCTTTCGAGAAATACCTTAACGGGAAGGCTTTTAGAAAAATAGAACAGAATCTACATTTATGGACAACCCATAAGAAGTGCTAGAAATCATGGATTATTCGCTGTTTATTTTCGTCGATATTCTGAAAATGATGGTATTTAAACATCCAAAATACCGACAAAGACATGTCACAGATAAAAAGTGTTCCAAATTTACACGAATGCTAGGCTTATGCTTACAACTGGTTTTCTTGAAATGGTTTTTAAGGCTATGCTGAAAATGTAGGTTGTTAACTAAAGTTACATTATACCGATGCCTGAAGGATATTGAAGAGCTGATTTATTTGCTTAACTTTTGCATGAACAGGCTTTCTGTATATTTAAAACGTAAGTTTACTCAGTTACAATGAATTTTTATGCTTTCCGAACGCTCTGGTTTTTAAAAAAAATCAGCATTTCGAAACAGCGCAATACTACTTTAATATTTCTTTTATTTATCAACTCGCTTAAAACTTTTCATCATTCTTTCAAACTTTTTCCCATTTTATGTAGGTTTGCGAGTAATTATAAACCTTTCCTTACATGGATCACGTACTGTGTACTGTTATGGGTAGAAGACAAAAAAAGTTCTCTGGGACCACTGGGTTACTCAGCATTGCAGACAACCTTTATATAAATAATTGCCTGAATTGAAAGCAAAATGGCAAGAGAGGCAATCGAACGCTAACGCTAATCCAATGCTAATTCGAGTAATAGAAGTATCGAACTGTCAGTACAATACGAGGCTGTCAGGATGAGGCACAAACCAAACAAAAAACGGAAACCAGACCAGTGAAAAGTGAACGGGACAGACCTAGTTAAATTATGTATTGACCTTTTTAGTCTTTCTCCGATGATGTGCTCAAGTACGAGTGTGAAACATCACATGAATAAATAATCCTCCCCAGAGATCGCCTTACCTTCTCATTCTATCTCAACACCTGGGGTCAGCTGTTCATGGCTGGCTAATGACGGCTAATGAGCCAGAACTGGCTATTTCTGTCTTCCTTCTTTTTTTCGATTGTGTATTTCTTTCTCTAGAATACGCTAGCTGTTGAGCAGCAGCTCGCGGGGCTCGAGAGCACAACGGGAAGAGTGAGTTTCACAACTGATCTGTGGGCACATCTCAAGAAATAAAAGCTGAAGTTGAAAACTTTCTTGAAGATAGATGCGTTCTTAGGTATACCTCCGACGTTGGTTCTCCAAGTCGTCCTTAGACGCAGCTTAAAGTAAAGGTGTCACAAAACAGCTAACATCACGGGTTCGTGAGAGAAATCGATAATGACGTTGCCGTGTGTCCCAGCCCTTTCGAACTGGCTCGCGTTTGGCTCCCAGTTCTGCCCGATACTTTTGGACGTGGCATCTAACTCTATGTGTCGGTTGACGCGTGATTTGTCTGAGTGCATGAGCTAAAGAGATTCTTAGCAACAGACAGCGACAAAACAAGTCTTGTCCCACGCAAAGGTATGTCCAGTTTCCATGGGATCATGTAGTTCAATTCATTTTTATCCAAATAGTAAACCCAATCTTTATGTGTCCCTGTTGGGTACGCTATGTCATCATTGATTTATGGCCCACTCGAATTTAATGCTGCCTCAGGTGCTTCTCAAAGATTTCAGACACCTTTCTGAGGAAAGGAAGGCTTCACAAGATATAGGGCTTGGGGGATGGATTGCAAATGTCTGAGTAATTTTTTCGTTGACTCAAGCACGAAGTCCTCAGAATACTTCTTTTGAGAAAATGATTCGATCTGGTAGCCTTCGTTATCCGAAAAGTGTGTTCTTGTTCGATTTCCAACAGCACTTTCCCGAAGAACAATTTGGCTTCGAGGTATACATATATATAGGCTGTCTGAAATTAGACAGGACTTGTTATGGTGTCGCAAGATAGTTTCAAAGAGAAAAATATTGAAAGTTGATTAAATATATCCTTGTCGTTGGCATCCAAGTGCATAAGTAGTGGAATTTCTCCTTCTCAGCTTGATTACACGTGACTATGTCAAGCTAGAGTTTCTGTGATTACTAGTACTTGTTAACCGTTAAAAATTAGGTTTGATTCCTGATGGTCTGTGCCGTTCTAGGCAACCAGATATCACTTACATATTCCGAAAATTTGCTTTTGTCTTTGAAGATAAATTCCAGTAAATATTCCCAAACCTGATCAACAAAAACCTATTATTTCGTCTTCCTTTGTTCCATTTCTAACTATTTTTTATTTTAAACGATGACGTTTCCGTTCAACGTAAACTAGCATCGATATATTATGCACCCGAAATTACGCTGTCGCGTGTGTCTCTCTGTTCAATTAAACGGACTTTGCAAGGAGTAAGCATTGGTTTTAGAAATAAAATTTGAATGTAAATTTCATTAATCTTGTTCATTGCGAAATATTAGCCACTCAGGTGCACCGAGAAAAAGCCATGGCTTCAAAACGAATTGATAGTAAGGTAACGTATGTTTACCTTCGCTCTTAAGCACCTTCCGTATTTTTGAACTTCCGACCACTTTGGTGATTATCTTCACAACTGCAGAGGGTTTCTCTTGGTGTGTACTAAGAAGCGTATTGCAATCCTCGTGGCCGATAAACTGATGGACAATTTCGTGCACAACTTCAGTAAATCCCTCTTTTCTGCTAATCTGAAAAATAAAATGAGATGACTTGACTTAGCAGCATCAGCACTGATAGCAATTTGCCGGAGCATTTGCACCGTCAGCGCGTACGTATAGGAGAGCAAAATACAGGCCAATACAATGGGGCAACTAGCACGGGAACTAGAAGCATCACCTTTTGCACGCACTGCTAAGCCAGTGCTTGCAGGGATGTTGAAATATAACACCCCGACCAGCATTAGCTCCAAACTGCCCCGTGAGAATCTGGGGCTGAGGACAATTATGGACGAATTTTGTTTTCCGTAAAACTTTTTCAAATTTATTTTCTGTCCAAAAATACCAATAACCACTATTTTGCCTGTTCTCCTTTGACAAAACAGTCAAATCGGTGGAATATGCGAAAAAAGGGTGCCATGCTATGGAAATATTTTCCGGAGGCGGGCAACGAGTGTTTAAATCCCCGTCCTCTAGCCCCTGAATTAGACGGGGCTCGAGGACGGGGCTGTGTGCTGGCAGGGATATCAAGAGCTATGGGCATATTTGCACGTTTACTGTTCTCTTCTCTTTTACACATTACGGCTGCCCATATGGACACTATTCAAAAATCTTACAATACAACAGCTCTTAGCAACTGAATGGTGGACAGTGAACAGCGACAGTGATCGTATATTTAAATAAACACATCAGTCACTGCACTTTTTTTCTGCTACAGCTTCATTCTTATAGATAGCATTCCCCCTTTTAACCCTTCCCCTTTTTTCGGTTGTCTTGTAGTAAATTAGGTCTGACGACGAACCCCAACGACAGAAATTTTCATAAACAAGACGCTCACCGGCGACCTACAGGGATTTTTTTACCATTAAATGGGGACACCCTCCATGTATCTTCCCCCTCTGTAAGCTACATATTCCCGTTACTTACTGCTGTTGTAGGAGCCGAGTATGACAGTGTCCTCCGGTTACTCACCCTTCATCGTTATGGGGTTTATTTGTTAATTTCTTGCATATATTTTACAGTTGAAAATGCATTTTTACATACCATCCCAAGGTCATTAAAATATTCAAAAAACTGTTGTTTATTGTAACTGCTATTTGGGTAATTTAAACTGCTTTCCAAATGGTGCTGGAATTCGCGAACGGTGGGAGAGCCACGAGCACCCAATTAGAAACCACCAAAATCTTTGAACTTTGCAACAAAAACTTAAGCAGCTATTATTTCGATCATTAACAACGTTTAGCCAGTCCGGAAATTTCTCATGGATATGGTTGGTAGACGTTTAGCTCTACTATTTCTCATCACCGTCCATTATTGGCTATTTCAAATCTGCGTGCCTTGTATATCGAAACCTATTTATTTTTAAAATTTTCTTTCGTTAGACTATACGGAGAAAGTAAACAACCTTAAATCCTCAGAATTTATCTTAAAACTGAATGGGTGTATTTAAATGCACGTAGCCAGTTGGCAAAAAGCGGCCGCTTATTATCACCAACAACAAATAAATATCGATCTCGTAGACAAGTTCGGCCTTGTAATTGTTTGTTTTTTGCAAAGAAATTACCCTGGTGATGAGCTGGGTAGACAGGATCGTAAATTAACTAATATTATTTCTTTGCGAAAATTCCCATTGAAAATTTCAGAAGATAAATTGGCGAACATACGTTTGTTTTCAATAAACTCTCGGCACGCCTTTACATTTATATGGCATTAATAAACAATGGTGGTTGGTGGACAGATGCAGTGTTCTCGTTGTCACGGTGGGGAGAAGGGGGTGAGGGGGGGAAGTTGGGGTATTGAGATCAGAGTGTCAATGTCTAGACGGCCCGGCGTCCAGGACCGCCGATAAGATGTGCATGGCTGGACTTGGGACTTAGTCATCTCTGCGGGGGCCCGTTTCCGAGGCCTGTGGTCCGCTGTGGCTGGCCGTGTTACCTAGTTTCGCCCAATTTCCAATTTCTCAAGATCTTATTCGTCTTTAATTTAAAATTTTTTGGGATGCCTGCCTGCCTGCCGACACGACAACGAGCCCGTAGCGTAATTTTTAGAGCATTTGACTGTTAAATAGCAAGGTTGAGGGTTAAGCCTCGAGTGTGGTATCAATTTTAGGGCAATATTTAGGTTGATTATGACAAACTGATGACTACAAATGAACCACAAAGGGTCGTCTTGGTCTCCCTTGTGTTTTTCAGAATGTCCTTCTGCATATATTTATATATTTGGGGTGACTTAGGTACGCTCATGTATGCGCGAGATCCGCCGTTTGCAGGTCATGCCGCAGCAATTGGGTGGATGTGTGGTTGGGGTCAGAATGTCTGCCCCAATAGGTAACTTTTCAAGACATCCCTATGACAGAATGTTGCACCCTCAGACTTATTTTAAGTTACACCAATAATTTGGATCATTCATCCCCTACCGAAAGAATTGCAGCCAACGCTGCTCATATATGTGGCTCTATTTGTTGAAATTTCTATCGATTTCAAATTAAATATATTAAAATGCATTTTGCTATAAAACGCGTACATCTGACACTCCCATATACTTCATACTTGAAAAAATGCCAGTTAGTTAAGCTAAAATTCCTATGGTTTCAGGGATGAGAAGCTGTACCAGGACGAAATTTGGGTTTCCAGAATAAAACTTATGGCGAATGTATCCGGGGCTGCCTCGTCCGCATCTCCGTACATTCTGGCGCCATGTGATGTCAGGGTGGATTCTGTCGTCTTTTCCGGCAATAATAGTTCAAGTCACCCCTAGATTCAAAGTCGTTCCTTTGTTGGTTGTCCATGCGACCTATGAAATATATAATTATACCTTCTCTCATTTCATCAACTTCTAGATGCTCTCTCTTCTTCGCTGTCAGCTATAGCTTTCTTTGAAATAATCTACCAATCGATACTAGATTTTCAAGTATTTTATCTGCTCCCAAGCGAGAATTAAATAGTCATTGTAATACTGATTGGAATACTTTTTTATTTTTCTCGTCCTCTCGTAGCAGCTTCCTCAATGACACCAAGATTGCTCATCTGCCTTACGAAGATAGGTTGATTGAAGTTGATTTATTTCCTCTTTTTTTACAAGCAACTCCGCGGTTATCTTCAAACTTACCGAATTGTAAGAGCCCGGGAGTGTGCCCTAGAATTTGATTAATTTTTCGAATCGACTCGGACGGATAATCGAACCGATCAGCCCTTGAAACTGCAGAAGAAGCCAGGCTATATGGACGTTCGACGGAATGCCTTCTTACATACGGTCATCGGAGCAAGGAATGGACTCCCTGGTAAGGTAGTCCTTGCAGATACTGTTGACAAATTTAAGCGCAAACTGGATTCTGATTTGCTAAGAAACTGTGATACATATTCTGAACATAATGTCAGTAGCTGCAGTTTGCAACTGGCTCACGTATATCGCTGATGTTATGTAGTATTATTAAGGTTGAACTCTGCTGCGATTTCTGCATAGGAATAGGTAGCTCAAAGGCGAAAGCCTTCTTCCATTAATAAAGTGACTTGAAAGACCATCGTACATTTCGGAGATCGTCTCGTAATTTACCCTTCAGTCGAATAATCGAAGTCATATCGACCTGCATAAGTTAAATCACTCTAGTTTTGTTTTATAGGTAGCCATTCTCAAAATTACACTATGATTACTGAAATGCGGAGGGCTCGTGTCCATTATCGGTTTTCCCTGAATTCTTATGTGAATCAGCTCATCTGGGCACATTATATTGACATCTTTGGACTAAGTTGCTGGGCTACCTTAGTAGTTTCATCCTACGCTTAAAAAAAGCTTACTCTGCTCGTCAATAGTTACTCATGGAGCATTTTGTCTTATGCATATATTTCGAATGTTGAGCTCCCTGAACTCTTACTTATACTTTCATTGCAGGAATTTTGTCGCTGCTCCTTTCTAAATTCACCACTTTTTCAAAAGTTTCTTAGTTATTGTCTTAAACAGCATGTAAGGTAAAAGTCTAAAATGTCAATGGCCGTAAAAACTTTTGCGTACTCTGTACAGTGGAATCCCAGGTGACGAGCATTTCAGGTAACGAGCGAGCCAATTGCAAAAAAATGTGTTTCGATTTACGAGCTTCCGCTCAGCTTACGAGTTATTATAGCGTATTTAAACTTTTGAATGGCACAACCTTCAATCCTTTCTGTATAATAAGGCAGCTTGAGCACTTTCAGTGCGCCAGTCCTCGAGATGTGTTTTTATTTCTTCCTATGGCACGCACAGTGAAGTACCGGAAATTCTTTTCGGTAAACGCCATATCAATCTGGAATAAGCTGCCCAGAATTATTCAAACCCAGCAAAGCTACCCTATGTTTAAGAGACCTATCACTAGTTTTCTACATTCCGGACAACTTTCACGAATTTTGGGTGCTGACTCGGTGGAATCTCTCTTTCACTCTGATAGCGTTCGTGAACTTTGAACCCTGCCAGGCCTCATGCTGATGATAATGCTGCCGAAGCTGCAACCCGCAATCTGCTAATCCTTCAGCCGACAGCGCGCAACTTTTGCGGACAAACATTGAAGGAATACTGAGAACACTGTGTTCTTGTGCCAACCCTCCCCGTCCCGAACTAATGTCCCTAAACGATATACAACTTTTTTCATGCTGATGTGTCAACTCAGTTTACAACTGTACATCTATTCCGCTTGTATCGTTCCTTTGAAGTCAGTTTTTTACTTGAAACAAACTCACTATTTCGCCCAGCATTGACAAAACACAAAAATGAAACAAACCAATACTGGCTGCAAAAGAGGGAGTTTGTTTTAAGTTTTTTCCTGTCTTCAGGGTTTTGGAAGTCGCCCAGGAGGTGCTTTACCAACTCTTAAAAATTACCTGTAAACCGGCATAATGTAGGTGCCTATGTCCACCATTAAGACTTGCTCCAAGGGCGTGGGTCCTTGGTCTTCTGCAGCCAATCAACGAACAAATTCACTTTGATTGGCTACGAACTGTCTACATGGCTGGCGCCAAAGCTTGCCCCTTAGACAGTGCCACTCTTCTCTTTCCAGTTTACTACTCTTGAACGAGCAATAAACTTGCGCACTGGACAAAAATGGTAAAGTTGACGTAATCTACACTTATTTCAGCAAGGCGCTTGACAGCTTCCTACACAAATGACTACCCTAGCAATTTGCTGAATTTAGAATAAGAGGAAAACTACGACATGGAATGCATATTTTCTTGCAGGGGATCGCAACCTTTTTGCTTTGTTGCCTTGTAGTGAACTCACATTCCTATTCTAATTGGCTTCAGCGACACTTGTTCTCGGGTCATTGCTCTTTGTAGTTTACATCAACGGCTGTGACGACCACCTGGGTTGCAGTGCCATTAGGTTTGTTGAGTATATTAAACTATGGAGAGTCATCAGCGCTGACGGCGATACTCATGCACTCTCAACTGACTTAGCAGCTTATTTTCTTGTTGGCTGTTAAACTTCAACGTTGGTAATCGTGCAATCCTAAGATTCCATGCCAGAAAAACCAGCGAAAAGGAGGATAAATTCCAATAACGTGCCTGTGCGCAGTCCCTTTAAAATGCTGAGCAACAAAAGGAGCTCGATGTTCTTATAACCTCCTCCTATAAACCATATTCATGGTTTTTAAAGACAGCTATACGCGTGAGGAAGTTGTTATTTGTGCTAAGACTGGTATTAATAAGAGCTTTTCGGAAAAACGTGCAGGCATTTTATTTTATATCATTTGGAGTATTCCGCAGAAAAAGGATTATCCATAGCTGAAACGCGAAGATGGTCAAGAACTTGGTCAAGAATTTTGGTCCCCTGTCTTATAAAGTTAGACTGGGTGAACTTAATTTGATTCCTCACAATTACGGGCATGCCATTACGGTGTGAAATCATTAAGAGTTACATAATTTTCAGTGGCCATGAGTTTGTGCTAGCTTTTGATGACTGCAGACAAAGTTGGCCCATGCTTACGTCCAACAGAACGCCTTCCCGTAATCGGTATTTAAAATATGGACCGGACTCCCTGAAACATTTAAACGCAAACTAGGTACTCTGTTGCTGAGAAGCGACTACATATAACGAAGATTGTGTCTTTGGTAGCAGGATGCGCTTTGAATTGAACCATAGATCCAACAGAGTTGTTTGAGTATGTCAAGGGGACTTTTTAGATGGATCCGAGAGTAGGGTGGTGTAATGGTCTGTTGGTGCCCTTCCGTTGACATCACTCCCGTCACTACTGTTATCGTAGCGTGCCGCAAGTCCCCTACCGTCGGCACTTTCACGGCCCTCACTCGCATATGCCGACAACGCTGCACTTCCCACCGTTATCTTACTAATATTTTGTGTCCACCCCCCACTCCAAATGGATCGCTTGTATAGTATATTACCATCCTTGTGCAGCGTTGCTCTTCCACTTTTACGATTTAACTATTATTTTACTGTAAATACCCTATATAGAATTGACCGCTCTTAAGCTGTCCATGTCAGTGACAAGCAGTCGGCTAAGGTTGTGGTTGAGAGTGATGTTCCCCAAGGCTCTGTTCTCGGCCCTACGTTGTTCATTATTTAGGTCAAAGATTGTGCCAGGAAACCGGATTTTGATATAGTCCTGTTTGCCGATGATATAAAACTTTGGCGCATAATTCGAACTGCAGCTTATGAAGATCATTCGCAGGCAAACCTTAACTGACTGCAAAGCTGGTCAAATGACTGACTCTTCTCGTTCAATGAGAGCAAGTGTAAGATTATGCGAAACGGCAGAGGCAGTTCTTCCAACTTCACACTTTACTGACTTAATAGCAAATCACTGCAGGAAATGGACGCCCAGAAGGACTTGGGAGTCTGGAGTACGCTCTCGCTCAAACCCTCCCTACACTGTGCAAAGGCAGCCAATTCCGCGATAACGGTTCTCCACGTTTGATGACGACTGTTTTGCTAAATTTTTCCGGAACTTTGTAAAACCACAACTGGAGTCCGCTATTCATACTTGGAAACCCTAGGCCGTGAAAGACCTCAACATATCCGAAAAGGTCCAAAGGTATGCAACCAAACTTGTCACTGGACAGGGATCACTAGCCTATGATACACGGCTGTGTGAACTGAGTCTTTTTTGAGCTATAGACAGCTATGCGGACACTTGACACTAATCACAGCTTAAGTGCTCAAGGCTCCTGTCTTGTATCGGAAGAATTTTTAGTTACCAACAACAGCGAACTTCACAGGACATTCCCTCAAATTAGCTGTGGCTGGGGTCAGGTTGAGCACTTCTTATTTCCTTTTTTCCAACAAAATGGTCGACACTTGCTCTGCCTCTGCATGTCGTTGTGCTGGAAGCCTTAGAAGTTTGTAACCGGACGCTGGCCCACTTTACTAGTGTGCGCTACAATAGCACATGACCACTTTCCTCGTGACATCTGAAAATTATAGTTAGCATATAACTAGGTGTATTATAGTAACGTATGTTTACTGAATAGTATATTATATTACGCCTGGATATACTGGGTGGATGCAGGGAATATTGTGGGGAAATTCACAGATTTAGTCTCTTCGTATGGCGGCAGAGTCCGATGTTCATACGGTTAACTGAACAGTGCTATATACGTAGCAACTTCGGATTTCAGCCAACGCCTCCACTAATTCTGCAGATTCAAAACCTCTGTCAACTTGCACCTATGAAATACCTACCAAGAGAAACTTCAGGCTTAAGCACCTGCATGTTGTGTTCCGCTGAAGGGCTTCTCACCGACGAGGGAGAAGGAACAGAAGGACTCGCAATTCTGGATCCCAGGCGGCATAATATGCAATCTTCGCACACATCGTGCATGTATGGGCGGTGTTGCGGTCGATTCTGTAGTACTTGCGCTTCATGTTTTCTCAAAATCGATAAAAAACGAGATGCAAGTGGTTATAAATGGACCTATAACATCCAGTCTGCTGTAAAAGACAAAGACTATAGCTAACTGCTTCTTACGCAACATCCCACACTTCAAGACACCTTAGGAAACCCCATAGCTGACGCTAAGTTGACCGCCGATAGCTTCAATGCGTTCTTATCCAAAACGTTTAATGATAGCTCGTTCACTGCACCACCGGCTATCCGGCCTTGGACGGGTGCCGTACTCGAAACCATAAGTTTTACCCTCTGGGACGTGACTGTAGCCATTCGTCGTTATCGTCAATCTTATAGTCCAGGGCCAGATGGCGTCCCAGTTAGCCTTCTAAAAGCTGAGGCGAATGATATCTTTCCGTCTATTCTTTGTTAGGTATTTAATTTTACTCTTGAGAGCGAAACCTTTCCTTCGTTGTGGAAGGAATCGCACATAATGCCTATTCGCAAGCATGGCCGATTGATGTCATTCGACAACTTAAGGCCAATAAATACATTTCCCGCAGCTTCGAAGATCTTGGAGACATTAATCAAAGAAAAGATGATGCGTCACTTGACAGAGAACAACCTGCTCAATGCAGCTCAACATGGCTTTCTCGAGAAATGATCTTGTGACACCTGCCAGCTCTCTTTCTTTGATTATGTGCTGCAATCTAGAGACAGCGGTTTTGCCATTTATAGCGTCTATATTGATTTTACCGAGGCCATTGATCGGGTCGATCACAACCTCCTCCTTCTGAAACTGGCCTCCTTCGGCATAGGTAGCAAGCCTCTGAACTTCATATATTCATATTTGGATGCTCAGTCACAACGAATAAATATTTCCAATGTTATCTCCAACCCCACGCATGTGAGGAGAAGAGCTCTACAGGGTAGTGTATTGCATCCGCTCCTATTTTGCCTTTTTGTCAACGACGTTTCAGGTTGTTTTCAGTATGGCAGGCTCTTCCTGTACGCTGATGATTTAAAAGTCGTTTATCGATATAAACCGGCAGATCGCAACATCGTGCTCGAGCTGATAAAAAAGGATCTTTAGGCCTTCGCCCAGTGGTGTTGCACATGGCGCCTCACCCTTTCATGGCACAAATGTTCCGTTATGGTTGTTGGCGACGATCATCAACCGGAATTTAGCATTGACGGCCACGAACTAAATGTCCCAGTAGTTATCAAGGATTTGGGCATATCCTACTCTAATAGTCTCAATTTGTCAGAGCACTGTGCCCTGATAGTCTCGAAAGCACGCCGAACTACCGGATTTATCCTTAGAAATTTTAAGACTATCAAGGTTAGAACTAGCCTTTATAATATGCACGTGAGACCTAGTCTTGAATACTGCTCGCCCCTATTCAGTCTTCTGCGCACTAGTGAACGAAAGAAAATAGAATCGGTGTAGCACTTCTTCACTAGAAGAGTTTTCACTACAGAACACCGTAACTTAGCCTACCATCAAAGGTGCGAACTTATAAAGCTGGATCCCCTTTGGCTTCGTAGATTGTAGAAGGGTCTATTTTTACTGTTCAAACTTTTGAATGGTCAAACCTTTAATCGTCTTAGTACAATGAGTCAGCTTGAGCACTTTCGGTGCGCCAGTCCTCGAGATGTGTTTTTATTTCTTCCTATGGCACGCACAGTTAAGTACCGACAATTCTTTTCAGTAAATGCCATATCAATCTGGAATAAGCTGCCCAAAAGTATTAAAACCCAGCAAAGCTACCCTATGTTTAAGAGACCTATCACTAGTTTTCTACATTCAGGACAACTTTCACGAATTTTGGGTGCTGACTCGGTGGAATCTCTCTCTCACTCTGATGGCGTTCGTGGACTTTGAACTCCGCCAGACTTCATGCTGAAGATAATGCTGCTGAAGCAGGAGCTCGCAGTCTGCTAACCCTTCAGCCGATAGCGCGCAACGTTTTCCGACAACCATTGAAGGAATACTGAGAACACTGTGTTCTTGTGCCAACCCTCTGCGTCTTGAACTAATGTCCTTCAACGATATGCAACATTTCTCCTGCTGATGAGTCAACGCAGCTTACAACTGTACATTTATTCCGTTTGTATCATACCTTTGAAGGCATGTTTTTTCACTTGAAACAAACTCCCCATCTCGCCCAGTATTGACAAAACACAAAAATGAAACAAAACCAATACTGGCTGCAACAAAGGGAGCTTGTTTTAGGTTTTTCCGGTCTTCGAGGTGTTGGAAGGCGCCCAAGAGGTGCATTACCAACTCTTTACAATTGCCCGTACACTGGCATAATAAACATATTATTATTATTAAAGTAACTTGAAACAAAACATTTATCATCTTAACTAGCATACATTCGCGGAAGACTTCAAAATGGCGCTGACTTACGTACCTGAAAATGAAAAGATGCGTCGTGTGTACCTCTGGATGTTACGGAGTTTGAATACAAGGGATACCGAAGCACACCCATTGCAGCAAAGCTGTTCATTAAACTAACTCACTTTGCCCCAAAAGGCAGAATTACTTACTGCCGGGGTAACATTTCGTGTCCCCCTCTGGGATCTCTTCTAATGAAGGGGCCGCATGCCTGCAGGACGGCACCCTAGAATACCGTCAAACCGCTGAACACCGACGACCATAAAACCATGATTATTATATTGCTTCCAACATTCTAGCAACATTTACTTATATAATTATTTTATTTGCCGCAATGCGCCCTACACTACTACCCAGTCGACATCATCTTGACGCTCTAAGCAACTATGATATTTACTATGTACAACCGACCGCTTAAATTATCTCATCATTATCAGGCTAGGTCTTCAGGATCTTCTCTGTTGGATTAAATGCAAACAGCGATTGCACCTACCGCAATCTGTGCATCTAGTCTACACGGACCGAGACGTTCTATCTTGGTTCGATACACCATGGACTGATGACAATCGCAGTGGATACACGTTTCTTTCGCAACCTTTTCGATGAACTCTACAGTCAGCAAAGGAGTGTCGATGCAATAATATATATAATAATAATATTATAATTTGTCTATTTAAGGCCCCAGGGGCCCTGTCGTTAAAAACTTAGTGCTATCGTGAAAATAAAAATAATAATGATAAACAGTGAACTCATATAAAATAATTGTCATCGGCAGTAAATAAATCTCCTAAATCGGTGGATGAGTTCAGCGGGCCACCGATTTCCAAAAAACTATAGGAAAAAACTGCCTTTATAGGTAACAAGGTTTGATCGGGTTAAATTGGGACCTGATGTTGAGGGTTCGGGACGTTTATGGTCATGGGAAAAAATAATATATCGCTGAGTTAAGAAGGGGTCATCCGGGACAACAGGAGAAGACAGTAGAAGTCAAGGCAACATCACCGAGATGCAACCCACCTGACTCCAGAGCCCATCGAAAAGTTGGTAATAACCATTAATAGTGACCTCGAAGACCACAGCGAAGGTTGCGAAAACGGAGAAGAGTTCGCAGCCCTTGGAAGTGATGCTTGACTCTGCTTCAAATGCCAGGAGGACTCTTTTCAAAATCTACAACTTGCGTGTTTGGAAAGGAAACAGACAGTAAAGAGTATCTAGCCGCAGCTTCCACACTTCAGCGATGATCGCTGTGAGATTTGCGAGCCCTCTCCTTTTAGCCTAGCGTACTACTGCCCCCCCTCAAACATCGACAGTTTTTTTCTATCAAACATTCGAAGGTGTTTTTCACTTGCTGCTCTTGTTCACATTTGTTCCACCTCATTGGCCGGCGTCATTTGGCATCCACCAAACGCATCTCCACAAATAGGAAGTTTAAAGGTACCCAAATGAAGTGAACTAAAATTGAGACTCTTTATTGCCATTCATCTCCGCAAAGGCAGTTGAGAAAGTGACGTCACTTGCCCAACGTACGCACGAATACATACGTATTTTCGAGAACACTGCGACATTTCGACAAAGGCCTACTCTAATACCAATTCAAGTACGAGTCGAAGCCGACAGTTTGAAAAATTACGTAAATATATCCTGTTTTATGAGAAAAAATATCTCAAGATAGAGACCACAACCCTCTACTGACGACCAATGCAGAGCTAGTGGTTAGTGAAAATGGAACAAAAGCCTAGCATCTTCCACATCCATTTGACAGGGAAAGCAATGTATTGTCTATTGACTACAGTTTAGTGAAAGGTCCAACGATCGGAACTTGTTTTGGTAAAAAGAGAGTGGCTGGCGCTAATTGTATAAAGCTCCGAATTCAGACGCCGTACTTGCCTTACTGGTGAAATAGCCAAACCGGTTTATTTTCCCGACAAAAGCTGCTCCCCGACCGGGAGTCGAACCCGGGCCGCCTGGGTGAGAGCCAGGAATCCTAACCGCTAGACCATCGGGGAACCGGAAGCTCATCTAAAAAGCTGGGAAGTGATTAAACTATGTTCGGACTACGTTGCACTTGCGTAGTAGCCACGCTGAGGTTACAGGGCGTTAGGCCTAGTACCCCGATATGTTTCAAGTTTGTAGTGAAATTCGCACTCTGAAACCATTACAAATTCGTCCATTCGACACTCCACCGCGATTACTGTAGAATGGGCACAACGCCTATATATACAATAGTACGTTCTATGTATCGAATACTCGTTGCGAAAAGGAATGGTGACGAATTTCCTGATGAGCTAACGTTTCTCGAAGTTTGAGAGAATTTTCATGCAGGCTTTTTGTTGTAGCCAGTGTGAAGTAATCTAAGTACAGGGTATAGAGTCGATTCTTCACGAGCCATTATATCTGTATGAGGTCTCTTCGGATCTACATGTACTCAATTGGAAGACTTTAATTGCGGCAAATCTGTAGTTGTTTGATAAAGAATTTAGAACTTTCACGACTATCATCGATATCCTTTGAATCTGTTCGAGCATCTTATATGCGTTTTCCGACCATGAACGCCAAGCCTTAATTCCATATTCCAGGTCAGAATGGATAAAATTCCTGTGTAATTTTACAAATGATGCCTTATCTATATCAGCAAAAGTGCTTTGAATGCTGAAGAGAACACAGGGCACCCGTTTGACCACCGCTACGCATTGAAAGAAGGACCTCAGCGGTAACAAAATTGTGATTCCTATATCACTTTGTTCAGATACATTCACAGGGCATCCTCCGTCGTGGCAGTGTTCGCGAGAATCGCCCACGGATCTTCGTCTTAAACCGTAGTGGCACACATTTCTCAAAGTAAAACTTCAGAAACTTATTATTAGAGCATTCATATGGGCTTTTAAGGCCTTATTGAAAATCCCCTTTATCGCTATTGCATTTACTAGCCTGTCATATTCTGATGTCGGTCGGTTAACAATTGTTCTATCCAATTTAGATTATTTCCAATAATCCAAGATTCTCTGGCCTTGTAGTATAACCGGCGGTGGGAAATATCAACCATGGAAGGCTTTCTGAAAGATGACGTAAATGATATCGATGTTTGGTTCTTCATTCAATGACCAGGACCATTGCTCCATTAAAAAGAACCTATTAGTCAACCAGGAGGGATTTCGTCCAATTCCTTGTTTTTTTAGCATTGTTTGGGATATTTCAGAATTTAAAGATGCTGACGTCGACTACGGTGAAAATAGAAGGAACCAATCCAATCTCTGGAGGATCATGTACCTATTCGACGTTTGAAACCGGAACTTTAAGAACGTCTGCATCCATAAAAGTGTGTAGGTCATGCCAGAGTAATTCGACAGCTGGTTAGGAGGGCAGACATAGTTGATGCTTTCGGACATATCCTCAGGCGATGTTTGATCAGTAAGTCGGATAAGGAATGCTGTTTAGTGCCCGAGAGCATATTTAGTAGCCTTAGTAATTGGGACCTTTGGTTCCACTGGAACCACTTTAACCTATGGTTCCGGAACATTGCCATTAGGGATTCTTCTTCACCGGGAGCTCTTATCAGGTGCATAAGAATAATTAGGACGTGCCAGTGTCAGTTAACCGTAAGTCTTAATCAGCATTGATTCCTATGCGTTTAAATTAAAGATGTAGTGGTAGTCGAAACTGACGACTTTACTATTGAACAAGCAAGTATCGCTGGCAAGCTGAAGGCTAGCGAAAAACTAGTGAAACGGAAATTCAAACGAGAGGACACCCCAATGGGTTAGCAGCCCATCGCCTTAACCACTCCGCCACCGCGTCACCCCGGACATACCAACATTATTTATATTAGCTTTATCAAATCCTTTTTAAACTAGTAATTCGATTTATCTTCCAGATTTCTATTCTATTTACTTAGCGCCTTTCGGCTGTAACATCACGGCTTCAAACCTAGTCTCTCAGAAACCCAAAGTTCAGATGAATCCTGATGGAAGCATCAGGGAGCTGTATCAAAGGCCCCAAGCACAGCACTTGCTCAAACAATGCCGGTCTGGCGCCAACAAATATAAATATCAAATTCCAACCCCCCCCC
>JAYGXS010000007.1:22438103-22581538 GCA_036362985.1 Ligula intestinalis
ACAATGGGCATAAGGTGGGCCGATCCCATCACACTGGAACCACACAGTGTCATCTATCCAAAAGCTGTTTGATGCGTAAAACCTTTGCTAGGGTAACTACTGATGACAAGACTGTACTTTCTTAGAGGTAAGTTTTTTGGTTAAATAAAAATTTATGGGACAGTTTTCGATCCCAAAAATGGCCCAGTTATTCTTTTTCACGTGAGAACAACCAAGACCAAGGTCTTTGACTCATATTAGAACGATTCTGATGGTCTTGTGATTGATAATTTTTAGAGGAGATCCTAGTACTTCGTAATGGGGTACCAGCCATCATGGCATTTGAGGTAACTTTACTGATCTCCGAACATTTGCGGCGCATACTACAGTGGCCTTAGTATCCGGAATGAGAGCGGGAAACTATGAGAAAATCTCCATAGATAGGAATGATGTGGTCGCGTGGTGGGGTACTGACAGGGTGTCAATGAGAAACCGGACACTTTAGAATCCTGGACAGATGTATGATTATTTAATGGAAAAATGGATGTTCAGTTTAAAATATTAGACGCCTAAATTCAGCGGGAGTGAAGTGTGATAGGATCAAGACAGGTAAGATAAACTTAAGATTTCTGATAAGTATACAATCCAGGATATCCTAGGCAGTGTGTCACATTGCGGCTCAAGACCAATAAAGCGAGCGCGATGTGTGACTCTCACAACTGCATACTCGATTGAAGGTGCCTGTCAAACGTTACCGAACAAATAAGACCTGGGTATCACCATTTTGCCATCCCTGAAGCCGTCTTTGCAGTGTGTTAGGGCTGCCAAAAGGGTTAACAGTGTCTTGTTTGCCATTAAGCAAACTTTTGTCGACGTTGATAAAAAACTATTCGGCAAAATAGACGGGACATTTATTCGTTTTAATCTGGAATATGGCATTGAGGTGCGGCAACCATGGTTACAAAAAGATTTCCAGCTGCTCGAAAGAGTTCAACGAAGGGCAACGAAAATTGTGAAAGGTCTTAAGTCTTCATCTTACGAATGTAGACTAGAAGCACTTAACGTTTTTCCACTTGAGTACAGGCAAATCCGAGGAGACCTCATGCAGACGTACCGGCTCGTGCGGAATCGGGAGTATGCCCTGCATTTTGATGACTTCTTCGCATTCGCCACTTCAACTGACCTCCATGGGAATTCCCTCAAACTGCGAGGAACTTTATCCCATCTAGATGTCCGCAAGCATTCGTTTTCACAGCGAGCCATTGTTGCCTGGAACTTCCTGCCGGAGGAAGTCGTAATAACGAACTTGACAGATTCATTCAAACGCATACTGGATGCATATTTACTCAATAGATACCGCTCATACGCATAGGAAGCTATCGCTAGTAGACACGAAAGATTTGTGCATGCATACAGATATCAAAAGTTCACATGTTTATATGTTACTCACTATTTTATAGTAACATATTTTGCATCGTATATTTTACGTAGACTGTTTTAAATAATGTCTTTAAAGTTATTGCCTACTACCCTAAATATACTGAACTATAACTTGAGACGTAAACTTGAACAGGCCACATTCTCACTACAAAACATTACACTAGAATAGGGGCATCGCCATGTGCGTCTTATAAGCACCATTAAAATACAAGGGATGTAAAAGTGCACCCTGGACAATTTCCAACTATCACTCTACACAATTTATCATGACAGTTTTGAGTGACACACGAGATAGGAACACCAAAGGGCAAGATTTTGTTCCATCTTCTCCTCACTGCCATTGAAAAATTCTCCCTCAGGCGAACTGACCAGCTAAACTAACACCCAGAGATTCGACAAAAGGCACGACAGCGCTAGTAGCATTCGTCTGATTAGATGAAAACCGCTGGATAATATGCACAGCAGGAAGCGAGTCGACCGTGATCGAACTGTAGAAATTGGAAGGTGTTAGGTGCCGAATTTCTGCATATAGAGGTCCACAAAACTAGGCATACTTAAAATGAATGCAATCAGCTGCGCAAAATCCTCTATTCTATAAGGATAAAATAGTACCTTCTGAAGGTAACCGCTCATGCGGGTGTCTTAAAAATCGGCCCATGGGAAGTTGACGAAGCTGGTAAACTCATATCCTCATCTTTTATGTTTATTTTAACTAATAGGATGAATGTCAGCTAATTGATCTAGTTATGGGAATAGGCAGGATATTACCAGCAAAGAAATAGGACACTAGGAAGGCCTTTTCGGGCTCATTTGCCGTCATCGGCTACTGATACCCAACTCCAGTGTAGCCGCTGGAATTGCTGCCACACACGAGTTTTGAACTCATGTCTCTCCGGTCAGAGGTGAACGTCTTAACCATTGAGCCACGAGCTCACAGTCTTGTCAGTATTAGATCGGGGATATACAGTAGCACATATGTGCACAGCGATCTGTCAGAGGTCCCACTCGTCCGTCGAGTGTTATAGGAATATAGTACTAGGGTACTAGAAAATTTTATCCGCCGTGCTGTGAGTGGCCCTGTGTCCTACAGAGGGAGCAGCAGCTTTAAGATGCCGATCCAGTTAGTTCTAGAGGACAATAAAGTGGTGTTATTGGTAAAGGAGACATATGGTCGATGACTGGAACAAAATTAATTTTTTCCTGAGCTTTCGAGCTCTTATAAGAGCCCATCGTCAGAGGTGGAGAAACAGCAACAAATGTGGAATTCTCATCCGTGGACCAGGTCAACAGATTTGCGAATTGGCGCCAGTGTACAGGGCCTTACGCAATTGCGAATGATCACATCCAGACGCCTGCCGTAATCAATTGGCCCAAAATCCTCCATAATTATCCCACTTTCGATGCTGACGTGGCCATTTGGCGCCTGAGCCTACATAATCCCTCACTTCTCATTCTCATTCCCTTCTTCTTTGACTTTAATTGCTCATCCCTCCCATTATAACTATTACTTGTTTTGTTGACGATTCTATTTCTGTTAATATTTCCGCACAACTTGTCGATCTTGCCTACTGGCACTGGCTAGCACAGCCCTCAGTGGCAAGTCGGCAGCACACACAATTATTGATTTTCTGCACGTTCAAAATTTTAGTTATTGTACACACGCCCCAAGTAGCTTCCACATTTGGTGCTGTTTCTCCACCTTTGACGATGGGCTCTTGTAAGAGCTCGAAAGCTCAGGAAAAAATAAATTTTGTTCCAGTGATCGGCCATATGTCTCCTTTACCAATAGAAATTCCTGGAATACGAGTATTCTCTCGCGTTCGTAAAATGGTGTTACATATCTAACGTTTCCTTAAGTAACACGTGTGTGTGAAAGGTAGCCGCTCGCCCCGTGGATTCAGAGCTTGTCGGTTGCAGCCTCACCAACGACCCAAATGACTCGTATGGATGCAGGTCTCCAACGAACTTTGACATTTTTAGGAATAAGTACATAGGTGTACTCCGAATAATTTAGATCCCGATCGACATCGAACAAGCGACGGTCCGGTGACTCAGTGGATAGGACGTTCGTCTCCAGCTCGCTGGTCGCGGGTTTGAAACTGGAATATAACGGCAATTTTTGTGGCTATACTGGAGTTGGGTAGGTGCTGCCGATGACGGCGTATCTCGTAGTCCTAACGTTTGCCGGTAATGCATTTTTGGGAATAGACGTTATGAGGGTATCAAAAACAGCGATCACATAGCTCACAACCTTCGAGCAATGTGGTAAAAACTGAAGAATTGACATAGGACGATCAGAAGGAAAGTCTCAGGAAACCAGACAAAAGAGGTAGCAAACGTAACATAAAAGACATGAAGATTTACGAACTGAAAGCCAAAAAGACCATCGACTTCCAGGCTAGGAAGTGGGCTTTCGTAATTGCAGCGAAGCAAACTGGTGCAGCCTCTCTTTCATCAGCTACTTCTCTCCCATCTAGTGTGAATTTGGTCGTAAGACAGGCACCAAACCACTGCAGTCCAACTCTCATCTTAACGGGAGGCCGGATTAGCGGCAACAGTAGCTTATGTAGTTTTGCAACTCACAGCCCAACGAACTTGGATCCAGTCCTCGCAGAGTTATCCTTTGGCAAGTAAACTACTTGACTACTGCCGGCTAGGATCGAGAAGGATCTAAGAGAATCCAGCGACGATTTGCAAACGAGTTTTCTCCCCATTTTTGCAACTCACAGCCCAACGAACTTGGATCCAGTCCTCGCAGAGTTATCCTTTGGCAAGTCGACTACTTGACTACTGCCGGCTAGGATCGAGAAGGATCTAAGTGAGTTGTATCATTTCTAATCTTCACCGTCAATCTCTTTACTGGATTTTTACGACTTTTCCACTAGAATAGTCTAGTAAATCCCTTATTAGCAGTTAGTCTACCCTCGAAAGTTTTCCACTGCGTATTTGCTAAGACGTTTTGTATATTTGTAGTGATAAAGTCCCTGCAGTAGCCCCACTCATTAATCTCTACAACCTGCATGTTTTCCTACGAAAACGGTGGTTATCGGGTTTTATAGGCAGGGAATTAGGACATGCAGTGGAATATACTTTATTTAATGCTAAATGTATTTTTATTTTACTGTATTTCGAAGTGTTGTTGATTTATACGTGCAGATTTTCCTAATCTGTATTATCATTTAAATTATTGCAGGAAAATCCAATTATCAAATTGCAGATTTCTTGAATTTCCCGAAAAAATTGAAACAATGTTTCGGAGGTCGTCTGCTTCAACCTACCTGTGTTCCAACTTACCGTTCTGGCGTTATCTAAGTATAGTCCGCGGCGCGGAGCGCCGCGCACACCTTCAATTTACATGCGGAAAAACCTGCTCCCAGCGGCCGCAAGAAGCAACTTCGACTACTGTTATAGCCACACGGCATCCTTTGTCGGCGGGAAGAATGATTATGTTTTCATCGGTTTTTTAATTTTTAAGTGCTTTCTTTTCTTCGGAGGATAGAGATGAAAACTGATTCTGATTCTTTAACGCATGGACAGTACCGTTTCGGATGGTAAACCGATCATAGTCGCTGAGGTCTCCTGTTAATAGAATAGACTCCAAGCTGGCTAGAAAGTCCAAGTAATAAGAATCAGAAGGGTTGTATTTCATCCCTTTGGAAATCACACTCTCTTCTGTTGCAGTGAGGGTTCTGGAAGATAGGTTCACAACCTTCGCTACAGACTGTTGGTTTGTAACAGCTGGTTGAGAAGTAGTCTTCTATTTTTTGTCTAGAAGTAGCTTCTCCTTAAGTCTTTCCAGTTCTGATACGTGGGCAATTGTTTCACCTACTTATTCAAATAAGTTTAGGGGAAGACATTTGCGACAGACCTGTATATATTGTTCCTTTGCAGAATGGAACTTTTGCAGTCGATAATGGGCATCCGTTATAAATGCTCCAAGCATACTCTTTCCATAACGAGATGCGATCTGATACCCTAGGGTAGATCTGACTGCAGGTCTCACACGCACAGATTTCGGCAAAATGTTCTGTTTTCGGCCCTTGTGGAGAAATGCTAATTGTTCTCGCGTACAACTTTCGCGAATAGCACACTTCTCCCATTGTCTCGCCTCGAGCAAATCTTCGCGATCGTAATTGTTTCGTATAAACCGAAAGGCAGGCATCCCAAGAAATGTATTTTCATCCCGGACTGACCCCGGACTAACTCAAAGTACAGTTGCCTATTAGTCATTACGGCATTGCAACTGATAATCATGTCCATCACGATGTGACGCAAATTGTAACCCCCAATTAACACCCACACCAGACTGACTATATAACTGTATGAGCACTTTTAAATGCTAACTGTTGTTTGCAAATTGCTCTCAAGTCTGACGACGAACTGGGGATCCAGTGTCGAAAATTTACTCAATAAACTTACTTATTTCCCAAAGGATGCCTTTCCATGAAAGTATCAATCTCCCTGTTATGCTGGGTCCTACGCCTACTTGCAAGCACCTTTGCGCAGTTCTTCTTTTTGATTGGTTGTATTTGCCATTTTAATAATGGCACGCACATTTTGGGTTATTCAAATAAGTATTTCCTATTATTTTTTTCCTTTATACGCTCTACTTTTTAATTTATTTGTTCATTCCAGTGGTATAACCTAACCATAAAAACCATAGTAACGCCACTCCTGTAAGACAGAATCCTGGGGCTAGGGATATCTAAGTACCTCGGGCCAATTTACTGTTGTCCAGAAAGATTCTGAAGGTTAAATTGAAGAAATAAGTTTCTTTTCAAGAAAAGACGTCCTTTGGGAAAATGAGTAAATTTTTTCACGAAATTGTCGATAGTGGACCCCCAGATCGTTGTCAGACTTGAGAAAAATGTGCAAAGAACAGTTGACATTTCAAAGTGCTGATACAGTTATATAGTCATCTGGTGTGGGCGTTAATTGGCAGTTGCAATTTGCGTCACGCCGTGGTGGACATGATTAGCGGTCGCAGTGACCTAATGGCTAATTGGCAACTGTAATTTGAGTCAGTCCGACGTCAGCCCAGGTCGTCTGGTATGGACGCTAATTGCGGTTCATGTTGGTCCATGTTTGTCGGCTACAGTCTCTTCCACCTTTCTTTCTTTTACACTCCAGCCAACTCGACACACCGGTTGATGCATGAATCATCGGAGTGCATGGTCTCAGGAAATTTTCGGCTTTTTTGGAGGGGCAAACTCCGATGATGCGTGTTTTGTCCCATGCAAAGCTGTGTCCAGTGTCAAGACAAGGCATAGCCACTTCGGACAAATGATCACGTCTCTTCACTGCCAGCTGGTGCTCGTCGATGCGTATGGAGACGGATCTTATAGTTTGGCCACAATATACAGTATAACAAGCTTCGCATGGGATTTTTATATGACTTTCTTCTTATCGAAGAAGCCAATCCTATCTTTAGGGTTTACTAGCTGGGTGCGTAAGGTAGCCATCGGTTTGTGCTCCAATTTTACTTGGTGTTTCCGCAAGTGCCTTTCAATGAGTTCAGACACTTTCCTTATACAAGAAAGGATTCGCCATGTGTTTTTTGGTGACTGAGTGAAACTATCTGGTTCCTTTTTGTTAGGTTGCTGTTGCCTCATGCATCGGCGTACAAAGTATCTGGGGTGACCATTGCGAGAAAACAAATCAAACAGATAATTGAGCTCGATTCGATAGGTATCTTAGTCAGGGCAGTGTGTCTTCGCTCGGCGTAGCAGACTGTAAACGGCACTGCTTTTGTGACATATGGGGTTGTCGCTCTCATAGTTAAGAATAACTTCCGCGTACGTGTCTTTGCGGTAAACGGACGTTTGTAATGTTCCGTCAGCATTTTGCTGCACGAGAAAATCCAGAAATTGGAGTTTGTTATTAACGTTCTTCTCTAGCGTTATTTGAATGCGCAGAATGGTTAACTTGATGGTGTTGTGAAGCGCTTCGAGCTGGTCCCTTTTAACGACAACACATGTGTCGTCTACATATCGCACCAATAACTTATTGTTAATCGATGTTAGGGCCGTTTATTCTAGCTTCTGCAGTGTTATTTCGACAAGGAATCCAGATATAGGTGACCCCTTTGGAGCTCCTTTAAATTGTTTGTAGTATTGTTGATCAAATAAAAAAAAGGTTTCTAGGCAAAGGTCCACAAGTTCAAGTAAGGCAGCTGCAGGAAGCATCGTTTCTTAGTTCTTCAGGACTTCCTCTGTGCATTGCCTTGCTATATCATGTGCTATGGAGGGGAACAGGAAAACGACTCCGAAGGAGACCATTATCTCATCATCGGAGACCATGATTCCGTATTAAAGCTACATTAGTTATTGTCAAGTGCGCCAATCGCCCTAGGTATAGTGACGATGGTTTGCCGCTAGCGCAATGCTTACACGGGTCACGATAAAACCACGAAACCAACGGAAATCTGGTTGTAGTGTCCCAGCACATGAAACGCCTTCACTAATAATACAGACCAGCAACGGTTAATGCTATAGTAAGTGGCAAGCACATTGAAACGACCCTGTATTTCTTAGCCATGCTTTCTTCGGACGTCGCGGGGAAAGGCCGTGCCCGGCATGTCCACAACGCGTGCGCAAAAGACGATGTTAAAACCCCCCGTTCAATGTCATCCACGGCCTGGCTTACTGGTCAACCACTTCTCAAGGCCAGTACACAAAGGAACTTAATGTGGGGTTGTTAACGCTCATTCCCTACCAGAACCGGTGACCTACTGTTTAGTTGTAGTTGTCCGGACCCAGTGATCTACTTGCCGGAATGCGTCTCTGAACTCTGGCCCATTCACGGCTGCGCTGCAATTTTCTGGGAGTTACTTACCTATTACTTATATTCTACTCCTGTTACACCTTACTTAATTATCCCTAACACTCTGACCTTCCATGCATTATCAACTAGTTTATAACCATTGGGATACGTTCAATCTTCCATTTTTCGGCCGGACTACTTCGTATCCCACAAAATTATTGCACAATAAACTTAGCACCGCAAATGAATAACGTACCTCACCAACAACCTTGAAGATTGCCATTGGTTCCTCCGCCTCCGCAGCAACCTCTCCATTGGCTGTCCAATCGGGAACACCGCTGCGCGCGGCCATCGGCCCCTTGACCTCGATGCGGACTGCACCGGCGATACCCCGGGCGGCGCGAATATTTGAGCCCTGGGTACCAATCGCTAGCCCCATGAGAGAGGAGGGGACTTGGAAGAATTCGACAAAGTGATCATCCTCACTCGAGCAAGTATCGGCATCCGCAGAAGACAGAGGTTGACTGTCACGGCCTCCATGGCATGCCTGCGAAACACAAACGCGGTTAAGTCATCAAGGTAGAGCGCATGACTGTCAGCATCTGGTCGCCTGCAGTTCCCGGCCAGGCACCCAACTCACTCCCGCAGATCTTTGACTCAAGCCGGTGGAAATATCAGCTTCTCGCCATCTCCCAACTACTCCCAGTTTGGATTCCGGCAGGGATTCCTGATCCAAAAATGGGCTACGACACACACACACCTGCCAAGTTACTTGGTTCATTTAAATCTAGGGTCGACCTCGCAACCCCGATGATACGTTAATGGAGTTAAAACTAGGGGAATTATGAAGTGAGCTTCAGAAATAGCAATCATTGAGTTAGGGGAAACTGCTCTGCAGGCTTACAAGCCAAAAAATTGATCCCTGATGGCACGGCACCTGCCGCGTGTGGCAATTCAAAGGATATAGAAACAGGTCAAACGGATGCCAACGATAACTTATATTTTAGCTCGACTTAAACAGTCGTAGGGAAGCATAATATTTTTTGTGGATAAAGACTTACTATGGCAACAGTTCAGGTGGAATGTCCAACTTGTGGGTGAAGAAGTCCTCCTTTCGTAGGCAAGGCACGTCCCCGCTGACAGGGCGGAGAATTGTACGGTGACAAATTTCAGTCCAGCTGCTCAAAGAAGCTCCCGACTCGGTGAACTCCTTTGGAGCGCCATTGCTGGGCTCAGGAAGAACTGGCTGCAATTGGACTACGGCGTGATCATCACGAGACTTTGTCACGACACATGGCCACCAGGAAGGGCAGGTAAGACAAGTAAGAGGATTAGCCAGACGGGAAGTAGTTGGGTGGAGATTTAGGCCAACAAGCGCGTCGGCCAAACCATTTTCACGATGATCTTCCTTCAGGTTCAGCGGTAACATAGCCTCCACATGTTGGTTGAGTGCGAGAGTGCTGCAGAATATTGTAGAAAGATGTTAGATGTCGTAACCCATAATTACTGGACGTTCTTTCAGCATTTATCCAATTTGCACTCTAAAAACAACGCTGACACGGACCAATCAAGGTGCCATAGTAGCTTTTGCCTTCACATCCAGTTACAGGCAACACCGGCGAAAATCGATGACGGGGACTCGAATCAGAACACTCATATGGGCATAAAAATGCTATAATCTACACGTCAAGGGTTAAAGTCGGGAAGAAAAACTCCTACAGCAGGCTAGGAATTGAAAGGACGTCCGCCTGAGAGTACCACAAGCATGCTGGAAGGGAGACCTGTAACGACTGCGCCAAGCTAATATCGAACAACTAGACTGGGGGGCACAAGATGGGAAGGTAAAGTTAACAGCCCGAAACACTTCTGCCGCAAAATGGGACCAACAAAGATAAGGGAGACTGGAATTGCAATTTCTGGCTTATTCGCCATCATCAGTCAGTCATACCTAATCCCAGGTGTGCATCACTCGAGATTCGAACCCGATATCAATACAGATTCTGAAATGCAGTCTATGCGAATGAGACAACTAGTCACGATCCGACGTTAGCTCAAAACACCGTCCACAGCACTGTGGCAGTTTATGACTATCTGTACGCGGTCTGCGATGCCCTACACGGTCGGCCTCGGCAATAGAGGCAACAACGGCCGTTTATGGTTTATTAGCCGTCTTTAGCCAGCCATACCCAATCCAAGGCATGAATAACCCGAGATTTTAGCCTGCGACCTTTGGTTATTGAATGCAGCACTCTACCATTGCACCACGGGCCCCTTGTTTATGTCGGTTGCGATTGGGTAAATGATGATAGTACAAGTCACTACGTGACTGCCCGCGAGGGCTCTATATTGAGTTCCAAGGCACAAGGGGACGAACAAGTCCCCTAACCAGATCGGGAAGGATGGGAGTTAGTTGTGGCTCACGCATTTTCAGCCAAACATGTCCGAAGAGAAAGTAAGGGCGATTGAAATTTAGACATGTCCACCCACCTTCTCACCGAGAATGACCAACCAAGAGAGCTTGCTTAACGCTCGTTATCTGTCGATAGCGTCATGCCAGCGTTACCGAATGTGTGGAGGTTGGGCACAATTTTTTATAAATAAAAAGCCTTATTTTGATTTCTTACGGAGGTTCGAGTTTTGGAGGACTTTTACGTGTAAATTTTAATGCGTCCACTGTATGAACTTTGATTTTCGTGGGAGTTGCACAGATAGCGTAAGATGTGCCGCATGAAAAGATAACGCTATAAGTAGAAGTAGTAGTAGAAGTAAAACTAAGAATACAAATAAAGCCCAAATCACAACGGGACGAGCATATACCATAACTTGATCGGTGAGAAGCACTCTATCATAATGAATATTCCGGATCACAACTGATAGGATATTAGATCCGTAGCTCCTTGGCAGAGCGTTCGACTCAGTGGCCAAGGCTCCCGAGTTTGAATGCCGAATGATACACACTTGGCACTGGGTACGATTGACTGATGATGGCTTTCAAGCCGGAAATATCCCTTTCGGTCTCTCCCGTCTTTGTACGTTTTCCAAAATCAGAATATGTTATTAGCCGCTATGTAACTGCCTGCAATGGCACAATGGGACGATCATGACCCGCAATTGGACCGGCAAGCGCACCAATCCATCATAATAAGCTAAGCATTTCGCTGGCATATCGTTGTTGAAGCATTTTCTAACAAAATGGAAGGAAAACCAGCAGAAGTAACATTAGATGGGAACCTAAATTTATCTTATGTCTATTATTATGATGAAGTAGAATCAACAAAGACAAGGGAGACCGGATAGACCATTCCTAGCCATCGTCAGCCAGTCATACCCAATGCCAAGTGTGGATCACTCAGGACCTATTGTCGTTGAGTGCGACGCTTTACCATTGCACCAAGAGCCCGTTTGTTTTGTCGGTTACGGTAGGGAATATTATGATAGTAGGGCACTCAACGATCTGGTCACGGATTGGTTATGGCTGGCTACTGACGGCTTGCAAGGCGGAAATTGCATTTCGGCCTCACTTGCCTTTTTCATATTACAAGTCACTATGCAGCTGCCCGCGAGGGCTCTAGATTGAACTTCAAGGCACAACGGGATGAACAAGTTCCCTAACCAGATCAGTGAACTATTTATAATATGATTTGTCAGCTTCAATGACCTGAAATCGTAAGAGAGACCCAACAAAGCACAGTTGTAGACTTCGACAACATAGTAGACGCCAGTTAATCATGGAAATTTTTTGCAGGCATAAGTCAGTACTGCAGCAGGTCAGCAGGGCAAAGATGTCCAAGGCAGCCCTGGTTCTGCTTTACCCTTTTCATCCTCCGTGCTGCCAGCGTCTCCTGGCTCCCTGTCTCCTCATCCTCCCCCTCCTACAGATCACGGAGTTCGTTGACTTCCTGGTGGCACCCTGAATCAACTTCAGAGATCGGCGATCGCCCTGCTATTAACACTCCGTCAGCTGTCAGGAGGCATTTTAGGATCTAAGAGCCTGACTTATGATATCTCACTACCGGACGTTGCAGCAGATGAACCGCCCTTTGTATTTGATGTCGACGCTTTAGTCCATTTGTTTTGTCAATAAAACTTCATCTAAACCAGGAAGAAAATTTTGCACTAATTTCAATACAGGGTCTGTAAATAGTTTATGCGAGTGAGCCAACTCGTCCCCATTCGACGGTAGCCCAGAGTGCCGTCCAGAGAACAATGGGACGAGCATGCTCCGTAACTGGATCGGTGATCTTCCTTCTACCAATACTTTTCAGCTACCACATCAACGGAAACTGGCGGTTATTTTCGTTACGACAGGGATAATTGCTAATGTAACAGGGCCACGGTTGAATCTGGGGTTCATGATAAAGCACGGTGCTCCTTAGTAACGATTAATCGAAGTGGCTTTGCTGTTCTTCAGGCAGAGCCAATACTGAAAAGATGGACCGTAACCGGCACAACCCATTTCTACCAGCTTTCACTTTCAATGGGTTGGCCCGGATATAGTCGGCCTCCTTCCGTTTACCACATTTTGCCATCGATTTATCCTAATCATGGTCAATTACTTCACCAACGGGGCAGAAGCGGTACCCCTTTTACGACAGGATGGAATTTCTTTAACGATAGCCCTGTGCATTTTTCGTTTCAGAGCATATTTGTCCGACTATGGAGCTAACGTTAGAAACCGTCTACTATATTAGGGATGTGATCAGCTCGACATTTATAAGACCTGAAAGGCTCCAGGGCACAAGGAAGGAAATGCTCGGGTCGAAGGAAGAAACCGCACACTCATTCAACTTTTGAAAGGCCTTTGCGGAAAAAACGCATACCCATAATTAGGATAAACGCCTTAATGCGCCACGATGACTTACTATGCTACCGCACACTCCTCAACCGGATATGCCCATTCTTTATGTTCACAGAGCGCCACCTCCGGGTACCGGCAGACCCTCGTTTACCAATTACTATATCCTGAAGATAATAACCGGTCACATGCATGTGGGAAGTACAGGAAATCCCTCGGTTTACTTATAACCTTATTGCGGCGGATAGACAAAACAAGTCAACAGCTTCCCCTATCAACTGGGTGATTTGGTATGGCATTTCTAACCTGTCCTAATTGTTGATACTTCAGCCCATAAGTGGTCGTAGATGTCCACCATCCCACTACGGATGTCCTCCGCAATGCATCCATGCCGAATAGCCTTACTTTCACCGCCCACTTCGATGAACTTAAACCATACGCTGGCCGACTGTCTAGTGCCACGGGCTCTTCACTTCCCATCGTTCTCCCAAGTTTAGTTCCCTTATTAATTAGAGAGGAGACCATAGAAACTACGCCGTTGGAGAGCCCTGTTGACAGGGCTCAAGCTAAAAAAGGGGGGCTATGTAAAGGCATTACTTTTTAATCTGGGGTTAATGACTAACTAGAATGCTCTTCAGTAACGAGTAATTTAAGTGGCTTTCGCTCTCCTTCAGCCGGAGGCAACATCGAAAAGACGGGCCCAGGGGAAATTCGATTGTCTAAATCGCAGGAGTGAACCCCGCATAGTATTATCCTTCAGGTTTACGTTTAACCCGGTATAATTGTGATTAGTCTCGTTTCTTCCCCCGTCTACATTATTGCGTCCTAGCTGTACTATAATATTCTTACCCTTATTAAGTTCATGGAGTGCTGTACCCATCAAGTAAGTAGATGGAGAGTATGCCTGCCCCAAACGAACGAGTGAGTAATAACTCTCAGGATGATTGATTATATAGTCGGACATTAGTCAACTAGTACCAAACCACAAGAGTCCCCTACCATTGGAAGTCTCACGAAAGGAAACGGTCCGTCTACTACAATGAGTCACCGCTCTAGCGAGCATGCATTTTGGTGGGTTACTTGAAAATTCCTCGGCGACTGCCTCTCATACGGAGCAGTCTAACTAATCTTTCCATCCCGGGAGACTGTGCTAGAGTCTGAATCTTCATATGACGAACTGATGGGGGAACCAACACACGATGAAAAAGCGCAAGAGTCGGACGACCACGAAATTTCCCTCTGAGCTATTTAACGTACTTCAGCAAGATAATCTTGTCTAGCATGTTTTTCTTATGGTTTCTTTAGAAACCGGCTTCCACATAGCAAAAAAGGAGCAGGTGTAAGGGAAATAGTATAATAGCAACAACAAGCTGCTTATGCCTGTACACAGTGCCGTGAATGCGCTGCGCACCAGGGGCGTCAAATGAATTAGCCAATCATTTTTCACGCATTCGTTTACGCATTTGATGACACAACCTCTCGAGCTGATGCCAACCAACGAATTACATCCTCGATTTGACTCATTTTTTCGAATTTGGACCACTTTCATTACTACTAGGACGGTGGAGAGCGGGCTTATGAAGCGTGTGCTGTTCGGACTGGCCGGGATAACGGTTAGAGATAAGGGTGACCTCAATTAATACTCGGAACCTGCTGATCCGGAGAGCCGAGGTTTGTTATGGAAAACGACTAAATCTGAAAGCGAGGGTGAGTGTGTGGATGGATGGCCAACCCAGGCAAGCGAAAATTGATATTACTTACAGGAACTCAGTGGAATACTTTGGAGGCAATCTTAGTTCACCCAAAGGGATGATTTCCTCGGTGTCAGGGCTAAAAGCCGGGGGTCAACTCAAGCAAAGGACTGACTCATCCGCATATACGATGACGCCTCTATCTTCCACAATTCTGCGCAGAAATTCCTTAAAATTTGTTTATGTTGGTTGCATGTTCGCGACGGGCTACCTTTATGAATTGGCCGTACAGGCCTCTGATCTCAATCTCCATCATGGCGGTAAGAACGTGAGCACTAGAGCGGCGTGTAACTTTAAAAACTGCGTGGTTTAGACACAAACTACACCGACAGTACCGATGTTAACAAGCTACATTGGAAACTACTGTAGATATATCTGTCCTCCAGCGAAGTTATGCATTATACTGTCCCGAAAACTCAAACATACTTAGGTCCCTACGGTAACATTTGACTTTATTCGTTTTCAGTTAGTTTTTTAAGGTTTAATTCGTTAAAAGTTTTAGATAGCTTAATTTTTAAGCGACATGCGCACACTATCTCTCTAAATCCACTAGAAACCATTGTGAATTTAAAAAAAAAACGGGCAAAAGCCTATCATTCGTGGTTTTATCCTGATCTTTAAATTTCGACTTATTTGCACGCCTATGCATTGAGTTGGGCTATTTGCAAGTGCTTCTGTGTAGCGGGCCGGGAATGTCGAGGTTGGCACACACCTAAAGGATAAGAGACGTGAAGATGGTTCTGTAGCGGAAACTCGGAATTGGATTCCCTAGTAGCAATTAGTCGACTATAAGTCGACTATAAGTGACTATTTCTAGTCGTCCGCAATGCTGCGATCTAATTGGTTACAAAAATGACGCAATCTGAAGTCCAATTGGTTTGCGCTCTTTAAGCGCGTTAGCGCGCGTATAAGCGCCATTTTTTGACGTGAACGGCGTGCACGCGCGAGCTGTCAATCACGCGAGCTATCTATCACTCTATCGATCACTCTACTTGTCTGCTGTTGAAAAATATTCTTCATTTTTATTGCCTATAATGTTTGTTATCATATTTGCCTTTGTTTTGCATTTTTTACCAATGTTTAAGGGGAATTCTGAGAGAACACGAAGATGCTGGCTTAAGAGGTATGCGGATGAGGAATGACAGGCTGGAGAGGAGGCCGTAAAGAAGAGAATGGAAGCCGTGAGTGCCCTAAAACATTTAGGAAATGAGAGCACAGCGCCTCCTGAAACGAGTGATTATTATTGTGAGTCGTCATCAACCGTAAGTGACGCTGATTGGGTTCTTACAAGCACACACATATCAAGGCCGGAGTAAAAGGGAACGTGAATATACGGAGAGGAATGTACTAGTAATAAAGAATACATACAGAGTAAGAAAATAATATGGGGATAGAGAACGGCGTTACATAGATACAAGTCCCATCTGAAGTGGAGTGTGTTCTCTAATGTCTGATCAGTTACCGGCGGGGAATACAGTGCTCTGGGCGACTGTAGGGGCGAGACGGGAGTGCTGACATTGTGTGTGGGATTGCGATACGATTGACGATGACGGCGGCGGGAAGGGGTCAGCGGCTGAGGGAAAAGGGCACCGGTTTCTTCACTGATACTCGATCACAGCATCTCCATCCTGGGTCCGTGCCAAAAGTGATCTTGGTGCGTTCAAACAACCATTGTTCGGGGTGGCTCGTTACATCTGCACAATCTTATTTTCCCATTTTAATAATCGCGCGGACATTTTTTGTTATTTAAATTTATATTTCCAATTATTTTTGCTCAAAGCTGCTGTACTTTTAACTTTATTCTTTCTTTCCTGTGGTACGACCTAACCATAAACCTCTATTAACAACACTCCCATAGGACATAATCCGGGGCTAGGGATATCTAAGGCCAAGAATTCTTGTGATTTACCGCAGCTACACATTTAGAAGTTAAAATTTCGTGTAAGTAATGCCTTAAACATTTTCATAAGGTTCTATAACTTAAAGTCTCCTTGCATAAGATAGATCAGTTTTTCCCTCGCTCTAGTATGCGAATGCCTCTCATCTTCCCTTAATGTTGCGAAACTCTTTTCGCGTACAGTAAAAGCGCAAATGAAAACGCAGCACCCCATACTTAGAGATGCTTTAGGAAACCCCATAGCTGACGCTAAGCTGACCGCCGATAGCTTCAATGCGTTCCTATCCAAAACGTTTAGTGAAAGCTCGTTCGCTGCACCTCCGGTTATCCAGGCTTGGACGGGTGCCATACTCGAAACCATAAGTTTTACCGTCTGGGATGTGACTGTAGCCATTCGTCGTTATCGTCAATCCTATAGTCCAGGACCAGATGGCGTCCCAGTTAGCCTTCTAAAAGCTGAAGCGAATGATATCTTTCCGTCTATTCTTTGTAAGGTATTTAATCTTGCTCTTGAGAGCGAAACCTTTCCTTCGTTGTGGAAGGAATCGCACATAATGCCTATTCGCAAGCACGGCCGATCGACATCATTCGACAACTTTAGGCCAATAAATACACTTCCCGCAGCATCGAAGATCTTGGAGACCTTAATCAAAGAAAAGATGATGCGTCACTTGACAGAGAACAACCTGCTCAGTACAGCTCAACATGGCTTTCTCGAGAAACGATCTTGTGACACCTGCCAGCTCTCTTTCTTTGATTATGTGCTGCAATCTAGAGACAGCGGTTTTGCCACTTATAGCGTCTATTTTGATTTTACTAAGGCCTTTGATCGGGTCGATCATAACCTCCTCCTTCTGAAACTGGCCTCCTTCGGCATAGGTAGCAAGCCTCTGAACTTCATATCTTCCTATTTGGATGCTCGCACACAACGAGTAAAAATTTCCAATGTTATCTCCAACCCCACGCATGTGAGGAGTGGAGTTATACAGGGTAGTGTACTGGGTCCGCTCCTATTTTGCCTTTTTGTCAACGACGTTTCAGATTGTTTTCAGTATGGCAGACCCTTCATGTACGCTGATGATTTAAAAGTCGCTTATCGATATAAACCGGCAGATCGCAACATCGTGCTCGAGCTGATAAAAAAGGATCTTCAGGCCTTCGCCCAGTGGTGTTGCACATGGCGCCTCACCCTTTCATGGCACAAATGTTCCGTTATGGTTGTTGGCGACGATCATCAACCGGAATTAAGCATTGACGGCCACGAACTAAATGTTCCAGCAGTTATCAAGGATTTGGGCATATCCTACTCTAATAGTCTCAATTTGTCAGAGCACTGTGCCCTGATAGTCTCGAAAGCACGCCGAACAACCGGATTTATCCTTAGAAATTTTAAGACTATCAATGTTAGAACTAGCCTTTATAATATGTACGTGAGACCTAGTCTTGAATACTGCTCGCCTCTGTTCAGTCTTCTGCGCACTAGTGAACGGAAGAAAATAGAATCGGTGCAGCACTTCTTCACTAGAAGAGTTTTCACTACAGAACACCGTAACTTAACCTACCAACAAAGGTGCGAACTTATAAAGCTGGATCCCCTATGGCTTCGTCGATTGCAGAAGGGTCTATTTTTACTGTTTAAACTTTTGAATGGTCAAACCTTTAATCCTCTTAGTACAATAAGGCAGCTTGAGCACTCTCGACGCGCCAGTCATCGAGACGTATTTTTATTTCTTCCTATGGCACGCACAGTTAAGTACCGGCAATTCTTTTCAGTAAATGCCATATCAATCTGGAATAAGCTGCCCAAAAGTATTAAAACCCAGCAAAACTACCCTATGTTTAAGAGAGCTGTAACTAGTTTTCTACGTTCAGGACAACTTTCACGAATTTTGGGTGCTGACTCGGTGGAATCTCTCTTTCACTCTGATGGCGTTCGTGGACTTTGAACCCCGCCAGGCTTCACTGCTGAAGATAATGCGGCTGAAGCAGCAACCCGCAGTCTGCTAACCCTTCAGCCGATAGCTCGCAACTTTTGCCGACAACCATTGAAGAAAGACTGAGAACACTGTGTTCTTGTGCCAACCCTCTCCGTCTGGAACTAATGTTTTTAAACGATATGAAACAGTTCTCCTGCTGATGAGTCAACTCAGCTTACAACTGTACATTTATTCCGTTTGTATCATACCTTTGAAGGCAGGTTTTTTTCACTTGAAACAAACTCCTAATCTCGCCCAGTATTGACGAAACAAAAAACCTGAAACAAAACCAATACTGGCTGCAACATAAGGAGTTTGTTTTAGGTTTTTTCCGGTCTTCGAGGTGTTGGAAGGCGCCCAAGAGGTGCATTACCAACTCTTTACAATTGCCTGTAAACTGGCATAATAAACATATTATTATTATTATCTACTTTGGTCAGCATGATAATTTACTTTGTTTCCTTAATAACTAAAGAATCTGACCTGTGAGCACAAGCCAGTAGACGAAGAATGAAAATCTGGAGAGTGAAGGAAGCATGATGGAGTGGCTTCGGGGTTGAAGAGGACATATCCTACTTATTATAACGCTTAAGGCCCCAATAAACACTTTGGAGTGTATGTAGTGGTCGTGTCTGTCCGACGCTCGCCTAACGCTTGACGTCACAGACGAGGTCACGCAGAGCTTAGGACCTCACGCGCAAGCAGTTTTTCCGCATGCCTCGAGGCATGCGCAAATAGATGGGCGACCGCCACGGCTGCCAGACGCAAGTGACACGCACCCAAACACACGCACCAAGTTTCCCCCATTCTGGCCTCAACTAACAGTGACTTGACCTCACTCCGTCCAATGAAATTTCCACTTTAGTTGAGTGACCTCATTTAGTAGGTAGGCTTCAATCTGTGGGAGAAAGATGACAATGCGGCGTCTGCCTTCAGGCCTCACTCCGGATCCGACCCGAATAGGGAACTGTGGGATAACGAGAACGTCGGAGTCAAGTGTAGAATAAAGAAGCGTCGGGGTCAACAATGTGGGATACGATGTGGTCCGACTGGATAATAGGCGACATAACGTATCCCAACATGTATAAGCTAGTGAATAGGATAAGGCGTGAAAGACCAGAAAGTTATGAATGATTTAATAAGGTTAGAATGAGTAAAATATGAGTAACATGCAAGTGACCCCTAGACAAGTGTAATCCAGCCATGAATGGGCCAGAGTCCAGAGGCGCAGTCCAGCGAGTTGATCACCGGGTCCGGACACTACCACCGAACAGTTAGTCGTCGGCTCTGGGAGTGACTGAACGTAAACAACTCCCCCGCATCTTGTGCACTGGTCTCGCCTTGAGAAGTGATTGGATAGTGAGGCCAGACAAGTCCCGACCTTGAGTGGGCCTTTGACTCTGGTGTCTTGCAAACGCGCGGTGGTCACGCCAGTCATGACCTGTCCACGCGGCATCCGAGGAAAGCATGACTAAGAATGAGGGGTTGCTACAGAACGGTTGCACTAGTCTGCGAGTCATAACTCTTTCAATCTTTTCTCCTATCCTTCAGCAGAATGCACTATTCCTAACAATCCGGCCTTCGCAAGACTTCTCCCTTCACCTAGGGAACCGGGCCTGGAAGATTGTAGCTGATAGGGTTAACCATCTTAGCCTTATTACCTTCATATATTATTTCCGATTTGAGTAGTGTAGCTATACATATACGTAAAAAGGATACGATTGAATGGAACGAAGCATTTCTGTAGATTATGGCGTTCGATAGCATCCATCATCAACGCCTGCTGCATAAGCTGCGCAGCGCAGGCGTTCGCAGGACCCTCTTCCTATGGATCCAAAACTTTTTTAACAGGACGGTCACAAAAAGTCCAAGTCGGTCGCCAGCAGTCCTCGGGTTTACGTTTGGTGAGTGGCGTCCCACAGGGCTCAGTTTAAGGTCCCGTATTATTTCTCATTTTCATCAACGACTGTGTCAGTGATCTAGACTGCGATGTAACCTTGTTCGCCGATGACATCAAATTATGGAAAGTCGTCCAAAATACGACAGATGAAAACCGTCTGCAAGCCAATTCGAACAGATTGGAAGACTGGTCAAAGCTTTGGCTAATGCCTTTCAAAGTAAGTAAATATAACCTTGAAAGTTGTAGAGCATCCAGCACGAAGGTCTATTCTTTAAACGGTATACCGCTGCAACAAGTTGAGTGTGTGGATAACTTCTTTAATCAAATCAACGCTGAACTGTACAAAGGCGGCGAAGTCGGCCAGATCTATATTACAGGTGATAAGACGAGCCTTTATGGGATTTGAAAAAGACAACTTCTCCAAAATATTTAGAAGCTTCGTTTGGCCGCACCTGGAATTCGCTGTTCAGGCATGGAGACCTTGGACTGTCAAAGATTGTACTGTCTCAGAGAATGTCCAGAGACGAGCGACAAAGATGGTCAAAGGTCTAGGAATATTGCCCTATGATAGCAGACTGTCAATCCTCGACATATTTCCCCTTTCCTACAGACAACTCCGAGGTGACCTCATACTAACCTTCCGTATTATGCATAAACTGGATTGCTGTTTCGTTCCCGGTGATTTCGTTGCTCAGGCGAACACGCCAACTTTGCGCGGGTATCCCCTTTAACTACGCCCTGGCAAAGCGAGAATCGACGGACGAAAATTTTTCGTTACTAACAGAATAGTTTCAGCGTGGAACGCCCTTCATGAAGAGGTTGTCCTCTACACTTGTGTTTATTCCTTTAAGAGTAGACTGGACATGCATCAAGCACAAATGCAAATCATGCAAAAACTACTGCATCACACTACAATGAACTACACGGTTTATCACATACACTGCATCAAATTATACTTCTCGCGATTTGCGAGTTGTCATATTTTGTCTGTCATATTATGTGAAGATTTGACTCTGCTGTCTTCCCGGAACATGTAATTGACGTAAATTTTAAATTTTTCTTTTTATCCATTTATTCCTTATCATTTTGTTACCAATAGGGAGTTCAAAGGCATTCACCTATCTTTCCCTCAATAAACTGAACTGAACTGAACTAATTTCACATGCATTGTGAACAGTTCCTACAGATGTTTTTAAAAACACAACCATCTTGTACGATCCAACTAACACGGGCATCACTACATCAAAATAATTGATGAATATCTGCTATTCCTTAGTTAGACCCAGTGCCATTGACCGCTGAATCACTCTCAGGTGAAATTATAACTTTGGATAGCGCGGTTAGGGTTAAATGGAGCTGTTATTTTTTCACTTGTTATTTCCGACAATCCTCACTACAAAACTAAATCTTTCCAACTAAGAACTTTTTTCTTGACCATCGCACAACACTTTGATGTGTAACGCTTCAGTATATCTTACAAATGACCGCATTTATGATGCCTGTTTATAACAGTATTTCTCGTCTTAACTTTTAGTGAGTAAGTCAAAATGAGAGATCGTCGACAATAGAAGGTTCCTCAAGTCAAGATGTCAGTAAAGCCAAATAGGTAGGACAGGGTACCGTGAAAAGGAGCTAACAAAAGGTCATGCAGAAACAAGCTGCGCACAGTGAATAGGCCGATTGACGTGTGTCTGGTCTTTGCGTCAGCGCAGAGGTTACAGGATCTGGGAACGCCACCCAGCCTATCAGCAGAGAGTGCATAGCTTGCCAGACAAAGGGCAAGACATCAAGATGACCTTGAGGCGTTACGCAACTCGCACCCCAGCATGGTTCGCGCAAAGGCATGGTGTGTCACGCTGGGCCCTGTGGCGAATTTGGCCAAAAGCACGTGAGTGGCGGCGCTTAGATTGACAGCGACGAAAACACGTAAACACAGCAGGATAATCATAGAACTACCACAGTTCCAGCCGGCTAGGCCGAAGACGACGTATAAAAACAACGCCGAAGAAAACACGAATGTCTAAAAATGATGAGGAATAAGTCGGCCAAGAAAGTGAACGTGGCGTCCACGGCGAGTAATGTATGCAGGAGACGCATGACTACAGTGACTTGTGACGGGAATGTTGGAGGTTAATGCGGAAGGAGTAACTGTAGACGGCAGTGGTTATGGTGGAAGAGGTAGCAAACGGGACGGAGGAACAGAGGGTCGGGGAGTAGAAGAAATGGAACCAGACGGCTTGTCCAGCAGAATATGCGGGACGGCAGCTTTGAGGTGGTCCACGCTCACGATCTCCTCTCGTGTTCCAGGAAGGATGCGAAAGGTCTTCTCACCGTGAAAGACAACTCAGAACGGGCCATCATAGGGAAGTTCTAGCGGCCGGCGAACTCTATCACATCGAAAAAAAATGAAAGCAGGTCGCCAGGTCTTTTTCGAGATAAGACTTGAAGATGGTGGGCCTGGGCGGAACCGGAGAAAGCGTCCGTGTAAAATGCCGGAGACTGTTCAGGAGATTGGCAGGATCATCGACTACAAGTATGCTCATCAGAGGCTCTGCTTATAACCTTCAAAGAAATCTATGCATGATGGAAATCAAACTTTGTGAAAGGCTTACTTGACAAAAAGCCACTTCAAAACTGACATCAGATATCGCATGATACTCCTACGCAGTGGTATATGAACTATCATGGTGTCATGTAATTTTATCGGTTCAGTGCAACGTCGGTGTTATTAGAACTGACGAACAAGCTTGTTTGTGTGGACGTTATTGTTCACAGTAAGCAACATTGATTGGTTCTAGTTATACAGTTGACGAATGCCGACTTACAGCTTAAAATATAGCAACTGGTGGATAAGAGTGAGTATAATTTAAAATTTCTTTGAAAGCTTCGTAACGCGATCAACCAAAAAAACAAGTGATGCAGGCTAAATACTATTTCTTTAAGATTTAATGGATGTTTTCTTTGCTGCGGGCTAGAATATCTCCTTATTCCGTCACAAGGTGTGCGGTAGCCCGTTGCCATACTTTTATTTCTACGCATCTGCTTATTCTTTATGTTCTACTCAAGTCGGCTTAGGCAGATAATTTTGTAATGCATGGCTCCTTGCTCGGCGTAGGATCGCACTGTCCATCGTCTATGCTCACTAAATCGTTGACCCTAAACGAGAACGCACGCTGCCTTTATACGCGTTTTTCCGTTCGTCTACAAACGAGCCCATCATTGGGCAGCATCGCAGGATTTTTCCACGCGCACCCTTCCGGTCACGCCCGCCACAATTTTGACGGATGACGCTCTAAGTGCGCTGTCTCCCTCCTTATCTAAATTATGGACAAATTCATTCGAACTGTTCATCCTTTGCATCGTACCAAGGTTCTAATCCGCCAAAATTGAAAACGAAATCACATAATTCAACATATTTGTCTAGGCCTTGACAGATTCTGTCCCACGTGCAATCAGTACTAAGGAATTCGCCCATAGATCTACCCTAAACCCAACTGAAGGCCGCAATCCCCCGAGTGTATGCTGCGTCCGACGGCCAGAGGTATTGCCAGCTCATATATGAGGAAATTTTGTGTGATCAAAAATCCAGCAAAATTCTCCGAAGAGCGCACATTTTTCGAGTTGAGTTCCACATAAACGAAAAGCCATTTGAAAATATTTTCCTGGAATGAGTACCAATCAACGTCCAGCCTATTTTGTAATCTGTCTAAGAGAAGCTTTAGGTCTCACTGCATGTCAGGATGGTGGACAGAATGTCGATGAGCCTTTGCAAAGTTTGGGCGGCATTTTGAATGCGGAAAGGCATACAGATAAATTCAAGCAGACCGAAGGTTGAGGTGACTCAGCTCCCAACAGTAGAGCCTGTGCACTTGTAGGCCAACCTCAATCCTCTGCGGTCAGTCACATCCCTGTGTTCGATTAATTTATGACGTCGCTGTGATGACTACCACGCTCACACACTTCATATGTCGCCCCTCTTGGTTGCGGACGTACGCTCACCCGCCTGTCCATTTCATCCAGCATATTTTTCACTAAGTTTGTACACAGTGCATTATTCCTCCAATCTGGCGTCTCACATCTGTTCTTCCTACACGAAACCGGGCCCAAAGCTTGCAATGACAAGTGTTTTCTTTCGATTGTAGTCGTAGGTGCAGTCTTACGACAACACCATGTTGATTCAGCTCAAACATTGGCCTTCTTCTCAAAGAAATATATTTTCCGACTGCGACACACTGCATTACATTTGGCCGTGAGATTTGCGCCACTTATCTGGCTGGAAAGCATTTCTGACATTTCCTCGAATGTCCGCTACATAAATGACAAGCAGAATGAAATGCCCGACACCTTGTCTAGAGCTTCCATCTCAGGTGAGCAAACCCGAGTTGGTTATCATGGTGACAAATCCGTTGGCAGTTTCCAGTTCACATATATTTTACTCACCACTGGGACTGGCAACATTCTCTGTGATATCTCGAGTCATTTTCATTGTTACTTCGTGTCCACCTTGATTCGCTGACCTCTGTCTCAATAATTCATGGACTCCCATTCCGGGAACCGAGACTCACAAATGCTTCTCATGGAAAGGTTCGTCTGGGCTGGCATAAACAATGACTGCAAAGCTTGTCGCCATGCAACACCTTTCCTAACCCCAACGTTCGTTTCAGTCATATGCATCACCATGTCGTAGGCCATTCGGCTTCATCCACTGGTTTCACCCACCTTCTTACCTGCGTCGACGGCTACACATGTCACCCTACTCATCCCAATTGCCCCTCAATCAGCAATGAAGACTCTATTCCAAACGCTTCCCATTGCAGTCTTCCCTTCATCGGACACATTGATCTGACTGACCACCTGCAACTCCACGCTCTGAGCCTAGTGCATGTGTGACGGACTTTTTGGCTGAAAACTCACTGCCTCAAGTTCACGCAAATTCGCAGGAAGCGCTTTCCACTAGACTGAACTAAAGATCCCTGACCAATTTCTCCATGAACACGCAAACACGTCCAGACAGTCACCGTTGCCTAGGGACAACTGGAACACGCCACCTCTTTAAGCGAAGAAGCCTTGGTCATTATACACGTCAGCCCCACGGGTAAGAAAACACACTAATTTAATGCTACGTCAGCTTGATACACAAATATGTAAAAGCAGCTGCCACCACTGTCATATATTCTCTCAGACCTGGCTTCTCCAGTGGCCACTGCCACCTGAAACAACAATTCGGGATTCTCTGCACAATTAAACCCTTGGCCTGTCACCTTCTATCCTTTACTTATAACATTAGATTTGACCTGTGGTTGCATTACATTAGGTACGACCACAACTCTTACCCTACACATCAACATCAGAAACATTAATAAATACCCCCGTCACACCAATTGAGCACACTTCTTATGGCTATTCACTCACCTGAGCCTATTTGGTCGTAAACGTTTTTTTATTGCAGATCTCAGCACCAGAATCTGAATCCTCTTACCATAACTCTCCCTCCTCAGTCCACCCCTCCCCAAACCACGAACAATTCGTTCTATCTGCAGTCTGTTTGATCGCATCTCTGATGTTCTCGTGACTTCTACGGTCTTAATAATAATAAGTTGTATATTTTAGGCCCATTGGGCCTCATCAATCAACCAAAAAATCGATACAGTGGCGTCCGGTTTATGTGGACACCTCCGTTCCAGGCCAACTATCCATATAAACCGGTTGTCCACATTAAGCGAACTGACCCCAAACCAGTCGTTTCTACGTATAAAAACAGAATTTTCCATCTGAATGAAGTTTTATTGAAAGAACATGCTCAGTTTTGATAGCTTTGGTGGAAACTTTTCTCTTAAAGCTCCCCTGAAGTTCTTTATCACAGTGTCAAAATTCTCCACATCAAAACCTTGTTGTCGATGCCCCGTTTCGAGTACGGCCAATGCCGCCCTCATTTCTTTTGATGAGACTGGGGGCTCGACTTCATCGTCTTCATCGTCTTCCTCTTCAAACTCTTCTTCCTGCTCGTCTGGTACCTTCTTAGCATCTGCAACTGCTTCGGCGAGTTCGCTTGTCACCTCCTCGGCGACTTCGGCATCGTCATCGATTGAAACCCACTCTAGAAAACTCTCGATCCTCTCCTCTGTCACGTCTACTGGGATCGGAATCGCGACTTCATTCTCTGCAACTTCCTCTTTAGTGGTGACGAAGCTACCTTTCCTCCAGCAATTTACGATTGTCTCCGACTTCACCTTTTTCCACGAAGTGCTCAACATCTCCATGGCCTGAAGAACGTCAATCTTCTTCACAACATTGTGAGCCAAACGCATGCCAGTCTCATCGTCTTCCACTAGGTCTTGGATGATCTGCAAAATCTCTCGCCGGATCGCGGTCCAAAAGAAGGCTTTAAGAGATCGAATGATGCCCTGATCACAGGGTTGCAGAACTGAAGTTGTGTTGGGTGGCAAAAATCGAAGTGTGATGTTCCTCAGTCCTTCGACTCGAGTGTGGGCACTGCAGTTATCTGCCAAGAGAAGGATCTTGCGCTTCTGGCGCCCCATTTTGAGGTCAAGTTCTCGTAAGCAATTTTCCCACAGCCCAGACGTCATCCATGCGTTCTTCCCGAATGCGTAATGCACTCCCGATGGAATTTTCTTTCCTTTTAAGCACCTTGGCTGCTTTGATTTCCCGATCACAAGAAGCGGCAGTTGTTCTCCTTCCAGACTGCACGTAACCAGAGCGGTGATTCTGTCCTTCGCCGTTTTGAATCCCTTTGCTGACTTCTTTGACTTCTGGGTCAGGTACGTTGAGTCTGGAAGTGCCCGAAAATAAATTGTTGTCTTGTCAGTGTTGAAGACATCCTTGGGTTGAAACTGCTTCAACAGGTCAGGCCAATCTTTCTTGAGGAAATCATCAGCTCTGGAGGTGTCGGCTTCTGCTGCCTCACCACGCAGATTCGCAAAGACGAGTCCATTCCTCTTCTTCCACCTCGCAAACCACCCTACGGCGGGAGTGAAGTTGACTCCCGCTACTTCTGCGATTTTCGCAGCCTTCTCCATAAGCAGCAGACTATTGAGAGGGATGTTACGATCGTGGGCCCAATGATAAAACTGCAAAATTGCTGCCTCGATATCCTTGTCCTTTCCATATCTATTGCGTTTCTGTGCAGGGCCTTGTTCATCTTCTGAAGCCTCACGACGAAGTTCCTCCTCTTTTTTCACCAATCTATCCAACATCGACTTGGAAACTCCAAGCTGGTCGGCTGCCTCTCGAAGACCAATTCGGAGTGACTGCTTCTTAAGGTCATGGAACTTGTCCAAAACATCCAGTTTCTCTGTTGGTGTTCGATCCTTTCGCTTCCCCATCTGGGAAAGAAAGGAAAGAAAGATTGCAGAAATCGAAGAACGACAGTCAAAAGCACTTCACTTTCTCGTGATCAGTCTCAACACGTACACAACCACAGGCAAACCAACATAAAAGCTTTGTGTACTGTTCATCTGAAGCAAAACTTTCAGACCAGGACGCGGGAATTCCCCGCCGCGGGTGATTGGGAGGGGATTTTTGACAAAATCTGTGGGAAAGCAGATAAAGGAGACAAGGGTGAGGATACGGGGGCAGGGCAGGGGGAGTGGGAATAGCCTAGATGACGTATTGGCGGCCTCCTTCGACAACTGTACCTCCCAACTGTGGCAAACAGGACGCGGGAACTCCCCACCGCGGGGGATTTGGACTGGATTTTTGACAAAATCTGTGGGTCGACTGACCGGTTGACAGCTTGGTGCTGTCCACATTAAGCGGTGGCTGTCCAGATTAACCGGATGATTTTACTATGGAGAAATTCCGTTCCTAGCCAACTGTCCATATTAAGCGGTTGTCCACATTAACCATGTCCACTTTAACCGGACTCCACTGTAACAGGAAGTTCTAGGATTAATTGGTTTAACAAACGGTATCAGTCATTCTTTGCTATGACACATGTGTAACTGTTTAGGAGCGAATTTGGTAGATTCGAAAAAATGAATATAGTAATGTCATGCGAAAAGTGAACTTCAAGCGCATACACAGACGGGCCACATCTTTATCCATATTTTGACTATGCATCTGATACCCACTGCCTCTGTTAATAGGGGGGGGGGGTTGGAAGCAAACTCAGCCGAGCCGGAGCGTGGGGCAGAAAAATTGGTGTTAACGAAACATTACTGTTATAGACGGGTTCCCGGCACTACACTCGGGTTCCCAAACCGGTGCGGCATAATAGAAAATAGGGAACCCACCAGTTTATGATCGTGATAGGCACCGCCGTATGAGATCCAAAAGTCCGTCGAATCTACAAGACCATCGCTGGGGATGCCTGAGATGCGACAAAATATAATGCCTTGATGATGGTTGATGGTCAACGAAACGAGAGACGTCAAGACTGCGTACGTCCATCTGATTTCCATCATTTGAATGACAGATGGTAAATGGAGACGTCCTGATTCCAGGAGACATGAGTCTGAGCAAGGTAGTTTCAAGAAGCAATCCTAAATTCCCGATGGTCCTTTCTCGGGATCGTGGAGAAAGCTGCCCGGAAAAGATGAGGAAAACCAAAGGTTAAAAGATTCAGTGTTAAGATAAATTTGCCGTCTTCGCTTGAATGCACATAGATAAATTAACGACCGAATATCAATTGGCAAATTATTTCACAGAAAGCTATACCTAGAAGCAAAAATAGAGATCGTTTAGAAGTGGAAGAAGCAGGAGGAGATATAATCAACGTTGAATTTCTTAGATTATAAGGGCGTGTAACGGGAGTAGGGGCAGAAATCTTGGGGAGAATTGAAGTATAATTAAGGCGAAACAGGAGACAAAACTCTGCTCTCAGTCTCCTGACCCAAAGGAATTTCATTTTCGTTATCTGGCATCTATTTGAGTAGGAAACATCTGAAAATGCCGGATAGAGGACCCTTTTAGTGAATCGTCTTTGGACACTGTCAATTTCTGAACGGCTAGATTCGTTCATTATACCGAACAATGGACAACAGTATTCGAGACTAGGAAGAACATACATACGATAAAGTTTTAGCTTCATTTCGGGAAGGTAGAAATTATAAGAGATAAAGCCGCATATCTGAGCAGCTTTTGCTATAATTCTATCAGCGTGAGGTGAAATATCTAATTTATTAGTGTAACTTAAACCTAAGTCCTTAATGTTAGAACATTCAGTCATGGGGCAACCTTGCAAAATGATAGGCTGTGGCAGCCTTTCAGGCCCAAAACACATGAACTTGCACTTAGAAGGCGAGAAATCCATCTGCCACTTGGAGCTCCACGCAGATAGATCGTCCAAATCCGAATGAATGCGTTCTAAGCATCGCTCAGCCGTGGAATTAGAGGAGGAGTATACACATTTCAAGTCGTCTGCGTATACATATACACATTGAGAGTGTTTAACTGTTGTTGAAATATCATTTATATAAAGCAAGAACAACAGGGGGCCCAGAACGGAACCTTGATGGACACCGCTTAAAATAGTTGTCCCCGTTGTCCCTGCTGAGCTCTTTCTTTCGCGTCCTCTCTCATGATGTTATTTGCCTTTTTCTACGTCAAGGAGTTTTCCAAACCCTAAACACCACAGTCCCATTTCACGGCGTCCTGTCACACCTTATCCATCGAACAACCTATTTATGCCATTTTTTCATGGATATGTTCAGGAAATCGGTGGCTTGCTGAACTCTGCCACCGATTTCTGTTATAGGAGTTTTCTTGCATTGCCTGTTTCTCGGTTCGCCTTATTTATCTAATATTTTTGCCTATTATTTTAAACGACGGTCCATTGTGAATTGGATCCGACGTAATATGTATAACATACAAGATAGGGGATCGTGCCAACTATTTTTTTTTCAACTGAACGTAATGCCTTTCTGCTCCAAATTCGTTTGTGTTTCTTTTGAATATGCGAAAAAATGATACCCTTATGACAATTTTCTAGGTGCAAAGGTTCCACTGTTCTAAGGTCGGGCTGAAGCGTGTGGGGGACTAGACCCCTAGACCCTTTGGTTCTACCTAAGACCAATAGAACCTTTGCACCTAGGACATTGTTATTTGGGTAATCTGCATCATGTGTGAGACTGAATGATAGAAATGAAGTTTCAGACAAGTGCTTTGAGAATGCTTAAAAATGAAATTCACTTCCATGTATCAGTAAGTAAATATGAAATTAATTTAATTGAAAAGAAGACTACTCGATCGTTGGGGCAATACTTTTATTCGCGAATAGAAGTAATGTCCCAGCGATCGAGTCGTCTTCTTCTCAATTACGTCCCGTGACTCGCATGTTCACTTGTACTTGCAATTAATTTAATTTTAAAGTTCGGATAGACAGGAGTAATGGAGCCTTTCCAAAAATAAGCAGGGAATATTTCGGATATTTTACGACTCCATATGTAGTAGTATATTGTAAATTTGAAGGGTAACAGATAGAGAATACCTTTGAGGACCCTATTAATGTAAAGTAAACTATATCATTGTTACAGTCAATATGAAATTGTAGCAAGATGTGGTATCATGGCACACATTCCACTGAATTGTCGTGAAGAGTATGAAACAGTATTACAGCAGTCTAGAGCCAGTAAAGTGGTTAACAGTGCTGGCAATAAGACATCGTGTTGTGATAGTCGCCTACTGTCAAATAAAATGGCAGTTAGTTGAAACCGTCTCGCTTGGTAGCGAAGGTCTCACTTTGTGCAAAGTTTCAACCGATCCTAGGTCAAACCAAAGGGTCTAGGGATCTATTCTACTAAACGCTTTGGTCCAACCTAAGACCTACAGAACCTTTGCACCTAGAAAGTTGCCATCAGGATATTCGATGGTTTTTTATTCAATCAAATCGAATTTTCCTACAATACCTTGAGGAGAAGACCCCGGTTTCTTTGCTTAAATAAGTGCTACTTCATGAACCGATAAACCTAAAAATTCAAAACTCTCCGAGTTGACCTACATAAGAGTATGGAATTGTTTCACTTTATCGAAAGTTTGCCACACATTCGAACCACCCAAAAGGTAGTGCGTCAGACTGTCCAAGCCTTTCGGTGCATACGCGACATGATTTTTTTCGGCGACTTAATCATGATATTTATATGAAGGCATTTGTATTTTTTGCTTCGCGTAAGATCGTTTGATGCGCTATGTAGGTTACAGTTCGATAGGAAACATAATTTTTCCCTGATAGGAAAATGCTAGCGCCGTCGCGCTATTCTGTCTCTGCGTTGCGCGCACGCATAGCTGTGCCCCCAGGCTACATGCCAGAAGCGTTCCTAGTCGGCGTCGCCCCCTGTGACAGGGAGGATACCACCCGCCCTCTAGCTGGCGCAGGCATCCCACGGTCAAAATCTGGGCCAAGTTTGATCTAGTCTATGCAGACAAAAGCTTGACACCCTGTGATAAGTGTAAGTGGGGAGGGGGGGGGGGGCTTATCACGTGCATGCAGAGTAGCGCGACGGCGCTAGCGCTTTTCTATTAGGGTAGTGTTATATTTACACCTGTAATGTTTCAAACCGAAATTGTTTATTATGAGGCCCTCTTTTTCGATGCATTTCAAACGATTAGCACAGAACACCAGAACTCGTAACTGAGTAAAACCTAAAATCGTTAACGTTTTCAGCAGCGAATCTGTTTGCACGTCCAATATAATTCAAGTCTTTTTTGTCACCTGAGTAAAAGTAATTTATCTTCTGCCTAGCCGAGGTGATTAATATTTGAATGAGTTAGTCGATACGACCGTGAGATGAGCCCGCTCTCGATGGTGTGGCCATCTGCCTACCGATTAGCGTTTATTTTCAAGCAGACATATCATTAGTCAGCCAACATGCAAGTTGGTTTTACCCCATCGAAAAAGACATACCCTTCTCCTGTCAGATGTCAGTAGGTGGTGTGAAGCCTGTATGGCAGACGTTTTTCATGTCACGAAAATGAGATGTGTTGAATCACATTCAAACAATGAATACCAGTTAATTATGTTTGAACTCCCGTTAGCTTATAAAATCGCAGAAGACCAGCAAAATTGCAAAGTTATTTTTTCCGCTTCCTGGTTTCTGCTTTCCCTTACCACCTTCTGTTCGTGACTTCAAGCCCCATTCTGTCCCCTACTTACGAAGCAAACAGTGTAGCCCGTTCAGTTTGACGTAAAAGTTGACACACTGCAAGCTTCTTCTTGAGTGTTGCATTAAGGCATGCCTTCCTAATTGCTGTATGTATTATTTTCAGAAACCAGAATGCCACTCCTTAAGGGTGGTCGGTACGCTGTGACGCGAACCAAAAAGTACCTAGATGCAGGACGGATAATATTTCGGGAGAATATTAAGATTCTGACCATAAACACCCTCTCAAAAGGTGAAATCTCCGAAGGAGCCCGCGAGTTCATTCGCTGGTATCTGCCCCAGCTGCAGTACAAAAATCCAGCTGTACAGGTGCGTCCGTATGATTGCTTTTGACCACCGCATCGTCCTACCATAGATTGTTACTTTCCAAGACATCTGCCCCACGCCATCGTTACAGTTCTACCTAGCTGATGGACGTGATTACACAATGGATTGCTCCTTCCGCTCAGCTGACAGTATCCAAGCGCATATCGCTCGCGTCTGTGCGAAATCCTCTGAAACTTTGAAGGTGGAAGAAGTTGAGAAACAACAGTTAGTCAATCCAGCTAACTTTGGCACAAAGTAAGTTACGAGCAATGCATGCACACAGGCTAACGCTTATTTATGTGATACGACTTATTTCACAAATATGGTCACACAACAGCTATTTTTTGTCTGCGATATCAGCGGCAAATTTCAATCATCCTCATTATCGTTGGACGTCATAGGTAGTAGTTCATCGAGGAACGCCGGGTATTTCTTCACAGCTTCCATAGGGGTTTGCTTCTCACCGCCATGCAGTTGATACCTGATAACTACGATTGCCGGATGAAGTCTTTGTTTCCTGAAATACCTAACTCCAAAGAATAGTGGCTCCAACTGTCTTGACCTCATTGAAATTTCGTATAGGAGATCTGCTAAGCTCTCTGCCGCCATATGTTGCTGAACTATGATTGTTTGTTTTTTTACGAATATCTGGATGTGAGATAGGATTCGTCAAAATGCCTGAACTACCAGCGCACACAGAAAGCCTACGACGGGAAGTGATATTTATTCAGTCATGGAACGCAGTCGTGCTTGCTGTCTTTTGCCTCTATTAGTAAATAATTTTCTTGTATTAACATCAGGCAGGATCGTACTTTATAGTTTAGTTCATCGCATTTGGGCTGGGGGTGTCAGTTAGTAGGTGATTAAGGAAAATGACGAACCCAACTCTATGTTGACGGCGTGTATGTGTGGCCAAATCGTTTTGGTTGGTTTTATTTATCTCAACTCCACCATTAAGCATCCTAAATCCGGTCTCCAGCCTCATTTAGTTGCAGAACAGCGCATATTTTCTCCTGTCTAGTGTGCAGTAGCTAGTTTACCTCGTGAGATGTTACTGGAAAATCTGAAACCTTGTTTTCGGCTGCCTCTAAAAACTGCGTAAAGAGGGCTAGTGATTTTCGATGCCCTTGTTACTTCAAACATATTTTATAATAGAATCGAATATGCGAGTTCCAGAAAACAGTTCAGAAGAAGAAGAAACGATCACTGAAACAAGAGTTTTATTGTCCTGACGTTTCGGATTCCGTCAAGAATCCTTTATCATAGGTAATCGTAGAAAAGTCTGAAAGATGCGCAGATAATTTGTAATCATTAACAAGCGGAGTTCTTTTGGAACAGAATAACTCCTAGTGTATAAATTGTCGAGTCTGTTCTCCTAGTTCATAGTAAGCCAACTGAAAGATGTACGAAAACAGTTCGCTTTAAACTATGTCAAACACAAGATTCTATGGTTGAGTCAGAGTATGTGCCAATGAGCATCACTTGAATTTAGTTATCTGTTCAATGCTGGCTGAATGTGCTTCCATCTGTCCTTGAGCAATTTGTAATTGTGATCTATATCGATATGCCTGTTAATGCATGTCTCGTAAGAGTGCGTTTTATAATAAACATTTATACTCATTTATTGGCAAATTACATTTTCGTTAAATGTTACCCCAGACGTTGGTATATTTTTTTGGTTTTAGGGAAATTTGCCAATTTTTGCAGTCGCACTCGCGATCAGGTTTTTCGTAGACTTTTCTTGTCAGGCGAATCATACACTTCTCTGCGCTGTTAAGCTGATAAGGTGCATAGCGCTTTGGACTGAGTGCGGACCAGGTTTCATAGCTCACAAGAACCATTAATAAAACGGCCAAACGAACACCAATTTAATTATATTTATTAAAATTTCATGAGATAGGACCAACTACTGTAACGAAAAAACGACGTATCTATCACGATCTGCCCAGCCCTTTAATAACCTTGGTACTGTAGGTGAGACTGAGCACAACACCACCTGCTTCTGTTTCTCTTTGTGTCACATCCAAATGTCTTGTCCTTCATCCCAGGTATCCCCGCCAGTGTATGTGCGAGGTGTATGGCCAAGCACCTTGCTCCTCACAACAAGGCAAGCCTAAACCATGGCCAGGCCAGGAGCCTACTTTTCCACCTCTTGAGCCGCGTCAGGAGGATCGCGCCGAGAGAGAAAATCATGGTGGACACTGATCTGTATATATACCTACATTTAGTCATTTGCATAGCAAGAACTGCTTTTTTATTTCTTTCTTTCCTTTAACCCACTGTTTTGGTAACTTTGGCAGTCTCGGTGAGATCCGAACCCTTACCGCCAACCAGGGGAGGTGGGTTTTAGTACGGCGAACGCTTTAGCTTACAAGCTCACTCCCTCCCCCCACCCGCCAGTTTTGTTTCTAGCTATCAGAACGGGGTGGACCTAGGGGTGAGAGGGCTAAATTTTGTGAATTTGCGGAAACGTCCGCCGTTAGTTTTGACTACGGTTCTGTCAAGGAGGGCGTCAGCTTTGAAATTTGGCCGCTTCTTGAGCATTTTGTAGTCCGGCGATTCTGTCATCCGTGCGTATAGAATAAAGTCTGAAGGGAATTCCAGTCCGCACTATGCGAACGGTGCGAACACCCACGACGGGTGGCTACGTCGGAGATGCACTGGACTCGGACGGGGCAGGATGCTGGGGTGTCACGCGTGTGTGTCGTAGCCTTAAGCTGGATTAGGAATCCCCGCCGGATTCCGAATTGGGAATAGTGGGGAAACGGAGAAAAGTTGCCAACTCGACCGGCTTGAACCAAAGGTCCTCAAGAGAGAGCTGGGTGCCTAGCCGTGAACTGCAGACGAACAGATGCTGACAGTCATGCGGAGAAGCGCCGCAGTCGAGACAGCAGTCGGGTGTGGACGGTTCAAGCCGATTTTGATGCTCCGAGAGAATCATTTAGTAGCCACTGCGCATTTGAGCCAGGGTACAGCGAGTGAACCTCGGTAGATGTTTTTCTGTGGCCGCAATCGGAGGTGGATAGCCACCTAAAAAAACCGGAAAGTGGTAACTTCGTTTCTCCTTGGCAACGACTCTTTGGTGGAGACGCTGAAAGCCTGTCTTGGTGACAGAGCTATCAACGGGTAGATCCGCGATAGATGAGGCAACAGCTTCCTTGTGGAGAGCAGGAATAGTGGGCCGGACGTTGCTGCTGGGCTCAGGAGCGTTGAAACGGTGATGATAAGGATAACCGGGTTGCGAACAAGTCCACCAGAACTGCTGGCTTAGGAGTGTATTGCAATGGGCGACCTGTAGGACAGAAGCCTCCGCATGAAGATGATCTATAGGCGACATTTTATAGCAACCCGTGATCGTGCGGAGGGCAGCGTTCTGTGCTGACTGGAGGCGGCGCAGGCTGGAAGAGCTTATCGTAGGAGACCAGATTGGTGCCGCATAAGTGAGGTGCGGCTTGGCCAGTGCCTTAAATGTAGTCGTCAAAGTCTCTCGCGCAGCCCCAGGATGTGCCTGCAAGAGCCTTGAGGATCTTGGTGCAGCGGCTCACTTGGCCTGCGGCCTCCCTGGCATGGTCTGCGAACGTGAAAAGCAGATCGAAACGCATGCCAAGGAGCTTGGGCTTGCAGACGAGCGGTAAGGACGCATTGCTGACGGTGATGGACGTGTGACGATTAAACTCCTTCGGATCCAGCGTGAAAACAGTTACGGATGACTTGGCTGCCAAGATCGTCATTCCGCGCTGGGTGAAGAAGTTTTCGACAACAGGCATGAACTCCGTGAGGAGCTGTGCAGCCGGATCGATGTGATGGTGCCGGCAGAAGAACGTAACTTCGTCTTTGTACGATACCACTTGCGCAGGTGCCCGGGGGAGTGGGAGCTCTCGAACGTAAATGTTAAAAAGCGTCGTGCTTAGCACAGAGCCTTTAGGGAAGCTGCAGTTCTGCTTACGTGGTTTAGAAAGCGCCTCGGAAAAGGACACGATCGTGGCGGCCACGGATGTGAGTCGCCAACCATCGGACCATGCCAATCGGGACGTTCAGAGAGACCAAGTCCTGCAGGAGCTGATCGTGGCGAACACAGTCGAAGGCTCGTTACAGGTCTATTGAGACTGCAACGGTGCGCGAAGCGAGCTTCTGTTGATTGAAACCCTCGAGAATGCCGTCGCTGAGCTCGAAAAGCACCGTTGTAGTCCCAAGACCCGATCGGAAACCATGTTGATGGCAAGATAGTTCAGCCGCAGATGTCAGAATTGGGTGGATGAGCCGTTCCAGGATCTTCGCCAATGGACTGAGGAGGGTCATTTGGCGATAAGAGGTCGCTAGGCTGGGATCCTTGCCCGCTTTGACCAGGGGGATAATGATCGACTGGTGTCAACAATCGGGGATGATTGAATAATCAGCAAAGTGTTGAGGAGGACAGCAAGGTAGGCAGCCACCTTCGGGCCGATGTGGCGCACATGGATAGGCGCCAGACCATCTGTTCCTAAGGTTTCCGAAGCTCTCATTTTCTTGACGGCGGTGAGGATGGCATCAGCCGAAAAGGAAATGTCTGGGGGTGGGGCTTTATGGAGGAGGCGAAGAAGGGGGCGCTGGCTTTTGGGACTGGGCGCCGAGCGGGGCGAGAACAGCTTGTTCATCTTTGCGGTGATCTTACCGTTGTTGGAGATGAATTTGCCGTCTCCGAAGCTAATAGACTTGTTAGATGTATTAGCCCGGGGTTTGGTCAGGTTGCGTAAAAGCTTCCAAGTGACAGCTGAGTTGCTACTGAAATTGCAATCTGAAACTAGTTCATGCCAGCGTTGGCGTTTGCAATCGTTGATATTCTTGGTGATCAAGCCATTCAGTTCGCCAACGCAGGGGTCACTGGCATCATGTGCTCGTATTTCGTCTCTCTCTCTCTCTCGTTCCAGACGAAGGCTTTGGGTGGATAGTTAGGACGGAGAGGGGGAATGCGGCCGTTAGGGATGTGGTGACTTGCTGCTGCCAGGAGTAGTCGGCGAAGGGCTCGCTCCGCCGTTTGGACATAGGTGGGAGGCGGTAGGTCATCGATCTGGCTTCGCATTCGGTCGTGAACGCTGCCCAATTGGCTCTCTTGAAGTTAATGAAGTGCTGGTTGAGGACCTTGATACGCTTGGCGGCGGTGGCCAATTCGAGCACAATGAGGAGGTGGTAGCTACCCAGGCTGATTTCCATATGGTGGAGGCTACCAGGCTGAGACTGGCAAGGGAAACATCAGGCGAGCTGGAGGCGCCGTTGTTCGGGAGCAGCGTTTGGCTGTTCTCGTTGAGAATGGCAAAGGGGGCGTGTTCTATTTCATCAGCCAAAGCTTCTCCTCGGGGGTCGGCTGCCAAGTTAGAGCACCACAGGTCGTGGTGGGCGTTGAAGTCACCTAGCAACAAACTGTCTGGAAGGTAAGTAGGGAGCGATAGAGGCCGTGAAACTAGAAGGACAACTGGAAGTTGGAGGGATGTACACGTTCACGATGGTTAGCGGCGCCGGGCCAATGTCAAGGGAAATCGCCAGTACTTTCGTGGGATCGGCACTAAGCAGGGGTAGCTGGTGATGGGCAATGGATTTGTCCACCAGGAAGGCCAAACCTCTGCCTTTGTTGCAGCCGCGGTCGCGACAGACGATCGTGTAATCGGCACACGAAGGGACCTTAGTGGAGTTAGACCACGTTGTCTCTTGGATAGCCGCCACAGCTATGCTGTACGAACGCATGAAGGCCAGGAGCTGGTCAAGCTTCCTGAGGAGGCCGTTGGCGTTGAATTGTAAGATTTTAATACCAGGTGGTGAGGCAAGGTCGGAGACCAAAGGATTTGGGTTCAGGACAGGACGGGCTGGAGGCGTAGGGACCGGTGGGTGCACGGGACAGCTGGGACACGCGAGGGCGGACGACCAATCGGCAACTTTGGCGAGGCCACTGCAGCGGAGATGGCACCAACCAGTCGCGCCGGCCCAGGCGGACTCGGCAGAACGAACAGTACCAGAGAGGTCCAGGGTTGGCCTCGATTCCGGCGGCGGCGGCGAGGAGGAGGAGTAGTCGGAGGAGCGTGGCTGGGAGGAACTGCTCCGTCATCAAAAACACGGGTAAGGCGGGGGGGGGGGAGAGTTGATCCAACGTAGGGAGATGGGTGTAGCAGACCTTGGCCAACGGGAGGGCGGGTGGAACGCCGTCGTAGACGCGTCTGCTGTGGTCCCCTGTCACGCATCATCCAGACGGCCGACAGTTTGCTTATTGTATAACGAATGTGGCAATGGGAGGTGGGGGTGTGGTAGCATGTTTAAACTAAGACTACACATCGTGTGGGATTAGCCTGACAAAGAGACAACGCCACGCGAAAGCGCTGTCACACAAATGCCCACGTATACACAAAGACATGCACGCACGCGCGGCCTTCGGGAGGCTGACACCACCTGTTGCAGCCGGATAGGGATGAACCAATCAGAAAAGAGAAAGCGGACAAAGGCAGATTGCCCTTAACTGCAAGGTCCCGCACGGAAGTCAGGAATTACTGCGCACGAGGACGCCTTGACGCACAGGCAGAAGGTTTGCTGCACACGGAGGGAGCTTCGCGGACACGCAGACGAGTTGAGACATACGCGGAAAGTCTGATGTACAAAGAAAGACTGGTACAGTAAACTTCGTCTGCGTTATCCTGTCGGTCATCTTTTTCACACATAAAACTGGGGGACATAACACGTAGAGACGTAGGTGAACACATAAGATCATAACATATCGAGGCATCTGATCCCAGTACTGGATAATTGAAAGGCTCGGACAGTGGAATGGACGGCGTCTGCTCCTCACCATAATGCTTAGGAATCTTTCACGGTACGCTGAAAGCCGTAGCATCAAATGCTACCAATACGAAACAGCTGATTGTTTGACTGAGGATGCAACGGCTCCTCCTCAATTTAATCTTTGTGGTACTGTCGTACCCTGTATCCGATCCTCCATACCTCTCTTCCTCTTGCTCTTTAGTGGCATGGTTAGTATATCTCATCTCTCATATCTTAGCTATCGCATAATAACAATAATCTCACTTTCATGGATGCAAAACAAAATTTTCCGTTTTGTGAACGCATATAACTGAAAAATTACTCTTCTTCCTGAAGGTTCTTTGATAGTGCAACATGCACAAACAAGAAGCTTTCTGCGCAAAATTTAATAGCGTAGGAAATGTTGGATTTCGCCCATTTTCGCCAATATTTTCTCCCAGTATACTGATCTGAACGGAATTTTATTCTAGTAATCATCCTTTTGTGCCTCAAGTCAACCCAATGAACTAAATAAACAACGTTTAATGTGTTTTAAATCCCCAAGCTCCAATCTTTCATCATATATGTAATCTAGTGTTGGTCGCGCCAGACAGGGTGCGAGCCGTCAGCGTGACTGCAGCCTGGGTGTGATGAGTCCGCGATCACGGATTCCCATAGTAACGCAAACACCCACTACAAGTTAACCACTTTTAAAGTAGATTTATTCCTTGCAGAAATGTGTCGCCTGTTCCTATCGCTGATACTTTTACAGTTCTGTAAATGCTTAAAGATCCCTACATCCTATAATCTAACGAAGACTAATCAGATCCAAGAAAATTGGCTTGCGGAAGGAAGGGGGGGGGGGGGAGCGAGCGCATGAACGACTCATAATCTGTTGGAGAGATGCTTTTGAAATCAAAGGTGATCAGACGGGAATTCGGGAGCAGCCTCAATTTTTCATAGGTGTAATTGTTGACCAATAATGAAGTTGTTGTTAGGACAAAAACACATCAACGACTATAAGGCCTATATTAAAGTTGATGAGATGAGCCTTTATGGAGTTTAAAGAAGAGAGCTTTTCCAAAATATTTGGAAGCTTCGTTCGGCCGCACATGGAATTTGCTATACAGGCAGGGAGACCATGGACTGTCACACTCTACCGTCTTAGAGAAGGTCCAGAGGTGAGCAACAAAAATGGTCAAAAGTTTGGGAATACTGCCATATGAAAGCAGACTGTTGACCCTCGATCTATTTCTCCTCTCCTACAGGCAACTTTGAGGGGGCCTCATAATTACGTTCCGTATTATGAATAAACTGGATTGTTGTTTCGTTCCCGACGATTTCTTTGCCCAGGCTAACACTTCAACTTTGTCCGGGCATCCCCTTAAACTACGCTCTGGCAAAGCAAGGATCGGCGGACAAAAGTTATTCTTCAGCAGCAGTGAAGTTGCAGCGTGGAACACCCTTACCACCGACCTTGTCCTTTCCACCTGTGTCAATTCATTTAAGAGTGGACTGGATATGCATCAAGCACACGCCCACATACAAACCATGCAGAAACCACTGCGTCAAATTACGCTACTCATTTGTAGCAAGTAGCCATATTTTTTTACCATGTCCTAAAAATATGGTGTCGTCGCGGAACATGTGATTGACCTATTTTTTAAAATTTTCTTTGTATGCATTGTTCCTATCAGCTTGTTATCAATAGGACGTTCAAAGGCGTTCACCTATCCTAGCCTCAATTAACTGATAATGAATAAGAACCAGGCTTGCCTTGCACCCTCTGAGTGAAAGGGTTTGCTTTATGCTTCAGAAAGAATAATAAATAGTGATATGGAGAATCCTCGAAAAAACGCTTAGACGGGTGTTCCACTACCATTCCTGCGATGGAACCTGTGGTTATTGAACTAAATTTTACCGTTTCAAGCAAAAGGATCGACACAAACATTCGAGTGAAATCCTACCGTCCTATTTCAAACACTCCAGTACGTACTTTCATCTGGTGTTAAAGAAAATACTTTGAGCACAGCGCAGAAATGTTAGGCAGATATGAAGCTTAAATAACACGCTTCAGGGATATAAGTCAGTTTATAGCGTTTACCGCAGGGAGTTAAGTGAGTCAAACCCAACAACTGCGATCTTTAGACCATGGTTACTTAGTGCAGCAGCGAAGTTGGTGAACGCCAGAGTAGTAGGAAGAGTTTATTGTGTACACAAAGAAACGGAGGATAGATGGAGGAAGTCTGACTTGGCGAGCTTACGACCGGCAAGCGGGCCAGCCGCAGTCCAAGTGAGGTCTTAGCAATATTCCGGCCAGAAGACAGAGAGAGTGCATCCATTGGCTAGGTCGGCCTGGAGATTTTGGGGAAGGGAGCATCTTGCGTCGGGAACGCGTGCAAGCTTGAAATTCGTCGCTTGGCTCAAACCGCATAGACACGGGAACTGTGACTGGCTGATCGAGACGTCGAAAACCGCCTTGGTGAGCCTTTAAGAAAGTGCACTTCGACGCGAGCTAGTTAGCCAGGCACAGCCCATTACAAATACTCCCCCTGAAGACCGTAACGAGGAAACTGAAAGAATTCGAGTACAGGAAGAATAGTTAAGTTAGGTGAGAGACATACGTACCAAGATGAAGTTGCAGAACAGCGTGGGCGGCTGTGGCTGGAATGAGCCAAGATGCAGGGGCGGCTGAAAAAAGCCGCTGGTCCGGTAAAACGTCAACAGCAAATCGGTATGCCGTATCAGTATGAGTTGAACCAGAAGAATCGTTGGCTCTAGAAGGAAGTTTGGAGATTGGGAAGGAGATCTGGGTGCTGGCACTCATAAAGGGACATCTCTGTTGGATTGGGGAGTAACCATGGCATGGGCTGAATGGGCTATCGGCAGTAAGTCGCGAATGCCAATCACCAAATATGTAGGAACAGGTGCGTAAATCGCCAGATACGTAGGAAACTACGCTGGGACGGGTCGGGAAGTCAGCAACTACGCAGCGACGGCAGGCCACATCAGAAGTTGAGTGTTTATCTCACGTCAGAATGTCACCAATATCGCAGGGAGTTGTTAAGGCTGAACTGGTTGAACCCTAACGACTGTGATCTTCCAGGCCCGGTTCCTTAGGAGATGATAAAAAAGTGTTGGAGAATCAGAGTAGGAAAAGGCTATATTTTGTACAAAACAAGCAGAAGAATAGATAGTAGAAAGGTGGTTGACATGGCCTGGCCTTGAGTTCGACCATCAGGACCCCGAGAGAGCACTGCAGTGTCGTGTCCGTGTCGAGCTGGAGCGGAAGACCAAGTGAGTTCTACCTTGCTTTTTGGATGGGCTTAGTGTGAATTTGCAGCCAACCAGGTGGACAGGCGGTCATCGATTGGCTGGTGCTTGTGCAAGGCTTGCTGCGGTGAGAAGGGGGGAGCGTACGGCTTCTGGCAGCGGTTGCCGTGTGCGCGGCGAACAATGGCAGAGAGCGTGAGTCAACAGCGGCAGGCTCCCACAGTACCCCCCGGCAAGACCGAAGGTGGCGGTAATGGACGCCGAAGGCAGGATCGAAGCCAACCGTAGAGAAAGGAAACAAACGAAGGGAGATTAGTAAAAGATGAAAAAGTATGTACGTATCAACGGTAGAATTTGAGGAGTTGGTGTTGATGTAGCTGGCTTATGGGAGCCAGATTGATTAGACGGTTTGACTCGCATGAGTTTCCGTGCTGTAATGCGTGAGTCATGTAGGAGATTGGGCATCTCGACAACGTGTGAGAGAGCCATGTTGGCTGCGATGAACTTCGACTGCAAATCCGTATGCCGTGTTAGTGTTGGCTGTGTTGAAGGCAGAAGGGATACCGTTGGCTGTAGAAGAAGGAGCAGAGTTTGGAAAGGACTCGAGGACATGTGCACTCAAAGCAAGAACACCCCTTCGGGATGTGGACGGAACCAAAGCCTGGGTCGACGGGCTGTGAGCAAGTGAGCGTCTCCCTCATTCTTCACAACAAGGTATCGATGATGAAGTTCGCCATTTCGCGGTCGCAGGGATGACACAGGAAGAAATCCGTTAAAGTTGAGGGAGGTTGGATAATGATTGAGCTCAGCCAGAGGAGAAGTTAAGAGTTCAGATCACGTGGGGCAGTCACCAATATCGCAGGAGGTTAAGTGAGTTAAACCCAGCAGCTGCGATCTTCAGACCATGGTTACTTAGTGCTGAAGAGAAGTCCGTAAAGGCCAGAGTAGTAGGAAGAGTGTATTGTGTACACAAAGAAAAGGAGGATAGATGGAGGAAGTCTGACTTGGCGAACCTAGAACCGGCAGGAGAGCCAGCCACATTCCAAGTGAGGTCTTAGCAGCAATCCGGCCAGAAGGCAGAGGGAGCGCGTCCATTGGGTAGGTGGGCCTGGAGATTTTGGGGAAGGGAGCATCTTGCGTCGGGAACGCGTGCAAGCTTGCAATTCGTCACTTTTCTCAAACCGCATAGACACGGGAACTGTGACTGGCTGATCGAGACGGCGAAAACCGCCTCGGTGAGCCTTTGAGAAAGTGCACTTCGACGCGAGCAAGTTGGCCAGGCACCACCCACTACATGTTTTCTTGACGCTTATTCTTGAGTATTTCGTTACAGGATCTATTCAGGAGAGAAAAATGCTGAAATTATGTGCATGATGTCGCCGGTGCATATGCCAAAATATAACAGCAGCAAATGCTACTATCATATTGTCAGTAGAATGTTTTTTTGCAATAGTTATATGATAGCAAATACAAACTGAATACGCAATACCTTCAAATAGAAGCAGGCAAGAAATGCGGTGGTCATGGAATACATACCCGACAAATTCGGACGTTGGATGTAACATAAGTAACGACATGTGAGACAAACCAACTTATCTACCTGTAAATCTGAAAGAACCAGATATCTCGCAACTGAATAGTTCGTAATCGAAAACTTTGGTAGATGAAACGCTCAGTCGAAAAGTGCCAAGAATACTGAACCAGGTTGGATGCTAATTTGAGAAGATGCCGGGAAAATTGGAATTTCCTAATATAATTACTTAAGGTGCCCGAGGGAATAAACAGTAATCAATTATGTGCAATTGTGGTGAATACAGCCGTCAGAAAAATGGCCTAAAGAGATAGGTACGCAATGGAATTCTCATTATTAGGGCATTGTTTACCTACAGCACACACCGTGCACTCATTGTGTGTTGCAAAATATATGACAATATCTGATGCTATTAACAAACAGTAAGTAGTATGTATATAGCCAAGTAGTTGTATGATGGAAAATGCTAACTGTGTAGGCAATGCCTTCAAATACAAAGAGATGAGCAATGGGGCGGTCAAGGAGTAAATGTCTTGCGAATTTTGACAGAATTGTGAAACAGAAGTCACCAAATGTGCGACGACCAACTTATCTATCAATACATCTGAAGAAAATAAATGCCTCAGAATTGAAAATCTGATAAGACAAATACTCACTAGAAGAAATGTGCCCTGCAGCACAAAACACTGCGCGATTAACTTATTTGAATAAACAGTTCAGGAAAATGGTTATTTTATCACGCATAAGTGTTTGGGCGTAATTATAATAAAAACAAAGTGGGCGAACTTCAGCGGAATTCAAGGATGATTTATAATTAGATATAATGTGCATTTCTTGGCTTACAGCAATCCCTGTAAGGGCTAACTTCATGCACAAGGGATCCAGGTGTTTCTTCACTAAAAGTCACTGCATCCTAGAAAGCGTTTATTGAAATTCGAAAGAGATTTTCCGCACTGATAAGGACAACTTTTTGTGGACCATTTCATGATAATTAGTAAGTTGGTTGCTAGACGTAACTATTGGCTCCAATTAATCGAAGACCCCCACAGTCCCTACCTCCTCTCTACATAGGTTTAGTAAGCAAAACGGTTCGCTTATCTTTTCTGATTTCCTTCCAATGAGGTTGAACTATCAGGCACGAATACTGGTTCCTAATGCAGACTGTATGCCATCTGACTATGATGTACTCGGCGTACATTGAAATCCAGTTTCATTATACTATTTGCAAGATATTCATAGTCTTTATTTTTAGATTTAGATAACTTAATGTAGCGACTTCACATTTCCGTCCCAGTCGTTGCAACTGATGCACATAAATGCCTATGGTTTCGTCACCAGATATTAATTAGCGGGATGGTCAAGAATAATGTTGTTGACATATTCATTCTCAGAAGGTTAATCGGTGACCCCAGATCCAAGAACGAAGTGAAAAATGGAGCCAGTCTGTTGGCAGAGTGAGAGCTACATCCAGTGGGCAAAGTAAGGAGGCAAACGGACTGTACAGCACGAAAATGCAAGCATCTAACCACGGTCTTTCTCAGTAACTTTCGTTTGTTTGTCCCAAGCCAAGCCGCCTAGCCTTTATCGCATGTTTCAGGTGTGGCCGTACGCGTATTCAAATGTTTTCGAAGGTATCTGCATTCAAGTTAACAAGTCTCATTCGTATGTTGCTCATAGTCGAGTTTGCCCTCACTGCGACTTTGGAGTTCTGTGATGTGACGCTTAGGTTATCTTAATAAGTACGTCAAGACCTCTTTGAACACTCACGGTTTTACGGGCTTGGTCTCCCAAGATATACTCTCGTGAGAGCGCAGTTCTTCAGCTCCTTTTTTATAACATGTACATTGCCAATAGAGGCAAATATCCGAGACTCATGAAGTAATTGAAAGAGATATTCGGTGGCTGAGACATTACTTTTATTCGCCTGACGTCACGTCATCGGTAGTGGAAAACAGTATGAAGGTAGTGCCTGTATCCTATAAATACTGCAAATTCCTGTGCATGTATTTCCGTTTCTGCCACTGTTTTCTGCAGCCAAACCGCGATGGCGGGCGAAACCTCAGTAGTCGAATTAAATTTTTGTCACAGCGATCGCATCTCTCTTCTGAACATGTTCATTACCATGCATTTTTGATGTCTTATTTTTGTGCCAGAACTGATGACTCATCCTTTCAATCGTCAAAACGCACGTACTGGTAGGCATTGATATGCATACCATCACACCTGAAACATTCAAGATACAGTGCAACTCGACGTACGCAGTTTTGTGTGAAAATGAAGGGCCTGCTATCTCCCATCTCAATAGTCCGAGTCGTCCAGACAAAAAGGGAACCAAATCAACTTGAAATTTACTAGAAGTATTACTGTCCCAACCATGGACCTGCGAAAGGCTATTCTGCTATCAAACTGAAACTAGTCTAGTGAGTCCTGTCCCAATGACTTCACACTATGCCGTCTGCAACCAGAATGCCCCCATTAAGAATGAATATGAGTTGAGATTGTACATGCAATTCCTGCTTACAGTTGCCTCCTCCCTCCCGCATATCCTCGACTGTAAGTCATAGTGGTCGAAACTGCGAATTGTTACCTCCTACTTAGATGACGTTATCGGTGAGCCGAAGTCCTACTTGAGGTGCTTGAAACAGCTGAGGGATATGATTGTTAAGCCATCTTACGACCGGTAATACCCCTTCGGGTAATGTAACACACAGCAATAGAGCAACACTGGAACTTGGTCTATAAACCTATGGAATGGCGAGTGCTACAAACAACTTGCCTTAGTTTGTAAATGCTTGATTATTTCTCGCATAACAGTGAGAACGCATTTACGGAAACTAATAAATAATACTGAGCAGCATTATGCACATTAATTACTGAAAAGATCTACAAGAAGTGTTAAGCGATTGTGCAGAAAAATAAAGAAATTTCCAATCAACCCCAAGTTCCGGAGATGTAAAAATTGCTATAAATAAGAATAATAAATTTAAATATTTTACTAAGTTAAAAACGGAATGTAACCAATTTCTTTATATAGAAAAAGCTTTTATTTAGTCAAAATATTCTGTACATATTACCATTAGTTGATATCTATTTATTGAATATCGTCGAATAAAGACTGTCATTATTTTCTTCGTTTTCGGTGTGTTCATTGATACATTGCGTTTACACCAAAACCTTTAAAATACGATAGATATAAAGAGCATTTACCCAAAGAAAGTGTTTTTGGATATAAGTTCGTATAATGATGATCATGCTGCTCATATGTAGAAATGCCTTTAAAGAGTAAACCACATTCTCGAGGATAAATCATGTCCGCAACGGAATTCTGGGATTGTTATTCCTAATATTAGTAAAGAAACTTTCCACAAAAGGTAACCTCTAAAAATGGCTTTGATGAGATATTTGGCTGGCGAATGTCTGTGTATATTCACTTTTTCCAAGGTAATGTCACAGTGAAATTGGAGACTTCCGACTATTTCTTTTCTTTCTTAAACGGTTCAGTTGGACTGGAGATGAAAGGGCTTACTTTTCACTATATAATGGATTCCTTATCGGGTAAGCGGATTAATAATAAAATCGGTTGTAAGCATGCGAATGCAAAAAAACTGGCCATAAATATAGCCATTTCTTGTAATACTTACTATTCTTCTGCCTGATCCGTTTTTTAATAACATATAAGTAGAACGTTTAGTTTGCAAAAAGTATATTTCTAACTGATTTACATTTAAGAAGGCCTCCTTTACATCAATTCACGGTAAAATCTATGACAAAGTTTGCTTATGCGCAAGGACAGCTGCGCGGTGGAACAAAATGCCCGACAAAACATTTTGTAACTGCTTTTGGTGCAAAAAACTTCGCAGAATAGTTAAGCATAATTTTTAAAACTTATATTCTTGCTTGTTTCTGAAAATAAATGCGATTTCTTAAATCGGGTTTTACTTCCATTTGCTCAGTTTCGCACAAACTTTTCCAGTTCTGGAAGGGATTATTATTCCACTTTTTTACTTATTCTGGAATTCTTCCACAGCACAATGCATATTAGTAAAAAGCTTGGTTCTGTCATACCTTATAGCATAGAAAATTTGTTCGATAAAACCTTACTTATGTTTTAGCCAAAATTGGCGCCTATTTCGCTCCATAAATTAAACTAAGATGGAAGTTGTCCAAACCAAAGTCCTTCTTATAATTTAATCCCCTCACTTGATCAAAATAACCTGTCCAGATATACACTAAACTACCAAGTTAAATTTTGGCATGAAGGTTGTTTGCAGGACATGCCATACTGTACTAAAGCAACTGGCACCACTGTGTCACACTGTCTGAGGTCTAACTGGAATCAACACTGATCAGTGCCCATTGGGCCATCAGCTCAGGCTTCTGTGTACAGTAAAATCCTCCTGTCACAGGCACCCTCTGTTTATTTTACTAAAACTTGATGAGGATGAGGATGATGATGGTGATTGTGACTGTAGTGCTTGGAGCAACACCCTTTATCCCTAGCCACTGTGCGCCTGCTGTGGGCTCGAGCGTGAGCTTCAAGTCACCATGGAACGAGTCAGTCATGTAATTGATCGACGAGCGCTGATCCACCCTTGTAGGTATTGCCGATTGAAATTGGCAGGACTGCAAGTCCGTGGCGCAGTGGTAAGCGCGTCGAACCTCTAGTCGATAAATCCGCGAGTTCAAGCCTCGGGTGCTGCAACTCCCTGATTTTGGATATAGCTGGCTGAGGATGGTTGATATGCCTGAAATGTCCTTTCCAGTCCCTCGTGTCTTAATCCCGATTGGAAGCAACCGTACAACGGGCTCGTGGTGCAATGGTTTAGAAAGTCAAACTCCCAGCAAAGAATTCATGGGTTCGAGTCTGGGATGCCGCATCACCTAGGGTAGGCTATGGTTGGCTGAAGACGGTTAATAAAGGCGGATGATGCGGCACCCGAGACTCGGACCCAAAGCATGTTGGCTAGACGTCCAGCATTCTCAAACAGTGCACCATGAGCTCGATTTCTTGTCGGTTTCTTGTCAGGATCTGTCGGTAGGCTTAGGCCAGCGGTCAGAAAATTGGACTTCTAGCCAGGAGGTTGCCGATTCGAGTCCCAGATATCCTAATACCTGGGGTTGTGTATGACCGGTTGATGACGGCTGGTAAGCCGTGCATTATGGCTCAGAATTTGTGTAACTTGCCGATATTTGCGAAAGATTGACACTTGCTAATAATGTTATCATACTTATTATCCTGTAGCCTATTCTCAAGTCATTTCAGTCACGATAGGCTGTCGGATTTTAAACGAGCTTCTTTCTGACGGCGTATAAAACGTACCTACTAAAAAGGGCTACTTAAGTAGTATGCATTTTTATCTTTGCTCTGGACTGCTTTTATAAATCCAAATACATGTTTTTAACAACTTGCAAGAAAAAAGTTTTTGATGTACTCATTTGGTAGCTTATTACTTTTTTTAATTTCATACATAACGAAAGGGCATCTTTCGGTTTTAGAAACAGTTGAAATCATGAGATTTTTACGATTGTGAGTTTCTCCCACATAATACATCCTATTCATCAAATTATTTATGCTGTCTATAATGTGTACAGAATGATGCACATCTGCTGCAACATTTCACGAGAAGGCAAGTCAAGTTGATCAAGGTAAATATAGGAAATATATTTTGATAAATAATAGTACTTAAAAACTGTCATAAGTATATATTTATAGCCCTTAAATAACTCTTCAATGTTTGGTTTCGGAGACCTCAGTTGCTGTGGTGGTACTTAAGGTGGTGATGGTCAACCTTTGGCTTAATAGTGTCCACGGATGTGGACATCGTCAGGTCCACATGAAGGGCGATCCATGTCTGAATTACCCTCTTAGAGAAAAAGAAGTTTCTTGGTCAAGTCTTGCCCCAGTCACACGTAATCATAAAGGTTTTCCTCATAGCCTTGTGGTGGTGGCCTGCTCAAAAAAGTTATCTGATAATGTGACTTCTTTCTCAAACCGAAAGCAAGAACGTACTTTTCCTTAAACAGGATGTACACAGCGCACAGTGTGTAAACCTTGAATTCAGGAGTAGCAGTCAGAAGTTTTCAAAATTATTCGGCAATTTATAAACTCTTTTTAAAAGTGAAAGGAGCCCTTTTGTAGGTATGAAAATTTACGAAGGCGTAATCTGCTACCAACAGAGTACAAGGGGGTCTTTTTCATGCATGTTTTCCACAAAATATATTTGAATTTATTATCAGAGGGAAAAACATACACTACTTGAGTAGCTATTTTTTACTGAACGTACTTTCGGTTAGCGGGCAAAAAGAACCTCGTTAGAAGGGCCGGTATCATATTGTGAATGAAAAGGCTTGAGAATAAGCTACACGATAGTCGGTATTATAATCCTCCTTATTTCTAATCATCGAGTTAGTATCAATCTTTCGCAAATGTCTGCATGTTGTACGAATTCTGAGCTGTACTCTATGGCAACTGCATGGACAACGCCAGGTATTACGGCATCTGGGTCTCGAATTCGCGACCTGTTGGCTATAATTCCAAAGTCCTGACCACTGGCCCAAGCTTACCGACAGATCCTGATTGAAACCCACAAGACAAGGAGCTCGTGGCGCACTGGTATGACTGACTGATGATGGCCAATAAGCCAACTCAAACCCAGGTGTTGGGGCACCCGAGACTCGAATCCGTGACTCGTTGGCTAGGAGTCCGACCTTTTAAACCAGTGCGCCACGAGCTCCGTGTCTTGTCGGTACCAATTGGGATCCATCTGTGCTGTTCGACCGTTCCGGTCTCCCTTGTCAGTATGACTTAGACCCCTGCACTACCCCGTAGGCGGACATTGAACTGGCAGGCAATATCACGCACCCCCGATACTACGCATTTACGCTTGAGTGCGGTCGGTCGGTCAACTGAGCTCTAAAATCAATCGCTCGCTCGCTCACGCGGCGTAAATCGAATTGGCTGCAGTGCGGGGCCAATGCACTCGTAGAGTGCAGGACATGTTTCAGATAACTATTGGCTGGTAGCCAAAAGTTGCTTTTCTTCGATAACGTGCTCATTCTGAAAGTGCGCTCTCTGTGGTCATAACTTCACGCGGTGGGTGGATACCTTCCAAGTTCTTATTCTCTTAATTTTAATGCATAGAAGTTTTGTTTTTTGCTTTCTAAGAATTACAATGTGTGGAAGAGTAGGGGCTTAAAGGTTAATCTCGAGGAACGGTCTGTTAAAGGACGCTCCTCGTCGGACATAAATGCAGTTTACGGCCTTAGTTAATCTGTACACCAGATCCTTTGGCATTATTTTTTTCGTAGATGCTACTCTCATTTGTGGTGTATCATCGAGAAGCCTAGAATGTATTTTCATACATGGTGACAAGTTGGTTTTACAACTAGCAACATGAAAGTATTTGGTAGTCAGCGCAGAGGGAGATGCAGAGAAAAATATATTTTATTTTGAAGGTAAATAACCAAAATTTTCATCAAAATGGCTCCAGTTACTGACAAAAAAGGTTAACTGTCCTAGAAAAACCAAAATTTAAAGACTTATATGATATCCACATCCGTTATGGAGAAAGGTCTAGTTTTAACTTCTGATTCTCCGTTTCACCACAAGTCAACTGCCATGCTAGGAATGGGAGTACACAGAGCAGAGATGCTGATTTACGGCAAGACATATGGCGGAAACTTCGGCGCATAGTATGCGAAGAATTGTCAGCCATTAGTTCAGAGTGGAGAGGGTGAGCGAGTCCTCCAAAGATGCGTTCAGCAAGTTGTTTGACCGTTTTAAAATGTTGCTGTATTATAATATGAATTAAAACATAGGAAACACCGGCAGCTGAAGAAAGCATTTGGAGGATACGTTTAAGTAAGGCTGGAAAAATAACTGCAGGGCAGTAAAGAATGGGGGAGTAAATGCAGACATCTATTAATCCTCAGAGTGGGATTTACGGTATGTGAAATGAACGTATGTAAAGGGCGCACAAGATATAAAAGCTTACGAATTTTGATTGAGATGCCTTAAATATGAAGGGTAAAGGAGAGGTTAGATGCCAGAGGTGTCAGAAAGAGGATACCTAATTGGGCAGGATGTATATGGATTCAGGACTGGGAGAGGATCGCAGTAGGAACGAGTTGCTATTTCTCATGAAATTTTCGCACTTATAAATAGGGAAGCTTCTCAACACCAAATGTAAGACTTCTGTCATTTGAGCACACATAATTCCTAAAATACACTCCCGAAATATTAGAACAGTCAAATTTGACGAAATTATCGTTTTTTAGATCAAAAACACGCATAACTTATTCTAATATTCATAGATGTATTAACAATGAAAACGAGGTTTGACAGTTTAGAAAATCAATTCTGATGTCGCATTAAGGTGTGGACCTTCGTGAACAACAGGCCAAGATAATTGGCTACATTCCACTAGGGGGTCATGTAGACATTCGACAGTTTCAGGGGCTCATTTATATGAGTCCTATTTATATGTTGTGTTATATGTTGTGTATTTATATATTGTGTTAAAAATGTCTGAGTGGGCGTCTATTAAAGTGCAAAATGCTACTCAAGCAGACTTTTGTGATTGAAATTCTGCCTCTGCGCCAACAGTACACAACACCTTAGACTTACAGATTTGTAAATATCTTTCAGTACTTTGACGAAATTTAACTTTGTTGAGTAAATTTTCGATCCTGGATCCCCAGATCATTGTCAGGCTTGAGAAGATATTCAGGGAACAAATAAAATTTCAAGAGGAGTGCCGGTATAGTAATAAAGATATCCGGCGTGAGCGCTACTTGGCAAATACAGTTTGCGTCAGTCCATGGTGAACAAATTAGTTGTCATAATGGCGTAATTGTTAATGAGCAACTGTAATTTAGATCCGTCCTTCCTTCAAATTACACTTTTTTGGATGCCTATCGTCCAATTTTTCAGTATTTACAAGTTTGTTTTCAATCTTCGTTATCTATGTACAGATAAACAGTAAACAAATACCGGAATGCATAATATTACTAAAGGTGTGTTTTGCGCGAAGCCGCTTAAACAATAAATTAGTTTTTAAGGCATCTTTAAAGAAACTGAGCCTCTAGGCAAAATGAGGTGCTGAGTTTTACCCTGGATTAAAAGGCCTTTTACGTGTAAGTGTGTGGCTACCTGACGAAAGAAAATAAGCCAGAAACCGCTATTGCCGTCGAGCAGTGGTTTATCTTCATTATCGATAAACCACGACTATGCGAGCGATCTCGAGGGTGCAAAGAAACCTCCAGATACATCTTTTTGTCGTGATTTTTCCGGAGCAGCAAAAGACTATGAATGCATACAAACGTTCGCGTTCCAGGTATTTGCATGGATAAGGTAGAAGGATTGTGGAGCATCGGATAAATGTGCTTAACATCCTGAGCTTTCGAACTCTTACAGGAACAAAAGAGGTGCTGCACACCCACTATAATTCGCCCCTTTTTATTGCTGTTTTACTGGCTCTGAAGATGGACACCTGCAGGATTTCGAAAGCTCAGGATAATATGTGAAACATCTTTTCCCAGGAAGAAATTTGAAGCAAGCAAATATGGCAGAATTTATTCGATCAAATAAATTTCGTGACGGCTCGTCAGCTGCGGCCCGTCTTTGCATGAATGAATAACAAGTGGGTCATAGCACAATTTGAATATCAACAAAATCGATAAAATCAAGGTCAAATTTACGCGTAAGTGAACATTCATATTGTCAACTTAACTCGGGAAAGGGCGAAAATTTGGGGGGGGAGGGGAAACACCTCGTTGCCGAGAAAAATAAATTTCCACCACAAAAGCCCAGAATGAATAGCTCTCAGTATGATTAAAATACTTTCCACAACAATTAACCTCATAAAAAGCATTTTTATTATATATTTTAATGTCCAATATCTGTGCACGATACCCTTTTTTGAACATAAAGTCAACATCAAAATTGGATATTTTGACCAATTTTTCGACATCTTAACACTTTGCTGAAAACAACTCTGATTGAAATGTAAGTATTTTGATATCTATTGATTTTCGTCTATCTTTTGACAACATTGGGATAAGTTAAGTTAACAATGTTAATTAGAAAGCATATGTTATTCCATGACCTTCATGTAGGGTCAAATAGGCGAAGTAATATTGGTGTACAAAAATACATTTTGGTCCATTGTAAGTTTATGACTTATCTTTAATGCACCAAACGTAGCAGATTTGGAGGGAAATCGACCTCTTATCAACTATAGTGCTGTATCTCGTACGTAAACTTAATTCATTTTTATGGCCGTAAAAAAAATTTTCCGTTTTGTAAATGGATGCATTTAAAATGTTCCTGCTGTTCATGAATGTTCTTTTATAGTGGAATATGCGCAAACAAGAAGCCTTTTTTTCCGCGGCACTTAATAATGTAGAAAACTCCTTGGATATCAACAAACGCCGAAGACGTCCATTTTCGCCTATATTGTCTCCGAGTTGACTGATCTGAGTGGAATTTAAATCTTATTAAGCAGCATTTTGTGCCTCAAGTCAACCTACATCACTAAATAAGGTTCCCCAAATGTGTGTTAAATTCCCCAAATCCCAATTTTTTATCTATTGAAGGTGTGACCAAAGGAAACAGTAATGGAGGGTCCATTCAACGATGCTTCTGAAAACATCTACCCAAGAGTTTTTCTACTTTTTTTCTGCTCCTGTTTACTTATTATGTCTCTGATGATGAATTCGCAACGAATGTCCAAACGTCAGGTGAATGAGCGTATTGGGACAAAATGTAGGCCTATGGACCCCAAGGCAGCTGTAGGTTAGCCACATGTTCTAATTGCTTACATAGGTCGGGTTTCTCCCGCCGTATGTAGGCTGCTTCCATGAAGCGTAATGTCCGGTTTGTTCGTGCTCGAACAAGAACTCGGAAAGATTTTTTCGGATCGACAGAGTGACCACTGTCCAATAGATGTTTTGTAATAGAAGACCGAGGTACTTTGTTTTCCTGTTTAAAAAGCCAAGAGGGTAAATGTTCAGCTGCCCTGGTCGCCAATTGCCTTTGCGTTCGCCCGATGTACTTGCATCCGCAAGGGCATGTAAATTCATAGACGCAGTTTGGAGTGGCGTGCAAAGGCAAGGCATCGTTTGTGCCGTTAACGGGAAGGCCTTTTATAGGGCTGAGGAACACCAATGCAGCTGCATTGTACGTTCTCTCTGTGGTGCATCGCAAACGTCGTAATTGTAGTTGATACATTGTCACCTTTGAAGGGTAGAGATATAAAAATGGGCTTTTTTGGAACAAACTATTCCGTAATTTTCAGCCGTAAAGGTTTACTGTATTTCTGAATGAAACGTGAAGGATATCCACGGTTAAGTAGGGCATCTTTGATGTTGGAAATTTCTGTTGGTAATGTTTTATTGCTGCAAATTTTCTCAGCTCGCTGGAAGAGAGTAAGTACCAAGTTTCGTTTCCACTGGATTGGCACAAAACTAGTAAAGTGTAGGTACTGGCCCTTTCAGGTAGCCTTGTGATAAACACTTCGCCTTATTGAACCATCAGCCTCTCTAAACAGGAGGACGTCAAGAAAAGGCAACTTGTTGTTTTGTTCCATTTCCATCGTGAACTTTATTTTTGGATGCAATTTATTCATAAAATCGAAGAAGGTTTTCAGTGTCTTGTTTGGTTTCAACTATAGTGAAGATATCATCGACGTAACGTCTGTATAAACTATCTTGTTTAGTTGTGATGACACGTTTTATTCTAAATGACCCATGAATATGTCAGCAAAAGTAGGTCCAAGTGGACTTCTCATTGCGACTCCATCGATTTGTCTATACCGATGCCCATTAAAGAGGAGTTGCACATTTTTCGTACATAGTGTAAGCAATTCCCTTAGTATATCAGGTGGTAGACGAGTATAGGATGCATGAGTACATATAAAGTCGATTGTTTCGTCCAATGGTACGTTTGTAAATAAGGATTCAACGTCTCCAGAAATCATAAATTTGTTTGCAATATTTTGGAACTTAATATCTTCAACAAATTGAAAGACATCCTTTGTCACGTAAGTGGAGAACCGCCTCTTAATTGGCTTTAATTCCTTGACAAGCCATTGTGCTAGCTTGTGCTGAGGAGAGTTAATCATAGACAAAATTGGCCTCAAGGGTATGTCCTTCTTATGTATTTTGGGCAGACCATATAGTCTGGGGATGTGTGTTCATTTAGGCTTTAAAGATAATGCAGTTGCAGTATCAATCAGGTTTTTGTTCCGCAACATTTTAATAGCTTTCCACACTAAATCTTCTATTGCTTTGGTTTGATCTTTGCCTGACACCTCTAGACAAAATTTGCTCTGGTCACCCAAAATAGCTTCCATTTTTCTTAAATAATCCTTCCGGTTGAGAATGACAACTCCATGGCCTTTGTCTGGTTTAGAAATTATTATTTCCTTGTGGTGCTTCAGGATAATAAACAAATTGACCCAGTGTTTAACAATCCTTCTTTCTTATCCTCGCAAAAGATTGTCCGGAATCATCGTCCTCGTGAACTGAAAATAAAGCACTCCTTTGCCTTTGGTACTTGTCAGAGGTTCCGTGTTCTGGGCGCCTTTCTGCCCTCGAGTAAGGTAGCTGCATGTGGCTGAGTTGGTGTGGTGAGGGACAATTGAGATGGTGTGTTGAAAGTTCCACCAGATATCCAACTGCCGGAGAATTAACATTATTTCCATGAGTCCACCGATACTCCAACACTAACCTACAGCTCGCGAAGTTGTGCTGAGTGCATCGGCCATACGCAAGCAACCCTGGTCCTTGGGTTGAGTATGGCTAGCTGATGACGGCCAATAAGCCAGAAATAACAATTCCAGTCTCACCTGTCTTTTTCGGTGATTTCGTTGTGCCTATACCTACTTGTATTGTTTTCGGCTGTGATCATGCCTGATCTGGCCAGCCTCTATTGTGTTACGGACGGTACCCCTCCACGCGTGACGGTTGGCGGCAGCGGATATGGAAAGCTCCATACACTGTCTACTTCAGCTACGGCTACCGAAAATCAGAGGTCCAAGAACCCATTTCCATGTCTTGACGAACGGTGTCGAGTCAAGTCTCTTGTTACCCAAGTCTTCGGCGCCTCCAGGTGAACCGCGGCGTCAAGTCGAGGTCAGCGTAGTAAAGCTCATGAGGCGGATGGCAGAGAATGTGCCCAAACCACCTAAGCCGTCTTTTTTGGATGACCCGGATGGCCTGGAGAAAATATCGCAGCGAGTACGGACTGTATAAGTTGAGGTGAAATCGGTAAAAGTCACTCGAAGGATGGATTTAAGTTAGCGGTTGTCAAATACGCTCAGTCTTTGCTTATCTTCCCTGTGGTGATGGTGATTTCACGTCGGATTCATAGGCGCTTTCGGAGGATTGAGAAAACGATGCATGCAGTATCGATTCGGGATACAATGTCGTCTTTACTCTGCACATTTGGTAGCAGCCTCGGCTCGAGTTTTTCATAGCTGTCTACTTCTTCAAGTTGATGGCCAGTAATCCGCAGGGGTGTCTCCTCCTGGTAAGGGATGCAGCTCAAGAATAACTTAGTATTCCTGGTATTTAAGGACAAGCCAAACGACACTGCGATTTCAGTCACCCGTGACACTGCAGACTGTAGATTGCCAAAGCTTGAAGAAAGTAAAGGGATATCATCCGCGTAGACAAGATTAGCCAGCCGGCGTCCGGGTGAAAGATCAACATAGACTTCTTCATTCAAGGCTTTACCAAGAATCCAATCAATGGCGTATTTGAATAGAATGAGCGACAGGACAGAGCCTTATCGAACACCAGACCGGATATCAAACGGTTGACAAAGTGCGTTGTGTACGAGAACTCGTGCGGTGGTGGAGCAATAGTAGACCTTTATCATGGCAATGATATTGGTTAATGCGCCATTTAGTTCCATTATCCGTCAAACGGACTCACGATAAACGGAATCGAATGCGGCGGCGAAGTCGACAAAGCAGAGGGCCATCGCTTGCTGGTAGCCATGGCGGCATTCTAAAATGCGTTTCAGTGTAAATATCTGGTCCGTATATCCACGCCTAGCGTGGAGTCCGGCTTTGTTGGGCCGCGTTCTACAGTCACACAGAGACTGGAACCACCAGAGAGGAAAAATAGCGAAGAGCTCCGCAGCAACGTTGAAAAGAATATCGCCGCGGTGGTTCTGGCATCTTGTCTTATCTCTCTTCGTGTAGATAGATACAAATATGCCTAAGCCCCAGTCATCGGGAACGGTCTAGTCCCTCCCTGCTTGTCCAATCACCTCTTGGAGCCAGAGTGTCGACACAAGACTTGTAGATGTCAGTGGGAGTACGATCCTTTCCGAGTACCTCGTTCTTGCTGCGCAGCCTCTGTATTGCATCGGCAACTTCATCTTCGGAATAGAAGTCACCTAGCATTGCGTATGCTAGAGGGCGTGATGGGTAGCTCATTAAAGTTGCGAAGGCGCTCGAGGCCTTCATGCCAGCGATCGACCTTGGACGGGCTGTCAGCATTCAAGCCGCCATTCATGTCGCGAACAGAATAAAGTTGTCGCCGGTTAGTAAGCCCACGTCGGGCCCAAACCAAAGTGGGCTTAATACGCGGCAGGCCCACTAACCGAAGAGTCCTAGTTCTTGATTAGCAAACGCAGGATAGGCAATTTACATTGCATACGTACTGTATTATGTGTAGAACTAAGAGAGATGAGAATCTCATTTTATCCTGTTGGCAAACTGAGCTTTGTAGCCGACGAGTGGGCTTATAAGCCGGCGGATTTTGATATGTAAAATTCCGTCCCAAACTGATTTGGGCTTAATACGCGGCTGGGTCTATAAACTGTGGGCTTAATAACCGGCGACTACTCTAGCAGTATGTCAAGGGCTTACCACTAATTTGGCGGATAAATTAATACAGTTTTCGAGAGTCGCCAACATTTGAAGTTTGCTCCATAGAAGTCACTGTTTCGGACCGGTACTTCTGGCGGTCATTTCTAGCCGGCTTTGCTGTAAGCCTTTAGAGTTGACGAAAGAAAGTATCGCTGCGGGACCTGGCTCCAGCCGTCTGGGCAGAGAGCTGCAAGGTTCTTCCTCCGATCCAGTAAGTACGGCGCCGCTGAGTGAATTCGAGAATTTTCTCAGCTGCCCTATAGATAGGTGTCTTGAGTTCTGCCTATAGCAAGCAGCTGTTTCCATTTGTGGTCAAAACCAATTGGAGGAGACACGGTACAGATGCGTGTGTGATCTGGTCGCGATCTGCGGGACCTTGATTTAAGTCAAAAAAGTGGACACTTGCAGTTTAGCCCTGCCGCCTCCCATCTCTACAGTCGAACATGTCCAGAAAACAAATGAAAACATATGTATCTTATGACCGTAGAGACTAGAATGACCATTTCTGGCTTAATAGTCCTCACCAGCCAGCAATACACAACCAAAAAGATAACGACTCCGAGGCTCGAACCAGGGACCTTATTGGTTAGAGGTCCACCACTCTGGCCACCGTACCACGGGCTCATCACCTTGTCAATTTCAAGCAAGAACTTCCATTATGATACATGGACGCCCACCGATCGGTGACGAAACTCACTCGTGCCCTGGTGCCATGTATTTCAGTCTGGAGCCCTGCCAGCAGCTGCACAGTGCCTTATCGAGGGAGCTCCAAGACAGAATGTGATAAATGAGCCCCTTACGCATCTGTGAGTACCCCTTCGGCAACAGCGAGCGTGTTAAAAAAAAACGTTTTTGCTCGCGCCTCCTCCTTTCTTGTCAGTTTATGCATTTTTGAGCCACTTCCCTCAACAGCAACAGATCCAGCAGCTACAAGACACCACTGACCTTCTCAGATTTTTGTAGGTATCGAAATGAAATTCCTCGGTGTTACTGTCATTGCCCTCCTGCTGGTTGTCTCGGCTCGTGCCCAGCTCTCACCTGCGTCCCCAATTACAGATGAGACCACGCCATCCACTCAAAATATGACGCTAGTGTCAGAGCCAGAGGAAAGCACTGTCCCTGAGGAGCCCAGAAATGGTGAGTTTTCTTGTCATTGACTTAAGTTAATATTATGTCTCGATGATAAAAATTAACCCACACGCCGTTTTTATTGGCAGGGGTTCAGGGGAGGGGGGTTCTGCAGTTTTGTCGGGAAATCCACCTTAATGAGAAAATGCAGGTTCAATTGTAATGCTTCTTAAATTATGTAAGTAGCTACTGTTTTGTTGAGACTACCATCAGAACTCACGTAAGACTATCAATAGCAAAATTAAATATGAAAAAATAACAGAGTTCTCAAACTGTCAAAACTGCAGTTGGGAATAGTGTTGCACGGTAAACGCTCACAAGCAAACCAGACCCAGTGAAATTCAAGCGACATCAAAGACATTAAAGCTAGTTTGTAAGAGAAGGTGTGGTTGCGAAGCAATGGCTGCTTTACAGACACAAATTGATCCATCGTTCCGTGCTGAGCGTTCACCGCTCTACCTTGGGCCTCAACAGAGACCTTGAAAGCCGTAACATCTAGTAGTATAGTATTGCCGGCAAAGACAAGGATGATGGGAATGGCCGTTTCTGGCCTATTAGTCGTCGTCAGTCAGGCATACTCAGACCAAAGTGGTGCCCCATTCGAGCCTCGAGCTTGTAATCTTTTTTATTAGGGTTAAACTCCCTTGCCATCGAGCTCCTTATTAGTTTGTGCTTCATGTACACTGAGCCAAAATGATGACCACAGTGCCTCGCAGTACTTATTTTGAGGTTACCTTGGGTCTTGATGAAGAGTTTACAACTGCCGTACATGCGTGTGACGCACCCTGAATCTGCACTTTCAGCCACTGTGCCTTGAGCTTAATTTAAATACAGTAGTCGCCGGCTGTTAAACCCACCTCGGGCCCAGACCAAGTTGAGCTTAATAAGCGGCGGGCGCACTAACCGGAGAGTCCTAGTTCTTGATTAGCAAACGCAGGATAGGCACTATACATTACATACGTACTGTATTATGTGTAGAGTTTGGTTACGTACAAGAAAAGAATGCTGTTTGTCTGTATGTTACGTCATAACAAAAACAAAAAAATGATTTGTGACACGTTTAAAAAAAGCGGTCTAGTTTCCGTTGTTTTGGAGGAAACTTCACTCACAAGTGCTCTTTGATGTCCTTCTCCAGGCACCAAAATCGCCAAATTTTGTGAAGTCTGATGCCTGTAGACTCTATCGAGTTGGCAAACTGAGCTTTGTAGCCGGCGACTGGGCTTATTAGCCGGCGGATTTTGCTATGTAAAATTCCGCACCAAGCTGATTTGGGCTTAATACGCGGCTGGGCTTATTAACCGTGGGCTTAATAGCCAGCCACTACTGTAGTATTTGCGGCAGTACTTTAAGCTTCCAGCCATTTGACCAGTTTTTGAGCATAACTTGTCGCAGTGTGGGGTGGGGTTGGAGAAGGTCTGGCTCAAGATTTTTGGAAGGACTCCTGCTGATAATAATAATAACTTGTATATTTCAGGCCCAATGGGCCTCATCAATAAACCGAAAATTCGATAGCACGAAGTACTAGAAATAATTGGTTTAACAAACAGTATCCGTAGTCTATAGCTATAAGACGAGTATAACTGTTTAGAAGCAAATTTGTTAGATTCGAAAAAATGAATATAGCAGTGTCATGCGGAAGGTGCCTGTTTGTCTGCTACTGTTCTGAGCCCGCTAACTTTCACCAGCATGTGAATTAAAATTGTTTTTTTTTACTGTTACCTATTGCTTGCAGGTGTAGACGTACCTGGCTTCATGGCTATGCCCATTATCACCTGCGGTTCCGTGTATTTGCTGGCACGACTGATGTAATCAGTAGTCGGGGGTCTTGCGACGCGCCGCGATCAAAGTCTCCTTCTTCACAGCTGTCGGACATCCTTATTCTTTTGTGCTAAATGTATGCCTACGGAGTAAAAGTTTGTTGACCTGTCTTTTGATATCCTCCAAACAACAAAATGCCCAACAAAATGAGCTAAGCAAAGCAGGTGGCATAGTAGGGGATTACCTACGCTCATTGCCAACAGCAGCCAGTGAACTGTATTATGAAGAGAGTTACTTTAGTCAGCTATCCTCACAATGATTAAACCGAAAGATGTTGCGAATGAGGAAGAAGGGTTGTCGAGCACCCGACCAATGTGTTTATTGTTCTGAGTTTTCGGGCTCTTGGGGGAGTCCACCGTCAGGATAAAAGCATTCACTGAAAACAAGCAACAGTTATACGGAGCAGAAACCAATCAACCATTATACTGGAAGAGAAATTGATCAATCACCCACTTTCCGCCGTGCGGATATGCCTGCGGAGGGCAATGTATGCTGGCGCCAGATCGATTGACTAAATTCTCATCTAAAGCCCAGGCTTCAATCAATTCTCGGCCTTCCATGCTGTCGGCGTGGGCGATTATCTTCGCAGCTGCGAAGTTAAACTCCTGACCCATCTCGATGGTGTGGGCCGCCACTTGCGACAGTGCGTCACCCCGTCTGACAGTCAGCTTATGTTCATGTATGCGCGAACCAATCATGCGTTTAGTGTAACGTGCATAGATATAAAGAGAGTTTAAGCATGGGATGCGATAAACTACCCTGGATTGTTCATTGCGGTTCAGCCGGTCTTTTATTTTTATTACCAAGTTGCGCATGGTAGCCTTGTGACGCTGAGCAATTCCGACGCCTAGTCCCGCAGAGACTGATTATAGAGGTCCCAAAAAACCTGTTGACTCATAATAAAAAACAACTTTTATATGTTGAGTATTCCGACTTTGAATTTTTTCCATTAATTGCACCGATAGGATGGGAAATTTCCATTTTCGTTAAATTCCGCCTACATAACGTCGAAGTTCCCTGAATAAGCATTCGTAACCTGCGCAACAGAAGTTCACGTTGATCGAATTTTATGCAATTTTATCTTATAAAAACAAAAACAATCTTATTTAATTTAATATATTTTGATCACTTCCGCCACACTTATACATTTAATTGAAGCTCACTAGCCAAGACTTAAATGTTTGACCACAAAATACGTTAAGCAGCTAGGTGGGGGGATAGATATCTAGAGGGGCCCTACAAATAATTTTTGCCGACGTTTGTTGACCCGCCAGCGAGCCAATAACGTGTCCTCTAGATCAGTTTGAACGCACAGTGACCGAGCTCATGAAATTTAAATCGAAATTCCTAAACGTGTTTTAGATTAGAAAGGTGGAAATTTGGAACATCTGTTGTCTTGCAGCATACTCTCATTAGATGAAGCACGCGTCAGAATAGAGGTATTTGCTTTCACAGCTTTTAGTCATCATCCCCTCGCATACGCGGAAAATATATCACTTCCACCAACATGAAATTGATTTCGAAATACACAGGCGTATTTCTCCCCGGTTAATTAGGTTATCTGACACTGCGGCGACGAGCCCAATTCAAAAGCTCGCGTTTTGTTGAAAAACATGCCAAATTCGCAGTGAAATTTCGCTGCGAGTCCCGAAAGCAAGGTTAGTTGGCCATATTGATTGAATTTCGAGGCGTTTCCGGCAGCTGCTGCACTTGTTAAATAAGGCTAAATTATGCAGTGTGCACTTCTTCCAGTAAATTTCGGTGCGTGTTTAGAGTTTATTTTCATTCGTTTGAATTTGAAAATAGGCATCTCAAGCAACATATTTTGAGAGAAAATATTCTCTGGGAAACAGGAACGAACTTTATTGTTAGTTGTTTGTGCACCGATCTATTCCTCAGGATGCGCCCATTCTGGGATACTGCTTTTGCGAGTCGGATCAACCAACTGTGTTCCGCAGAGCTACTGATAATTGATATGTTACTAGCCAACTGTCAGCAACACATTTTTTATGTTTTGATAACAGTGTTCCGGCAGACACACTCGGCGTACTGTGATATAGCTATTTCGGGCTATTGGCCATCATCAGCCACAGGCAGCCAACCCTAGTATAGCAGCTGAAATTGCCGCCGCACCCGAGTTTTGAACTCGCCTCGCCAGTCAGGGGCAGACCTCCTAACCATTGAGCAATCGAGTTCGGTGTCTAGCCGGTTGTAAATCGGGAGAATATATTATTTGTTTGTGCACCGATCTATTCCTCTGGATGCGCCCATCGTGGGATAATGCTTTTGCGAGTCGGATCAACCAACTGTGTTCCGCCAAGATACTGATAATTGATATGTTACAGGCCAACTGTCAGTAACACGTCTTTTTATGTTTTTATAACAGTGTTGCGGCAGACACACTTGGCTGTGCACAAACAAATAACCTGCGACGTTGTTAGTTACAAGTCTTACGCTCTAACCACTGTGCCCCGGGTTCGCTGTCTTGTCGGTTTCTGATCGGGATTAAGCAGCGACAGTTAGGCGTATACCGATCAGTTAGAGGACACACTCGTTGTTCTATGGTGCCTAGTCTTTGCTGGTTATGTCCTTCTGCCTTTTTCCTTAGCCGTGGCGTAGACTTTAGTGTGAGCTCCAAAGGCGCCATGGACGGATTAGTGTGTCCATTTACTCACCGATGTACGCCAACCAGCCAAATTACTGCCAATTTTCTTTAACTTAAATGAAATAAAAGGCAGTGTCCTTTACTAAAAATAAAATGAAGTTGCTCTGCAATAGGGCTAGTTAAACACATGCAAAATTTATAAAATGTTGTTAACTGTATGATTTTATTTGCAATCACTTTCCGCCAAAGAGGTAGTCGAAGGGTGCAAACAGAACCAATTCCTTCTCGTCTACTTTGGGCCGTCGGATGTACATGTGTGGACGACGCTGGGCATAGAGGTTTAACTTTGTCATGACCATGCCTAGCCAGGCGTCGTCCACTGGAAACTGCACGGTGAAGTACATAACTAGGGCTTTTTCCTGGAGGACATCAGCGCCAAGGATGAGGAAGGCACCGAAACAGTAAGGCGTGTAGTAGGGCCAGGGCACTTGAGGTTTGGAGACGGTCCACCGTTCAAAACCTCGAGATACCAGCGGGCGAAGTAACTTACTTCCATTCATCAGGTGGCCCAGAGCCACTCGTCGAAGCTGGGCATCCGAGAGGGCACTCAGTTTAGTCTTCAGACGACTGACACTGAAGGCATAGTCATCGTCCATGAGGACGAAGACGGGAGGTCTTTGCTGCTGATGCGTAACCTGCCCATGAAAGAAGCCAGAGGCCCACTGGAAGGTGTAGAATAATTTCAAGCTGAGGTTATGGTAGGTGTCCTCGTAGTCACCCACCACGAGCTCACCGTGACCTTGGGCTTCGTCTGCCAGCTGTCTCAGGACTTCCGGCCTCCGGGACTGCATCTTTTCCAGTGATTCGCCCACCCGGCCTGGCAGAGAGATATTGATACCGTCGCGTTGGAAGAAGCGACCACGGCTGCTTCGAGGCAGCCCTAAAGAGAAGACCATGGCCATGTGGAAGGCCGGTTCACGCTCGGTTTTGCTAGCATAAACTCTACGTAAACGCTCACGATCCGCAAAATTGTAGACGGCGGACTTGATCACCACGATAGCATCTAAGGGTCTGTTGACTGTCTGACCCGGCACGCAGACAGTCAAACTGACGTTAAGCAATTGGACTGTCTGGATGAATATTGGAGCCTGTCAAAGTGAATAGGGGTATTTCAGTCAGGTGAAGTTAAAGGTGCCTGTTAAAATGAAAACCCACCTTAGACCATTGAAAAGTCGTTCTAGATAGATTGGTTCTAAAGTAGGAAGATATGTTCGTAAAGAACAGAATTACCAAACTGTTTAGTTGAGCCAATTGTGACAACTCAGAGTCCTCCTTTGGATTGTAATTTGTAGCCTCTGCTTAGAGTACTACAATCATCAGGTCAAAATCACAATTTGTAGGTAAAAGCCGAAACCCTTCTGGGAAAGACCTATTGTGTACAGCACTCTCAGTTACTGTCTTAGGTGACAGTGGCAACTGGCGAGACCAGTGCTATTACGGACTGCATCAAGCCAGGCTTGAGAGAGAACGATAAAGTGCTGGCAATAGGATTGCGGAGCAGGTTCAAGTGTTTTTAAATTGGTGCGTGTCAGAATATCCGAGGAGTGTCGTGTCTGCTGGCGTAGGCTATTTAAACCGAGAGTGGAGAAAAGGACACATTAACGTGGCGCTTGGGCAGCCGCAACTACCCGGACGTGCGCGTGTGGAAGTCTGTCAAGAGTCTGTAGGTCAACGCGTCTGAAAGCGCTGATTCATATAACCTGGAATGACCTTGAGGTTGTTGACCTTGAACAAGCGAACCGGGCACAGCTATAAGCCTACGCCAGTAGCTTTAGCACAGCCAAAAATACAGCCAACTGGGCTACCAGGCCTCCATCGGGCGGTCGGGAGTTAAATCACATTTGGGCCGATTTTCCCACACAGCCTACTGCACAACGTGTATGGAATCCAAAAGTTCTGGTGTAGTTAGCTGACTGGCAAGACTGTACCAGATGACTTATATGCACGCTTTATTAATAAAGAAATTTTATAGCCTTAAATAGTTCACTTGACACTGCTGTTAAAACCTCGGCACCCAACAGTTTGTCGGTAGAAGGGCTGGCTGTTTCATTAGAACGATGCGCCTGCCTACAGAGTCTTTAAAAAGCCACAAGCTTTGGCTAGAAAATGGTATGACAATGGCTTTTTTTTCCACTTGCCCGCCTCGACTTAGTTCTCTCCCCTTTTCAATCTCCTCTTATTTCAACGACAGGCGTCCTTTGGGAAAATGAGGATATTTATTCAGTTAATTGTCGACACTGGATCCCCAGGTCATCGTCATCGTCAGACTTGAAGAAAATGTGCAAAGCACAATTAACATTTCATAGTGCGGACACAGTTATAGAGTCATCTAGTGTGAGCGCTAATTTGCAGTTGCAATTTGCGTCACATCGTGGTGGCCATAATCAGCGATCACAATGCCGTAGTTGCTAATTTACAACTGTAATTTGAGTCAGTCCGGGTCATCCGGTGTGAGCGCTAACTGTGGTTTCTAGTTTTCGGCTGTAGTCTCTTCCACCTTTCTTTGAGATTTTTGCAAACTCCAGCCAAATCGATACGCCAATGGATGCAGGAACCATCGAAATGCATGGCCTCAAGAAATTCTCGGCCTTTGTTGGAAGGGCAAGCTCCGAGCGTGTTTTGTCCCATGTAAAGATAGGTCTAGTGTCAAAGCAATGCATACGCACTATGGACAAATGGTCATATCTTATCACTGCACAGTGGTGCTCGTGGATGCGTGTAGAGGTGGATCATTCTATTCGGCGAAAATATACCGTGTTACAAGCTTAGCAGAGGATTTTTGGAGTAAGCCCCTCCAAAAAGGCCTACAAATTCTTGAAGCCATGCACTCCGAGGATTCATGCATCATGCTAATTATGTCAACCATAATGTGACGCAAATTTCAACTGCCAATTAGGGCCCACACTAGATGACTCTGTAACTGTGTCAGCACTTCGAAACGTTAATTGTCCTTTGCACGTTTTCCTCAAGTCTGACGATGATGACCTGGGGATCCAGTGTCGACAATTTACTAAATAAATATCCTCATTTTCTCAAAGCATGCCTTTCATTGATATAAGAGGAGGTCGAGAAGGGGAGGGGACTAAGTCGAGGCGGGCAAGTGGAAAGAAAAAAAGCCGTTGTCGTACCATTTTCTAGCCAAATCTTGTGGCTTTTTAAAGACTCTGTAGGCAGGCGCGTCGTCCTAGTGAAACAGCCAGCACCCCTACCGAAAATGTTTTAAATGGTGAGGTTTTAACAACAGTGTCAAGTGAATTATTCAAGGCTACCAAACTTTTTTTATTATAAAGCGTGCATATAAGTCATCTGGTACAGTCTTAATCGATTGCTTAGGTAATCCTTCTTGCCAGTCAGCTAACTACACCAGAACTTTTGGATTCCATACACGTTGTGCAGTAGGCTGTGTGGGAAAATCGGCCCAAATGTAATCAGCTCACTTGGCTATACGCTTGGCTGTACTAAAGCTGCTGGCGTAGGCTTATAGCCGGCGCCCAACATTGCTGTGTCCGGTTTCCATGTTTAAAGTCAACAACATCAAGGTCATTCCCGGTTATCTCAATCAGCACTTTTAGACGCGCTGACTTGCAGACACTTGACAGCCTTCCACACGCGTACGTCCATGTAGTCACGGCTGCCCAAGCGCCACTTTAACATGCGTTTTTTGTTTCTAAGAAACGTGAAGTTTTAAAAAATATTCAAGCAACTGCCCATTCATGGAACACTCTATTATTGCATGTCTCACACTCACTCCCTCACACTCATGTCTCACACTCACGCTCAATGTTCGCTACCACATGCGTCATATCCAGTGACTGGGGGTGGAGTAAGTAGACTTAACGGGGAACCGGGCGTCTTCGGTTGTTATCTGCAACCTCTGCCATTCGTTCGAAGGTATAGGGTTGTGCGTTTGAAGGCAACTTTTTCTGGAAGACGCAACTGAGAACCGACCGCTCAGAATTCCTGTGACTGTCCCCTCCGTCTGAAACATGCCCCACGAGGGACAACTCAAAGCTGTTTGTCTCCTGTGAGCAGTCAAGTCGGTGCCAGCTGATGTTGCAATGACTGACAGTTTTGAAGGCCCGAATATCGAAACAAAGATACATCCACCATATTCTGGTTAACAGTATGCTGAGCAAGGCTACCAACAGGAGAAAATAAATTGCAGGTCTGTTGGTGAATGCTATGCAGTTGAGCATACTTGTCACACTTCGAGCTAAGCTGTCGCGTGAAGCAGTCCTTGAGTGATTTATAATGCAACTGCAACCCTGAAACGCCATTCCCATTACTTTCTAGTACTCAGTTAGATTGTGGGCGGTTGGTGCACCCTGTGAACCTGAAGATTATCACATACAGTTGGTGAGTTAACTCATGCATAGTCAGGATTTTAAATTTGATGTCGTAGTTCGTCACACAGAAGTTGTACCAGCTTACGAAATCCAAGGATTTTTTACAAGAAAGCCCTGGCAATAGAAATATTACGTGGGAAGGTAGAAGTAGCTCTTTTTCGAAAAACAGAAAATTCCGGAAAATGGAGTAATCGGGGCTATTAAGAAAAACCGAAGTTTTAAATGTAAAGGTAGTCTTTTCATGAAAGAAGTTGAGTAAATTAAGCATCATTAGTAGGACTACGTTCTATTTAGCACTTAACGATTTTTGAGGTTTTAATTTGATCGTCCCTGAATATCCCCTTTTTTCTACGCGTTTCCTAAAAGCTTCAAACTAAAATTCTTCGTCAGAGCATTAACCTAGATAACGAATTCGTAAGCATGCTTCTTATGCAGTTGTCTATTTGGGTCATGGTTTAAGAATTACCCAAACTTCTGAACTCATTTTGTCGCTTAAAATGATTCAAAAATAAATTTTGTATGACAAATTACCTCTTGAAAGAGTTCTTTTATTAGATAGTTCAGATCTAAAGTCTGAGTACTTTAGATTTTTTGAAGATTAAGTCAAGTTTGAAATGGAAATGTGTCACAAGGTTTTTGACTTTTCTTAAAAGTGGGATACATCTTCTGCTGAAACTGAAAGGATTCACTTCCATCTCCGTTTATTTGTTTACTTGTAGGGTCCATTATAACATAAAAAGCAGAGCAGACAGGCTAAATATCAACGAAGATTTTTCAAGAACTGATAATCTTCAATCCGTTCTGTTTCACTTTCTTCTATTTAATGATTCTACTCTATGGACAGAAAATGTCTGCAAATCTTTCGCATATGGCATAAAAGAAAACATTGATGATATTTTGCGACCATTCAAATATATGCCTGATTACGGTCCCCATTTTTGGCGTGGTAAGAAAAATAACGGTTTCATAAGTTTATTCCTTAACTAAATGGCACAACATGCAGCAGATTGGCAAGACAGTATTTTTTATAACTGATTATAGTCTTCTTTTCCCGACAATAATGCGTTATGTCGTACGTGCTCTCACCTAATTTTCATGAATGCAAAAACCAACTTTTATATTCTGTTAAAAAATATGATTAAAACGTTACTGGTCTTTATTAATGTTCTCTTAAATTACAACACGCACAAACTAAAAGTTTTTCTCCACAGATTTTGATAACGCAAGAAATTCTTTGGATATCAAAAAAAGTTGGGTTTGGCCCATTTCCGTTCATATTTGCCCCCTTCCAGTATACTGATCTGAACGGAAGTCATTTCAAGTAAACAGCATTTTGCACCTCAAGCCAACCCAATGAACAAAATGAACAACTTCAAATTTCGCTCTTCACGTTTCATCAGATAGACAATCTACTGTGCATTTGATCTCACGAATGTGATACGATGTGGTGAATTTGCCGAAGATGTTCGTCACAAAACGCAGTAAGAAGGCTTTGGCTGTATTTTGTTTTACCTCATCGAATATTTGGAACCGCAAACAAAAAATCATATACGTCATCGTGTACATTGAGGTAGAAAGCCATTTTATTTAATCCTAAGCATGTGGCGAGCTACTGTTTTGTACAAGACAGTTTCCGCTAACGCGTAATTTATAAACAGAACGGACAGCAAACTCATAATTGTTGTGAAAATCTTAATATGTTTTCAGCCCAACTTTTTTGCACATGCAATCTGTGAATGGAGTCTAAAAGTATTCAAATATGGGAAGCAATACTCCAGTATTTTGAGAGTAGTGCATGCTTTCAATTCAAAACAAAAATGCATTAACATTATTTTGAGGTAAATCAAAAATTTGGTCACCATTCTCCATTTGCTTTTTGACGTTACTTCGGAAGAATGTCATATACACGGATTTTCCTCAGCTGAGTACCTAATTAGAGTGTTTTTTTAAACGGATAACCTAGTACATAAACTTCTTCATTTAATCTGAAGCATACCAATGTCAGATTGTTCTCAACAATGTTTATAGGTTATAACTGTTACCCAATATGATCATTTTCATGAAAACTAATATTTCAATTCATGTGTTTGTAAATACTTTTAAAAATGACCTTACTTTAAAGGTTTTCAACTATCCGTCGAACGACACACTTTGATGGCCATTTCTGGCTCATCAGCCGCAGAAATTTCTGCCCCACTCGAGTTTCGAACCCGTGACAGTGTTAATTAGAAGTCCAGTGTTCGTATCACCTAATTACGGGCGCGCTGTCTTGTTGGTTCTTGGTCAGGAATATACAGTACAAAATACCCATATTTCTTTAAGTAAATATGACACTTAAGAAAATGAATTGGTGAACATACGTTTTTTTCGATAATTCTCATCAGACCTTTACATGTATATGGTAATTAAGTAAATTGACTGTGTGGGTTGGTAGAAAAAATAGAACGGTTGTCAGGGCAGGGGGAATAAGGGGGGGGGGGCGGAACGGGTTATCCCAGTCGATTTATCGCTAAGCACATGGCTGAAAGGCCATGAAAACCCGCATTGTTAACATCAGAAAAGAGACGAATATTCATTAGGGTCCGATTTCAAGGGAATGGACCAAGCGAACTTCTAAAGAGGCGCCTGAGTCAAGCCGTAGCAACCACCTTCCCAGCAGCCAACGCCCATGTACTTTTCTCGAACACTCCCATCCTATACGGAGAGATCACGGACAAACTGCCAGCCCAGACCACCTCTTTGTGCATATATTCATTTACCTGCTCCTGTGGGGCAGGATATATTGGTCGCACGAGCCGGCGTTTGTCCAAAAAGAGTCCGAGAACACATTCCAGCATGGTTAGGAAAGGGCCAGTTAAAGCGTTTAAACAGTTCCATTCTAGTGCATCTAGTAGACCCTGACCATCGCGTGGATGCGAAAGTGGCCTTCCGAGTAATCTAAAAGGTACCTTCAAGGTACTCAAAATTTCTTGGACGGCGTCTGTTTGCTACGACAGAAGGGACTGTCATCAGGCTACGCTGACCCGTACTTTGCGCACAAAATAATTTCGTCGCGGCGCCCCAGTTAACATGTTCAAAAGCTGCTGATCCAACAGCCAGCAACTTGGCACCTCAACCGACTACCAGTTCCCCTTAACGCTGATCAAATTTTGACCCCATTCTGCGTCCCCCCATTCCCCCTGCCCTGACAACCATTCTATTTTTCCTACCAACCCGCATAATCTATTTACTTAATGACCATATAAATGTAAAGGCCTTATGATAATTATCGAAAACAAACGTATGTTCGCCATTTCATCTTCTGAAATGTTCAATGGGAATTTTCGCAAAAGGTGAAACACCTAAAATTGTGAACAACTCGCTCGAATTTAAAGGACTATCTGAAACTCATTGTAAGTCTATGCCTACAGTGTCCATAGGGAAACATAACCAACGGAGGGTTCTTGAGCTACCAAGAGTATAATACGTCCACGATTTCACCTGGCGTTTATTGTTTAAAGTTTCTTTCATCCTCCAACTTTGTATCCAGGATAACACGTACGTCAAACCCCAATGATAACAGCAGTCAGTGTAGTACGGTACTATTGAACAAATAGTAGAACGTAAACGAGCTACAAGGCTTAGCAATGCGTGCACGTAGTCAAGAGAAAGACAGGCAGTCAAAAAACGCCCGACTCTACATCAGGGAACGAAACAAGTCAAACAACGCCACAGGGGTGCAGGATGAAGCCAGGCCGTGAGAGATTAGACGAAGGCTGCTCATAACTGCACTTGCCTCACTTTTATGAAAACAAAACCACATTGTCTGTTCTCTGAACATATATAATGTAGCAGTTTCTGCTTTTTATTAATCTTCCTTGATCATAAAACGTATACAACCAAAAATTTGGTCCAAAACGTTTTAGTAGCTTAGAAAACTCCTTGTATATTAAAAGAACGTTGGATTAAGCCCCATTGTGCCCCCTTTTGACTCCCGGTATGCTGATCAGAATGAAATTCTATTTTTGTTTACGGCATTTTATGCCTCAAGTCAAATCAATGAACAAAATTAACAACCTTATATGTGTATTAAATCAACTTCTCAAATTCTGATCTTCACATTTAATCAGATAAAGAATATACTATAAATTTAAAATGTGGTCACCGTACCCTATTTTCAGATTGAGATTACTTCGGAGAAATATTACATGCACACATGCTTGTCAGCTTAATACCCAATAAAAATGCTTTTTAAACAGGTAACCTAGTAGAGAGTTTTTTTTATCTACTCTGAAGCATACCAATGTGAGCAATTTTTGTGGACGCTCTTCTTGTTATTTGACAATGTTTGCAGTTTGTAACCGTGACCCAAATGGCCATTTTCACAAGAACTACTGTCAAAATTCACATTTTGGTAAATGCTTTATAGAAATACCTTAATTTAGAGGTTTAAGTACACACGTCGAAAAGAACCCACATTCATTAAAGAAATGTTGAAAACACTGAAAATATTGAACAATTTGCTGTAGTGGGAAGGATGATCCGAAACGGATTCTTACTCTACAGCTGAAGTAGCTACAAGGAAACTTAACCAAAGGATAGCTATTTAATCATTCAGAAAAAAGACGGTTACGAATTCACCTGGCGATTATTGTTGAAAGTTGCTTGCACCCTCTGATTCTGTATCCAGTAGTAACCCGTGCGCCAAACCTCACTAATAACAACATTAAGTGTGGCACGGTACTATTGAACAAATAGTAAAGGATGAACGAGCTACAAATCCTAACAATGGATACATGTAGGCAATAACAGGTGAGACTGACTCTAAAAAGAGGAGCGACGCAGGTCTAACAACGCCAGACGGGTGCAGAGCGAAGCCATTCTGTGGGAGAGCGTGTGTGTCATTGGGAGAGGATACGAACGCTGCTTTCATGTGACTTCAGAGCCACTTCATGTTTCGTCTGACTGGTGTGCACATTGTCTGGAAGGAAGATGTCATATACAGACGGCTATGTTGCGTCCGTCGGGAAGAGAGAAGGAATGTTGAAGTGGCCCTCGAAGCAGACGCGGCCCTCTTGCACGCGAACGGAAACAAGGTAAAGAGCGTTAAATTCTTCCAGACGCAACAACTGCATATCGATTCAGCGTTTCTGCGTTGGCCAAGAGAGGACGATGGCACATGTAAGTGCATGTTTGCAGTTGTGACGGTTTTTAGCACATGCGTATATTCGAATGAAAACGGTCAAGACGAGAGGGCGGGAGGGAAAAGGATTCAAATGGGGTGCGGTGTCAACATTGTACGGAAGGGGGTGTCGTTTTCAGAGGCCTATTCTGCGTTGGTGGGGTGGCCCTCGAAGTAGCCGCGGCTATTTTGCTTGCGAAGGGAAGTTGGGTCATGCGTGTTCAAGTCAACCAGGCGCATTCGCCAAGAGATAGAGAGGGTGGCATGTTCAAGTTGTACTTTTTTGTTGTGTCTATCTTGGATATAAATGAGGTATCAAGTGGAAATGAGTAAAAAGTGGGGTGGGGTGACCAGCATTCTTGGAGGAAGGGATTCAACGGGCGTTTGGAACACAAGAAGGGGACAGCTTTTGGAGAAGGGAAACAAGTGTTTGTATGCTAGACAAGTTTCTACTGGAGATGGACGTGGAGAATTGTGAACGTGTTGAGACGAAGATAACAGTTATATTTACCTTTATTGGTCAAATTTATAGCCATTTTTTACTTTAGTGGAACTAAAGGCTTCTGTTAAAAAAGGTGATATTTATAAGTCTTCCGGGTTATAAATATTCTGGAGGAATCCTTCTTTTAGGCCCAGAAATTATTAAAATAATCTGATGTTTTCTCATCAAGATAGCATACGATAAATTAACACGAAAATTAACTTACAGTTCTAACTTATAGTTCATTGAGCGTGACAAAGTTGGACAGTTTTAATCACTTATACTTTAAGGTTTATTGGGTTTCTTAATATTCCTATAAAACGTTGGTGGTCAGGAGGTCGACTACTTCAACTTACCTGAAGTTTAACTTACCTTAAATGTCTATGCACTTTAAGTTAACGTTAGCTTTTATTTTATTTGATTAATTTACGATATCTATATTCAAGCTCAATTTTCAGTTAAGTTTTCATTTCACTAGTATGTTTACTAATTTTGTTTTAGTTTTAGGTGACTTTTTGGTTAATTTTAAGTACCATACCTTAGTTTGCCTTTTATATTCGGTGGATTTTAGTTTAAGTGTGTTGTTTTCTGGTTTAATTATTTCCTATTAGTTGCATAAGTTCAGAAGATAAATTGTTGAACAGAGTTTGTTTTCCGAAATTTCTCGTCAGGCCTTTACATCTATATGATGTTAAAATAAATAAACCATGCAGAAAATGTGAAGGCCTGACGAGAATTTATCGTAAACAAACGTATGTTCGCCAGTTTATCTTCTGAACTTTTCAATGGGTATTTTCGCAAAGTTGCGTTATTGTACATTTGAATTATGGCGCGCTTTCTTGTTGACGAACATTATATTATTGAAATAATTATTCATAGTATTGGTTTCTAAACAGATCTATCTCTCAGGATGTGCCCATCCTACTATTACTACTTCGTTGCCATTGTCTACGCCGGTATAATGAAAACATAAATAATTATTCTTGTTTTATGTACTCTTAACAATTTTATTTTGTATTTATTTTTCCTTTCTTTTGTATTGTCGAGCATTCTTTATTACAGAAGGATAGGGCTTTCGTGTGCTGAGCTGGGTCCCAAAGTAGAATTCTATCAATTTGCTTCACACTGCTCATTATCATTTCAAGGTTTTTGGTTTGCGAGTGATTATCAATCATTCGCACATTTTGGCATTTAGCATGAATTGCAGCCCAGGCTGCCTCACGCTACTTAGGTAGTTTTTTTCCAAAACAGCTCGCTTTTCGATGTGAGTGATGATTCACGCACAATTTCGGGACGATGTGTGTGGTAACTGTTGTGAGCCTTTGATGATAACGCTAACTCGTGTGCCAGTTAAATTAAAGTGTGAGCAGAGCATTGAATTAGCTAGTATTCACCAGTATTTCAAGGACCATCTTAATCCAATACCAAAAATGACTTTGACGAAGGGACTGTTATCTTAATATACAAAACATATTATCGCGTTCAGCAGCATCTAAAGTATAGTATGCAAAGACTGCGTCACGAGGTATGTTAGCAAAACGTGAAAACCTCTGGACACAAGATTTAACGAACATCAACTTGCAATCAACCGTAAGAACGAGCTGAACCACGAACTTGCCATTGAGAAAGTGCGGTTGATCGGCTAAGCCAGTAAGAAGATGGCCAGACTAGTGCTTAAACGTTAGTTCTCCACTGGCGCAATTGACCGAGCTATATACTTCAACCCCGCCTACCAGGTGCTCAGGACAAGATTAGGATCAATACGGACTTAGCCAATAGAGCAAACGAGCGCGCAAAGCCGAAAGCCAACGCTTACGGAGGTTAAAAGTCACGTGGCTAACATCCAACACCGCATCATCGAGGCACTTGCGAAACGGAGAATAGCTCAGGCGAACAGCAACGACTGCTCAGTACGCCAGTTGACGGGAGGGTGAGGCCAACACGCACATTGGCTTGCCTACGACTTTGCTGACCCCAAAAGAGGCAAGGCTTATGCAAACCCGCCAGCGGCCAACCTCCGGGAGATCTGATGCAGTCAGCAACGTGTAGGTAAGTCAAAGTTCGTGCGTCCATCACGATTATGAATCGAGGCAGTTGGCAAGACTGGTGGAGTCAAGATCACCGGACGCTGCGACTAAAATACTCTGAGAATGGAAGCGAGGAGGGTTCTGGTACGGTAGTTCAAATATTATTTGGTCCACAAAAACGTGCCCTTTTCTTTTTTGGGACATGATGACGCGTTAACATACCTGGACTCCGAATCTGACCTGCCTGACCAAAGGCTAGCAACCTCATAAGGCGTCGAGCCTGCCACTGACCACCACTATGATTCCTTTGTTCAATAGCGTTCGCTGGACAGGCCACGCGAGCTGACCTTAGACCGCACGCACGCACGCACGCACGCACGCATGCACGCACGCATGCACGCACAAGAGCCTACGCAAGGCACAAGGCCCGAGGGTCAACTAGTCGCGTGACGTTATCCCAATACGGCCAACCAGGCCACAAGAGAACGCGCAGACAATCTCTTATAAGCGACTGTCACCCCTGACAGAAACAGTTGCAACAGCAGACGCGTGGCGACGCTAGTCGGCTCCCAATGCCGGGCTCGGCACGGAGGCGGGACAAAGAACGCGCTGGAGATCAACCAGCGGCCACAGCCACCCGAGACAGCTCCTCCGAGTTTTGTACACAATCAAACCGCCTCTCGGTGGATCCAAAAGTTACGCCCTTCCACTTGTGTCCTTACTTGGGGATTCCAACAGGGCGTGATTCAACGGTGACACACGTCAGATGTCATCATTATAACACTAACGACGCTGAACCCATCGTTCTTACAATAACAACCTACTTACGAATTTGAAGTAGGTTAAATTACCCTCAATCTTCCAGATTTCTGCACGCCGGCAGTCGACTCAGTAGGGATTGGATGATGGCATAGAACTACAGGGTCATCCTCGGAAGTCTACCACATAAAATAATCATTCAATCCAGAATATCAAGCTAAATGGCTTTTAAAATTATCCGCGGAGTAATTGCCTTCTTACAAATTTTGGATAGGGGGATTTGCACAATCTTTCAACTTCTGCACTTGTTAGCCTTTTTTTCTAGTTATGGTTGGTGGTGCTGAAAGAAAATGTACGTCAATGGCCTCGCCCGAGGTTGGGGCACACTTTCCCTACATACACGCGCTTGCTGTTGGTCTCGTGGGGGGTTAGCGATGATATTAAAGTCTACTTCTCTGTCACCACCCGAGGTTTTTGATTACGCTCCCCAACTTACACAAGTAACTTTTTATTTTACAGGATTATTTGTTATCTCACATGCCCCACCCCTCCTTTTCCCTACAATTGGGAGCCCATAAGACCGAGAGGAACGCCACCCACGCTCCCCAGGCAGCCCTACGAAGTACTTCTACCAATATGTTCCATGTAAGAGATCACCCTGCCATTCCCTTTAAATAACTTCGAAATCAGAGTATGTTTTCTCACTTTTCTGAATCTGCCGCTTTTGCGCAAAGTTTCGATTTCATACGCATAATAGTATTACCTTTGCTGTACCTTGTATATTCGTAAGGTTAATTCCTATTACTTCCAAGCGTTGAAACATTAGTCATTTTCGGTTTTGCGAGTGAAAGACGATTTTCGCAAGTTTCTGCAGTTTGCATGTGAACATCAGAAGCGTGAGTAATGATAAAAATATATTGAATCAGTTCGGTTGATGCCACTTTACTAATGCTGTGGGAAATATTGTGGACCACTATGATTCTTTAAAAGTTCCGGTCCACGCTAAGTTGCTCGCCAACGACAGATAGGCAAACCTTAACAGCTACTATATGCATTTTAGTAGGCGTAGTTATGGTTATTTAACGTAGAGTATCCGTTGGCCGCTTTTACTGGCCATTTGGCGGACCCCGTCCCCGATGCCACGGGGCGATCACACATCGCCCCAAACCCCCAAGTGACAGTCGTTTACTCCGTGCAACTATCAGTGATAATCACTCCATGCACCTGACCACTGCCAAATTCCAACAGCTTAATCCAATTTCCTACCTGCCCCGAGCACAAGGAGCTCTACATGTCGATTTCGCCATAAGGATGGCGTGCAAATGATGAGTGATAATAAAGGTACACTTCTCAACCCTGTCCAACTCTAATATTTTCAATAGAGGTGAATATGCGTGTTCCGGGAAGCAGTTCAGACGAAGATGCGATCACTGAAACAAGAGTTTTATTGTCCTGAGGTTTCGGATTCCGCCGGGAATGCTTAATCATAGGTAATGGTACAACAGTCTAAGTCATGCGCATATAGGGGTAAATCATGCACAGACTTCATGGATTTATGCTTCGTAGCGGTAACCACGACCATGGCAATCAGGCCCCCAGTCCATCAACAGGCGCAACCGTTTGGCATTTCCCTACTGTGTACTGTGACATTGCCTGAGCCAGAGAATCGGTCACGTGGGAAGGGCCGGGCCCAAGAACAACTCTGATGACAGCAAGCATAATTGCCGCGAAATTACCAAGCCCGCATCCGACATGGGCAAGGAAATCGTGGCAATAAATGAGTCTAACGCGAAGTGTTAAGCCATCACCGCACAAACTGCGAATGACTCAGACTATTGTATCCATACCTATGAGTATGGATTCCCGAGGGAATCCGAAACGCCAGGACAATAAATCTCTTGTTTCAGTGGTCGCATCTCCTTCTTCTGTACACTTTTCAGCATCCCTGCAAGGGTCTGGTCTGATGAAGAGATGCTGAAAATATACAGTATGCGCCAGAATTCGTGCAACATGCTACATTTGCGAAAGATTGATAATCTTTCGCTAATCGGCATTGACTCAGGTTGTGATACTGATTATCGTGCAGTTTATTTTGAAGGTACTTCATTCATGATAGGATGCGCACTACTTAATGAGCTTCTTTCTGACCACTAATAACATGTATGTACTGTAAAAATAAACTACGTGAATCGTATGCCTTTTTGTCCTTGCTTTTGACTGCCTTCATAAATTCAAATATATTTTATGGAAAACTTAAACAAAGAAATTATGTATTGTGTTCTTTTGGTAGCAAGTTACACCCTCTTTAAATTTTATACATAAAGAAAGGGTATATTTTGGTTTTAAAAGTTTCTTCTTTGCCGAATAATTTTGAAACTTACTGACTACTACATTTGAATTCAAGATTTAGAATCTGCGCAGTATGTACATTTAAAGCATCTTTGCCCAGGTACAAATTTGAAGATTGCGTAAGTAGCAAAATTTTATGGAACCATTAATTTCGCGAGCGCTCATCAGCTGCTACCACTCGCTGCATAAACAGATTAACGAATAAGAAATTACAGAATTGAATTCATTTAGAACAATTGATGCAAACACATCAAGGTCACTAGAGTTGGCCAAGGGGCAATCACAAAAGTAGAAAATTCAAACATTGTGGGCAGTAAAAAAACGGTGTAAGAACGTCTAAGGCAAAAACATCTAAGGCAAAAAGGTGGGAAGGGGGTGGGTAAACAAGGAGCCGGTGCTACCACGGCCGGGTTAGATTCACCACGTGCTCCAGTTGTTTACATAGGTCAGGTTTAAACCACCTTATGTATGCTGCCTCCAGGTAGCATAAGATACGAGTTGTTCGTACCCGAGAAAGTACTCGGAAGGATGTTTTAGGGTCAACAAATTGACCGCTATCCAAAAGGTGTTCCGTAATGGAAGAACGAGGAGTTCTGTTCTCCTGTTCACCTGGAAAACCATCAGGCTTTTGAGTGATAATAATTTGGTAGACATCAAAACAGGTCTATCTTTAAAACTTAAGGGTTCCTGTATTCCGCGACTATGCGGATTACCAAAGACTCACAAAAAGGATATCTCTTTATGACCTATTCTTTCCATGTCCAATTCACCATTTCACAGAACTAGTAAAGGAACTAGAACCAATTCGCAATAGATTCTTTACGCATACACTAATAGTAAGTTTTAAATTTTTCGATGAAATTAGTCACAAAATATTGCAGGCAAATATGTGTTATCTTTGGACGTTGAATCACTATTTACCTGTGTGCATATGCTTCTGAAACTCGCCTGCCTCCTGACATATTACGTGAATTATTCCAATTACGTACGAAGAATATTCAGTTCCTATTAAATGGCCAACTTTATAGACAAGTTGATGGAGTGGCAATGGGTAGTCCTCTTGGCCCTACCTTTACAGTCATATTTATGGGTCATCTCGAAGAAAAAGTAGCTTCAACATTGAAAAGTACAACACTCTATAAAAGATATGTAGATGACATCTTTGCGATTGTGGAAGACATAAAGGAAGCCGAGGAACTACTGTTAACAATGAACAGTTTACATCCAAATATGAAATTTACGATGGAAGTGGAACGTGAAAACCAGTTTTTTTCTTAGACTTTCACATGGCCAGACAGAAATACGGCTCCATATCGCGCAGAGGTTTCCATAAGAATACATGGAAAGGGCAATATTTGCATCATCGAAGTTTTTTCCTCATACAATGAAAACGTAATTTAGCTTGCAAGCTCTTACAGAGAACTAACAAGTTCTGCGCAAATGATACATTTCATGCGGAAATTGCAAGCCTCAAGGAAACTCTACTTAAGCGTGGTTATTCAGCTCAGTTGATCGACAAGTATACAAAAACCCATACGGCAAAAGGTTATAGAATAGTTAGTTCCAAAAAGACCACTTTCATATCCTTGCCCTTCAAGAGTGACAACATCTTAACCACAATAATGAGACACTTGCGTAACACTATTGAAAGGACCTACTTTGCCGCAGAGCTCACATTCTGTAACTCGACAAAGAACCTTCCGATTCCAATTGCAAACAATGCCCTGCTATTGTACGCCACTTCAAATTGTGTTAATGAATTTAAATTTACTTGTGGATGCAAGTAAATAGGGCGAACACAAAGGCAGTTGACAACGAGAGCTAAGGAGAACTTGCCGAGTTGGCTATTAAAACAGGAGAACAGAACTCCCCGTTCTTCTATCACTGAACACCTATTGGATACGGGTCATTCTGTTGACCCTAAAAAATCCTTCCGAGTACTTGTTGGGGCACGAACAACTTGTGTCTTACGCTATCTGGAGGCAGCATACATTCGGCAGTTTAAACCTGACCTATGTAAACAACTGGAGCACGTGGTGAATTTAACCCGGCCGTGGTAGCACCGGCTCCTTGTTTACCCACCCCCTTTTTCACCTTTTTGCCTGAGATGTTTTTGCCTTAGACGTTTTTAGACCGTTTTTTACTGCCCACAGTGTTTGAATTTTCTACTTTATTGATTGCCTCTTGGCCAACTCTAGTGACCTTGATGTGTTTGTATCGATTTATCTTTATGAATTTAATTCTGTAATTTGTTATTCGTTACTGTTTATGCAGCGAGTGGCAGCAGCTGATGAGCGCTCGCGAAATAATTGTTTCCATTAAATTTTGCTACTTACGCACTATGTACATCCTACTTAAGGAAAGGTACGTTTTTGCCTACAGTTTGGGGAAGAAGTCACATTATTCTCATAAAATATCGCAGAGCTGTGGGATGTGCTTTTTACGGTTTAGGCAGCATAAATAAATTGACGGATTCGATGTTTTATGAATGAACGCTGCAAAATCTTAAAAAAGCTCATAATAAGAATTTTTAAACCGAAAGATGCATTTTGTTTACGTATAAAAGTTAAAGAAGGTGTAATTTGCTACCAAACGAGCACAATAAATAATTTCTTTGTTTAAGTTTTCCATAAAATATATTTGAATTTATAAGGGCAGTCAAAACCAAGGACGAAAAGGCATACTATTCAGGTAGTTCATTTTTACAGTACATACATGTTTTAAGAGGTCAGAACGAAGCTCATTAAGTAGTTCGCCTCCTATCATGAATGAAGTACCTTCACAATAGACTGCACGTATATTAGTATCACAACCTGAGTCCATGCTGATTAGCGAATAAATAAAAATATTTTGAATATGTCGGCATGTTGCACGAATTTTGGCGCGTACTTTATGTTTGCCAAACCGACATATAAAATTAAACATGAGAATACTTCCACAACGCAGACAGTTTTAGTTCAGTTTATTAAAAGGCTTTATAAGTTTAAGGTTAGATAAGGTTTCTTTATCTTAGTTTGTTCACTTTTGGATTGCTTTACTTTTGGTTAAATTGCTTTACATTTAGGGTTAGTTTTTCTTTTTCTAATTTAAATTAGTTTGCTTCAATATTTTAAGCAACATGAGGTTGCATTTCGGCTTATTGTGCTACTATGTTACTAAATGCGTTAGAAAAGTAGACTTACAGTCGATGTAGGATTGCATCCACAGTTCATATTTCCTGTTGGTTGTATTTTTCATTTAAATTATCGCGCACCATACAGGAGGTTATTTAAAAAATACCGGTATTTTTTGTCTGCTTTTATACGCTCTTCTTTTGCATTAACGTTTTCTTTCCACTGATGTAACTGATCCTTATAACCCCCATCACCACCGTCCGCGAAAGACAGAATCCGGGAATAGGGAATTTCTAAGCTTGGCGGACAATTTTACTTTTTCTTCAATCCCTTATGGGCTTCATGAATGAATCATTAGCAGTTTGCTCTCTACTGACGGTTTCAAGCCAGCATCCGAAGCGTTAGTGCAATAAAGACTGCGTTTCAGCGATCACATCTACTACTTCTGAACAGTGTTATGCTTTGTTTCATTGCACGCATATTGCCTCAATCTTCATGAGTGCATTTTGGTTTGGTGGACAAAAACGTGTTCGTCAGCCTAATTTTATCGGTTAGCAGCTCCAAATTCTGAACATTCCATCAGCCAAAAAAATATAAGGTGTCACTCAACTGAACTCCTTCACTCTATTAGCTTGCCGGCAATCTCATCAAGGAGGCTACATAAAGGGTGATCCAATCGACTTCTGCCTCAGCCAATCAAACTTCAGTCTGAGGCCTGAGAGACGCGAGTCGTCAAAAGAGCTGTGAATGGCTCCCCATCAATTGGTTATCTTTCAGCCAATCAGACTTCAGCCTGAGGCCTGAGGAAAGCGAGTTGTCAAATAAGCTGTGAACGGCTCCCCACCAACTGGTTATCTTTCGAAAACAAACGGAACCTAGGAAAAACTAAAGAACCGTCAGTATTCAAGCATGTCTAAGAATTGACAAAAATGTGTCAGTGGGTATTCCGTCTCTTGATGGTCACACTTTTTTTCAGAATCTTAAAAACAGCCTTGACTATATAACTTGGCGTAGCATTCGAACTACGACATCACAACCTCCACTATATTTTACGTGTGGTAATTAAAATAGGCCAATAGTGTCCAGATGGACACAACTGTCCAACCTCTATATACAGAGATGATGGACAGTTTATATAGAGATAACTTCTAAGCCACATTCGTCGACTGTATCAACTCTGTATCACCTCAACATAATCTCTTTTTCAAATATATATCACCTCTATATACAGTTGATATATAGATGATATAGAGATGAACAAAGGTTGATATGCAGTCGACAAGTGTATCCAATTGGGGACTATTGGACCATTTTAATTACCAAGAGCAAATATTCGGTTATTAAATATGCTGTTTAGAACCCCATATAAAACTTCGACCCACTCATTAATAATAGTTATCATCAGATTATTATCATTATCCGAGGCGTTCCGCGTGTGATGTTCGCAAATTTACATGGGTAACATCGTCGAACATGTACTTTGCGTGTCCTTATGGCGGCCCAATCGTTAGTTCTTATGCGTGGGGAGGGCGACCAACAAACGTGCCTGCGTCAACACACCTGAGTTGCCATGACAAGTGAACCCATATTTTCATTTCAGATTTCCCCTTCTGGTCGTAGAGTATGTCTTGTCGATGAATAACGATATTCAGATTCAAAATAGTCCTTAGGAGCCTCCCCCGCCCCCCAATTATTTTTGGTTATACATCTCAGTTACTAAGTTATCTTGACGACACAAGACCTCAATATTTCAGCTAAACCAACTGAAAAAGGCGGTGCATCAGTGGCTTCCATCTTAAGATCAGATTTTTGCAGATTGTTTCACTCTCGAAGTAACAGTCTCATAACACGGCTCGAGTACTCGTTGATAACTGTACACCGACCACTAACGTAATTCATTTGTCCTTGGATCTAATTTCTCGAGCCGTGGCGACCTAAACTGGCAAGACACCGAGCTCGTGGCTCAGTGATCAGGGCGTTAGACTCTGATCAAAAAGGTCGCTAGCTCGAACCTCGAGCGGCGCATCACTTGAAGTTGGCGGGCACGACTGCTTTACGACAGCTAAGGAGTCAGAGATGGCCATTCTAGTCTGCCAGCTCTTTACCGGCGGCAATACTATCTGTGTACGACTCGAGAAGAATCGTTCTCGCATTTGCTTCATAAAGGCACACAAAAGTCGCATATTCAGGCTTTTAGCCAACACTTATTTCCGGAGTATGACAAAGCAGCCTCGTCACTCTTTCGATCCGCATTCTTTGTTCGCTGCAAAATTTTTAGGACGGCCAGCACGCGAGGCATCACTCGGGCCGCCCTGAGGGCAAGGGAACAATAGAAGCTGACATGAGAGCGGGCGCATGCTGAACGGGCCAAGTAAGCGACCTTCAAGGGCGGACGCCACACGAAGACGCAAAGGAGTAACGCGCACGTGAAACCGCCGCCAGCTGGGTTTCTGAGGTCACGCCTGGCCAGGATCAAAGCGCGCGCGCCAAATGTCACACCGAGCCGCCGCACGATGCCTGCTTGCACGGGCAACTCACAGAGGAGCCAATAGGGAACAAAGGTCGTTGGTCCTTAAATACGCTGCCACCGACACGAGGCGGCACTTTGCGGACACGAGATGCAGGTGCTAGAGAGACGAGACGCTGTTGCCCTAGAGACGAGACGGACGACAGAACGCTGCTGACAGACACATGAAAAGCTGTCGGACACACAGAAGACAGAGCTGATGTACAAGTAGAAACCGTGACAGTTAACCTTTATATGCCACCCTGTCCGCCTTGTCTTCCGACCACGCAATTGGGAGATATAACCAGTGTCTACACAGGTACACCTAAGGTTATAACAAAACTGAGCCATTACCCCTGTTAGGGGCCAACCGTACCGACGCAGGCAGCCATGAAGGGCCACTCCCACGCCACGGTATCGGTCCACTCACACACAATGCACGTGATAACGCCAGTCTTGGGACTCTAACACGTTATCTGGATGAGTAGCAAAGCCAATGCAGTCGCTCCTCACTTGAGACCACAATCTGATTGGTCCCATCTTGTACGCTTTTCTTGCCATAAGTACGCTGCAATAGGTATGCAAAAACACTCCTACTTTTGCGCTCTTATTTTAGTGCTCTTCTTTGGAAACTCACACAAGGCGTCATTAGTTGACGATATCTCCGCCTTGGCTACGTCTACAAGCACACTGTGTCAGACAGCCACAATGTCTATGCCTTCTTCGTTGCCCATGGCCCCAAAGTTATGCGTCGCTAAAAACAACTGTTCAAATGCTTTCTTTCACGGGTGCCTTTGCCCCCCGAGGCTTGTTTCTGGCCAACTGATAACAGCTGCGTTAGCTCCTCGTGTCCTTCAGCTTTCTGGCGGTCCCCACATTTGACTTATGCTTATTCACTCACACACACGTGCGCATACACCCGCGCATACACGCGCGTCCAAATAAGCACGCCTGCCTAAGTGCCACTTGATTACCCCACCGCTCGGCCGATGCAGCAAAGACCTCTGCAGGCGACATCACCTCGGACAAATTGCAACACACCAATAGCAAATCACTTGAACACGCTTCAAGTCATATAAAAGCAGCTGTCATCACCCCATACAACAGACACTCGAAGGTCTGGCCGGACGCAGTCAACACTAGCCCTGACTTCGCCAGTGGCCACTGCCATCTGCGACAGCAATAGTGAGTTCTGTATACAATAAACCACTCCTTCTGGTGACTCTTGCCTTATACCTTCAACCTGTGGATTTCGACCTGATGATTGTAGTGATCCGAGTACTACCACTAAATAAACCCCCACAAATTGGTGGCCCGACAACACCAATCGGTAGCCATCTCAATGAAAAGCCTGACAAACCAACCCGAAGCCGTTGCCTCTTTCGCTTGGTCAAAAGGTTTATGGATATACAGTAGTTTCATTTGACTCTTGTACAGTTACCTAAAGAACGCATTCACACACGCATATATATAAAGCATTTCGTCATTCTTTACAAACAATACATGAACCAAGTTCAGTGCAAAATTCCATGTCATGACATGCGCACACCCGGTCACACACAACGCCTCAACCATTTTGCAGAAATTCGGCCAACCGTGGATCCGAGCGCAGTCTCTTCTCCAGCATCATATACTTTTGCGGTGCTGTCTGTTTGTGTCGCATCAGCATGGTCTCCAGCGTGGTGATGCGGAAGATGGCATCGTTGCAGTACTGCAGATAGGCCTGCTCATCCTCCTTGGTGAGGTTGATCTGGTTCAGCTGGAACCACTGCTGTTTCTGCTGCAGGGCCTGCACCTCACCCTCAAAGCGCACCTGAATAATGTTCGCCTTCTTGATGAGACGTTCCTTCAGATCCTGCAGACAGGCCTCACGCACGGAGAAGGCCTGTTCGCGGGTCAGGTCATTCAGGATGGCATCCTTCATTTCGAGGTAGGGTGCTAGGTAGTCCAGCTCCTTCTCCTTCTGGCGTTTTCGCTCGTTCTCCGCGGCCTCCTCCAGGGCAATGCGCAGGTTGTGCATTTCTTGATTGCGCAGAGTATCAAACAGCCCAATGTCCAACTTTGGGTTTGCCTCTTCACTCTCCCTCAGGGATAGGATGGCCTGAACCTCTTTTTCAGAGCGTCGAACTGTTTCCTTGACCTGCTCCTCGAGGGCCATCAGGTCGAGCAGCATGTTGTAGATGGCAACATTGGTCTTTGGTTTGGTGTTGGGGTCCACCTTGAAACAAAACAAATTAAACCAAATTTGTCTTTCTACTCTTCATTATTAAGTAGATAAGATATATGTACATATTTAAAGCTCGCCTTTTACCTGAAAAGTAGTATGGGTGTCCGAGTGCAGCTCAACAATCTGTCGACGATCGTTTGTTGAAGGCGGCTTAATAAACTCCCGAGTGCAGGGAAAGATCTTGTCATCGGCGATATGGTAGGTGAGAATGTAGCGATTACCGGCAATGTTGAAGACACGCTCGGCAACATCCTCATCTGCTGGCACGTCGGGGTTTCTATCGAAGCGCTCTGTGATTACGTCAATGGGGGCAGTTACACTAGTTTGAAGGGCCACCTTACCAGCTGCTCCAGCTGCAGCCAGAATTGCAGTTTTACCAGGTCCAAACTTTTTCACAGCCCTGCCGTATTTTGTTTCGCGGTAGACTAGACGATCACGCCTATTAACGTACCACTCCTTCAGTTCATTGGCCACACGCTCTCGCTTCATTAGACCGTCTACACGGACCTTCTCATAGAAGACCATGTAGCGTTTTGCCTCGGGTCCAGTTGCAGTCGCCCGATAGCCATGCTCCTTCAGCTGATCAGACATTCGGCCATGGTCAAACTTCTCCGTTACCCAGGAATTTGTGAGGTCTGTAATACGCTCAAGCAGCTTGTCACGTCGCCAGGCAAAACTCTCGCGCTTCTCTAGGGCGTGCTCCAACTCTCGATCCTCATAAATGGTCATCAGGGAGACAACACCGTTGGGCTGGGAGTACGGCGAGTACTTTTGCAGTTTTACTCTATTATAGACAATCATCTTGGTGTGGTTAGGGTAACGCATGTCGTAGTCCGCCTTGGAGAGGACGATAGGCAGCGTCCAGGACAGCGGCAAATCAACCAGCAGAAGCTTGTCATATAGACTAGCCTTAGCCTTAACTATCGCCGGTTCCGCCTCTGTATTCGTCATTCCAGTCACTGCACCGCTTGGCTTTCCTTCATCGTCCTTATCTGTCACCGGTTCAAACCCATAGTCCAGGTGTGTAGTGAATTTTTTCAACTTGTCACTAATGTCCAGACCCTGTTTTGTGATGCCCACCAACTCCGTGTCATGTGGCATCAGCAGCTCATTCAGCACCCCCGAAGGCAGCATGTACTCCCAATCGGCCAGGTGATGCAGATTGTAGCGCATCTCCTGAATGCCATTGGAGCAGTCCTGCATATTCACCCAGTAGTTCATATTGTTCCAGACGCTCTCAATACCCAGATACATCTTGGTCTTGATGTCCACCTCCAAACCGGTGAGGGGTTCAATGAAAAAGGGCCTGGTCACGTCCCGTCGACCCGGCAACACCAGGATCCAGGAGTGCACCCGGAGGCCATAGAGTGGATCCGGCAGAGGTTCCTCCTTCTTAATCAAGGCAGCCTTGGCACGTGCTGCCTCCTCCTCTGCGGCCTTTTTATCATCCAGCGTCTTCTGAACCTCCATACTGAGCTCGAAGCGTGAGTTGAAGTCCTTGATAGGCTTCACCTGGTACTTCTTCATCAGCTTCTCCTCAGTCTTGGGGGGCGGTGGAGGCTCTTCGATGAGCAGGGGACAGGTTTTGCGCGACTCATCGGCATAACAGCATTCCCGCGTGGCATACCCGCTGACCACGTAGGCGTCATAGCCCACACCAATCAGCATAGAGCAGAGGATGGTGGTGTACTCGAAGCAAGTGCCCATCTGGATGGTGAGAGCTGTGGACGGACTCAGTAGGCGAGTGGGCAACTCCGTGGAGGGCACCAGCGGCACATAGTCCAAAAAGTCGGCCACAAAGGCGGCCGCGCCGCTCCAATCGTAGAGTTCAGCGTAGGGCAGTTTGGTGGGTCGTAGCGTGGTACAAACGAACTTGCGCACTCCACACTCATTCGTCGGAGTCAGCAGCAGGCGGGTACGATCTCGGTAGAGGTAGGCATACTGGCGACGGAAGTTGTCCGAGTAGAGCAGCAGCTTGATCTCTCGATCGGTGTTCTCCCGGTATGAGCGCGGAAAGCTCTCCACGTCGAAACTCTCCGGCAGCACTTTGTAATCGTGGGGCAGGTATAGCGGACTCATTTCGTCAATCTGCTGCCTCAGCAGCATCAGCTTGGCGGTCTCTTCCTTGGACAGAGGTGGCGGGGGTGGTGGGGCGGGCTCGATCTCGGCGGCGGCAGGTTTTCCCTCACCGTCGCCATCCTCTCCCTCCCCCTCGCCTTCCTCTTCGCCGCCTTCACCATCAACAGCATCATCCACGGCTGCATCTGGGGCGTCCTCCGCAACTCCAGCCTCGACGGGGGCAGCCGGGGCCTCACTGGGTGCCTCAGAGGGCGCTGTGGTTTGCGTGTACGCGGGCTTGTCCGTGGTCCCCACCTGCGAAGAGGTGGTTCCCACGGCCCCATCCGCGTTCATATCGGAGGTTGTTACTTCCGTTTCCTCTGACGTCATCTTCTCAAAACGGGGGGTTTAGGAGCCTACGGCAAACTCTAGGAGGAGATAGAAGAAAAGTAAAAAGTTTGGTGGAACAAGGGCGTGTTCGTAAAAGTGGATGGAAGAAACCAGCTAAGGGAGAAGGGGAACGGCGACCACTGTTCTTTTCACAATTAAACAACCCCTTGTCGTATTTACCTGACGGTTCTGTCTCGATCGCCGGAGCAAGAAGTTTATTTGCCTGACGCTTCGGATTCTGTCAAGATCTCTCCCTCAGAGATAACCGTGGAATTGCGTGATACATGCACAGACTAGGTTGATATATGCACAGATTACGTAGTATTAATAGTTTGTAGTGGCCACGTGACTGCATGCGAGCTATTATTATCAGCTACCGTAACCACCACTAGGGGGTTGCAATTAGTGTGGTTATTGATTAGCAGTCCACTTCCGAGTAATTAACTGACACAATTTAATCATCCGCGTTGGATGCGGGCTTCATAATTACGCGATAATTACGTTTGCTGCAGTCGGAATTGTTGCTGTGCCCCACCCTTCCCACGTGACTAATTATCCCGCGCAGGCACTGCCTCAGTACGGAGCATGGAAACGCCTCTGTAGAAGTCACCTATTTGCTTCTTTAAGCTACCAATTAATAATGCTCAACACGGATTTCGAGGAAATCACGCTTTCTCTAATCAATGGAGCAGTGGTCGAGATCAGTAGATGGGAATACCAACGCCGATGGTGTCAACATTGACATCAAAAAGCCTTCGATACTGTTCCCCCACACCAACGACTACTCTACAAGATCCGAGAATCCGCGATAAGTACGCAACTACTAAACTGGATCAGCGATTTCCTCATGACCGATCGCAGTTCGTGTGCGGTGGCAGCGCAAAAACCACTTCAGTGCCAGTTGTCAGTGGTTTACTTCAGGGCTCACTACCTGCACCCCTGCTGTTCATAGTCTACGACTGTAGGCCGAAAATGGGCAGCAACAGAGTCATGTTTGCAGATGACATAAAGATATAGCAACCGATTAGAAGCATTACTGATGAAGGCATTTTCAAGAAGGACTTGAAAGTATAGGTTAGTGGTCTGATAAATTGTCGATGAAGTAAAACTTTGAGAAATATGTCACACTGCAGCCCAAAACGAAGAAGGTGAACGTGGCGGGTGACTCTCACAAATGCCTAGGAGCCTACATAAGGAATGAACTTTTTTTATATGAATTGAGTCATCTCTACGGTCCCCTTAGAAATGTGTCAGCAATGCCAAAAGGGGCAACCAATGTTTCTTTCGAGATTAAACGAGCTAATATCGACATCGGTCTGGATTATTTTGGTAAACTTTACGCAACATGTGGTTGTTCACATCTAGAATACGGATTTCGGAATACGGTGCACGTGGTTGCAAAAATATAAAAAAATTTGCAAAAATTTTCCAAAGAATGCTACAAAAGTTGTAAAGGGTATGAAGTCCATATCTGATGAATGTAGATTTCTGACGCTCAATCTTTTTCCTCTTGAGTGCAGGCAGATCCAAGGTGAACTCATACGGACATACTGACTCGTGAGGAATCGTGACTGTTTGATGACTTCATCGCATTCGTCACACCACCTAACCTGCGTGGGAATTTCCTCAAAGTCCGAGGAACCCTATTCACTCTGGATGTCCACAACCATTCCTTTTCACAGCGAGTCGTCGGTGCCTGGAACGGACTGTCCGATCACGTCGTAATGGCAAAGTCGACAGACGCATTTAGACGCTATCTTGATGTCTATTTACTTAACAGATACCCTTCCTATACACAAGCAATCACTGTTGGAATGTGTCCACGCTTCGCTCACAGTTACAGATGAAATAAATATCTGCTATTTGACAATCGTCAGCGTGAACATGTGTTGATTTCACTATTTAAATGCAAACCTGTGTATATGTTACTTACTATTTTATAGTAGCATATTTATTTTATGTGACTATGTTTGCATACTGCCTTTAATAGGGTCTTCAAAGGCGTTGCATTTTCTATTACATATGCTGAACTGTAGTGAGCCAAGTAGGCCAAAGACTCTGGATGTAAGTAACTATTTCATAAAGGCAAAAATCCTCTTGTTATCGTTTGGTTGAACTACTACAAAGCTGGAACAAAGAGATGGATACCATCTCGAAAACCAAAACGCCAGTATCCTGTACTACGGGACCGCTGGTTTTAGTAATATATTTATTGGAATAATTTAATATTTTATTAATTCATTTTATGCAATTAATTCAATTTCTCATATCTTAGTTTCAAAAAATTTATTCTTCAATTATCGTGCGCTTTGTTTGCTTTATGTTTGAGCTTTTTATAGCAATTTTTCTATTTTTTTCCCTGATTTTGGTCCCTTTTATTTCCTTTTTGCTCTCTCTTGCGCTCAGGTTATGCCTCAAACATATAACCCCCATAACTACCGGTCATGTATTACATAATTCTGAGTTTTTGGAATGGGATCAACTGTTCGTAGGATTCCACCGGTCGTCAACTTTCCTAAATAAGTGTTACTTAAACGTAATTAGTAGTAATGTACCAAATAAAATTTTAGGCTGACGGACTTTGCTTTCGAAACTCTTGTAAAGGACGCTCCTTGAAAATCCCTCTAGTAAAGATTGCACACTGAACGCACGCATGTTAGAAGAGAAAACTACATTCACCACTTTATGTACCTGACCCAATTTCCTGTGAATCCATCTAAACCGACAAATTTGGCGAACAGGCCATCCCTGTTAGAAGCAAGCCACCATTACGGTGCACCTAGGGGACACCTGGTCCTGAACAAATGCGCTGGTGGGCAAAATCTGTGTCACTTTAGTCGAAGGAATAGTTCTGACCATCAAAACGAGCAGCAAAATATTTTACGAACTGCATTAAATTTCGAATAAGCTGCTTAGATTGGATAATTGGCCATTTCCATGTTCTTTAGGGCGTACCATTCACCTGTCTGCGCAGTTTGTCTAGCTTGCGCGGAGTGCTCTGAGACGTAGGGTAGAACAGAAGACGCAGATGTGATTCATGGCCAACGATTCAGTGATTCTGTAGGTTGTCCGGAATAGTCAGAAGAGTTGGAGTATGAATTAGAGAGGCATAAAACGAGCGTACAGTGGTCTCTTTTAATCACTGTTTGACGTCAATTTGGCGTACAGCAGCTTGCACAATTCGTATACGACTGAGTTAACTCAGCAAGGCAGACCAAACAGTTGGCAATCTTCTGGGCCATGACACTGAACGCATTTTGCTAGAGAGATTTTCAAGGAGCGTCTTTTACAAGAGTTTCGTACGCTAAGTCCGTCAGCCTAAAATTTGATTGGGTACATTACTACTTGTTACGTTAAAGTAACACTTATTCAGGAAATTTAGGAGAATGGTGAAATCTTACGAAAAGTTTTTCCCCAGGGCGGGACTCTATAGCTCTCGGTTACAGAATTTCGCCCAATGAACAAAGAGTACGGTCATGGATGCCTGATTACAGTTAGCAATCCGAAATAAGTACGTACATCCTGTTGCGTTCCCAACGTATTTCTGCTTATACCGCCTTTGTTGATGTTTTTTAACTCGTTCGTTTTTGATACTCTTTTGGTGACATCGTCAGTCAGCTGATTGATTGGACTGATTGAGACTAAAGGTGACAACACACCTTTTAAATAATCATCCCCTCGACATTCCTACCGTCGTTTTCGACGATTTCTATCTTACGCTCCACCACAGGGTGGCGCAGGAACGGCGCCTTGCATTAGATAGTGGACTTGCAATGCATCTACCTCGCTCTCATCCCCTTCACCACCTGAGCCTGGCGTGAAGACAAAGGCAAGCAGATAAGAAGTGCTAGGGGACGCAGGCACACGCATTGCAAACCAAAAAAACAATAAAGAACGGCAGTCAGCCACTCCGCACCACTCAACACACACTGGGCTGACCGCACAGTCCACAATTCTGGGAATTCGGCACATCTTTTAGCGCACCGTGATAATTTAAAGCACATCAGATTGTGTGTAGTGAAGGAAATGCGCTAAGCCGTCAACCTCAATCTCTTCCCCACCGCCAGTATCAAGCCACCACCTGAGTAGGTCAGTTGTCCGATGTGTGGTGGACGCAGTGATTGACAAGGCGAGCGAACCCGTCTGCTTGCGCCACAGAACGACTTGATCTCCTTGAAGCACACATCAAAATTTGCACAGTCGGGGGTTTAGAAGGAGGCGTCGCCGTCTGATTCTCAGTCCACTCATCACCGATTACACACACACACTTGGATGTTTATGTGTCTGGCAAGAGCGTTTTCTGGCAGCATTCTAGGCCATTTTTATAGTCTCAAGTTCGAATTAGCCATATAGCATACGAGCTACAGACGGAAGGGGCTGAGGAGCAGACCTAGCTACTAAGCTTACCTATTTACTTATATTCATGCATTTGGCCAAGTATGACAGTTAAGGTATCCTAACCAAAAAATGTGAACTTTCAAAACCGGTATATAAACTAGAAAGCAGACCGAGAAAGGTAGGGGACGCACTGATGAGCCGGATCCCTTGACAAAGTCTCAAGCCGTGGCAGAATGTCGGCGAAACAGGTGTACAGGCCTTTTAGGTAGTACCTTGGCTGATAGTATGGTAGGTTAGAACATCAATATATACTACTTAGCCTGCCCGTTGGCAGCGAGTGTATATTTTGCATTGGTTGAGGGATTTCAACCAAAACATACACTTTAAATTGCAGTCTACGCCTAAAAAATTTAAATATCCTAATTTATATCGCGAACAGAAACTAATTTCTCAGGAGATTAAAAAAGCTGAACTTTCAAAACCGGTATATCAACCAGAAAGCAGACAAGGAAAGCTGGAGGACCCACTGATGAGTCGGATCCCTCGCAGCTGTGTCAAGCAGCGGCAGAATGCCAATAAAATACGTGTCTGGGACTTTTGCGTAGTTCCTTGGCTGTTAGTGTGGTAAGTTAAAAGGTAATCTATGTTGTCGCATTCTGTTTCAACACCGGCTTACTTAATCGCCAAGATTGTGCTTATCCTCCTCGCACCGAAGTCCCCATTATGGACCACTTCCAGCCTATTTCATTTTGGAGTACAACGCTGAAATAAATCAGGACTAAAGCCAGTCTTGCCACCGTGTGTGACACATGATGTGCCCTAAGATTCACGCACTCTAAACCGGCACTGCTTGGCTCCCACTACAGGGACCAGCCAATAAACACGTACTTAGTAGACTGGGCTGATGGCATGGTCTTGTAAGGCGTCAGTTGTTTATTGTCACAAGCTATAACTTATAGTCGATAAGTAACGTAGACTACGATGCCCCATGGAGTTGAAGTGCCGCATGCAAAAAGCACCTAAGATCTTCCTAATCTTTCAGCGGGAAAGGCTTTATAAGCCCACGATATGCCATGTAATGTTGACGTAAGCACGTGTAGTATAGGTGCCGGTGAAATGTCACATGATGGTTAAGTCTGTTCGGTGGCATTCTAGCGCAGGTTTCCATTGAAACGCATGTGACCTACTAGGCCTACTGTGAGTGTGAGTGTGCATGGACAGTGTGGACAGGGAAAACGAGTCGGAGTTAGCACCCCAGACACTGATTATCTAGTCTCTGTGCAATAAAATCGCAAGTTACCGACTAGATCAATGCGTACTGTGCATGTGCGAGGACAGTGAGAGCAGGATAGATCGGTGGAAGTTGAGATTATGAAGCTGGTGTTGTTGTTGTTGTTGTTGGAAGTGGTGGTGATCACGCCGCTCGAAGGGTTGGGATTAAAAAGACTGATGGGTGTGCAGGATGTCCTATGTGTGTCGGCATCGTGATATATTCCGTTGCCATGTATGCGCGTGTGGCCGAATAAGCCCATGAATGCGCGGGGGAAGTGAGGGTGTTGGAGACAGTGTTCCCTGCTGTGCCACAAGTGAATCTACAAGGCTTTTTCATAGGGCAAACTGTGCACTGCTAACATATTGTAATAAAACAGAATAGTTATGATAGGTGCGTCCTAGATGCTCCAAATTCACAGCTGCCGTTTGAGTAACACAGAGATAGTATGTTGAATATGAGCTACAAAAACCTAAGATAAAAGAGTTTACGGCTGACGACTGTGCATCCACCAGACGAACCTGAAAAAGAAAGTTATTTCTGCAAAATGAAAGGTGCTAGTCCTATCTTTGAATCAAGTAGATAAAGAAGCAACATATCCCCGTGAAAGTTTCTAGTCACAAGAATAATTCCACATTCACTTGAATTCGTTGTCTGGCTCATGATCGGCAGATGCAGCAGTGTCTACTGGTAGAAACACGTGTGCTTCAGCCCCATTCGCTTAGATCGTTCAACCGTGAACAGCACCCAGATGAAGGAAAATGCTGAGTACTTATCACGCTAGCAAGTAGCACGGGTGACGAAAGTTTAGGGCTTAACCACTTAAATGCCGGCCATCAAGCAGGCGTCGCACGAAATGGTAGCCATCCTCACTGAGGAGGAGGAGCGAAGACATTTGTGGTAGGTGTGTGTGGTACCATAGCGACAACATCATGTAAATACTGTAACGCCTTGTGCATGGATTACCCAAACCTGATGTTGAGGCCGATGCTGTATTCAAAGGCGAATAAAATTCTTGTCCCTGCAGATATATCTGCTTATCAAAACACAGATACTCAGGCCCAGGACTTCAGCCAATCGACAAACGACCCTTACTATTGAAGTTAATTTTTAGCGAAAACGTAAACATTCACATCACAGAAAAATCTCGCTGACTGGGTGTGCCATTTGTTGGCCTATCTTTCGTTGGTTATCACCGAAAACCGAGTCACATACCCGTGGCCACGGGCTGATTTGCTTGTTAGCTCGGTAAAAAAATGATTAAAGCGCAACTCATTCGGTTTATATGATGCCACTTTGAGATTTTGTCATGAAAAAGACCGAAAACAGTTCAATTTCACAGAATTTTGCTTATTTATGGTTCGTTTTCCAAACATAAACACCTGTTTTTAAACAACTTAGACGATCAAATCAGCTGTTAACATCGTACGCACATTGGTGTAGTTTTACAGATAGGAAACTACTTGTCAAAATTGCAAGCAATTGTGTATCTTTGTTGAAGATTAAGGATCACATTGCTATTTCAAGACTAAAAACACGTTTCCTTCCTTTCCATATTACAGTGTTAAATTGTACTGATTCGTTTTTTATCGTTATCATAGAGGCCAACATACATAAAAGAGTAAGCGTAATGGGTCGTTCTTCAGAGGTCGTTCAAAACTAAATGCAAAGGCTTAATGATTTGAATATCTACATTTGCACTCAGTTTCATTTTACGACTCATTTAAGCGCAGTTCTCATGACTGAACGTGACTGTAGTCTACCTGATAAAAATTTTGAAGCAAATGTCCCTGACTGAAAATATGCCTTTTCTGGCATTAACTCTTGATCTTGGACATCAAAAACATGGTTAAAGGAAAATTTTTTACTGGCAGCTGGTTATCTTTCAGTTGTTAACCTCAGATATTCAGCCCCATGTAAAGGCTTTGCTTTGGAAATAAAAACCGGTTGTTATATATCGTCGCAGAAAGCAGAGCAGTGCCCATTTAAAGGAGGATATCTATAAACAACCTTTGATTCAGACATTATGGGCACAAAGAAAATTCACTGGATTTCCTGGTCGTATAAAACTACCTAACTTTTAAGTGCTTATTTTGCAACTATAGAAGGACATCAGTTCAATTAAGAGTTAATATCACAGTAAATTCAGATCAAATCATGCAGCAAGTACACTAAATTGTCAACCTTATGAAAATTCAGCTGAAATTCAGAAATGCGCTTTGTCAGTTAATCCAGGCTTTATAATGACCCAAGAGAAAAGATCATAATTTAATTATATTTCATAATTATATATATCCCACTTCGGATTATAGTAGGTTCCCAGGGGTATTGGAAACTGATTCCCACGTCATAATTTTACTACTTATCAATAAGAAATACTGTAATAACTCAAAGATATTTTCGCTTATTGTGACCGAAAAGAAATATTAAAGTAAACATGTGATTCTTTAGTTTAAGAAATCTTCGTAAGTTATAGCAATAAATAGTTTGAACCGGAAGCTGAATGATTAGCGTGGGTGTACACCCGTAGATTAAATGTTGAGTTAACTCAACTCAGTAAATTTACAGAACTCATTAGTTGTATAAAATATTCATGAATAAACATTTCTTTAATTTATAATTATCGTCAAAATAAATAAAATTATAACAAATTTATGAAAAGCCAATTTCAAAAGTCCTTAGCAGAAGAAAATAATAATGCATACATTATGCTTACACAAAATCGCGACACCCGCGTTCATTGAAAGGTCGGCATATACGTTACCATAGAACCTAATTGATAGTTCACTTAACAGTTGAAAGAGTTTCGTAAATTAATCGAATTCATGCAGGCCAAGCCTAGTCAGGTTCGATTAATAACTCAAGAAGAAAGGAAATAATGTTCGAGTGTTTAATTATTCAATGATAAGTTTTAAATACAGGTTACAACTGTAGACAAATCATGTATTTATAAAGGTTTAAGTCACTTTATTAAGGGAAGAAGGCTTTCGCCATTGAGCTCCCTATTCATAACCAAAATCGCATAATAGGTCCACCGTAACAATAGTACATAATACAAATGTACAAATGTAGGCTTAACATCAGCGATAAGTGTGAGCCAGTTGCAAGGTGCTGCTACTGACACTTTGTTCATTATATCTGCCACAGTTTCTCAGCAAATGAGAATCAAGTTTGTGTTTAAAAATGTCAACAGTATCTGAGAGGACCACATCTTCCGGGAGTCCGTTCCACGCTCCAATGACCCTCTGCGAGAAGGCGTTTCGTCGAACGTCGATACGGGCCGGTTTCCTCTGTAGTTTAAAAGGATGATGCTCTTTGTTGGAAACATTATCTATCTGCGTGTTTGTCCTCACCGAATTGAGGCATTTAAACCGCATTGCAGCCTTTCATTACCGGCAAGCTTCAAATGGTAAAGTAAACATCGACTAATCGCATGGGAGGCATTCTTAAAATTATTATCAGTACCACATAAGCCCACGAACGTGGGTAACGTTCGCAATGTGACGGAGCGATTGCCGAACATTAAATGCAGTAATCAGTATCAGTATCCGTATATAAAGGGATATGTAGGAAAATTCCTTTTAGTGCCCTATTTGTACATACGTACAGTGGTAGCAGAAAATTTGTTTCTCAGACTGTTGGCGAGGCCAGTTGTCTTGTGTTATAATATTGCAGTTAAAGCATTATCAATAAAATGATAATAATAATGACCTCGCCATCTAATCCATGTGCTATACATTGATAATCTTGACGGTTTTTATTCAGATAACTTAATGCTGCTGTATACTGTTATGAAAGGTACGCTGAATGCAAACGAACCGTAGATTACTAAAAATTGCCAATGACTTTCGTCCAGAACCCATCCATAAACTTTATTATGGGTGGTGTTAGATACGCTTTTGTTTACAGTGCGATCATTTCGATACATATATGAAAAAAGGTGACGTTGGTAACAGGTATTTCAAAGCTCAATAAACAATGTTGGTGACTTATGGGCTCCATTTATGCCTATCATTGTTAGTCTAATGCACACTTTGCCATTACCCTAGCTGTACAGGTAACGAACCGATGGCCTACAGAATTGTTTGAATGTAGCTCAGCCACTTCCAACACTGATCCGAATGAGGATGCTCTGATCGTCTAGTCAGTATAAATCAGTTTTTACAAGGGAAATAGGCGGTGCTTCTGAAAACCCTACTTACAGATAGATTCGGTCAAATCATGCATGCGTTTCTAAGCCATAGATGTTCATTATAAAGCCATGTTGTCAACCAAATATAGGTGGAGATGTCCGTGTTCCTCTCCTGCTGCTTGCCGACATCGCTCCATTTTCGTTTTGGTGTTATGTATCCATACCCCTGTTGTAGCGGAACAGGTCAGGTCAGATTTAATCGACGGAAATGTAGGTTAATACTTATGAACCCCCTATTATTACAGAACATTTATGCAATGCATTGGTTTAGCAGAGCATTTCAAAAAAGTTGCGTTGCCAGTAATTGGAACTGGGTAATGGAGGGCCGACAGTGAAAAAAAAATCACCTTAGGCATTGTTTAGAAAGTTTTGGGCCCCACCATTACCCACAACATTCAGTTATGGAAAGCCATCTGGAAGAACTTGCAGGATGGCGTAGCCTAGGACCACTAGTTTCGGTGGAATCGATTTTTGCCCTTCTTAGTTATTCTAAAAAACATATTAATGAAAAGTAGTGAGCAGTATGTGTTATAACATGTAATTCTCGCCAGTGGTAATTTCAGAGTCCATGGTGGCTATGCAGTTCAAACTTCCCCTGTAATGTGCCCACAGATGACGACATGTCAATATCCTCGGGGAGAGCATTCCAAGCTTCAACTACACTATTTCAATTGGCGGATAAACTACCTGCTTCAAACGGGGTGCTGAAAAGCATGGAAAGCGTTTTGGCTAGCTCCTCAGTAAATTTTTTCAGTAATTATGCAAAATATCATTGGGACCAGATGATTTCGAGTAAGTTAGTACCAGAACCACCTGACAAACAATTGCTTGGGTGAAAAATACAGTTTCAATCTCTGGACCGTCGTCTAAGCCATAGTTGGGAGGGATGAATCCAATTTCAGTCGTAAAGTTCGATTTGCAAATTGCGAGAGATGCTCAGCTTTTACTCCATCCTCACTCATTTCTGTTCCATCGCTCGCCTTCAGAAGGGGAACTCGCTTCCGATTTCGTGTGGTATTTCTTAAGTAGCCTTAGAAAGACTTCGGATTTTTACCGCCCTGTTCGGTTAATCTTTTTCAAAGTCTTGGCGCGTCTTGAAGATAAATCGCTTCACGAGGCTCCTCTGCGTTTTGTATTCATTTAGAGATACCGGATTTCTATCTGCGATAGATTTTCTCCACAACCTCCACTTTTTATTTACCGCTTTCTTCATGGCTTGAGTCCGCCGCTTTGTTTTGTTGTTTAGCTTCTTCCGTGTAATCGGACAGTAGTTTCTGAGAAGAGTATGCAATAACTCACTGAACCATTACCAATCATCAGCTATATTGTCGGAAAAAGCCGATTCCTTATTAATGTTTTTTTTTATTCCGACCTTCATTTGATCAAAGTCACCACGCAAAATGTTTCTTATAATCCTGGTGGGCTGTTCAGGTACCGAGAATCTTGAAAAGGCTCAGTGAAGTACGACGTGATCACTTCGACCTAAGGGACGTACACATTGCACCTCGTCGATGCTCTCCAGCTATTTCGTAAGTTAAAGGTCTAGGCAGTTTGATAACTGCCCCTTATGCACCCTGGTCGAAAATAGAACGTATTGACTGAGAGATGCACTGAGTGTCAGGGTAGATAAACGCCGGTCGAATGCCTGCTCTGGACCTCGTGCGTATGTTAAACTCCAATCAGTGAGCGGAGCATTGAAGTTTTCCATAATCTAGACGTCATGCCGAGCAAGCAATGTTGCTAACTCCTTAAGTAGACCAGTTTAAGCCTCTTAATTACGTCTAGGTGGACGGGACACGGTCAGCACTTCTAGGCTGGATGATTCCGGTACCCTTATATTACTGTAAACGTATCAGACGGCCTCGGTACTGCAATGAAGCCGTTCTGTTTTTCCGAGACTAGCAGTTCGTGTTTGACGAAATTTATAATTCCTCCTCCTTGGCGCCCTCTCCTATCTGTCTGTAACAGATTAAAACCAGGTAGTTCCAAATCGCGGGCATCCACGTTTTCAGACAGCCAGGTTTCTGTCAAAGAGCTTATGTCGAAAGGAAGTTCATATATGTGCACTTTCAGTTTATCTAACTTGGATATAGACTCCGTGCGTTGGTGTACATGCATTTAAATGATATATTTTTGGTGAATTTTGTTTCTGTCAAATTTGAACCTTTTTTTGACTGCAGCTGTGTCAACCAAGCTCAGGCCACTGTTCGAAGTACAATCGGTTGGTTAAGAACCTCATATTCCTGTGAATAATCTCTCCGTTCCAGATTGCCAGGCTGGTCTCGCCATGTATACAATACAATTGACTCGTTGTCGATAGTTATCACGTTGGTCTGGCTAGTGTGTGATTAACAATCCCGTTCGATGTTGTATCCAGAGACCTGTACAGATAAACTATTTCCTATGATGTTTTTAAATCTCAACGTCCTCGCGATATCTGTTTCTGACACATAACTGGTTACTCAGCTTATGGAATGCAACCTTTTACTGGTTGCCCTTCTTTGGTTATATGACGGCAACGTCCGTGCGCATACGCGCTATTTTCATAAATGAACGGTGGGAAAAACGCGAATAGACTGCTTCACGAAAAGACACGGAGGCGAAAAACAGACTGATAGTATAGTGGAATTCCAGAATGGGAGTATGAAACGTTGATAAAGTTGTGACAAAAGCACTACCAAGCATGTTCGTTCGGACGTAAATAACTACCGAGGTGTTCATAAAACCCCGGCCCTAGCCAAACTTCTGGAAAAGATCATTTTTTTATCAAATTGTCGATTTTTATGGTGAAAATAAACTATTAAGTGCCTAACAGCATGGATTTCTACCTCGAAGATCATGCGAAACCTGCCATTTGGCATTCATTAACCTGGTTACTTCACTTCCTAATGAACAGCAATCAGTCATCGTGATTTACTTTGACCTTAGTAAAGCTTTTGACAAGGTGCCTCATAGATGCCTTTTAGTGAAACTGAAAGCCCTAGGCATCAGGCCTCCCCTCCTCGATTTCATTGCCTCCTACCTGTCTAACCGCAGCCAGAAGGTCTTAGTAGGCAATAGCTACTCGATGCTTCAGCCGATCACGAGTGGTGTATAACAAGGCACGGTTTTAGGTACCCTGCTTTTCATTCTTTACATAAATGAAATTTCAACAGTGCTAAATAATTCGGAAAATTTCATTTATGCTGATGACCTTAAGTGTATTTACTCATTTTCTAAGGACACGACCAGTACTTGTGTTGATAAAGTTAACGCAGACTTGCGTACTCTCTCAAGTTGGAGCGCTACATGGCAGATGGTGTTTTCTCCATCAAAATGTAGTTTCTTGAGTTTTGGTCCCGCAAGGCTTCCTGGACCCATTATCTTCCAAAATAGTCCACTGTTAGAAAGATCTACGATTAACGATTTGGGTCTTACTTACACGAATAAGCTTGCATTATCACCTCATGCAGATCGAATTTCGGCCAAGGCCGCGCAGATATGTGGGTTTATATCGCATAACCTTTTCCTTCCAGAAATGAAGTTAAAACTATGCCGCATGTTTGTTCTTCCTATACTAGAATACTGCTGCCCGCTTTTTGGCCTCATGACCCGGCATGACCGTAGTAAGATTCAAAAGGTTCAGCGAGTTTTCACTCGTAAAATATTTTCTGTTTCTGGGTCTGGTATGTGTTATACAGATAGATGTCAATTAGCAAACATTAAATTTCTTTGGATAAGAAGACTCGAAGCTGGTCTATGCTTTTTGTTTCGCGTTAACAATAGTTCTTATCTCCCACAAATTAGCGCTCTCCTTCCAGTAGGCCGACCTTACGCCACTCGTAACTCTTCCATGATAACTTTACCACATCGTAGCTCCACATCTAACCGTTCTCGCTTTTTACCTCCAAATATGCTTTTATTTGGAACAACCTTCCTCTCGATATTAGACTGTCTTCTACCTTGTCGGTTTTTAAAAGCAAATTATATAAGCATTTAAATTTAGAGATAATAAAGTCGTTACTGTCTGTTTTTTTTCCAAACACGCAAGTTGTAGATTTTGAAAAGGGTCCTCCTGGCATTTGAAGCTCGTCCCAGGATACTAAAATGGTTTCTAAGTATGTTAGCATTTCCCTCTGCTGAGTCAAGCATCACTTCCAAGGGCTGCGAATTCTTCTCCGTTTTTGCAACATTCGCTGTAGTCTTCGAGATTGGCTCTGGAATCTGGTATGTCGCAACTCGATGATGTTGGCTTGACTTCTACTGCCTTCTCCTGTTGTCGCGGATGACCCCTTCTTAAGTCAACGATGTATTATTTTTTCCCACGACCATAAACGTCCCGAACCCTCAACATCAGGTCCCAAACTAACGAAATCATACCCTTTTACCTATTAAGGCAGTTTTTTCGCCTAAAGTTTTTTTGAACTCGGTGGCCCGCTGAACTCATTCACCGATCCAGGAGTTTTTTTTACTGCCGATGACAATTATTTTATAAGAGTTCACTGCTTATCATCATTATTTTTATTTTCACGATAGCACTAAGTTTGTAACGACAGGGCCCCTTGGGCCTTAAATATTCAAATTATTATTATTATTACTTCTCTGTGACTTAATGACGGCAGTTTCAAATAGCATTTTGGAATTTGTGCCGATAAAAAATGTCAAACCTTATACTTCGGACCCACCGTTCGACACTTTTTTTGCCTAGACAAAAGAAACTGCAAAGACAGTTTAAAGATCAATCTACTTGTTCATTATCTGTGCGCCTCAGAATCGCTGAGATTTTCGAATAAGCGTCTAAGATTCGGCTTGCACGTGAAAAACAGAGGGAATCTTGTGCACTCAGCTAGTTAACCTCTGCAAAATCTATTGCCCAAATGTTCCGTCATCGGTCCTCTGCTAAACGAGGTCACGATATCCCCCCTTTACTCAATGAAAATTAAACATTTGTGCTAGATGAGTCTGACAAGGCTGAACTGTTTAATGCATTCTTTGCAAAGCATCTTACAACGGAATCCGAACCGGCCCCGTCGTTTCAGCCATGCTCAGTCAATACCATAAATTTCTCCATAGAAGTAATTCATAAGCACATTATCCATCGGAAAAAACTCACACTCCTAGCAAACTTACGGTATTCCAAACTCAGTTATCAAGAGAGTGTGTAGCGTCCACCGATTGCTTAGTCAGCTAATCTCAGCTTACCTTCTTAACGGTTAATTTACTTACTCATGGAAGACATCTATTATTCTTCCAGTCTTCAAGTCAGGATCTCGTTCGGACGCAAATAAATACCGAGGTGTTCATCAAACCCGGCCTTAGCCAAACTTTTGGAAAAAATCATTTTTAATTAAATTCTCGATTTTTGCATAGAAAATAAACCATTAAGTGCCTCACAGTTTGGATTTCTACCCGGAAGATCGTGCGAAACCTGCCACTTGGCATTTCTTAACCTCGTAACTTCACTTCGTAATGAGCAGCAATCAGTCATTGTGATTTACTTTGACCTTAGTAGAGCTTTTGACAGGATGCCGCACAGGCGTCTTCTCTCCTCAATTTCATTGCTTCCTAACTGCCGTACCGCAGCCGGAAGGTCTTAGTAGGCAATAGCTACTCGATGCCTCAGAGCATCACGAGTGGCGTTCTTCAAGGCACGGTTTTAGTTCCCCGCCTTTTCATTGTTTTCATAAATGAAATTTCAACAGTGCTAAATAACTCAGAAAATTACATTTATGCTGATGACTTTAAGTGTATTGACTCATTTTCTAAGGACACGGCCAGTAGTTGCGTTAATCAAGTTAACGCAGACTTGCGTACCCTCTCAAGTTGGAGCACCACATGGCAGATGGAGTTTTCACATCAAAATGTAGTTTCATGTATTTCGGTCCCGCAAAGCTTCCTGGAACCATTGTCTTTCAAAAAAGTCCACCGTTAGAATGATCTACGATAAAGGATTTGGGTCTAAGTTACACGAATAAGCTTGCATTTTCGCCTCATGCAGATCGAATTTCTGTCAAGGCCGCACAGATATGTGGGTTTATATCGCATAATTTGTTCCCTCCAGAAATTAAGTTAATACCATGCCGCATGTTTGTTCATCCTAAACTAGAATACTGCTGTCAACTTTTTGGTTTTATGAACACGAGTGACCGTAGTAAGATTGAAAAGGTTCAGCAAGTTTTCAGTCGTAAAATATTTTCTCTTTCTTTGTCTAGTATTTATTATAAAAATAGATATCAGTTAGCAGACATTACATTTCTTTGGGTAAGAAGACTCGAAGCTGGTATATGCTTCCTGTTTCGCGTTAACAATAGTCCTAATCTCCCACAAATTAGCACTCTCTCTCCGTTAAACCGACTTACGCCACTCGTAACTCTTCCATGATAATTTTACCACATCGTAGCTCCACATCTAACCGTTATCGTTCTTTTACCTCCAAATATGCGTTTATTTGGAACAATCTTCGACACGAAATTAGGTTGTCTACTACATTATCGATTTTCAAAGGCAAGTTACGTAAGCATTTAAATTGGGAGGAAATAAAGTCGATACTGTCTGTTTCCTTTCCAAACACGCAATTTGTAGATTTTGAAAAGGGTTCTCCTGGCATTTGAAGCTGTTCCCAGGATACGGTGATCTTTGAGGTTGCTATTGATGGTCATTGCTTGACCGCCAAATTATCGGTGGACTCTGGAGTCTGGTGGCTCTCGTCTCGGTGATGTTGCCTTGACTAACACTGCCCTCTCCTGTTGTCCCGGATGATCCCTTCTTATTATTTTTCCCATGACAATAAGAGTCCCGAACCCTCAACAATAGGATCCCATCTAACTACACCATGCTACCTATTAAGGCAGTTTGTTCTCCTACATTTTTTGGAAATCGGTGGCTCGCTGAACTCATCCACAGATGTGGGAGTTTTTTTACTGCCCAGCTAATTATTTTACAAGAGTTCTTTGTTAATCTGAAATATTTTTAATTTTTTATTATTTTCACGATAGCGCTAAGTGTGTAATGAAAGGGCCCTTTGGGCCTTAAATATATAATTTATTTATTTATACCCAGCAGGACGATTGGCATCGTAATGATAGTGAGCGGCAGGTAAATTCTAACGTTTAGACGGTGCGCGTCAATATATTTCCCATTACTTAAATGAGCGGATTCTTGGAGATATGATGGTTCGTTAGGCAGATGAGGCAAAAAATCGTAATTTAAGGATGTTCTCCTAAATTAGTGATGGCCCTTTCTCAGAGTTATAGAGTAAGCTGCTCGAAAAGGATAATAATAAGGTTTATTTGTAAAGCACATCTTTGGCGCCGTCAAAAACCCCGGAAGGCAGGAAAAAACCTAACCCAAACCCCTTCTTTCGCAGTGACCATTGTATTTGTTTTGGTCTTTTGCTAGGTCAATAGTGTGCAAAATAAGGAGTTTGTTTTAAGTGAAAAAAAACCTGCTTTCTAGGAAGCAAATCTAGAAAAACATGAAATAAAATATCTATACACTGTAGGTGTTACGGTTTTATAGTAAGAATACTTGGGGTCTGGAAAAACTGTTGTGTCCTTTAAATGAGGTATACTTAGCCGCGGTCAGTTTGAAGGTAAAAAAATCAGCTGAGGATATGGCGTCTACCATATGCATGGGTCTGCTCGATACGGAGATTACAATCGTTGTCCAGTGGCACAAGTTTGCTAATTAGATGGGACGTTGCAGATGTCTGAGGTGGGTCGAGGCAGCTGCGAAGCACCATCGTCATTCAAGTGTATCGGCAGAAGACATTCGGCCTTTCGTTTGTCGAATATCTAAGTGAGATTGAGATTTACATCATTAGTATTTATACTTCTGATACAATATAAATGGAAACAATATCTATTTTAGTATAGTTGAAGAGAAAATTATTTTCTTTCATAATAATTTTTTATAAACATTTAGATATTAGTAGAGGAATATTGGAATAGATAAATTGTTCTTAGTTTTTGTTTTTTATTTTTATTTAAGGATTGGAAAAGGAGGCAAGGCACAATTTTGTTTAAGTTTTGATTTTATCAGCGTTGGAAACCGTCGACTGGAAAGCTTCCAGCATTTGCCAGTTTTCTCCAAAATGTTCGAGAACTCTCCTGGACCGTTAGATCCCTTTTGGTCCGAATTGGACGTCAAAGAACTGGTTAGCAAAGTGTCCTATTTTGTTCAGAAATATATGCGTCATGTCATTTGATAATAACTGTTTGGTCTTTCTTCTAAATTCGGCTAAACTGTGGCTTTTGCGAATATCGTTGGGTAGGGCATTCCATATGATCGCATATCTTATGGTGTAGAACTTTGATCGCTGGGCCGTCCTAGCTTTAGCGTTATGAATTGTATGTTGGTTGTTTCTAGTGGGACGGGAACCGTTTTGATTTGTTAACATATTATTGCTAAGGATGTTCTGATTATGTGTCACTTTAAATAGGAAAGTTAAACCATTTTGGAGTCGCCTTTGCCAGAGGGGTTTAAGGCCATATCTATTGTACATTATTGAATAGGAGTCTCGGGCGTCATCGCGTTTACACAGAACTCTGGTAAACCTTCGCTGGATTTTTTCTAGTTTCTGTCTGTCATCTGATGACATGGTACCGAAAAATATTGAGCAGTAATCTAGAATAGGTAAAACGTACATTTTGTAAAGTTTAGTTTTAAGTGTAATTAATGTGAAATTTTTACTTATGAAGCCACATAGTCGATTGGCTTTTGGTGCGATTTGTTTAACATGTGGGGATAAGTCAAGAGTATTAGAATAGCTAAGACCTAAATCTTTTAAAGATGTAAGCTCTTTTATTTCTTGACCACTAAACATTATGGGGGGAAGTTTTAGTGGTCCAAAAATCATGAGATGACATTTTGTTGGTGAAAACGGCATTTGCCACTGAACACTCCAGTCGTTTAGTTTTTGAAGGTCTAATTCAATTGTTCTATGCACACTACTTATCGAATTTTTGTTATAGGCATATGCGAGTTTTAAGTCATCTGCATATAAAAATGTTTTACCAGATGTCGATATCGTGGATAACTCATGAATGTAAATGAGAAATAAGAGTGGACCTAGGATAGTGCCTTGAAAAACACCACTGCTTATATGAGTTGGTTCTGATACTATATTTCGAAGTTGTACTACTTGAAATCGGTTGTGAAGATAGGATTTGAGGAAATCAAGGAGGGGGGGCCGAATCCCGTGACTCACTAGCTTCACGATCAGTCTTTTATGTGGAACTTTGTCAAAGGCTTTTTTTAGATCAAAGTAAATTGTAGCTACCGTGTTCCCATCATCTCGATTTCTGGAGACGAATTCCAAGAAAGTGAGATGGCAGGACTGACATGACTTTTTAGGTAAAAAGGCATGTTGAGAGGGAGGTATGAGATTTACATTCGTCAGATGGTCTACCATTTGGTTATAAATTATTTTTTCTAAGATTTTTGCTAAAACTGATGTGCGGTGAACACCACGATAATTTTGGGCATTGGACCGATTTCCGTTTTTGTAAATTGGGGTGATACATGATTTTTTCCAGATTTCTGGATAAGTACCATTTGACTGCAGTAACGAGAAAAGGTTAGACAGAAGTATTGGGGCATATGTCATATGTCTCAGTATGCAAGGAGGTATTCTATCCGTTCCATATGATGTGGAATTGGACAGTTGGCAGATAGCTTTCTCTACAGTTTCTTCGTTAAACAATATCTCTTTTAATACTAGTGCCGTCATTTCTGTTGGTTGGGGGATTGGTTCTTCCTCGACTGAATAGTTGGTTGAGAAATACTCGTTGAAAAGATTTGCTATTTGGTTGTCATTTGTTATTACCATTCCTTGGTCATCAAGCATGATTTGGGGGCCTTGTTTTCGATGATTATTTATTTGTTTCCTGAAGATTTGGGCTGTCCCTTCTGGGGACTCGATTGCCCGAAGTTCTGCTGCTATCGTCTTATTTGTTTCAATGTTCTGGGCTAACTCGTGAATCTCTGTAATGCGTCTTAGCGTAGATAGATAACTAATACATGGGTCGTGGAGTTGTTTTTTAAGTTTTTTTAGCCGTTTGGAAAGGAAGTTTGGGATTAGTGATTTCTTACATGGGGATCTCTCGTCAATTAGGGTGTCTCGAATTAAATTAAGGGTGGCATATAATATGTTTACAGCTTCTAGAGGGGATGCTGTTAGGAGGAAATAGCTCCAATCCAATGACCTAATGTAGTTATTCATAGACTCAATGTCAAGATTTTTGGGGTTTATAGAATATAAGGTTATTTGCAACCGTGTTAAGATAAATGCGAAGTTCACGCTTGAAAGCAGACAGACAAGTTACCAACCTTATTTTAATTTGCAGATTGCTGCAAAGAAAGCGATACTTCGAAGCAATGAATAGAGAGCGCTTAGAAGAAAATTTAAGCAGGGGGTTTAATCAATGCGGAATTATGTAGCTTGTATGGACGAATAAAGGGGGTAAAGACATAAATTTCGGGGCATTTTTTGTAGTTTTTAAGACCAGAAGGGCGATATAAGTTTCTTCTATTCTCCCAATCTGAAGAAGTGTGAATTTTGTAAGCTAGCATCCACTTGATCGGGAAGCATATTAATATGTCGGATATAAGAGTTTTCCGTAAAACGCATGCGGATATTTTTAAATTTGAGCAGCTAGACTCGTTCATTAAACAAAATATTGGAAACCAAAAACATACGAAACAGGCTATATTTAATTTCAAGATGACATAACTTATAAGGTATAAACCTCCAAATATGGCAGCTTTGGCCTTAAGTCTTTCGGCATGAGATGGTCAGTCTAATTAATTTGTGAAGTATAATATTAGTTACTATATGGTGGAATATATACTTATTGGGCTACCTTAAAAAAGGCTGTTTGCATAGCCTTTTAGACCTAAAACACATGTAAAAACACCTAAAATTGGAATATTCCATTATCCATTTTCAGCTCCGCACAGAAATAGCGTGCAAGACAGATATAAACTCTTCTATGCGTTGTTCCGTCGTAGATTTAGAGAAAGAATGCATTTATTTGGAGTAAGATGTATAAACAAATGATTGGCAATGTTTAACTGTCGATGAAATATCGTTAATGTATGGCAAAGACATAAGAGGTCAAAGCACGTTACCTTTGAGGACACCAATAACAATGAGGGTGTCAGTTGAAAATTAAGATCTAAATGAGACCTTTTTTTTCGATTAGATAGGTACGGCGTAATAATTTTATCAACGAGACAAGAAAGTCCTAGGGCTTCTAGTTGAGCTGCAAGTCACCAATGAGGCACTTTATCGATGGCTTTATTATGATCAAAATACATAACAACCGCACTTAGGCGATCCCTACAAAAATCATGTCGCAGATTTAGAAAAGAGATGTGATGTGTTTCACAAGAGTGATCCAGTAAAGGCATGCTGAGAAGAGTCAGGGACACTATCCCTCATTTTCGGCCTTTGATTTTAATTTGAAAGCTTATCTCGTCAGCTGACAAGCATAAAATTTGCGCTTGTCGAAACCATTCATGAATCGTCAGTTAGAAGAACCAAGTTAGGATACCTAATTTAATTTAAAGTGACAATTGTGATGACCTACTAGTTGAATTAAGTATTCGCTGTTCTCTGGGAAATCATTGATGTCCATGCTGGGTGGCAGAACTCGTGTACATCAAACAGTTTTCTAGTACCGTTGTCTATACAGATACGGCACAATTACTGCGAAAGGGTCACAATAGTCGCCCTGAAACTACCCTCACTTCGGTCTTCAATTTTTAACAAACTTTGCCGCCGTGGATTGCCAAGTTAACGTATACTTCTGCTACATACATATTTATAGTATTCAGCAGGTTACGTAGGTACCTTTTAAAACCAACATGAACGTAGTTGCCTTTACACATAGAGAATATCTCCAAAATAAAGGATTGCCCTAGAAGGGTTCTTACTTCCGTCGGAAATTCACAGAATAACAAGTTAAATAGATGCGTGAGGGGCCGTAAGAGTGTGTGCGCTATATTGTATCGCGTGACCCACTCACATAGCTTCTGAACATGCACTGTCTATATCGTTCCAAAGGAAACTAACGTGACGATTTTAGAGTTTTAATTGATACATTTTGTTTCGAATTTGTTTCATGCCCTGATCAGTTTTTGAATACTCCTATGCAAAAATCTCAACGCAAGGAGCAAAAGCGATGAATTATTTAAGCAGCAGAGTGAATTGCTTCATTTCTATGGTAACGCTTATATCTTCTTTACGCGCGGGTGTCAATTTAGTGTGAGGTATTTTCTTTTATGAATGATAAATTAATATCTTTAATATTTTCTTGGCCAAGCCATTCTGATTAATCGTTCGACTTTCAGCCATCAGAAGCCAATGCTCAATCCTCAAAGTTGGCAGAGTGCGTTATTTTAGAACTATGTTCGCATTTGCAAAATATTTATCTTCGTCGAAGTGCTTAAATGATTACGCAAATATTGCAGTATTCTTGCTTAAGGACAACCGCTCATTTGTTAAATAAGTGACGGATCCCCTTCATATAAATTCGGTCATGGTTCGTCTCCCTGATCAGAGAGACGGTGAGCAACGTATTTATTATATACCCTTATGGCAATGTTCCGGAACCAAAGGCTAAAGTGGTTCTAGTGGAACCAAAGATCCCATCTTACCCCTCGATAAAGGACGCTCGACGGTCGTCATGGATAAAGCTGAGTATGGGGCAAATGTGAACAGCCTCTTAGAAGGCAGAGATTCGTACGCAACATCGACTGCCAACGAGTTCAAAAAAACACGTGAACAGTATCAAAAAGGCGGTCGACAAGCTGAGAAAAGCGGAAGCCCTCACAAGTAGAGAAGCCCTGGCCACAAAAGCCACTTATGCCGCGATGGCGCGCTTTAACGGCCTGCCAAAAGTCCACAAGCCAGATGTGCTCCTACGCCCCATCGTCTCATTAAGGGGCACCCCAACCTATGGGCGGTCAAAGTGGTTATACCAACGACTTATCTTCCTCACCAAGGATTCGCCCTGGACGGTGAAATCGGCTGAAGAGTTCTTGACCCGTATCCAGTGTCTTGAAGTCGAGAAGGACGAGGTGATGGTGTCATTCGATGCGACCTCGTTATTCACCTCAATCCCACCCGCTCTGGCCATCAACACTATCGACAGTCTTCTTCGTGAAAAATATGACGAGACCAAGCAGAAACTCAAACGAGAGCACATCATTGAGATCCCTGAACTGAGTCTGAAGACATTTTCAACATTTAACGGCCAGGTGTACGAGCAAAAGAAGGGAACACCAATGGGCTCCCCTCTGTCAGGACTCATTGCGGAAGCAGTTCTACAGAGGCTCGAACAGCTATTCTCCAGCTCGGACCCCCAAAGTTCTGGGCCCGTAACGTCGATGACGCATTTTTCATACAAAAGAGGTGTTATGTGCAATCTTTCAAGGTGTTGCTGATTTTAATCTTTCCAGACATCCAGTTCACCATGGAAGAAGAAGTCAACAATCAGTTGCCCTTCCTTGACATCCAAGTTCCAAAACTGGCAGACGGGAAGATAAAAACAACGGTCTACCGTAAGGCAACCAAACACCAGGCGCATTCTCCACTTTCAAAGCAACCACCCTCTCGGCCACAAACGCAGCTGTGTCAGAACGCTCTTTCGACGTGTTCAAACACACTGTAGCGATGACAGTGGGAAGAAGGAGGTGATGAATAACTTCAACACCCTTTTCAAGGCCAACGGGTACCCGAAATACTTCGTCTGCAAGTGCCTGAACAAACCTCTCGTTACTCGAACGAAGAAAAGCCAAAATTCTGGCTCGCCATCCCCCGCGTTATGAACGTTTCAGAGTAAACTGCACAAATCTTAGAACCCTTTGGGATCGGAATGGCGGATAAACCAGGTTTCACAGTCAGACAGAAAATCATGAAGCCCAAAGATCCGCTGCCAAAAACCGAGCAATCAGCTGTGGTCTACAGCATACCATGTCAAATTGCGATGCGAGCTATGTTGGGGAAACGGGCAAACGTCTGGGCACACGATTGCACGAACAACAACTTGAAATTGATCGCCAAGAAAAGCTGTCTTTGATCCATGATCACATGCGGCAGCTGAAGCACAAGTTCACCTTTGAGAATGTGAGGGTGATCGGCAGGGCCGATGACAAAATGGCCAGATTGGTGCTGGAATGTTGGCCTTCGACGAGCACAATAAACTGAGCCATCGATTTAAATCCCGTCTACCAAGGACTCCGAACAAGGCTCAAACCCGCTCAGAACGGAACAAAAGAAGTTATACCGGGCCGGCAGCCAACACTCACGGAGTACGGAGGTGGCAGCGACCAGAAGTCGCATGACTGGCGCAACAGAGCCGCCCGTTAAGCTGATAGCGCTGCAAGCGAACACCAACGGCCGATCAATCCATAGCCTGACGAGAGGAGAGCCGACGACCAAGCCACGCAGGGCCAACAGCTAACACCCACTGGGGAGGAAGGCAGCGGCGGTGGCGACAGCGGCGGCGACAGTGAATTATCCGACCAGCGTGGCGTGCTTTCTCACGCACCCGAACGTGAAGCCGGCAGGGCTTTCAGCAAAAACCAACGGCCAATCGATCGAACATATGGCGGAGAGGAGGACAGCGCCGCGGCAGCCACGATAGTGGCGCAGGGCAGACAGGAGCCGCGGACCTGCCATTAGTCGGCAGCAAACATGTCTGAGACAACCAGCGGTGAACGCACGTGGAGGGAACACAGTTACTTCACAAGATCGGTGGCGAGGCGATTTCACTCAAGGCCCGTGGAAAATTAAGCACTATACTCTGACGATGGAAGCGCGTGAGCTTTTGAAACATCAGTCCAAATACAGTTTGGTCCACGTCTTCTTTGGGAGACGATGCACTCGATTACATATATGGACCCCGAATCTTTAGGCATATAAATATATATATGTCTAAAGACGTATGTTGGAGAAAGCTGTTGACAGCTACCAACGCGAATACATAAGCATCAGCTTTCTATAAGACAGTTGTACCCACAATCGAAGGTAACTACCCACACTGCAGAGATGGGGCCCATTTTTAGCTTTGACGCCATTAGAATTGTAGGCCGTGGTGATCATCACAAATAAAGACAGGTTAAACAAACCAGGATGTCGACCAGCTGTTCCGTAAAGCGCTACATCAATTCACCCACCCCCTTTCTGGTAATAAAAACCCTTTTATCAGCAAACAGTCCTGGCGTGGAATAACAAGGGCTGCCAACTAGCTCCAGGACCAGCGGGACGACGCGCGACAACAGATGGCCAACGCAGTGGGGTCTAAACAAGCTCTAGCGTCAAGTTGACAGGCAAAATCAACAGAGAGGTCGATAGAGGAGACCCAAACAAGGTTAAGCTGCATGCCACACATAAACACTTAACCGAGATAGGCAAAACACTTGCACGTAAAAAAGAGTGGCACATAACGAGAACCATGACCCGGAGTATTCATTATCTGAGCATGGGTAGACAAAACGAATATCTGGAACAGCAAACTTACAGTACACCGCTCTCGGTAAGCGCTCTTCTTTCTTCTGACTGCATATTTTGTTTGTCGTTTTGTTTGGTCAACTTCAAACGAGCTGCAATCTTTAAGTAAGCTGCTTCAAGCCGCCATTCCTGGACTCATCATACATATTGAGGACAGTGGAGTCGCATAGCCGATCGACCATTCGAGTGTGAGTCTACATTCGGCGGTCCTAAGTTTCGTTATTGCGTTCAATCTCACATGAAGGTCATGGCTTGAGGATGATTGTCGCTTCGTTAATATTAACTGACTGTTCCAGTTTTTTCTAAAAACGTCTATCTTTAAATTCTAGTTCCAGACACTTCATAAATTATATCAGTCTTTAGAGAAGCTGGACCTTTCTAAACCACATGTTTAACTAAGAACGAACATTGATGACGGATAGGCATTCAGACGCTAAGTTCGAATCAGGCTCGAAGCTCTGCTCTAATGCTCCATGCTAGTTTTTGTTCAAGAAGATAGCTAACATCCCCTCCGTCACCAGATTAAATGAGCACTTAACAGACAACACTTGTTAGTTGGTTAGAAATAAACTTGCGAATTTCAATGGCACACCTTTTTCCATTAGTTAATATCCAAGAACCACACTTGCCGCTTTCAATTTCTGTAATCATATAAGGCTGCATTTCAAACGAGGTCCTTCAAGTCTACCGGCAAAATGCTTGTACGGTAGGATTGTTTCTTACCAGCATATTTGTGACAGAGCTCATCTCCAACAGCGCGTGATCTCTACGGTTCCTTCTCCCGTTTAAACCCTAGCGTACTGGGATAGGTTCCCCTGTCTTGCCTCCCTTACGGCCGCTCCTGAAGCTAGTCTTGCGGTTATACGGTTGTGAAATTTAGCCCCTGCAGTTGAATACATTCTTTCACAACGAGGGGCGTTTTGAAGACTCACACGTTCTCATTAGCATAAAAGTCCTATTTTGCGTAGATTTTTCTTCCCTAAGCAACACTTTTTCTCATTAAAAACCGCAAATTGCATTGAAACGTCTATAGCTTCCAAAAAAGGCCCAAGGAGTTACTTTTTGCTGTCTTCTCTTTTTTCTTTTTGATCCATCTAACTAGCTTCTGTTATTCCGCAATGCAATTAAGCTGAGGTAATATTCCCGAAGTAACAATTTCACAAGTAAGCTCATTCGCGCTAAGGTATTGTGTGACTTTTTGGTTTTCTTTATTTGAACAGATTTGATATATTAAAAAAATTTGATGTCACAAAGGACATTTCAATAAACAAGGAGTTTGGAGCATTTATTCACGCGAACAAATTTAAAGCAGGAGTACAGAGCAGGATTTATTAAAATCAATAATTTTTGTGACAGATCCTCAACTGCATCCTTTCGGTGTACGTGCTCGATGACAAATAGAACATACAAAGGTTTGAAATTTCACGGAATGACATGACATAACAGCAAGGGTCATAATTCAGTACAAATAATGATCAGATAGGGGAGACTGTGTTAAATCAACATATAGGAAGGAAAAGTGGGGGTGATGGAAGTGAACGCTAATCCCTTGGAGATTAAGACAAAGGGCCCAATTACCAGGGTAATTGGGGGCTGACCACATGGTCAATGTGCTTGCATTGTTTGGGTTTCTCCCGCTGTATGTTTGCAGCTTTGAAATAGCGCGGATTTCGATTTGTTCGTGCCCGAAGAATTATTCGAAACGGTGTTTTGATGTTAACAGAATGACCGCTGTCTAGCAAATGTACAGTAATTGAGGACCGTGGTAATCTATCTTCTTGCTTGGAAAGCCAGTTGGGCAGGTGCTCATCTGCAAGTACATATGCATTCATGCACACACTTTGAGGTGGCGTGCAGCGGCAAGGCATTCTTTGCTCGTTTAACTGGAAGGCTTTTATTAGGACCTTAGCAGACGAGTTTTCCTGCATTGTATCCTTATTATGGTACAGCGCCACCGTCGCTTGACTGTATTCAAAACGTCATCACTCTTAAAAGTTAAGGATATAGTGACGAGCTTTTTGGGTACTGACTGTTCCATTAATTTTGACTGTAGGTTATTGCTGTGCTTTTGAATCAAGCGTACAGGATAGTCACAGTTAAGTAGGTCTGTTTTGATGCGGGTAAGCTCTATAGGTAGGGTCTCACTAGAGCAAGTGTTCTTTGCCTTTCGAAAGTGAATATGCATCAGATTTCGCTTCCACTGAATTGGCAAAAACTCATGAAATGTCGGTACTGCTCTTCCCTTGCATTTTTGCGGAAAATCGAGCGCCCAATTAAACCATCATCCTTTCTTAACATAAGGACGTCTTAGAAGGATGGCTTGTTAAATTGCGCTGTTTCCATTGTGAATTCAATTTTCGGATGTAGGGTATTCATAAAATTGAGGAGTTCATCGGCGTTTTCCTTCTGATTAAAAATCGTGAATATGTCGTCTACATAGCTTCTGTATGATTTTGTCATCTTAAGTCTTCACAACGCCATTTTTTCTAGATGAGTCATGAAAACATCCGCGAATGTGGGCCTTAGTGGACTGCCCCTTGCAACTCCGTCCATTTGTCTGCAGAATTGTCCATCAAATAAAAATTGAACAGTTTTGTACAGAGTTATAGCAATTGAGGCAGTATTTCAGGGGCAGACGAGTTTTAGATGTATGGGCACACAAATTTATATTGGTTCGTCCAGCGATACATATGTAGATCAATTCTTATTACTGGCAAACGTTAGGACTCTGAGATACGTTTGCCAGTAATAAAAATTGGTTACTTAAAGTTGGCGAGTAACACAATTGTTTCGTTGAGTAAAAAAAGTGGTGTCCACAAATTCGCCAGACGAAACAAGCCAGTGTTGGTGAATCCTGGGCGAGATCGGAGTACACCCATGTACTAATGTAAATAAATATTCAACATCTTGGGAAGCCACACATTTATCAGTGATGTTTTGGTGCCCAACATCCTCAATAAAATCAAGAATGTCCTTTACAATATAAGTTAAGAGGAGTTCTCGGATGGACTTTAGTTCCTTTTCAAGCTATTGCGCTAGTCTATGTTGAAGTGAATGAGGCATGGAAAGAATTGGTCGCAGAAAGTACATATCTACATTGCCGTCAAATAAACTGAACTAAATCAGAGCAGCGTGACTCATTTGATCTCTTGTTCTTGCTCCTCTAGCATAAACCTTTAGACACAGAGAGAGTACGCTGACAGCATGGTGAAAGCTTTAACTTCAGGAACTCACCTCTCAATCAGTGATGTTTTGCCTCTCTGCCGTGAATTGCTGCGATCTGGTGGGGAGGAGGAGCAAACCCGTCTCTGCTACCGTCTCGCGCGGACGAATTTCATCAGTTTGACGACTGATCTCCTAAAGGGGGATTTTTCACAAGACCTCTGTCCCTGGACCTGTGCCATGGAGTACTGTGATGCCCTGCTTCTAGTGCTCTCCCGCACTCTGCTCCTAGACTGCGCGGAGAATGGGGACCTGGTTACTAAGGTCGTTTCTGCTCATCTGGTGCTTGCTTGCCGAATTCAGGATCGCTACATTTTGTCAATGGAGGTGGCCAGTCGAACAGCGACGACCGGTCAAAGATTCGTCAAACTTTATAGGTGAGTATCTTGGGAAAACGTTTCGTCTTGGTTACTGGTATACATGTTTGTGCACAAATGCAAACTATTGTTTAGTAATTAGTGGAATATATATCTATACATAATGCGTTTGTCTGGACAGTCATGTTGTGAATTGCGTTTGTCCCTTTTAGATGTGCCTTAGAGAAGTTGGCCAATTTGTGCAAGAAATTCCACAGACTCACCGCCTTAACCCTAGAGTCACAATGGTTCCTGCAGATTTTTGTGACGGACTTTGAGGAGCTTTCTTTGGCGATGTTGGAGTATTTGCATTCAATCTTGGACTATGAAGAATCGGGTGCGGTGAAAAGTGAGGCGGTTTACACACAAATCTCACGTCAACGACTGGTAATCATCCTAGACGAGGTCGTTTATGCTCTATCGCGCGACTGTTCAGATGATCTCTTCATTCAGAGTGCTCGGTCAGTGATTTAAGCTATTTGCCATATGACAGGCGTATTTTCGATGGTGTAAGATATGACAAATACCTTGAGGGCCAAAACTAATAAAAAACCATACTTTCACGGTCGTACTTGATTAAGTGGCTCCTTATAGATGCTGCAGGGGTCACAGTACATGACAACCCCTCAAATAATGCCACACAACAATTGTAACTCCACTTTAACTGTCCCCGCAATCCTGTAAAAGCAGCTGCCTCATTCCCTAGCCACATTTTCAGGTCTGGTTAAACGCAGTCAATACTATCTCTGGTTTTGTTAGTGGCCACTACTGCCTGAGAGAGCTAATTATGTTTGTGTGCACAAGAGAGCCTTAGTGTCTTCTGCCACTTTCAAACATATTGGGGTTAAGCTTGGTAAAGGTAGTGTTCCGAGAATAAACACTGCTCAGATGATACAAGGCCCATCTCTAAAGGGACTGTCTTTTTCTGCTTTAGTCCCTTCAATCAGCTAACTGTCTAGGATTCGGTCCGTGAGGAAGATGTCGAATGGTAGGCCGGAAATGGGGACTTCTGTTTTCTGCGGGTAGTAGATTATAGATATTTTAATCACTCTGCTCAGTATCCGGACGATCTTTCGATATTTTTGTCTTGTCATTGTTTTGATTACATAGCCAAATTGGGACCGTTTTAATGGTCAGAAAGCTCATATTTCAATCTTTGTTGAAGCTACTATTCCCATCCACATTACTTAAATCATCGCCTCTACTAGCAGGAGGCGAACAGCGATTTTTAAGTGCATCTATCAAACTGCTCCTATTGTATCCAAAAGCGGAAGAAACCTTGGTAGTGGTTGACTTTTACATGATACTTAAATGCCTACTATATGCATTTTAGTAGGCGTAGTTTTTATTTGCTCACACAGGCTTTGGACTTGACTCTGCAAGAGCCCTACTGGTTTCAAAAGCTAGTGGTTTGGCAAAGCTACTAGTATATCCCTGCGTGTCGTTTCAATAATAAAAGGCGTCAGTTGTAGAGTCGATACATACGAATATCTCCTACCGATTGCAACAGAACAACTCCGTTTGCATTTAAGTTCATCCTCTCTACCTCTTCCTCCTCCAGTTTCCTTTGCAGAATGATTGAAAAAGCGGAGAAAGTGCGGGAGACCATTCTGAGCCGTTACCGCGGTCTCAACGTCTTCCTCTTGCGTCGCTTGGCTGCTGCAGGTGCTCCGCGAACTGATCGGGCAGCTCCCAACGAGAAGCTTCTCACCCAAACTCTCGAGCTGTTGAAGTACACGCGGAATGCTGAGATTGCTGTCAGAATCCCCAGGGAGGAGCTGGCAGAGGTGCATAAGGAGGCGAGTCAAGAGGTGCTTGTAGGGCGGAAGATGGCCAGTCCAGGGGGGAGCGAGGACTTGGCGGTGGTGGTTTCGCCGCGAGTCGAGGCCGCAGCAGTACGGATCCAGGCTGTCTGGCGCGGCTATCGTACTCGAAAGCGTCTGCGTACAGCCATTGCATCAATTGCAGCCTTTCAGGTGGGCTTCTTAAATTTTCCACATCGTTATTGGTTCCTCTGGTTTAATTGACAAGTTAAACAGGACAGTATAAGTGGGTAAAACCGATCGTGAATGGTTGAGTCCTATAATTTCTGCAAATAGTTGAATATTTAACTTGAAAAGTTTATTCGACAAACTTATGTGTTCAGTAATTCACCATCAGGCCAGTTCAACTGTAAGAATAATAAAAATTGTACAGTTGGACAAGGTTCGTAGTTGTCCGTTGATTAAAATTAATCGTTTCCACGCCACTCGCATGGCGAGATCAGCGTGTAAAGGTGCTTGCGCTGGGGGATGGTGATAGAGGGAGGAAATTTGGTTAGGTTGTGGGCATTGGTTATGGCTCAGGTACGGTAAGGAATAATTACTGTCATTTGCGCAGATTGAACGACTGTCACTAAGGGGTGGAGAGATATGTAATCACCACCTATCATCAGCGTTGGCCACGGAAGTGAAAGTGCTTGGGTTAGCGTCGTCTGACAACGCGGCAGTGGATAAGATAGCCGTAGAGTCACCACTTCGGCTGTTACTAGTATCCCTCGGCATATGCTCTTGGAGAACTCGGCCGGTGTCCGGTCAAAAACCCGAAAGACTTAATTAGTATCCACTCGATGATTCACATCGACAAGATGTGCGAGAATCGAACTCGAGATCGATCTTCTTTCAACTTTGCTTAATCAGGCCGGAATATGTTCACTTACTCTCTTTTCCAGGCGCCTCATTGCTCGTACAATGTATCCAGCTCCACAAGAGCATGTGCAAGAGTAAACGCACATAAATGTGGCCTTCGAAGGGCGTCGACCCTTACCTTTAAAACGTACGAGGAAAGAGTTCGTGAAAAATATGCGCTAGATTTTCGCGGAGGAAGCGCTAGTGATCGCAGTCTTCAGCTGTGATCTTATCAGATTACTTTTTATATCGCTTAAGAAAGGCAGTCTAATGAACTCGTCTTTCTTTTTGTGGTTTATGTAGCAGGAATTTTGGTGCGTTCGCCAGTATTCCTAAGAATATACCTTTCTGGGTATCCATTTTCACGAAGCGTGTTCTGCAGCTGTTGGTGTTCTGCTTCAACGGTTTCAGGAGAGCAGATTCGTCGTACTCTAGCTGCTAGTCCCTGGCCAAAATTTTGTTTTATGTTTAAGGGAACACAACTGTGAAGGTTGATGTATTGTCCCGTCCAGGTTTTCTTTCGGAATACCTTACAGTGGATGTATCATTTTCTGTGCCTTCGTAGAAGGTCATAAAGGAACGCGATTTAATTATCTACCTCAGCCTCTGCAGACAACTTCGGCGACGGGTGCGCGCTGTTAAGGTCCCTGACCATGGCATTGGTGTTAATTATATTGTCTGTCAGAGAGAAGATGTCATCCACGTGTCGACTGTAAAGAGAGAGGTCATTGATGGGGCCTCTTAGATTTGCTTTCTCGATCTTGCCCATTAAGACATTTACGAGAAACGTGCCTAGTGACAAGTGCTTCGCCATACAGTCTATCTGTCTGTAAAACCGGCAATTGCATAGAAATTGCCCATTTTGTGTGACCCGCAGAAGTAGTTACTTAAGGGTTTTCATGGGCATACAGTTGATTCCCTATCTCATGAAATGTCACCCGGAATTCTGAACTGCGTTTACGATTCAAACATATTAATTTAATATGTTTGTAATAATGGTTATGGTTCAGCCTAATTCCAATTTATTTTGGTGAAGTCAGGAGGCTGGCTTTTTTACGAGCTTATTTCTAACAACTGAAAACGATTATGTAGTGATAAAAGTGGTCACTTAATTAGGATGCATTTTTATCATGGATTTTGACTGCGTCTATAAATTTAAATATATTTTATTGAAAACATAAACAAGCAGATATTAATTGTACTCGTTTGTTAGAAAATTGCGCCTTCTTTCAATATTTTACTTTAAGAAAAGGTATCTTTTGGTTTTAAAAGAGTTTCTATCTTACCGAATAATTTTTCAACCTAACGACTGTTACACTTGATTTCAAGGTTTACAAACTGCTCGCTGTGTACATCCTGCTCAATGAAAAGTACGATATTGCCTACGGTTTGAAAAAGATCTCACATAATTATCATAAAATATTGCAACAGATTTGGGACATGATATATAAATTATAGGCAGCATTAATAAATTGATGGATGTGATGTATAATAAATAAACCCTTGACAATCGTAAAAAGACTTATAATTCGAAAGCTTTTTTTAAAATCAAACGATACCCTTTCTTGAAGTTTAAGATTTAAAGAAGGCGCAATTTCTAACAAACGATTAGAAGAAGTATTTTTTCATTGATTTTTTCCATTAGATATTTTTGAATTTATAAAGGCAGTCAAAATCGAGGACGAAAATGCGTACTACTTAAATAGCCGCCTCTTGCAGTACGTAATTTTTATCAGCGGTCAAAAATAAGCTCATTGAATAACCAACATCCTGTCGTGACCAAAATATGATGACACTAGGCTATACGATAATCATTATTACAAACATACATAATTAATATGTTTGAATCGAAAATTTATTTCAAAATTCTGGGTGATATTTCATGAAAAAGGGAATCTAATGTACTTATCTGGCAGTCCACGTGCCGTATTTGTGTCAAATACAATCGGGATCGCGACAAAAATCCTGCCTTGGAATTTATATTTATGATGAGAAGAAAGAAGAACACCGAACACATAAGGGGAAGAAAGTCGGGGTCCAGGGTGAAAGCAACGTGTAAACATAATACGGGACATCTAAGTTGTGACTACATCTGGCAGTAAGTTTTTATGATTCCGCAGTTTGAGAGAGAGAGAGAGGGAGCACCAATACGATTTGACGGCTAATAATTAGTCGGGTGCATAAGCGGCCGTTAGCGGCGTGCGGTGAGCTTCGGACGTGCGCACTATCGCCGCACTACTTATCACCCATTTGGCAAACCACTTCAAGATCGAATCTCCATGCGTAAGGGAAGATTGTCATGGTACTGCAAGCTCCAAGCTTGGCTTTTCAAAGTGAGAGTGGATAAATTTACATTTGGGGGATGAAAAAAAAACGTTTTAAGCTTCTTTGACTTTCCTTCGCAATGTTTTGTTTTTGTGCTTAAAGGTGCGTGTTCGCAGCCGGTTGCAACGAAAACGCCGAGAAAAGGAGGAGGCGCAACTAGAGGCAGAACTGAGACATCAGTTGGCGGTGAGCAGACGAAGAGCGCGACGCGAACGCGACGAGAACGAGCTGGAGCTGATTACGAGTCTGCCAGCTGGACAGCTGATCGGACAGCACTTTGCCAACCGACGACGTGAAGCTGCTGTCAAACTGCAGGTAGGTTGGATTCTGCGTTTCGTACCGACGGGGGGGGGAAGGAGACTCCAACCATCTGACCCATCACAGTTGAGTACCTTTACCCGCGGGTGACTTTGTTTGCCTTCACTCCGTGCTGAAACGATGTCGAATGCGGATTCGGATGTAGGGGCTCATAAAACTAAACACCTTGTCTACGTGGGCCTCACACACGACCTGGTCCCTATGGAATTGGTTAATCTTTATTTAGGTTGGCTTGGATCCCACATGTGAGTGAGAGTACTCTTACGGCTTAGGTCCAAGGGGCCGCTGTAGTAAAGTTACCACCACCCGATAAGTTGAAGACGTTCCAAAGTGTGACTATTAACGCGTCATGATCAGTTCAGGTGTGTCAGTCATGTCGTACAGAAAATACTTGAGGACGGTAAATAACACCGGTCTAACCATTCTTGCTGTAGGTTAGGCTATGACCTTACCGGAATCGAAACGATCTCTCTAATCAAACGAAAAACTTGTATGAGGAGGGTTCTGGCATCTAGCAGCTAGCCTAGCTAGAGTACTGGATAGGTAGCAGCCAATAGCAAGATGCGATTGATGGGACAAAACGTTTATTCGCCTAACATTTTGAAGTCATTCGTGAACCCTTAATCGGAGACATAAGCATCAACAGTAGCAGTAACGGGTTATCCATGCACGGAGAGTTGCAATATTCATAGGATACAGTCCCTGCCATACTGCAAACTTATGACAATTAAGGAGTACCCTATCGAGGAAAATCGCCCACTTGTGCGCTAATTGCTTTATAACTGGCGTGGTGGTCGTGACCTGCTGACCTTTAGTCAGACTTGGTGGAACAGGACGTGATGATTACTTGGCCATCTGCTTCCCCGGCGTTGGATGACGCGTTGGCATGTGTGTTACGGAGGCCGGAGCCCCCGTGCATTCACGGCAATTGGCGAAAAGGGCCGTCCGGGGTACGTCACGCCGTCATGCCAGACGCCCACGCTTACGCATACGTCGTGAGCCAAGAAAGCCAGACGACCACCCACATAGCAGGCGCAGTGGGCGTGGTCAAGATTATTTCAGAATGTCCGCGAGCTGGCCATACGCTAGGAATATTCTGGAAAGACCAGAGCCGTATAAATATGCCTGCGTGGACAAGCTTAAGGACTCTGACGACTCAACAGACCCCGCACGCCACACAGTCTCTGTGTACGGTTGAATAAAGCCAGTGTCTATCAGGACCGCCTCTTGCTTTCTTCTGCCTACTAGTCGGGTTCAAAATACTGGGCTATAACAATGTGCGTTCACCAATTGGTGACTTGCTTTAGCTTAATTGAGCCTCATCACAGGTCGTGACACTTTCTTATAGACTGGAGGCCCGCAAACCATAATTCGCGGCTCATATGCTTGACACCTCCCGCAATAATTTCGATCTCATCGAATTTGAATGTGTGGCCGGGTCTCATCAAATGAGCCGCACCTTGAGAATTGGCGTCATTTCTCCACATTGCTGCCGCGTGTTTGGCATTTCGCGGCTTGAGAAGCCTTCCAGTTTCCCTGACCTAGTTACTTTATCTGCATTTCAACCAAATCCCATGGACACCTTCATATATTCCCTGCTGTGGCAGTAGGTCCTCCTGGAGTTTGCATGCTGGCTTGTATTGGCAAGATATCCAACGCTCCGCATGTGAGAGGACCTAACGATGAACCCAATCTTGTAAATTCCGGGAGATGCTCAACTGTTCAGCCCCACTCCTGACACTGGTGGAAAATACTACTTAGCAAGCTCTCATTAACCATACTGGCAGCAGAGGTGCTAGCCAAAAGCCCAGACACATGGGTTTCACCGGTACTCTGCCGCTGCTTGACACAACTCTGAGGGTTCCGGCTCATCAGAGGGTCCCCAATTTCCTCTGTTTGCTTCCTGGTTGATACCCGGGCTTCGAAAGTTCAGCCTTTTAATTTCCTTAGAAATTAATCTCTGTTTTCTGTATAGATCAGTATGTTCAAGCTCTGTAGACCTAGACCGAAATTCGATGTGCTTGCTTGGCCCAAACTCCCTCAGCCCATGTGTATATTACACTGATACAATTCGGCCCAAATATATAATAAGGAAGCATTTTCGTCAATATTATTTTCATTCACTGTGCCCGTTTTATGAGTTATAAATAAGTATAAGAAGTATAATCGACTGATATGCAGGTGCTGTTACTATCTCAAATGTTGGGTGGGGAGCTTATGCTCCTGTACTTCTGGTTTACCTTTTTTTAATCACTCCCCATTTACTAGCTACACGTTAGCGATCGGACAATTGTAATTATCACACTACTCGCAGTAAGTGAGTAGCCGTGCATATGTACTGTTTTTGACTAATCAACAGCTGCCTGCTATTCGCCTGCATCTATGTAAACGACATCATTTTTCCATTTGTTTTCTGTATCGATACATAATGTAGCCACTATGTTACCAATAGGGAACGCAAAGGCGTTCGCCTTTATTTTCTTTAATACAACTGAACTGAAAATGAACGTTCCTCTCCTAGACGGCTATTGAGAAACCGGGCCTATGTGAACGTTATTGGCTTCATCTGCTCCACTTATCTATTCTCACCAGGCCTGGTTTCGCGGATGGCGCGAACGCAAACGTTTTGGCACTCTCAGGACTTCCCTTAGATGCGAACGCGCAGCCATCCGCATACAACGCTGGTATCGCGGTCACCTCTCTCGGCGTTACTACTTGGAGCAAGGAAAGCTTGCACCGAGTCCCCAGGGAGGCGCTCCGAGTGAAAGGTTTCCCTCAGGTGAACGGAGGCAGCATTTTCTGGAGGTGAGTTCATAACTTGCTGGGCTTTACGCTGTATTTTTGCAGTCTGTGAAGCCGCAAACGTATTATTGGGGTCTAAGCCATCAGTGCGCTCAGAGTACTACAATTGACATGCCCAGTTCCGTATAGGAAGAACAGGGGTAAAACCAGTAAGAATTGTTTATTGTATATAGAAACCCAGTGCTTGTCTAAAGCCCCGACACGCGGCCGCCCCGGACCCTGCGTGCACGTCTATCTATCTGTTGGTGCGGTGTGGTCGTGCATGCGTGAACCTCACGCGAGAGTGAGTCAGTGCTCGCTTGATCAAATGCTTGGCCCTTAACAGTCTATGGCACTGTGATTGGCTCTCCCACAGGCAGAGAGCGGAGTGAAATTACGTGAAGGCTTGCGGGTTTGGTACCAGTGCTGGTGGACGGCACTGCAGTTTTACTTCTTACTTTGAGTTGACTGTCCAGGATTATTCCATTGCTAGTGTGTCTGCAGCGTCCACAATAATTGTCACAAATTGATCGAACTGTTTTGAGCTTAAAATGGCAATGATCCGATTTGCTTAGTGTACATGAGATTTGAATTTTTAGTCTGCGTGGGCCAATGTGTAGATACTTCTCGTGTATTAACAGACACAGCAGCAGTGCAGGACCAATTTTTATAGCCTTATCTTTAGGGTTGGGCTACGTGTACTCGAGAATGGGATGGATATCTCGTTGTCGGTCAACGGAAATGCAAAGCGTGCTGAACGAGGAACCAATGAAACGCTCAGAAGTATCGAGGTAATGTTGATTCCAGCCTATCACGTTGTCACTAATGTGTCATACATTGTGCTCTCAAAACCAAGTAGCCCAAAGTCGTGCCTAGCTCCTAGCTGACACAAGGAGACGAGACAAAAGTCGCTCGCGTCCGTGACCACTCCGCTTAAACACCGAGGTCCTTGGTTTTATCATCTTCAGGAATTTAGCCAGGCAGACTATCTAAACTGGACACTCCGGAAAAATGTTATCTGGAGGACACTGCTTCAAGGAAAGTAGGTGTACAAGAACAAGCTCACAGCCAGCTTACTGTATCAATAATTGTGAATAACATACGTGCAGTACGTTGGCCGGTTAAACTCAACCCAAGTTTGTTTAAATTGAAGGCTTCTGCATGCCTCCGTAGTTCAATGGTAGAATTACGGCTGTGCAAAAGCTTTTTCTGCTGTGTGAGTTCGAATCCCACTGAAGCCACGAAATTTTCACAATTGGGTCATCTGAGTAACTGTAATAGATAGGCGCGCATCGAGTGGGGCATTAAAACCCGTCAGTAGGCATCACACTGAAGCAAAATATAGAGCACTTCTTGGCTTTATTTAAAAAACTCTGGCGCTGAGTTCGATTGCAGCATTTCTTACTCCCCACAGTGATTGAAAGCCCCAAAGCCCCCAAGCATGCAGTAAAAATGAATGTACTTAACAGAGCTGGGTCGGCACTCCTTTGTCAAAGCGTATACTCCTAATATCGATCACTGATTTGAATTTGTGGCAATGCGCTGATCGATGTTTCGGCAAAAGTAGCTTGTGTAGCCCCACTTGTCTTTTTAAAACCCGAGTCTTCTTTCTTACGAGACTGGTTGGTTTGGGGGTATTTTGGGTAGGAATAATGGATGGACGAGAAAAGGACTTTGTAAAGATAAGTACAAAAAGTCATAAAATGTTGTTGGTATTCCAACAAAATGAATGCAACGGCTCTAGAGCCACGGCCATGGGCGCGTAGATCAAAAAAAGGTACGAAAAACTAATCGAGCTCGGATGGAGGTCTAATTGACATCGACAAACCTGGAAATGTGGGTTGTTCAAAAGGCCAATTTTTCTTAGTTTGCCGAATTAGGTAGTTATGGGATATGTTTGCCTTCGGAGAACAGTTCTGCATTCCAATGTTACCATAAAATCCCTGCTAGATCGATGGATGGCAAGTAGAAAACCAGAAGTTTACAGGCAATTTAACCTAGTTAAAAATTTACGTAGGTAGCTATAATACATAAGGACCTAGATAAGACCGCTAGAGACAACCTCACCATTTATTCTGAAGAATAAAAACAACCTCGTTAAAAATATTACTGTACAAATGTATAAAACGGTCACATGTAATGTTTGATATTAGAATTCTCAAGTTCCGCTGACTGACTGCTGTGTAAAACAGGCTGTGTTGTGGTTGGTTTGCTTGAGCACTAAATTGAAGCAGTTCGCAGTTCACATGTAACTCCTTGAGGTTAGGTATACGTATGTATCGTTGGGAAGTTTCGCTGACCTTGGGTGAGGTCACCGAGGTACATCTTTTTATTATAGTCGCTAAACCGGTATGGACCAACGGTGAATGCCTGTAAATTAGGGGTTGTTTGCCGACCTTAGGCGGGGTCACTGAGGTACATTTTTTAAATATCAGCACTAACCCCAACTGGACCAACGGCGGGCTCGTGTAAGTTGAGGAGGGTTCACTGATCTCTTTTTTAGGAACTTCCATACTTTAGATGATGTATGTCGCTGTCTAGTTTTTTTTGCGTAAAACTGTCTTCCCCCTGTTGACCCGAACTACATGAATAGAAGTTAGGTGCGATAATCAGCGATGTATCTTAGGCAAAAGCTAATCGCGATTATGTAGAGGTAACGAATGGTATGTTTAGCAATTGCAAGTGCAACTGATGCCATTTTTCTAGCGAGATAAGTTGCGGATATGTAATGGCAAGGCTGGGTAGATGAGGACAGTTAAGAGTAGGCGGCGATATAGTAGCTGCTCGATTTTCTTTCGTCTGCTGTTGGTCCGTTTGACGGTCACGGATTTTGCGCTTCGTCCACACGGTTCAGGATGCTTACAATCCTACTCTCTCCTCCTTTGGGTCCGTCGCGGGGCGTCTTAGCTTCCGTGACCGTGTGCTGACTTTAATTCACGTAATGGTGCAGGACTTTACAGGCCGTAAGACGTTGAAGGTACCTGTTGCCTCCAGCGTTAGTTCTTTCACTTTTGTGAGTTTCAAACTGCGAATTTAGGTCTGGTATCTGAGCAGCCGGTTTGTGTTCGTGAAGACGAGCGTGCAATTTTCGCCATTTTGACTACCATAAACCCACGCCAACACCCACACGAGGCGCGCGACAGCAAACGATAAAAGAAAAATTACTCAGCCCCAGACTGACAAGTTCGGCCACGCATTCAAATCGCTGATCGAAAATGGGCAGTATACGCTTTGACTCTCCGAAAATTCATTGGAAGCAAAAACCTGTTCCGGTGATCATTATCATGTCCTCAGATTCCAAGCTCGGAACTTTCAGTTTTGCGACTGATTTTGCTGAATTCCCTTTTTTATCAAAAGGTCCACAGGAAATGGCGATCGACACACCTGTCGAAACCAAAGACGCCAGAAGAACTGGAAAAGCTGCATGCAGACACCCAACTTCTGCTGCGAAAGGCCATCTTACGACGACTTGGTCAGGCGGCAGATGTAAGTGTCTGGAGTAAGATGCATTCAATTGAGCCTTATGGACGCCATCTTCTCCGAGGAGTCAGGGTTACCTGCCAGTTTTAGTTAACTTTCTATCGGATGCTTTTTTGGCTTCTGACAAGTTTATCTGCCATTCATTAATGAACGTCCACCTGACCTGAAAAAAAGAAGCATTATCGAACACTGGAATCATAATTTTATAAGTCTGGAGTTAAATGCATTAAAATTGAGCCGTATAGACACCATCTAATCCGGTAAGTCGGGATTGTCTGCCAGTGCTGGTTCACTTTCTGTCGGAGGCTTTTCGGCTTCTGACAAGTTTATCTGTCACTCATTAATGAACGTCCACCTGACCAATAACGGAACTCATGTGTTCCGTTCTGTCTTGGGACTTAGGTCTAACCGGTTGACGACGGAAAATGGGCCAGCAATTGCCATTCCAGTCAATATTTCCAGCCAGAATTACTCTCAATATCCCCTGACGTAAACCGGCGGGACAATGAGCTCATGGCTCAATGGTTAGGGCATTTTTATTCTGATCAGAAAGGTTGCGAGGTCGGGCTTCGAGTGGTGCACCACTCGGAATTCTATATGACTGGCTGCCGACGGCTAATTGGCCTTTTCAATCTGCATTTTCTTTGCTGGTCATACTATAGGTCTATCTGTGTTACCGAAGATGCACCTCGTGTGCCGAACTGCCGGGCAAGCACAGAGAAAATTTCGTGCACAAGTGAATTCATTTAGCGGGCTAATAGACATGCGCCGCATCTACTACTCCGTCTCGTCTCTCACCCGTCTGAGTCCGAGTGTCAGGCTGGAATGAAAAATACCGGAGGTAGTATCGCCTGCATTGAGCGACAAAGCTAAACAGGCCGTTTAGATGTGCTCACCGTGACCACGAGTGCAAACAAACGTGCATAATAAGTGTCTAGGAAGTGGGAAGACCAAAAGGGTAACTTACCTGGCAGTTGGTTTAGGTTAACCCGCAATGTCCTCGTCCCAGGTGGAGGCTTGCCACTTCCACCTGGCGTGTTACTGCTTGCCGCTTTACGAAGACACCCCCACACATGCACACACACACGACAGTTCCCCCGTCGATTTCGACGATGGGCACCATGCGTTCCAACAAGCCGCAGCAAACGCTGAGCAAGCCGCAGTATACACAGAGGCAAGCTGGGCAAGCAACACGAAAGCAACGGCAAGCAGGAGCAACGCAGAGAACTCATGTGAGAGAAAACAAGAGTTAAAGCAGACTCGCACAGAATCTACCCACTCGCTCGCCACTCCCACCTTCGTTTCCGGTGTAAAGACAAAGTCAAAAAGACCGGGGATCAGGGAGGGTGTAGATGGCTGGCGCGTAAAACACTCAGCACGCGCACACTTGACACAGCCATCTCGCTAGGTATGCTCCCGACTGCGCGGGGGCGCCATAAAGGCCCCATTAATAGGGAGCCATTGCAGCCTGACTCTCAGTCCTCCCTCTCCTCCCGTCCGCACACACAGACACACGCGTACGGAAGGAGCAGCTACGTGGGGGCCCGAGTTTTTCCGTCAGTTGGCAGACCCTCCAAGCCGCGGCTTTTAGCGCACCGTGATAGTTTCAGACGCATTCAGATTTATTATAGTGAGGGAAGAAACGCGCCGAGGTCGACCTCACTCTCTCCCCCACCGCATAGTGACCGCCTTGCTTTTCGGGCACCCGCAGTGGAGCCTGAAACCCAGTGGGAGTGCGGGCGCAGTCACCAACAGGGAATCAGAAGTGAGAGAAAGTGCCAGCGCCTTCCAGGCCGCAGGGACCGTGGTTGGCTGAAGACTGGCATTGCATGTGCATACAGATCATTGGATCTCAGAAGGGTGAGAGCAGCCCTGCATGAAGCCTGAGCCAACACCCTCCTGAGATGGGTAACCATTCAGTCAACGACTGAAAGGCACTTCCCATGCTCCGTTGACGGTCGGCGTCCGTGGGCGAGGCTGAAAGGGGAGCAAGAGACAATTGGTGAACTTTGCAAGCGTGGACGTGCAGAAGGAAGAAGAAGAGGAAGAAGAAGAGTAGAAGGAAGATGGAGCAGAAGAAAAAGAGGAAGAAGGAGGAGGAGAAAGGCCGTAATGGGAAAAAAAGATAAAGAGAAAGAGGGAGATAGGGAGAGGAGGCGAGGAGAGAACACAGACAGGCCGAGAGAGGGGAGGAGATGAAGTATCGAAAAGAACAATGAGAGCAAATCTCAACTAAACTTCCAGCAGAGAATCTTCAGTAGCTACTGAGGCTGTCGTTTGTGCTAAAGACAGAACTGCAGGCGCCGCTATTATGAGTATGATTGCGGTAATGGAGCGAGTAATATAAACTAGGAGCTATTATGGGGCAGTAAAGGCAAGACAGTATTCGACAAATTCAGCAAGAGCGGCCTCCACTTACCTGAGGGAGGGGGCACTCACCTGTGTTCCCGACAAACTTGACAATGCAATCGTGACGCGAGGCGACTAGTGAGTGTGGCTGAGGCTGGTGGTGGGGATGTGTGAGGTGCTGGGTGTGCCGACATCACGGTCAGTGCCGCTGTCGTGAATGCGCATGTGACCTAGTAGGCCCATGCAATGAGCGAATGATCGGGGGCAGTGTGGGCAGTGAAGGCGGCGGTCTCGTCTGTGTGTTGGTGCTCCAGGCACTAGTTCACCAGTCTCTGTGCGATGGATTCGCAAGTGACCGACTAGACCGATGCGTGAGGTGAATGTGCGATTGCAGTGAGGGCATATCAGGCCCTCAGAGCTGGTTGGGGGGTCAGGTGTGGAAGTTGTTGCGGGCGGTAATGTGTCGGAGGGAGTGGAAGAAGTTGTGGGTGAGTTGGAGTCGGTGGACGAGGGCAACGAGGCATCTCTCGCGTCAATTATTGCCGTCGAGTTGGAGGCTGAAGTAGGGTCTGGTGGAGTTTTTGGTGCAGTCGACGTAGATGCTGTCGGAGGAGGGTTGCATGGCTTCCGGAGGTGACCGATCAAGCCAATGCGTGCACGTAAGGTGCGTTGACAGCGCGGACACGATGGGAGGAGTTGGGTGGTGGCAGCGTGCGTCCGTGTGTTGTGAGGCTTGCGTGCCCTCCGTTTTGCCTATGCGGTGGCGATCCGACCGGCTTCGTAGATTGCGGCGCCCGTTTTGACCGCTCTGCGCCACGCAGTTTGGTCCAGGGCAAGCTCCTCCCCGTTCATCGTGTTGATTTGGAGACGCTTAAGGGAATTCTTCAGGGTATCCTTGTTACGTCTCTTCTGTTTTCCTTTGCGAAGAGGGCCTACGGGGACATCGCCATAGAACAGTCGCTTGGGTAGCCGTTCATCATTCATACGTACCACGTGTCCGCTCCAACGCAGTTGCATCTGCCTGACCACGGCCTGGATGCTGAGAACTTCCGTTCTCTCGCTGATGTGAAAGTGATTCAGTTTCCGCACTTGGCTAGCATAGACTGTTTAAGTCTCGGCTCCGTACAAGAGTGTTGACAGCACAACAGCCTTGTACATCTTCAATTTCGTTAACAGTTGAAGATCATGACGATTCCATTCGGAGACTTGGGACCGACCGAAGTCTTGACTGGCTTTTGAGATTCTGCGAGCAATCTCGGCGTCTATTTTAATGTTGCGGGAAAGCGTACTGCCGAGGTAAGTGAACTTGTCCACGTTCTGCAGTACGACTCCGTTGACGTTGATGCGTGCGGGGTTGAGGTCAGCACCTGGCGGCGGTTGATACAAAACCACCGTCTTGTGCGTGTTGATGGTGAGGCCAATATTGGCGCAACCTACTGCAAAGAGGTCCATGCTCCTTTGCATGTCTGCTTCGGTGGTGGTGTTGAAAGCGCAGTCGTCCGCAAACAGCAGATCATGAACTGTGGTTGTGGAGACGCGCGTGGGGGCCTGCATCCGACGAATGTTGAGGAGGTTTCCGTCCGTTCTGTAGTTGAGGGGGATTCCGGGACGCTCGTCACGGTAGGCGTCCATCAGCATGGCAGAGAACATGAGACTGAAGAGGGTGGGTGCGAGGACACAGCCCTGCTTCACTCCATTGGTCACCGCGAAGGCTTCAGACAGTGTTCCGTAGTCCGTGACGCGCGCCATCATGCCATCATGAAGTTGTCGAACCATATGGGTGAAGTGTTCCGGACAGCCAAACTTCTGCATAACCTTCCAAAGTCCGGGCCGGTTCACCGTGTCAAAGGCTTTTGTCAGATCTACGAACGTAGTGTAGAGGTGGGTCCGTATCTCTTGACATTTCTCCTGCAGCTGACGCGTGGCAAATATCATGTCAGTGGTGCCGCGGTGACGTCGAAAACCACACTGACTTTCAGGCAGAAGCCCGTGTTCCAGGTGGCTATTCAGACGATTGAGGAGAATGCGTGCGAAGATTTTTTCGGCAATATTCAGCAGTGAGATGCAGCGGTGGTTGTCACAGACCTGGCGTTTCCCCTTACGCTTGTAGAGGTGGACGATGGTGGCGTCCTTGATTTCCTGGGGAACTTGGCCCTGTCGCCACATCTCTTGGAACAGGGTGGTGAGGCGAGTTATGAGTTGGTGACCACCATATTTGTAAATCTCCGCCGGGATCCCGTCGGACCCGGGTGCCTTCCCGCTGGACAGCTGCTGCACAGCCTTCATGGTCTCCTCAGGGGTTAGTAGGAGGTCGAGATCAGCATTAATTTCGACTTGGGGCAACCGCTCAATGGTAGCCTCAGAGGTGGTAGAGGGCCGGTTGATTACACTTTGGAAGTGCTCGGCCCAGCGGCTCAGAAGTTAGGTCTTCTCTGTGATGAGGGTGGTACCGTCCGCGCTGAGAGGCGGGGCTGTGCCCCTCACTACGGGGCCGTAGACTGCTTTGAGTGCAGCCTAGAAGTTCTTCCATTCATTGCGATCCGCTTAGCCTTGGATTTCGTCACCCTTACGAGCCATCCAAGCGTCCTGCATTTCCTGCAGCCGCTGCTGTACAAGACGGCGACTTTGGTAGTAGGCTGCTTTCGTGGCGTCGGTAGGGTGAGCGACATATTCGTTGCGGAGGCGATTCTTCTCAGAGATGGGAGTACTGATGGCTGCATCGTTTTCGTCGAACCAGTCTTGGTGTGGGCGAGCCGCGGGCCCAAGGATGCGTTTGGCAGTGGATTGCACAGCATCCCGTAGGTGACACCATCGAGTCGCCACGGAGGTGTTCTCTTCTGCGGCTGGGAGGTGATTCGGCTGTTGGGTCAACTCGTTGCTGAAACGCAAACAGTTGGCAGGCAAGTGTAACAGAGCAGTATTGAACTTACCTGGGGGTCGCTTACCTTGAGGTCTCCTGCGTGGTTGAAGACGGATCCACATCTTGGAGATTATGAGACGATGATCGGTATCACCATCGGCACCCGGCATTGCCTTTGTCACCAACACGTCCTGCTGGTCACATCGCCACACGAGGACATAATCCAGAAGATGCCACTGACGAGACCTGGGGTGCATCCAGGTCACCCCTTGTGCTGCAGCGGTTGGCTGAAGTAGGTGTTGGTCAGTATGAGACGGTGCACCGCGCAGGTGTGAAGGAGGAGTAGGCCATTGTCGCTGAGTCCTCGGAGGCCGTGGGGTCCGAGCACTCCCCTCCAGGTGGCGTGGTCTGTGCCGACGTGGGCATTGAAGTCACCAAGGACTATCAATTTGTCTGCCTTCGGCACAGAGGCTAGGAGGGCGAGCAGATCCTCGTAGAAATTGTTCTTTGTCTCGTCAGAGCTGGTCATCGGAGGAGCGTAGACACTAACGAGGGTGGCGAATTTTCCACCCCAGAGAGGCAGGCGGAGACTCATCAGGCGTTCGTTGATACCCTGCGGCGTACAGGGTAGTCGTCCCACGATGTCCTTCCGGATGGCAAAGGCGACGCCGGCCTCGCGTCGCTCTGTCGTCGGATGGCCCACATCGAAGAAGGTGTAACCGGCACCCACCTCTTCTATGGAACCTTCACCGGCGAAGCGGGTTTCACTGAGTGCGGCGATATCCACCTTGAAGCGCGCCAGCTCCCGGGCGGTGAGCGCTGTTCTCCGTTCCGGTCGAATGCTCCTCGTGTTATCTAAAAGAGAACGAACATTCCAAGCGCCGAAGGTGATAGGACTTACCTGAGCTCCCTGAGCTGTCGTCCTGTGAGCTCTGGGAGCTGTCCTGTGGGAAGGAAATGGGTTAGAGGGAAGGTGGGGAAGAGAGAAGTTTTGATTTGCGTTTGTATTGTTTCGACCGCGTGTGTGCATTCTGTAAGCCACGGTTAACTGGCAGATGGCGTGACCCAGCGTGTTTGGTACCACGTTTTCTAGGCCCATCAATCCTCTCGCGTGGGGCAGCAGCGCTGTTCCTCAAAGGGACTGCCAGTCACTTACAACTGCTGCCGAACTGCACCATGGGACACGAGTGTTTTGGTTCCCAGCGACTACTTGGCTGTGAGCCTGCCTACAGCTTTGCTGAGGGCTTTTAGGGGGGAGGGAGAATTTGGGAAGTAGGGGGTGGGAGCAGCAGTAATTATCCTAGTAGCAGTAGCGGTGAAAGGGACTGTGTCTTACGTATAAGTGATAGGCGTTCTAGTGCTACGGCATCTGACTGTGGGTAGAATTGCTGCTACGAGTTAGGTGTTATTGATGCTATTGTGGAGGCAAACTCTGTGAGGACTAAGAGTGCTAGTCATGGCGGTAGGACTACTACTTGAGTAGGAATCGCTACGATGGAATAAGGTCACTTTAAGAGCACGGTAATGGAATGGTATAGGTACGGTTGTAGAGTCAACACTAGAAATATCATGCAAAGTAACATATAACAAATAGCAAACAGAAAAGTTATAAGATAAGCTAAACTAGATGTAGAGTCACGCATACATACACAATGTTAAGACTAACAGATATCGAGTGGATTACGGAGATGAGGGAACGCTACGGTAGTACTGAAATGCTGAAGCTGGTGAGGTAGGCAATGATCGCAGCAGTGGTAATAATGATAAAAGCAACTAGAGATAGCAGGCGTCGCAGAGTGTAAACAAGTGAGGAAAGTAAGCAGTAAAGTACAAACAGACAATGGTACCGTGTACAGTAAGTAGCGTCCTTTCACCAACTACGTCTACTAGGATACTTACCGCTGCAACCCGGGGACATACCGCGCATGGAGACACACACACCGGAGACCCTCACTTGGTTAAGCCTAGCTCCGGGGAGCCACAAGTGAGAGTTGGATGCCAGCCAGGGACGCTAGGCGTAGCCACCATCTACGCGAGTAAGATGATGCGATCTGCCACCACCTTCACGTTCAACCCCCAGCTGAATATCCCATACCCCCCTCACACACATACACATGACAGTTCCCACATCGGTTTCGATGAGGGGCACTACGCGCTCCAACAAGCCGCAGCAAGCGCTGAAGCAAGCCGCAACTGTCACAAAGGCAAGCTGGGCAAGCAATACGCAAGCGACAGCAAGCAGGAGCAACGCAGATAACTGGCACGAGGGAAAACAGGAGTTTAGGCAGACTTGCGCAGAATCTACCCACTCGCTCGCCACTCCCACCTCCGTTTCCGGTGTAAAGACAAAGTCAATAAGACCGGGGATGAGGGAGGGTGTAGATGGCTGGCGCGGTAAACACTCAGCACGCGCACACTTGCATCAGCCATCTCGCTAGGTATGCTCCCGACAGCGCGGGAGCGCCATAAAGGCCACATTAAGAGGGAGCCATTGCAGCCTGACTCTCAGTCCTCCCTCTCCTCCCGTACGCACACACAGACACACGCGTACAGAAGGAGCGTACAGAAGGAGCGCACCGTGATAGATTCAGACGCATTCAGATTTTTTATAGTGAGGGAAGAATCGCGCCGAGGTCGACCTCACTCTCTCCCCCACCGCATAGTGACCGCCTTGCTTTTCGGGCACCCGCAGTGGAGCCTGAAACCCAGTGAGAGTGCGGGCGCAGTCACCAACAGGGAATCAGAAGTGAGAGAAAGTGCCAGCGCCTTCCAGGCCGCAGGTACCGTGGCTGGCTGAAGACTGGCATTGCATGTGCATACAGACCATTGGATCTCAGAAGGGTGAGCGCAGCCCTGCATGAGGCCTGGGCCAACACCCTCCTGAGAGGGGTAACCAGTCAGTCAACGACTGAAAGGCACTACCCATGCTCCGTTGACGGTCGGCGTCCGTGGGCGAGGCTGAAATGAGAGCAAGAGACAATTGGTGCACTTTGCAATTGTGGACGTGCCGAAGACGAAAAGAAAAGAAGAAGAAGAAGAAGAAGAGGAGGAAGATGAAGAAGAAGAGGATGAAGAGGGAGGGGAAAGGCCCTAGATCTACGTGTGATGGACACGCGGGTGTTTACTGCTAACATAGGTGGGCTGCAGCTCTGCATGTGTCAATGTATCCTCCTGACTAATGTCTTGCGGGCTGGCAGTATAAATCGCATCTTCTTAATACTATTAATAACTGCCTACTTATTTCTTAAGAGTAGGCATATATGTTTTAATACTTCGGCCGGAGATATGGAAAAACCATTCTTCCGACGGACCAAGCAGTGAGTGTCTTCAGCATCAAGCAAGATATTTATTGATTGAAAATTGTAAAAACGGCAGTTTATTCTTACCATTACCGCGTCATGTGAGCAGGGGATGTGACGGTTTTGTTTATCAGACAGGTACCCGAGCATCAAGCCTCGTAGCTAGCTGGTGTACTGGGACACGGGTATGCGCCAACTTTTCCGCTGGCTCTTACCTCTCTCTCCGTGTTCTTTTTCTTTCTAGGAAAATCGGCGAACGGTCAAAATAGCACAGGTCCGTTCCGACGCCCAGCTACTGACCAATGAGTTAAGTGGCAGATTTACAGCGGGCACTCAAGGCGGCACGCTATTGGCTCGGGCCACGGACCACCAATCAGCCTCGAGGCCAGATGGGTCCTGGTTGCACTGCCGTAGTCAGCCAATCGCCTCCTTGGCACGGGTGCAACATCTGCTGCGTATGCGAGCCCTTGAGAAGCCCTGGTGGCGCCAATGGCACGAGGAATGGCAGAAGGCGGTCTCCAGCGGTGTGTTCACCTCTCTTCTCGCCGCCAGGCTGCCCTCTGACCTGCAGGATCTGGATGACAGCTACGAGGAGCGGGCGTTTGGAGTTCCGCCTCGCCAGCTTCCCCCCATCCTGCATCGGCTGAGTTAACACTCCCTCCTGCCGGAAGCGGGGAGTCGGCTTTGGCCGGCGCCTCCGCCCGAACCTCGCAGGGTCGTATCACAGCAGATGGCTGAAGTCTCCCACGTATACAAATTCCACCTTCCTCACGGCGGTGAATTTTTGTGCTGGTGGCTGAAGTGATTCAAAGTTGGGCAACGACCGTTTAGCCGACAATGAAAATCCCACCTTTGCTGTCTTTGCCCCCTCCCCTCGCCTTGTCCTAACCCTTTTCTACACAAGACTGAATCCAAACACTGCATGCATATAACACCCTTTTGGGGAAACTGAACTCTCCTTATATATTTATTAAGTTGGTTGGGCAGATTTGCTTGATTTGAGTTGACCCAAGTGTTAAAAACTCTAGGCGTTTGGCGGGATTTGAACCCGCGCATCAGAGAACGCCTTTGCCGGAGGCTAATGCTTTACCACTAAGCTACAACCGCCCGCTTCACGCCATGAGTTTAATCACACTAAGTTCGATATTACCCACTCAATTTTTTCGCTCATATGGAATCCACCAATACGGGAGCAAGTTGACTGCCCAAGCAGAATTTCCTAAGCAATCATCTAGAATCCACCAGAATGACTACTAGGCTGACTTAATTATTGCATTGGTTTGGCAGATTTGCTTAATTTGAGTTGACCCAAGTGTGAAAAACTGTAGGCGTTTGGCGGGATTTGAACCCGCGCATCAGAGAAAGCCTTTGCCGGAGGCTAATGCTCTACCACAAAGCTACAATCGCCCGCTCCACGCTATGAGTTAAATCACAGTTGGATCGATATTACCCGCTCAACCTTTTTGCTGATATGGAATCCACCAATACAGGAGCAAGTTGACTGCCCAAGCAGGATTTCCTAAGCAATCATCTAGAATCCACCAGAATGACTACCAGGCTGACTTAATTAATAAGTTGGTTTGGCAGATTTGCTTAATTTTAGTTGACCCAAGTTAGCAAAACTCTAGGCGTTTGGCGTGATTTGAACCCGCGCATCAGAGACAGCCTTTGCCTTCTTCGTGAAATTTATCTGCGGAAGCCCAATCCGTGCAGCTACTGGTTAAACCGGTTATGTTAGTAAGTTCAGTACGGGATTCGTTGTAAAAGGGGCTTTACGGGAGGGGGCGGTTGTGTAAAGGCAATGCGCAAGGAACCCAGTGAAATGGCCTAATAGTGTGAAAAATGGAAGGCCCTAACCAAAAAGCGTGTTCATGAAATCACCGGAAGATAATACATATGTAGATCTGATAAATATTCGTGCATCGCCGATGTGATAGTTAAGTCAAGTCAAGTTAATGAAAGGAAATATAGGCAAATGCCTTTGAACTCCCTCTTGGTACATAGGATTTTAGAAATGCATCGGCACAGCCAAACATTTCAAAAAAGTCGTTGACAAAATTGCAGACGACAACTCCCTTGTTTCGAGTAATACACTCACACTCAGCTCACACAAGCCAGCAGTGTAACTGAGCAAAAAGAGCAGACAGTGAAAAACCTCCTAAGGCATGGCTCATAATTCAAAATGGAATGCCATTTGTGGTTTATAGGAGAAAAAACTGTCGCTCGTGGGGAAAAAAGATTGTGAATGTGAATGATAGGAGCATGGTGCTCCTGTTAATGTTGGCGGCAGCCATGGCGTCCATGGCGAGTAATATCTACATCCAAAGTGCCATACGAGCAGGAGACCTCAAAGTCACGCGAACGTCCCGAAAAACCGGAGATGCGATCTTGATACGCCTTTGTTGTGTCAAGAGCAGAGGAACTCGCCACGTCGTCAGCAGTCGGTCGATACGAGAAAGGGCGTGAAAGGGCCGCGTAACCTAGGACCATAGGTGCGGTTGATGCGATCTCAGACGCGATCAGTGCAGTTCGCATAGTGAGCAGAGACGTCATAGCTACATAATGGCTTAAACTCATTTGGTTGAATCCTAACAAAAATACTTAAAAATTACTATTATTATATATTTATAGTATTTCAGTGTTTGGATTCGGAGCAATCAGTCGTGGCGATATTAATTAAATCGGTAAAGTTTTGCTTTAAAACATCTGTTTTTACCCAGATAATAGCCCAAGCGGGCAGGCGCATAGCAAATAGTGAATGCAACACTATTTGTGGGCCAAACTACATGTAGATTTATCTTAACATGTTGAGCCATTGCCGAGAAAATGAACGCTTGAAAAGCAAAAGTCACCAACTAATGTTTGAAGGTGAATCACATTGCAGTACAGTATGTGAAGCCTCATGTGAGCACTCTTTACCACTTCTAAGGGGAAGTTAGAAATGTCTACCGGCTTTTTTTACAAGAATGGCTTACCATTTCTGCTGGAAAGGAATAAAATTGTGTACCTTTTATGATGAAGCGCTTTTGCCACATTTAATTCCTCACGGGACACGTTCTGAAATGCGCTCAAGAGTGACCGAATATACAGGAATCTTTGGTAGAACAGCTGATTTTTCCCGGCTCCGGTCCTGGTTTCTATACTGATTTATTACCCACTGTCGATAGATATTGCATGGACATTCTTCACACTTGGTGGGACACCAAGGCTAGCTTTCGGTTCTAAAAAATTGCCCAGTTGCTGAATAATTTTCTAACCTAGTGACTGCTATACTCGAATTCAAGGTTTAGAACCTGCGCACTGTGTACATCTTTTTTAAAGAAAAGTAAGTTTTCACCTACAGTCTGAAGAAGAGTTCACATAGTTGTCATAAAATATTGAAAAAGTTGTGGAATATATTTTATGCAGTTTAAGCAGTGTGAATAAATTAGCAGGTACGATGTTTTATGAATCAACCCCTCACAGTTGTAGAAAAGCTCATAATTAGCAACTTCTTTAAACCCAAAAGTAACCCTTCTTACAAGTTTAAAATTTAAAGAAGGCGTAATTTGCTATCAAACGTGTACAAGAAATAATTTTTTCGTCCATATTTTCCATAAAATATATCTGGATTTATAAAGGCATTCAAAATCAATGATAAAAAGGCATACTACTTAAGTAGTCAGTTTTTGCAAAAGGTACGTTTTTTTAAAGGAGTTGGAACGAAGCTCGTTAACAGGCCGGCATCCTATTCCGACTGAAATGACTTCAGAATACACAACACGATAATCAGTATCACAACTGGAGTCAATTCCGATTAGCGAAACAGTATTAGCCTTTCGAATCTGTCGAAATATTACATGATCAACGGCGTCTGCTGTACTCCGTCCTTGTCTCAACATTTAGATTCACCCGAACATTGTCATCAGGGTTAATGCGGTGCTTGGGCTCTTTGACACAACGCTTTCTCCGTTGAGTGAAACATAATGTAGCTTAATGCTGTAAGAAATTAACCTGCATATATCAATTGGGGATAGTTGGATGTTCCAATAGGTCAAAATAACGCCCAACCGTCAGAAAAGTAAGCATGCTAGTTTATGCCTTCATAC
>JAYGXS010000007.1:22581938-22592710 GCA_036362985.1 Ligula intestinalis
CGTTGGGAAAGTGGAAAAATTTGAATGTGTCTGCTTCTTAGGTAAACTTTCTGATGATCTCCTGAAAACAGCATTGTTCAGAAGCGCACTTTATCTTAGGAGAGATTGAGAGAACAGTGAATCAATAAATGCCCTTTGCACAGGAATTCAAATTGTGATTGACAGATACAGTAGTACCTCGTATGACTGACAGTCAACCCAATGTGTGCGAAGGGCAGTTCTATTCGCCAGTCAAGTGAGCTGTATTACAAACATTTTTGAGAGCACAAATAGAGAGCAAAGTGTGACACACGGAAATTTACGCAGCCAACGTTTTCATACTTCGTCCTACTTTGCATAAGCAGTGCTCTGGCAAATGGTCGTTGCGGGTTATTTTACGCTTGGGCTCCTTGGCATAGCACCGTAAGTCTAGTTGTTGAATGAGGTGGAATGCCTGCCAACATCAACTGACAATAACTGCATGTTCCGAAAGGCAGACCTAACCTGCGTGCGTTAGAAAACTGAGCATGCCAAAGTGTTCTTTAACGGACCACAACGGGTTCGAAAGATGAGAAGAGTTGAATGTCTGCTTCAGCGCTCGGCTTCTTGATGATCTTTTGAAAGCAGCATTGTTTGTTAGCGCAGAAAATAGGGATTTCGCAGTTCGTTGCGGACAAACGTGAACCATGACTCTTAACTTGCAAATCACACAATTTCCATCTCCGCCTCACTAAATGAATTATTTAAATCTTCCGAAGCCCTATAGTAATAAGGTGTATGTAGTAGTCACATAATGGATTCTAGATTGATTGCTTAGGAAATTCTGTGTGAGCAGTCTGATTACTGTGTCGGCATATGAAAATTCTCCAAATGTTATAGAAGCTGGGTAGGTTAATCGACCTAAGTAGGATTCAAATCACGGCTCCCAGTAAGGCCTCCATAGTTTATTCAGCAAGGGCTTTGGCTGTACAAAGGCCTTTCATGGCTAGCGTGGGTTGGTATCCCATCGAGTCTGCCGAGTGTTTAAGGATTGGGTCCAATGAATGGTGTTATATTACATGTCTAGGTGAGTTGTGTAATTTTGTAGACGCTCAAAGTTGTTCTGCTAACAGAAGTCTGTAGTTTTGCGAAAATAGCGTACTGTAAACTGAGAAAAGTCTATTTATACCCCTAACTTAAGAAACAGCGTAAATCAGAGCATTTTGAGTAATAGCTTTCTTGATACATTTCTGTTGGTTTGGTGTTGGGATTTTGTTCTGCTGTGTTAACCTGTGTGATAAGCCCGCTTTATTCAAAATCAATATTTTTAATTATTTAAATGCCTTCTAGTTAAACTCGGTAGAGCGTTTATATCGATAGAAGTGAAGAAGAAGGCGTGCCGATCAGGCTGAACGGCAACAGTAGCTTATGTAGGCGCACTCATTAATTCCTACTTCCTGCATGTTTTCCGATGAACTCGGAGGTTAAAGGGTTTAATGGGTGGGAAATTAGGACACGAAATGGAATATATTTTAATAAACGCTTGACGTATTTTTATTTTACTGCACTTAGAAGTGTTGTTTATTCATATCTGTGGTTTTTTCTAATTTATATTATCGTTTAACTTATTGCGGAAAAACTTGATGATCAGATTGCGGGTTTCTTGAATTTCCCGAAAAGTTAAAGTGGTGGTTAGGAGGTCGTCTACTTAATCTTACCTGAGGTCCAACGTACCGTTCTGGAGTAAGATTAGTATAGTCCGCGACACGAAGCGCCGCGCACACCTTCAATTTACATGCGGAGCAATTCACTCCCGGCGGCTGCGGGAAGCATCTTCGACTACATTCGTTTTCACTTTAAACTTACAATGAGTGTACTATTGAATGCAATAAGTTCGAAAAGGCAATAAAAGTCGTTTAGTGGGAAGTCAGTACACACGGCGTGAGCCCAAACTATCATGACAGTAAAGTTAGAACTACAAGTAAAACAAGTCAGAGTTCGGTTGAGAAATTTCTATAAACTAGCATAAAAAATGTAATTTTTACAAAAATCTGCAAACTCAGGTAATGGAAATAGTAAAATTTAGTGGTCCAATGTGAAATATAAATATGTTTAAGGCATGGGAATGGAAAAGGAGGTTAAGTTAATACAGAAAAAGTACGAATTCAAAATTTTCATTGATTAAATTGTTTCCAATAACATTTAAACTTGCATTAAATGTGTCAGAATTGGATGTGGTCACCTTAACTGCGGTTTTTTCTCAATTTGTATGCATTGTAAAAAAATTTCCTTCTTAATACACGAAGAGATTCGTGCGTGTTTTGTATCAATTTCTACTGACAATTACAAAAATATTTTCTATGGAAATCATATCCGGGCTGGTGAGTGGGCTACAAATAGATTGACTGCCACACATAGATAGGCTGGCTGTTTACTTGAAAGTTAGATTATGGTTGTACTTGTAATCAAATTCATACCATCTTGTGTATATTGAAAGAAATTTCCGTTTGTCACATCTAAAAAAATATTTCGAGAGTTCCAGTGCGACGAGCAGCAAACTGTTTTCGAAATTCTGCTGAACACTTTATGAATTTCACTGTTTTGCTTTGTTTGTTCATAAATACCAATGTTGTTCAACCTATTAACCGAAAACTTAGAAATAAGGAAAATCTTAAAAGCATTTACCTAAGTACTGAGTTTTTAATCATTCCTCCTAAGATAGCTGCCTGCGTGGGTCATGACTTTCAAATCGCCCGAACATGTCAAGTCATTGCCGAGAAAAATGAATTTCCACACCAAAAGCCGAGAATGAATACGTATGAGATTGATTAAAAACTTTGTAGAATAAGTTATCTCTTCAGAAAGCGCTTTATTTAGATATGTCGAAGTCGACTATCTGTGTACGATACCTTTTTTGAAGATAAAGACAAGATCAAAATGATACATTTTGACCGGTTGTTGACTTCCCTTAAACTTAGAGGAAAAAACTCTGCTGGACGAACTTACATTTCTATGTTAACTAGAGCAGTTTTCAATATGTTCATTTACTTCAGGGCAGCGTGCTGTGATTTAAATTGCGCCACAGAGAGACCCAAAATATCATCCAATATTCTTAAACATGATAATCTATTGTCTGTTCTGTTCGAAGTTTTTATATTTGTTGATTTTTGTCTATATGTCGAAAACATTTGGATGGAGTTAGTTAAAGATGTTAATGAGAAAACATATGATAGCCAATAGTAGCGAATATTCGAGTCTCAGGAAGCAGTTCAGAAGACGAAGATGCAATCACTGGAACAAGAGTTTTATTTGACTGACGTTTCGGATTCCGTCGGGAATCCTTAGTCATAGGTAATCGTAAACAGGTCTGAGACATGCGCAGATAAGGGGTGATGCATGCACCGTTTGCGCGGTACTTATAGTTCACAGCGGTTACCCGCATGCGTACTTTAATTCTCCGTTCCTGTAGCCACCACTTGAGGTGTTAATTGGTCCGGTGATTGCTCATTAATTGCAACAGCGTTCTTGTCCGCTTTGGATTGAGGTTTGGGAATTGCGCGACAATTTTGCACGCTGCCGTCGGAGTTGTTGTTGCACCCAGTCCTTTCAACGTGACTGATTCTCATGCTCAGACAATGTCTCAGTACACCGTATGGGAACGCCAACTCGTTGCGCTTGTTGATGGACGTGGGGCCTGAAAACCATGACTCGAGCAGCTCGCGGCTCACGCGTTTGTCCCCTCTTGCGAGAATTTCAGCCTCGACAAATTTAAAAATATGGGAGGGTCCCGTTGAGTGAGCTGCAACCTGGGAGTTGGCGTCTTTCTTCCTCACCGCCGCTGCATGCTCGGAGTAATCTCCCAGTTTCTCCGACGTAGTTGCTTTGTCCACAACTACACCAGATCCGGTAAAGGACTCCAGCCGTTTCCTGCCGTGGCAGTGGGTCTTTCGGCCTCATGACCTGATGGTTGCTTCTGGCCTGTGCGCAACTCCAACTCCAAGCAGGATGTGGAGAGGGCTGACTGCTTCCGAAACATTCTTCACGTACGGAAGAGCTCGCCAAACGTTTGGGCCAGCTGGACTTGCCTTCTTCTCTCGTTTGTGTATGCACTGGTTGACAAAATTGTGTGGGTAACCATTCGCTCTCAGTTCCCGTCGAACATATTTCCATTCAGCAATTTTGTCTTCCGCTTCGCTGCAATACGTCTCGACGCGCCGGAATAGCGCTCTTACGCAGCTGCGTTTGTGACCGATTAGGTGGTTGTTGTTGTAATTCAGGACTTGCATAGTGTTGGTTGCTTTCCTGAACACTTTAGTCTTCAGGTCACCATCGTCTTTGCAGCAAACGAGGACATCCAGGAAGGCCAGTTGGTTGTTTTCTTCTTACTCCATCGTAAATTGAATGTCCGGGAAGACGGCGTTTAGACGTTCCTTGAATGTCAGCACCTGATCCCGCTCAATTACGACGAAGGTGTCGTCCACATACCGAGCCCAGAGTTTTGGTCTGTGGTATCGGAAAACCAGCGACTCCAGCCGTTGCAGGACTGCCTCTGTTATCAGTCCGGAAATGGGCAAACCCATAGGCGTGCTCTTCACCTGCTCGTAGATAGTTCGTTGAAGGTAAAGTACGTTTTCAGGCATAAATTTAGAATCTGGAGGATTTGAGCGTGCCTGAGGCGATTCTCCGTTTCGTCGTATTTCTCTCATAGGAGTAGTTGGATAGTCTTGACGGCCAGGTCCTGTGGAGTAGAAGTAAAAAGGGACGTGACATCAAAGGAAACCATGATATCATTTGGCTGGAGGCAGCTGATTGAGAGGACACGAAATTTCATGACGTCATTAAATTCTGCTCAAGTCGTGATCTTTGCTTTGTTCAAATTTCGTCCGGGAAAACAATGTTTCAATTTAGTTTCAGTGTAGTAAAACACATTTTGGTTTCTTGTAAATGTATTACTTACCTTAAGGGCACAACAAATAACAGATTTTTAGGGCAAACATTTGTTAATTAAATTCATCGATCTTTACTCGACTATATTGCCGTATCTCGTACGTACACGGACCTCAATTTCATGGACGCAAAAAATATTTTCGCTGTTCTGAATGCATATCGTTAAACAGTTCCTACTCTTTATGAATTTATTTTTATACTTCAGCACACAGAAACAATAATCTTTTCTCCGCAGTGCTTCATAGCATAGGAAATTCCTTTGAAATCAACAAAGGTTGGATTACGCTCATTTCCGTCTATATTTTCTCCAACTGCACTGACCTGAACGATATTTATTTCTAGTAAACAGCATTTTGTGCTTCAAGCCAACCCAATGAACTTAATAAATGACCTCAAGTTTGTGTTAAATCCCCCAATCCTCAACCTTTCATCAGATATGTAACCTGCTGTACTTGTAAAAATTTCCCTATCCGCATATCGTATTTCTCTATCCCCCAAAATGCTAGCGGTATATGAGTGAGCCTGCATCAGCTAATTTTGTCGTCTGAGCTTTCGAACTCTTGCAGGAATAATTTATCAGAGGTAAAAGTGTCAACGGAAAACAAGCAACATTTTTAGAAGGCAGAGGCCAATCAAGAGTTAGGGGATAGAGACACAGACTAAATAAACACCGTTGTCATCAGCCGGAGATGCCTGCGCAGGGCTATGTATGCGGGCACCACCTCGGTACATTGGTTGACTCAGTTCTCATTTCGATAGCAAATTATGATTCCGGCAAACGACATGCCGTCTTCTTCTTTTTCTTCTTCTTCTTCGCTGTTTATGCAAGCCTTTCATATTCTTTTAATGAAAACTATTCTGCAATTACCTGCACAAACTATTTAAGATGTGAATATGAGATAATAGGTATAGCATAGCAAAAAGGATCAGCTCAGTAACAGGGTGATAAAACGGTTTAAATGGTTAAAACAGAGCATTAATTTTATTCATTGAAGGGCATAACTTTCAATCACTGTCTGCCAATGTGGTAGTCAAAGGCTGCAAACAGGACCAACGACTTCTCCTCTGCTGTCGATCAATAAATATGCACGTGTAGAAGCCACTGAAAGTGGAGATCTAGATTTTTCATGACCATGCCTAGTCAGTGATCGTCCACTAGAAATAGAAAAAGATGGCTAGGACGATTTCCTGGAGGGCATTAGCGCCGGGACCATAAGGCGCGAAGAAGGGCTAGGACAGTTGACGTTTGAAACGGACCCATTGTGCAACCCCCCGGGAGAGGCATTAGGACGATATACATTAATATGGTCCTTTGGGGAGTCCAGAACCACTCGTCGAATCGGCGCGTCAGAGAAGGCGTCCAATTCAGCCTTCAGACGACGAGAATTGAAGGCATAGACATCCTCCAGGGTGGTCGTTGGGACTGATGCGTAACACGTGCGCGACAGAATCGAGAGGCCCACTGGAAAGTGAAAGATAATTTCAGGCTGAAGTTATAGTACGTGTCCGAGTATTCATCTAGCACGACGCGACCGTGGAGTTGGGCTTCCTCTGCCAGCCTTCTCAGGACTTCCAGCCTCTGAGACTGCATCTTCTCCAGTTACTCGCCTGCATGGCCCGTCACGTCGGAAGAAGCGACTACCGCTGCATTGAGGCAATCCTTGGGAGAAGACCACAGCCATGCGGAAGGTAGGTTGACGCTTGGCTTCTTTGGTGTAAGCTTTCTATATACGCCCACGAAATTGTGGGCAGCGGAATTGATCACAAGGATATCATCTAGGTACAATTTGATTGGTTTATCCCGCACACAGGCAGTCAAACTGATGTCAAGGTAATATGATTGTCTCGTAGAATATAGGAGCCTGTCATATGAAGTAGGGGGGGGGGTTATATATAGGTGATGTGAAATATAATTCCTGAAGATAGAACTCACTCCTGTACCGACGCCGACATTCAAATAACACTTAGATAACACATTTTAGCGCCTTCACATACAAAACTCAACCCGATTAAGTAATGAGTCTTCTTTATCTGGACATATTTACAGTCACGGGAAAGTGTAATTATTTACCACACCAAGGTGCGGCAATAGTAGTGAAAACTTCACCACCAAACTTATTACGGTAATTTGGCGTTAAGCATGACAGCAGCTTCAGATACAATTTCCTGGCCAACCGAGATGACGTGTTTGATGTGGCTTTTTCTCTCGTTTGTGTATGCATTGGTTGCCGAAATTGCACAGGCAACCATTCGCTCTCAGGACCCGTCAAACATGATGTTATTCAGTAACTGTCTTCCGCTTCACTGCAATGCATCTCCATGCGCCGATATAGCGCTTTTACGCAACTGCGTTTGCGTTTGATTGGGTGGTTGCTGTTGTTATTCAGGAATAATATAGTGTTGGATGTTTTCATGAACACTTTAGGTTTTAGGCCACAACCATCTTTGCGACAAACGAATCATCAAGGAAAACCAGCTGGTTGTTTTATTGTCGTCCGTCGTAAATTAAAATACGTAGGAAGACGGCGTTTAGACGTTCGTTAATGTCAGCACCTGATCCCGCTTAATCATGACAAAGGTTTCGTTCATATAGAGAACTCAGAATTTGGATCTTTGGTTTCGGAAAACCTGCGCATGCAACCGTTGCAGGACCACCCCTGATATGAATCAGAATATGGACGAATCCGTGGGCGTGTCCTTTACCTGCTCATTGATATTTCCGTTGAAGGTAAAGTTAGTCTTGGGCAGAGCTTTAGCAGCTGGAGGATTTGAGCGTGCCCGAGGCAATTCTCGGTTTCATCATATTTCTCTCGAAGAAGTAGTTAGATAGTCTCGACGGCCAGGTCCTTTGGACTAGAAGCAACCATCAGGTGCTAGTTCATGAGACCGAAAGATCCACTTTCGTGCCGGAAAACCGCTGGAGTCGTTTACCGGATCTGGTGCACTTGTAAAAGAAGCAGGTACATTGGAGAAACCGGAAGATTACTCCGGAATGAAATAGTCAAGCATGCAGTGGTGGGGAGGAAGAAACACGCCAAATCCCAGGTTGCAGCCCACTAGACGGAAACTGACCGATGTCCTCGCAAGAGTTGACAACCACGTGAGCCACGAGGGGCCCGAGTTATATTTATCAGGCGTTCAATCCACCAACGATTTGGCGTTCCCATATTGCGTACTTAACATTTCCTGAGCAAGCAAATCACTCACGTGGGAAGGGCCGTACCCACTAAATAATCTGGCTACAGCCAGCATAACTGTCTCGTTATTACCAAGCCTGAATCTGACATGGACAAGGAAATCACGACAATTAGTGTGTTGAACTCGAAGCGTCAAGCCATCGCCTCACCCATTAAGACCCAAGCAGTAGCTAAATGATTAGGGACACAGATGCGCAATAAATATCATGCAACCCGTACCTGTTTCACCCCTATCTGCGCAGGATTCAGACTATCTTACCATTACCTATGATAAGGATTCCCGACAAAAAACAAAACGTTCGGAAAATAAAACTTCTTTTCCAGTGGTCGCTTCCTCTTCGTCTATCCCTCCTTCTTTCTTTATAATAACATAAATTTTACTTTTTATCATATTTTTAATACATAACCATTATTAACTAGGAATTACTTGCGAAATTAACATTTGCAATTGAGAATATGTTTCGACACTTACGTGTTTTTTTGAGGATGTTTCAAAACAGTGGATTATGTCCGATGTTCATAGCAAAACCCTTAAAATAAGCTACCTGCTGTAAATATTTACCCAAAAATAGATTTTTCAGAAAGAAATGTTTAAGAAAATGGCCATGTGCGCCATATTTAGGAATTCCTCAAAAACAAAAGACATTATTCAGCAAAAATGAAATCCACAGAATAAATATGGTATTGTTATTCCTAAGATGATTGAAGAAAATCTACATAATAGCTCCTTCTTTTAAAAGCACTTCAATTATATATACAGTTGGCGAATATCTCTGCAATTTACCTTTTTTCAAGATGCTGGCAAAATGAAAACAAAGATGTCCTATACGTTTTCTGTAAATTAATCTGAAGACAAATGATACAATTTGGCTTAACGTGAAAAAAACTCTTATGTTTGTGAAATTTGAAAGTGTTTTTCCCCGGTACAAATCGAAAACAGGCGAAGCCAGCAGAATTAATTGATATCAACAAATTTCGAGACAGCTCATCAGCTGATTCTTGTCGTTGCATAAGATTGTTAACGAAGACACATACAGGAGTGCTGAATGTCACAGAATTACTGGTAACAGCAAGGAACCTGAGTTAGATTAAAAATTAATCGATAAAGGACGGGACCGTTAAGTCAACATAGGAGGAGTAGTGGATGGGAGAAGTTAACGAAAAACACGTGGGAAATTAAATTAAATGGCCAATCACCAGGGCAGCTGGAGGTTGACGTTATGCTCAAGCTGCTTGCATAGGTCAGGTTTCTCCCACCGCATGCATGCAGCTTCTAAATAGCGCAGGATTTGGTTTGTTCGGGCCCGAACAAGTACTCGAAAAGCTGTTTTAACGTCGACAGAATGACCGCTGTCTAATAGATTCTTGGTAATGGAGGACCTTGGTATTTTTTTCTTCTTGCTTCAAAAGCCAATTAGGCAAGTGCTCAGTGGCTTTGGCTGCAAGTTGCCTTTGCGTGCGCTCAATGTATTTGCATCCGCAATTACATGTGAATTCGTAAACACAATTAGAGGTGGCGCGCAATGGCAGAGCATCCTTTGCCCGTTTTAATGGAATACTTTTGATAGAACTTAAGAAGACTAATTTTGCTGCGTTGTAGGTCCTTTCTATCGTACAGCGTAATCGTCGCTTGATTGTTTTGGAAATTTCGTCACCTTTGAATGGTAAGGATATCATGACGGGCTTTTTTGGAACTGACTGTTCCAGAAATTTTAGTCGTAGGGGATTGCTGTACTTTTAAAATAAAGCGTGCCGGGTAGCCACAGTTGTGTAGGGCTGATTTAAGACGAGAAAGCTCTTCTGGTAGAGTCCCAATAGAGCAAATGTTCCTTGCTCGTTGAAAAAGGTTATGTACCAGATGACGCTTCCACTGAATTGGCACGAAGCTCATGAAGTGTAGATATTGCCCTTTCCAGGTCTTTTTGTAGAAAACCGAGCGCACTATGGAACCATTCTCCTCTCTAAACCTGAGGATGTTTAGGAAGGAGAGCTTGTTATGCTGCTATGTTTCCATTGTAAATTTAATTTTAGGCTGTAAAATGTTCATACATTTGAGAAGGTCATCGGATTCTTCATTGCAATCAACAATTGTGAATATGTCATCCATATATCTTCTGTATAAGATTGTATTGTTAAGTCTTGAAGACGCTTTTTCTTTTAGATGACCCATGAAAACATCCTGTATGTGTCTTCGTTAACATTCTTATCCAACGACAAGAAGCAGCTGATGAGCTGTGTCGAAATTTGTTGATATCAATGAGTTCTGCTGTTTCCACCTATTTTCAATTCTTATGTTTATATTGGTTTTATAGAAGGTTATTTGCAGGCTCACAAATGCAAAAAATTGCCGTTGAATTTCTACTGACATATTGCAATTAATATTTATCCTCAGTCTGCTCTGTTCCTAATAGTAGCACGTTATAAGTATATTTTTACGTCATTTGGATGTAACAAGGTATGATTTAACCTTCGCTGGCACGATAATATGTGTATGTTACGTCCCAAGTACTTTATGCGGTGAAACAAAATGCAGTCAAACCTATTTTGTCGCTGCATTTTTAAAACTGAAAATGTTTCCTTGGTAGCCAGAGTATTTGCCAAATATGCAGCCGAAAATAAGTGGCAAGTACCGCTTTTTTGAACCGCAGTTGACCAACAAGTACATGTTAG
>JAYGXS010000007.1:22592720-22608717 GCA_036362985.1 Ligula intestinalis
TCTGAACCTCCGATTAAGAAGCATACGCCTATAATACTTTATAAGCGAAAGGAATTTTAAAATAAAGATTACATTTCACGAAATCGGTCACTTATTGACTCCTCGGATCGCGCGCGGTAGCAATTCTGCATCCATTATTGGCAGCAATAATAAATTGACGGATACCACGTACTACGAAAAAAAAACAGCTCATTATCGTAAAGAATCTCATGCGTTGCGATTTTTCTTACGCATATTCATAACTTTTGATATATAGTTTTAGTAGCAACATAATCTAAGGTTGTAGATTATTGTTTCATGGTTTTTGCACAAGGAATGCAGCCCTAAATAGGCACCCTCGACAAGTAGAGCAGACGATGCAGCGTATTCTGCCCAACATGGAACTGTAACCTGCAGTGGCCTTCCTTAACAAAATCACACAGTAGAGCTGTGATAACATTTGTCTCATGTTGCTTCACAAACATTGGAAGCAGAACGGAACCTCCAAAGAAAATGTACTCGGATTTTTAGCTTGTAGCCATCCTAAGCAAACCAGTAGTAGCTTGGAGAGCATTAATATTTATACTAATTCAAAATTGCCATTCGCTGCAATGCACATCAGCCACAAAAATTACAAACAGAAAAGACGCCCTCCACTGCGAGGACCCCGTCAAAGGAAGGGATGGGTGATTGGGGTTTTTTGTGGACGTCTACGAGGTAAACCTTTCCGCAAACTTTCTACAAGCCTGATGATCTGATGAATGAATGAATGTCCACTATTAATATAAGAACGGTTTCTGGTTTTCCTTAGGAACTTACTTCTTTCAGAATATTCTTTATTTTATGCCTATTTTCATAGCCGTATATTTGCATTTATACGAAATGGATACGACGAAGCAAGGTACAGAGATCATGGTCACTGCTGCAGTCAGAAGAGCTTCGATACGTTCAGTAAGTGAATGTTCATTTAAATACTATAGCAGATAGTGTTTAATATCAGCTGAAAGGCAGGCATCCTAAGAAATGCAATTTGAAGGAAAGGCGTCTTTCAGGAAAATAAGTAAGTTCATTCAGTATATTTTTGACACTGGATCCCCAGGTCGTCGTCAAGCTTGAGAAGAATGTACAGATATCGACTAGTTATGTAATGTTAAGAGTATTATTGCGGGGCGAGTTGATAACGCCTAGGTCACATACAGTTACGAAAAAATTCCTTTATAACCAAAGGTCTTCTCTCATGGCTTTCATGTTTGGATGCAATTTATTTAGCTGATGATTTATTTAGTGTGTTTTTATCGATTCTTTTGCACCATTGCATATTAACATATAAATGGATTACTTGGAGAAAATGAATAGCCATGTGTCAACTTTCCCGAACTAATGAGCGTCTTGTGTTTCGCCTGCAAGTGTGTAAACCACCTCGTTTGCGATATTCTACTGTACTGATGCATTTCTTAACGAATGTGCACCAATATGGAGTTGAACGTTGTTTGGCGCTTTTTTCCTTAACATTAACTTTGAAGCAACGTGTGTCCTTATGTGGCCACTGTGGCAACGTAACCCATCCGATCGAAAAAAGGACAAACATTTGACGGTGTGTGTGTGTGTGTTCTGGTGAACGCCTTGGTCACAGAAGACATATCACGGAGCTTAATTCATCTACCTTACGGCCCCAATGCAGGGCGGATTGCCTTATGATGCCGATGGATTTCTTCAGCTTCGTTTTTCAGTTCTGAGTTCCTTTGAAACTCGTTAAATTTGGACTGTTTTTCTACAATTCATGCAACATGAAGCCCACTGTGTTGTGCGTTAGTTTTACCTTCTTCGATATCCAGAAAAGCCCGCTTGTGTTGGTTGCATAGACGCCCTTGTAACTCTTGAATCCACAGATGAGGTCCTACGGAGCAAAGGACGGCGGGCAAAAGCACTTTTCGACATGCGCAAACGGACGCGCGACCCTCACTGCTAGCGAAAGCACGCACGTGTTCATTCATGTAGTGACCTTAATCCGTCCAATGAGATGCCCGCTTCAGTAGAGCTGCCGCATTAGTTGGTTGACGACAACCCGTCTGCAGTAGATATCACTTCGGTCCCTGTCCACCTCGCTGCTGGACTTGCGCTTTGAGAGTCTAAAATGCCTCCAAACTATTCCATTGTCCGTCCGTACTCTCTTACTTCGCGGGTGGCTTTCCCGCGAATTATCTCTTCACCACTGGAATCAAGCCTGGGAGATTGCAGCCGTTAGGATTAAATTTCATAGGCCCTAACGCAAAACGATATGATCTGCCTCCCCGTAAATTGTGCACACCATCATTACACCTGTTACTGTTAGGGTGCATCTGAGTAATATGTTCGCTGGTACTATTTCAGTCTGTATTGTAACTCAGAATTGACGCTGGTTAACGTCAGCGCAGGGTTCGTATCCCCTCAAACCTAACTAGACGTGTAGTAGTACTGCCGCTGGCACTGGTGCCACCATTTGTTAGGGTTGACGCTGACTGAGCCTTCAATAGGGTTCCTGTACCCTTGATCTGAATCACGAAGGTGAATCTGGGTTTAACTGTTTCGAGAAAGTACAGGCATGGGGCCTGAGCAAAGCTGCGCTTGCCTTGGCTTCTGCACTCTCAGCTCCATCCCTCGAGCTGTACGGAATAAGACGCTGTTGCCATAGGTGCTTGCATATGCTTTAAGTGCTAATTCTAGAAAGTATACTTACTGAGGCTAGTATATAGTGTACTATAATTACTGCCTGTTTATCGTCTATTTAAGGATACGCACCCAGTATGCACTCCCTTGTCTGTATGAGGTAGAAGTGATAGCATTTGGATAATAATAGAGCTGGATGTCCTGAGAAAAGATGCATATGCCTTGGTTCCTGCATTTTCAACTTGATCAATCAAACTGTACGGACTAAGAAGCTGCTGCTATAGGTACGTGCCTATGCCAGGAGTACTAGAGCCAACACGGGGTTAATGTCCCCTCTATCTCGACAAAAAGTGTCGCTAGCACTGATGCCGCCATTTGTCAACGGCGATGCGGGCTGAGCCAACGCTAGGGCTTATATCCCTTTACTTTCAGCAGGAATGTGAGTCTGGGTTTAACAAATTCGGGTAAGTTCACGCTTGGGGGCCTAAGCAAGCTCTGCTTGACTTGGTTTCCGCACTCTTATTGCAAGGAAAGTAGTTCCGCTGGTTGGAGTTTGGTCTATGGCCGTGTTTCCGTGATCTCTAGTGTACTAATTTTGAAAGTATTAGCCTAGGGGGCTCATTATAGTTACCATACTCGCTTAAACCAGCAGGTGGTAGACTACCATGCGGCTTGTGCGTACATGAATGATATTTTAGCATAGTGTGCAGTCATAGACCTATACGGGGGTATAAGTGGGCTCCAGTTTAGTGAAAGGTATATGTAGAAAGAGCTGAGTATCTGTCATGCATTTAGTTGGTCACATGGTGACATGTGCCATTTTTCAGGAAACTTCTTCTAAGAGTGCTGTGCCTATGCTATGGGTGTCAATTCTTAGTAATCATAATTGCTAAGACGCGTAGTTGGTAGACTATCATGCGGCCTGTGCATATATGTGAGACATTTTGGTTTAGTGTGCAGTTATAGTCCTATTAGGGGATATTAGTCAACTCAAGGTTTGGGAAAGGTATATGTAACAAGAGCTGCGGAACTGTCCTGCATTTAGGTGGTAACAAAGTGACATGTGCCATTTGTCAGAATACTTCTGTTAGAAGTGCTGTGCCTAGACTAAATTGCTGGTTCTAGTAATCATACTTGCTAAACCAGTAAGTGCCAAGCTTTAGTGTTGCCTGTGCGTGCATGTACGAAATGTTTACCTCGTATTCAGCCGTAACCTTTATGGGATTTTTGTAAAGAGTGGGGTTAAATAATGCGTATTTTATGTAAGCTTAATATCTACTACCGCTTAGCTCTCAAATCGTGGACTTTTGCAACATCTACAGTTTCTAGATTTAGCTCATAAATTGCATAGCATCGCCTATTTAGTGGGAAGCAAGATTCTCCAGCAGTCAGCTGGTCATGGAAGCTTAGCGAATTCCTTTATCAGTACTAATAGTTCAGAAATATGACGTGCATCCTACTTTATAACAATTCAGTATAATAGATGGGAATATGAGTATATCAGCTGAGGTAATTCTGGCTCGTCCGGCAGGTAAGGTTTTTAAGTAGCTTCACGTTGTTACTGCAACGACTTGTGCTTCTACTGCTAGCTCTTTACACTGCTAGTACTAGTAGCGGCAGTGTTATTACAATTTAACAGATAGTGGGATAGTGTAAGTACCTTTAAAATTAGGGATGATGAATACAGTAAAGAGAGATCACACTACAAGTATTAGCCTAGAGGACAGCAGTACGAAAATAGAGTATCAGAGAGATACAGCAGGACAGTCTCAAGAAATGCAGCAGGAATAGGGCGGTTTCAGTGATACTGTAAGTATTATTAATAATGGTGATACTAGAAGATCAGGGCTCCCCTTGCTTTCTGCCCTCTCAACTCGAGGCACGTAAGGCCGTCCCCAGTCTGGTTGCAGTCGCCCCCCGAGCGCGCGCGATGTGCGGACAGATCCACCGGGGACTACAACAGCCGAGCATGTGACAAGGGTCATGCGAGGTCGTCTGCAGTCGCCCACGGAGAGGCAGAGGCCAATCCACGACCAACAGAATGACCAGGGTCGGTGCATTGAGCCAACCCCAATCAACGTCCAGCAGGACGACCAGGGTGCGCACGTAACACACCCCTATCATACGAGACAGTCAGCAAGACAGAACAAGTCAAGGCAAGCAGGAACAATCAGCTTACCACTCTGATGATGGAAACAAGTGTGTTTTCGAAACGTCAGCACCAATACAGTGTGGTCCATGAAGGCACCTTCACTTCTTTGGGGGCTGGCGTGCGGGATAATTTATCTGGACCTCGTATCTTCAAACATGTTGATTCAAACTATGGGCGCTCAGCCCTCCGCTCAGCACGCAGATGGGAGACTTATGCCGAACGAGAGTCATCCACCTACGTTCAGCTGAAGTTCCTGCACCGTTGCCTTGATGAGAACCGCTTGCCAAAATTTTTCTGGATATTATATCAGACATGAATGGCTGAACACGCAGCAGCGGTGAGTAGAAAAGACACAAACTCCTACATTACAGCTCACTTGATAGGAGCCGGCCATATTGTAAAGTTTAGCGTAACCAAAATCCTTGCAAAAGCTGACAACCACGTGAGCCGCGAACTGCTCGAGTCATGGTTTTCAGGCACACAGTTAACCAACAAGCGTGACTAACTGCTGTTCCAATACTCCCTGTGGAGACGATGTCTGAACAGGAGAATCAGTCACGTGGGAAGAACCGGGCCTACCAACAACACCGACGACAGTTGTCGCGTAATTATCGAGCCTGCAACCAACAAGCATGATAAACTCGCGGCATTTAGTGAATCGAAGGCCCACTGCGAAGTCACCGCCGCACCAACTAGGACTACTAGCGGTGGTAAAGGAAGCTGATGCTTATAGAACTATAAATAGAGCGTCATGTGTGCATATATGATCCTAATCTGAGCACGTATCCTACTACTTTACTGTGGCCTATGATTGAGGATTATCGGCAGAATCCGAAACGTCAGGCAAATGCAGTTCTTGTTCCATCAATCGCATCGTCTAGTTCTGAACTGCTTCCTGGAACTTGCATATTCGTGTCTATCGGCAAAACAGAATACTTAACGAATGTAATGGAATTTTTTGTTGAAAAGTATGAAAGAACTCATCGGCACAAATTTTTCTGAATGACAGTCTTTGACCTAATTTAGGATAAAACGAACGGTTGCACGAATTTTTAGCAGACTATAATTAACGGCGAAAGCCAGTCGATCAGTAGAACACACTGTTTACTGTTCAGGGCTGTTGAACTCTTGTATGCGTCTATCCTTTCACCAGAAAAAAGGATCCGGTCCTGAATGTTGTCCTCAGTAGGGGGATTCACAAGTAACGTTCAACAAATGCTTGCGTCTTCACAGAAGACGCCAATCTGCAATTGTTCTCGAGGTATTTATTACTGGCAGGTTCTTTAGAAACATTTTCGCTTTTAAAAGCCATTTGCAGTAACACGTTGAGTATGTGAGCTTACAAGGTCGTTAGAGACGCCGCTATGCATTCTTGTCAGTCTTTCGAATTTGATGAATTCGCTGCTGGAGCTTTATGCCTTTTGACATCAGCCAATCAACGTGCATCGCACACGCAGTCCTTTGGGGGCTACTAGACTCGACCTTAGGTAGAGGCAGCTTGCGACATCAGCTTGCAGCTCCACCTGTAATTTCTACGGCGTCATTTGCAATTTGTCCAACTGAATCTGCCTTCCCTGCTTTGTTATTTAGGAAGCGTTTGGTTCTCGACTATCTCAGATTTGCTAACTTGCGTTCGCTTCTAGGAGAGCATGGGAGCAACCAGCGTTATCGTGTGCTTTGACATCATCCTAGACTTAGCTGATACCCGCCCCTGTCTAACAAATTACTATAATAATACTACGCTCCCATGCCTACCGCGATTGCTCCCTTCAAACGTGCCATCAAGCAGTACAACCACAGAAAATAATTCGTTTTTGCCACTCAAATGAAAAGCATCCGTTGCTTATTAATTTATGTTAATTATCGATTTCGGTTCGATGATCGTCTTGATCCCCCTCATTGCTCTAATATATGCAAGGCATGTTTGGTTCGACATTTTCGTCGCCAAAGTCTCATAACAGGAAAAATGTTTCCATAATGGACATTTGGTACTCAAACTAAGACACAGGACGGAAGTCGGAAAAAGCACAAAAAGTGCCTATTAAAATGACATTTTCAGCGACACTGAAAGTCATTTAAACGCACATTACGTGTTAGAAATATATATATATTGGTATACGCATTTGCAATAAAAGGTTATGCAAGTGGTGTAGACAAACCAGTTACATTGCACTCGGCAGACACAAGCAGATCAATGCATTGGACTGGATGTAGTGATCCAGCATACTCGACAGCGCATACTCGCACAGCCTCACGAAAGAGCTGTGTACCCACTACGAACCAAAGAGGTATTTGCAGGGAGCAGCTAGAACCAACTCCTTGGTAACATGTTTTGGGGAAAACTGATACATGTGTGCACGACGTTCAAAGTGGAGATCCAACTTGGTCATGATTAAACCCAGCCAGGCATCGTCCAATGGAAACTGCCGGGTAAAATGCATGGCGAGTGTGATTTCCTGGAGCACATCAGCACCAAAGACAAGAAAGTTGCTGGGTGCGTAAGGCGCGTGGTACGGCCAGGGCACTTCGTGCTTTGACAGTGCCTACTTGCCATTTTTCGTGTCGAAAGGCGAACGAATCACTCTGGCTTCATCAAATAGTATGCCCCAAGTCACACGTCGAATCTCTGCATCCGATAGGCCGTCCAATTGAGCCTAAAAATGGCTTGCATTAAAGGCACAGTAGTCGTCCAGGAGAATGAAGACGGGCGGTCAAGAGAGCTAGTGTGCAAAGTGCTCCCAACAGAAGCCGGCAGCCCACTGGAAGGTGTGGAATAGCTTACGGCTGAGGTTGTAGTAGGTGTCCTCGTAGGCACCCAACACAATGTCACCGTGGAGTTGGACCTCCCTTGTTAAGTTTCGGAGAACCTCCAGCCTTCGAAATGCCATCTTTTCCATTGCATCGCCCACTCGCTCCGGCAAGGAGATGTTAAAGCCGTCGCGATGGAAGAACCGACCGCCGCTGCTTCAAGGCAGTTCAACTGATAAGACTATGGCCATGAGGAAGGCAGACTCATGCTTAGCTTTATCAGCGTACGTTTTTCGTAGGAGCTGATGGTCTGCAAAATTGAAGATGGAGGACTTGACCATCACAATAGCATTCAGGGGTCTCCGGACTGTCCGATTCGGCACGCAAACACTCGAACTGATGTTGATGTATCTGACTGTATGAGTGAACATGGGGGCCTATCAATGAAACAGAATACAATTCAGCAAATTTGGCAAAAGGGAAGTGCGTTCAAATAAATATGTATACACAAACGTTATATCGATGGGAACCAGTTGAGTAGTCAGTATCAGTATCAGTATATTGAGGGATATGTAGGAAAAATTCCTTTGAGTGCCCTATTTGTAAATATGTGCAGTGGTAGCAGAAAATGTGTTTCTCAGACTGTTGGCGAGGTCAGGTGTCCTGTGTCATAGGATGAAAATAGGAGCAGACAGTAAAAAAACTTCTCAGGGATTTTTAGGAGAAAAACTGTTGTTCTTGTGGGGGTACTGCGTGGGATTTAGGAGAAAAAAGAGAAATCCGGAAACGAATTAAAAGCTTTCTTTAGAAACACTCTCATTCTCAGACCATCTATCGTACATCAAATAGTAGCCTGCTATTAGCATTTATTTGTCATTCACCTTTAGTCCAGGAACAGACAATTCGAGTTCGTGGAGGTGCCCGAGGTTATTTATCTGGTCTTATTTTGAATGCTTGTGCGCTTATTGTCTGAAGAGTAGAATTGTAGTGCTATGTAGGCCTGCAGATGATGTCGGCATAGTTCGCACTAGGCAATTATGGTCACTAACGCGCCTCACTTCTTCTCTATTCAGACTGGCTACCGTTCAGCCAATGATGTTTTAGCCCCACAATAAACCCCTGTGTTAACATGACTCAGACACAAAACTACTTACATGTCCTACAGCACACCTCCTGCTTACGGACACCTTTCTGTTTTGCCTATACAACATTCTGCCTACAAACTGCCTACGTTTAGAATACATAGCATGTACAAAATTTACCTCACCCACATGGGTCTGGTGTCAAGACATACTCAAGGAGACCGGACGCGCGATCAGACGAAACTAGTAGGTGTGTCATTAAAGACCACGAAAGCTTAAAGAACCATTTGTAGTGCGTAGCTGAATCGTCAGCCAGTCAGTGCAACCCTCATGTTTGAATAATCTGGGCTTCGGATATTGGACATGGTAGGCTGATGATGGCTGACAAGGCAGGAATGACGCTTCCAATCACCCTTTTTCGGTCTCGGTGGTTCCTTTTCTATGGGCTCTACTAACCGTCATACAACTGCTTGATATGAGGCTGGATTGCGCTCAAAGACACAGAGAGACAAGTACGAGCCAACTTGGCGTTTATCAAGTGGCCAGCATTACCTAGTGGACCGTCAAAAGAACACGCCCAATGCACTATTGTCGCAGATTCTGGCTACACTTATACAGCTCGACTCCTCGAGTCCTGTATCAATAAATATAAGTTAGCTATTCGCCGACTGGATCCTTGATCACTCGTATTTGGAACTCCCTTGAGTGTGATCACTGCTTCAATTGGGTTGGCACCAACGTGATCCCAATGGCGACTACGACACAGGGGGAGAGAATTCCTCGAAGCTTGCTACTCGAGCCCGTGTAGCATTCAAAACACGTACACCTTGACTCATACACTGCCGGTTTTCACGTCTAGTCCACTAACTGGCGCCTAGCCTGAAAAAAACAGCAGACCTTCCGTTCTCGTTCAAGTAGATCTTCACTGGTTCTGCATCCCCCCTCCCCAGATTCCAAGCTTTAACAACTCCCCCTTTTACCTGAACAACCTATCGCCTCAAAATAAACGTCACCGTAACCCGCATGCGCAACATGGGCCACCAAGAGCACTAGTGCGACATTCCCAGCTCAATATTTTCATTGAGTTTGATGACAAGGAAGTGGTACCTGTTCGAAAATTCATGAGTACAACTCGATTTTCGGAATTTCTTCTTTCTTTTCACTACACACCTCTGTCAAGAAAATCAAAGCCCTGCTTTCTTCACATTCGATGATATGCATGATCTATTTGGTCCCTCTCCTGCGCTTAAGCAGGGACATGTCTAGCTTCCTGAGGAGCTCCTATTCTTCGATCTGACCTACGTCAGGTGAGCAAAGTTACAGCCCCAAACGATCGCACAGATGTATTTTGAAGAAACTTCCAGACACTCCACTCGCGTGTGCTTCAGGATCGTGCAAGCGTGATGCAAACGGTGGATCAATATTTGCACGCAATTGATTCTTGCATAGAAAAAGACCCATCAATGATCGCCAGGTCAGAGGCTAGAAGGTTCTGGAACGCTCTCCACAATGTTGCGAGCGATAAGCCGGAATATCCCCGAACGTTCAGAGCACCAATTAAATAGGGCAGATTGTGGATAACGAAGTCACCTCGGGTTCGATGGCTGATTATAACATGGTTGTTTTCAGAAACGGATTTCTGGACAAAAAAGACACCCAAGCATAAACCAACCGATTCCTATTGGGGAACATTTTTCACTTACACTGCAAAGGATACTTTTCCTTTAGCGGCAAAAAAAATAATTGATTATTTTGTTAGACGTGGAATAATTTTTTTACAAATGTACAATCAAATGAACCACTTAGACGTTGTTCGTGCCCATGCGTCTAAAACCTATTATTTTCACACAAAATACTGCGTCAAGTGTTGGTATTTCGTAAAAAAATTGTCAACTGCTGTTTAATGGACAACTCTACTGAAAAAAATTTACGGATTTTACGATGGGTAGGCGACGGGCATTAACATTTGCAGGCATTTTCTTGGGCCTCTTAGAAGAAAGTGTCATTAATAAACAGTATGACAACAATATGTACGTGAATGACATATTCACGATTGTTTATTCCGGAGGAGATGCCGATGTCCTTCTTAATGCTATGAAAAATATAAATCCGATAATTAAATTTGCAATGGAAATAGATCAGTGCAACAAGCTTACCTTTCTAGCCGGCCTCATGTTTAGAGAGGAGGAGGTTCAATGGTTCATTTCAGAGAAATGCCTAGAGAAATCAGTGTCTATATTGTATTATTTTTGTGCCAGTGCAATGGAAACGATACCTGCTAATTACAGTGGATTACATATTTGCTGAGAGTTGGGAATACACTTACATTTGACGTTTTTCATTCAGTTCATAAGTTGTCACTGCGTAAAGTAAATTCTGGCGCGTGCGTGTTGCACTATAAAAGAAAATTCATGAAGAGCAGGAACCTTTTACTTATATCCATTCACAAAACGGAAACTTTTCTTGTGCGTCTATGAGATTGAGGTCACTGTAATTATGATATGGGTATTATTTTGTGAAAATAAGAGCGAAGGTAGTTTAAAACATTATGCGTTGCAAATCTGCCAAGTTTTATGCCAGAAAATTGAGTAATTAACTCATTAGGCTGTTACGTACTATTCCCCGATTAAAAATTTGCGCTGTATATTTGGATATCTGCAGGCAAGGAATCCGTTTGAGGACTTTATTTATATACAGTAATTAAATTGCTTGTACAGTAAGTAAACAGGCAGTTAACACAACACATATTTCATTGAATTTTTTGCGGGACATTTCGAAAAACTTTTCTCACAAATCGGCCTTGATAATATTGCCACTCTGCTCTGCATTTGTTATTGTGGAACTGAACTTATAAGTAAACTAATAAACTTAAAACTGGTCCAATTTAATTAAAAAGGTTAGCCCTTTCAGCTACAGTAGAAGACGAGCACATAATTTGAAGGGATATCAATCAACTGGACAAAATGTTCCATTCTGACCTGACTTTATCCTGAAGAATATAAAACACGATTAAGTGTGGGATGCTTCAATTTGAAATTGATCGATCTTCCCATTTGCCGAGCCAGACTGTTATGTGTTCGTGCACCCTCTTCTCAAGACGTCACGCTATTGGGCCACAGACGTAGGTGCAAAAATATATGCACCAGGACGTGGCATATAACGGTGGTCTGACGTTGCCCCCACCCACAGAAATGGAGAGTTTGCTTGAATTCACACGTAAAGAAAGCATTCGTAACTGATGTACTTAGTCGTGGTCTTAAAAGTTAGGTTGCTTTGTCTCCTAGAAAATGCAGTCTTACTAATACGTGGCACAACCTATGGGAAACATATCCAAGCATTTTCACTTGACAGTTCGTTTTAAACTAATAGTATACATTGACGTGGGAGGGCAGAAGTTGATCCGTTTTCGTACAATCTAAGCGCGTATTCTTCAATCTTAGGAGAAGCCCTAGATTAAAAAATGTCCATATAGAAGTGCTTCAATATGCAAATATCAGTAACATCAGAAGATGTTAAGTTCCCTCGTTTTTTTGTTCTACGGTTAATCAAAAAACGGTTGAACAGTCCTCTTTTAAATGAGGACTTTTACGTGAACTGCTTTTGCTACTCATGTCGCTGATGGTGAATCTGCAATGGATGTTGAAACGTCAGGCGAATAAAGATATTGTCCCAGCGATCGAGTCTTCTTCTTTTCAAGTCCTCTTTTAATCCTTTCTATACCTTAAAAAGCGAGGGTGAGCAGATCGTGGATTGCAAAGTATCTGATTAAAATGATTTTTAGGGGCAATTTGTTAAAAAATGTAGAATATTAGACGTAGTCATTGGTGAATTTTGTTCTGGAGGTCCATTTGTATAGGCCATTATTTGATATGTTTGCTCGATCCAAACACAATGAACCAAAGAGGCACCTGCATAACAATGAATTTGTAAAGCGGACTTATAACGCAATAACTTGAACAATTATATCATTTTAGTAAAAAAAGTACATGAACTGCAAATAGGTAAAATTGTGAATGGTTCACCGTTGTTTTCAGAATGACGTCACCCTGTTGAGGGAGGTCCAATTGTATCGTTTTTGTAGATACCTCATGACGACCATTTTCTCAGTGTATAGCGGTACCTAGTCATAAGAGCCAATCTTTCCATTAAGTATGCGGACGATATGAGCAAGCTCACGATTCATGATTCATCTAGGAGGTAAAACTTACTGTCTCAAGACAGTATGCTGCCAATTGTCATCTTAGCTTATTGGGAAGGAAGTACTCTCAGTACATTTGCACGTAAAGCAGCGACGTCATTTCAAACAAGAAATACGACGAGGCTGCTGTATGCTCCATTCGCGCTTACGCACAAAAATGATCCAGCAGCCAGGGTGCTTGACGGAGTTGTTAGTCTGCCATGGACAGGGGAAACGGTCAACCCACTGGCTTCCCAGAGAACGAAGAAGCGCTCTCGAGCTCCCAAAAAAGGCCGACCAAGCCCAAGTGCTAATATAAGTTGGCCGAGATTGAGCACGAGCCAAACAAAAAGGGCACCTTCGCAGGCCAAAACGAACAGTAGCGCTGAACCTCGAAGCGAATCTGTCCTAACAAACCTTAGAAAAGCAGAAGTGGATGACAGTCGGAAGGTGACTACTACTCGTATAAACTGCATAGTCATAAAAGGCATGACAGAAGGTACTTCCGATACCCCGAAATCAAGATAAGAAGAGGGCAGGAAGTTATTTAAAGAATATCTGAAATACTTCCTAAAGGGTTAGGAGAAAGTTGAAGTTCTAAAGGCATTCCGAATGGACCCTATAACAGAATCAAAAGATGAACAACGCCAACCAGGACCGTTAAAGGTTGTTCTGAAGAGTGAGGCTGAGGTCCAGCTATTGTTAAGCAGGAAACCAATACTTAGATACTCACACCCGACGGTTTTTTTCAGCGGGATTTTTTCCCCGCGGAGCGGCAGAAATGGAGATTGCTAAAAGTAGAACTCCACAGGAGATGGAAACTCGGTGAGAGCAATCTTCGAATTCTGAACGGGGAGATCGTCCATGTCCCGAGGTCACTCCTCTGGAGAAAGTCCATAACACTAACAGCCTAGTCGGGATGGACAACAGTCCGTCTCCATCAGCACCGACAGCTCCCTGCATGCAATCTCACGCAGGAGGCAACCACCTGAATAAAGTGGTGACTAAGAATAAATTGAGCTTTCTTTACACTAATGACCAAAGTCTTCCCTCAAAAATTGATGAACTCAAGGCAGATCTTTCGGAGCGGAAACCTGATGAAGTTGCCGTAACGGAACCATGGCTGAAAACAGAAATCGCAGATTCGGAGATTTTGATGCCAGCATTCCAGCTTTTCCGCAAAGACCACCAAAACCGACAGGGAGGTGGGGTTTTTGTGCATGTCAGAACTGATAACAGTGAAGAGGATGGCGCCAATCAATAGTTAAGGGACTTACGAGCGCACGGGCATCACACATGGGCACAACACCCGGCTCGCGGCAAGGCGCATCAATTCAAGGCCGGCGGAGGAGTAAGCACCACGCTCTGATGATGAAAACGAGCATGTTTTTGAAACGTCAGAAACAATACAATTTGATCCCAGCACTTGCTCCTCTTCTTCTTCCATTTCTGGGGATAATGAGCACGATATTTTATGTAGACCCCGAATATTCGCGCATATAAATATAAGTATTTATGTAAAAGCTAGAAGATGATATGATTTTTAAGATCGTAGAACGAATTTCTCCATCTTAGAACGAGGCATAAAACTAAAAATGTATAAGGGACGGCTTCAGTATACAGGGAGCAGTACGTTCTTTCATTTTCAGAAGTGCAGTCTCCTCTGGTTTTATCCCCTTTCCACGGAGAATCAAAAACGTTCAAATGGTCCTATTTTAATCGTTAGAACACCTTACAGAAGCGAGGGTAAGCAGATTTTCCACCGCAAAATGCTTATATTTTGTAATTGATCCAGATTTTTCCGTATATATGGAAAGGTGTGTTTATCTTTACCTAACTTATGCTCCAGCCCCTATTTCCCCTTGCGTCTGTACTTCCAACGTAGAACGCAATGCATGATCAGACTGACGATTTACAAGCTCTGTTGTTCAGTAGCCGCTAATACTGGCGTGCCACCTTGATGACTGGGAAATCATGGCATAAAGTATACCCAATCGGACGGCTCACTGAATTTACTAAGATAAACATAATGCCAATGGATTTATAGTTCACCATGAATTGACAACTCTTGGTCCGCCTTTAATTAAACTTTGTATCAAATTAGATTGAAGTTTTAAATGGCGTTATGACCATCAACTTAAGCGGGATTGTCCTTTCAGAATTCAGGCAAGTGTTTCCGATTCCGGCTGACATCCAGGCGATTGAAAACGACAACTACAGAATTTAATGGATGCATAAAATTTCACGAGCGTTCATGAGTTGCGTCCTCTCGCATGATAAAGCAAGTAACGAATGAAAGAATACAACAATTGAATACATAGAGAAGTGGTCATAAAAACAGGTCAAGAGGGTCAATTATTAACTTGAACTTATAAGTATGATTAGTAAAGTAAGTAAGGGAAACACTGTGAAGAGTGACATGGGGGAAAATGATAATTCCAGTAATCAACACGACATACGTTTCATTATCTATACAGGCACCTGTGATGCGAACATGTGCCTCACTTGCTAACCCAGTTGTATTTGAACGCAGCTAAGCAAGCCTCACTGTTGGCCAAAACCAATTGCCACTTGGTTTATACACAGACCACCGCGTCGTTTTTCGCCAGCACCAGAGAACTAGCTGGCCGGGTAATCATCGCATCCAATTCCACCACAAGTAATGTAATTTTTACCTAGTCAGGCCCCCCATGCCGGTACTCAGGCAATTAATACATAAGAGGGAAACTATCGTTAATTTTCGCAATTTTATATGTGTGCAGTTAAGACTCAGTCCTATAAATACTGCAACTTCCGGTGCCACGCTTCTGCCTATGCTTTCTGCCCATATTTCTGACGAAGAATCCACGACTAATTTTGTTCCGTCAGATGAATTAAACTGTTGTCCCATTGATCTTATCCCCTTCTCAAATCACTTCCTGGAACTTGTAAGTTCGTTTGTATTGGCAACATAGACGACTTCAGGCAGGTTTTTAAATTTCTTTTTAAGTTTTTTCCCTATATTTATCATATGGCGAAATATGTTAGGGGAGCTACAGTCAGTTTTGTGAACTTGCAAGAGCGCCATGAAGGTTAACAATGTTGAAAAACTGTTTGATGGTGGTTTCTATGCGTCATGGCTAACGCGACAGGGTGATGTAAATGTCGGCTCTAGAGTGTGTCCTTTATGCACAAACTGACAGCAAGTAAGTGACCCTGACATAACTTCCCTCA
>JAYGXS010000007.1:22612626-22673994 GCA_036362985.1 Ligula intestinalis
CAGCTAGGCATGGGGATGCCTGTTGTCATGCGGCTGCGGGCTCGTCTTATCCGGGGGTGGTGGCGTTGGCGGGATAATTGCCATTGATCGGGTGCGCATCGTTCGTAGGTTGGGCCCGGCCGACGTCATGTCGCGTTCACACCTTCCCCTTGAGGTGCAAATTGCGGTTGCCATGTTCTCGTTGACTTCTCGGTTGCTAGCTACCCGGCAGTCAAAGTCACCGTCGTCTCTTATCGGCGTGGGCTCGTGTTCACCCGCGTTCCCATCCTGTTGGCCATCTCGCAGGATTGTGGTCGAAACAGCTTGTCCCCCATTCGTGTTTGCGTCGGGTGGTCCTAGGTCCTCGTTTGTGCTCTCGGCTGGTGCGTCTGGTCGGCGTTCCTGCCTGTGGTTCTGCTTCCTGTGCTTTTCCCGTTGACTTTGGTAGGCAGCTGGTAGCGTCACACACCGATTAATGGAGCTACTTGTGGTATGCCAGGCTTCGAGCGTCTCCCTGGTCGTTTGGTCGCTTCCACGCCCTATGATCTCAGCATCTTTGAAAGCGAACTTTTGCCCAGTGGCTGCACAATGTACTGCCACTAGAGAGCGTTCTTCCTGTCTGCGCACCGCTCCCTCATGCTCGGTCATTCGTGTCTGCAATCGCTTGCCTGTTTCCCCTACATAGTTCATTTCGCAGGAACTGCAGTTGATCCGGTACACGACGTTGGCAGTTTCACCTCGGGACAGGGGGGCCTTTGGTTTCATTACCAATCGCCTGATCGTTGCCTCGGGTCTGTGGGTGATATCGATACCCAATGGTTGCAGGAGTCGAGCAGATGCTTCAGACACGTTTGCGATGTACGGTAGCGCCCGCCAGACTTTTGGTTGGCTGACCGTCAGCTTTCTAATCGGGTTAGTCCGCCTACTCCGCTCTATGAAGCTCCGGGGGTACCCATTGATGTTGAACATCTGCCGTAGATAGCGGAGTTCGGCCACTTTGTCGGCTGTTTCACTGCAGTGGGTCTCAGCCCTCTTGTAGAGACTTCGTACACAGCTGCGTTTGTGACACAATGGATGGTTGCTTTGGTAACTCAGGATCTGGCGAGTATTGGTAGCCTTCCTGTAAACCGTCGTCTTGAGGTTCCCGTCAGTCTTGCGATGAACCAAAACGTCTAGGAATGCTAGTTGTCCATCGTTTTCTGCCTCCATTGTGAATTGAATATCTGGAAAAATGGAGTTCAGGAGGGCATGAAAGTTGTTGACTCCTTCCCGCTTGATAATGACGAAAGTGTCGTCTACATAACGCGCCCAAAATTTGGGCTTGTGCTCAGCGAACACTAACGTTTCCAACCTTTGTAGGACTGCCTCAGCGATGAAACCAGATAGAGGTGATCCCATCGGTGTACCTTTGGTTTGCTCGTAGATTGTCCCTTCAAAGGTAACGTAAGTTCTGAGGCAGTACTTCAGCAACTGCAAGAGATGTCCACGTTTCGGTGTTTTGGCGGCCTCGATATATTGGCTGTCCAGGAGGTCGCTTACGGTTTCAATGGCAAGACTCTGCGGGATCGAGGCGAATAACGAGGTGACGTCGAATGATATCATGATCTCATCTGCCTCGAGTTTTAATCCAGTTATTCTCTCCAGAAAATCCGTGGCTGATCGGACTGTCGTACTTGAGCCCGACGTAAGGGGATTTAAGCGTCCAAACATCCATTTGGCCAAGTTAAAGGTGGGTGTGCCACGGAGTGACACGATCGGACGAAGTGGAACACCCTCTTTGTGAACCTTGGGTAGGCCGTAAAACCTTGCCATGGCTGCATCGCTCGGTTTGATGGCTAATCGTTCTGCTCTGGTCATCGTACCATTGCTCTGTAGCGTGGTAAGTGTGGAGTTGATTTGATTTACCAACGTTTTCATCGGGTCTCCTTCACACTTCTGGTATGCTTCGTAGTCCTCGAGTAATGCCTTGGCCTTCTGTAGGTATTCGGCTTTGTCTAGTACAACCGTAGACCGCCCTTTGTCTGCCGGTATTATGACGATTGTCTTGTCAGCCTTCAGCGTCCTCAAGGCGTCCTGTTCTGTTTTTGAGATAACCGGCCGGCATTTGTGCGTCATAATAAGAGACGTAATTTGTTGTCGAATTAGGTTTTGCGTCTCAGCGGGCTCATGGGAGTGCTTAAGAACCGACTTGATGGCGGCTACCAGATCAACCGGGTTGGCATCAGAGGTGTTGAAACCGGCAGCGTGTTGCAGCACTCTAATTTGCTCTGGCTTGAGGTCTTTGGATGACAGGTTGTGAACCAATTGTTCGTCCTCCTTTTCTGTGGCGGAACCCAGATTTCGAAATTTATCCATCAGCTCTTTATCTCGTCTGGATCTCAATTCTCTGGCTCGTTTATCAATAGCTAAGCGGAGTAGCTCTGTACCGTTTTCGCCGATGATTTCTGAGCAGATTGAAGATGATTCTTCAATCGTCCGGCGGTATTTGTTCAGTCGGAAATGGCAGTCTTGAATGAGGACTCGAGTCATCCGCCTGCCATGCTGCATCACCCATTTCCTCGCCAATATTGTGTTCACCGGTGGCTTGTGGGTCAAGCTCTTCGGAAGCACTCCATTGTCAAGGCATCTGGGAAGAAATTCAATTTGCGCGTATGTTGAAGACACGCGAAGTGCAAAGATTTCCCATCGTCGTGCTGACTGTAGCGCTTCGCGCCCGAATATATTGCTGATAGAAGCGAAAATGCGTGTTCCTGGACATGCTGGAGAAGGCAAGGCGATCACAGGAACCAAGGATTTAATGTATATATATATATATATGTATATATATATACATATATATATATATATATATATATATATATATATATATATATATATATGAGAAGAAGAGGCGATCTCGGGAATAATGGGTATAATATCCTGACGTTTCGAAAGCGTACAGGCTTGCACCAGTATCTCTCTATATATAGAAACATAGGTGAAGATACAAGGTCCAAATAGATTATCTCGATCATCATCCCCCAAAGAAAGCGAAGAAGTAAACAAGGCGCTGTCATGGACCACACTGTAATTGTGCTGACGTTTGGGAAATAAACGATTTACCACCATCAGATTGGTGGGTTATGTGTTCCTGCTTGCCGAGAGTTGGAATGCCGTGCAACGGAACAATCTGCAGTAGTCTACAGCATACCATGCCAAAATTGCAGTGCAAGGTATGTTGGCGAAACGGGTAAACGCCTCTGCACAAGACTGCATGAACACCTACTTGCAGTCGATCGCGAGGATAAACTGTCAATGGTATATGTCTACATGGATCAGGAGAAGCATAAGTTCGCTTTCAAAAACGCCAAAGTCATCGGCCGATCCAATGACAAGATGACCAGATTGATGCTTGAAAGTTGGGCATCCGTGGGCACAATCAACGTAAATATTAATTTAAATCCAGCCTATCAGGCCCTCCGGACAAGAATCCAATCAGCCCCGACGAGGCCGCCGCCGGCGCTAGCGAGCGACTTGCAACTTCATCAACAGTGGTCACCGACGCGGCAGCGGAGGAGAACTAATCGCGACTCAAACGGTCGACATGATTCATCAATCCACCGGGAAATCTCAAACATGTGAGCCGGGTCCTCACTTTGAATGTCAACCGGTCCAGTCATCCGTGTAAGGAAGGAGAGCCGATAGTAGCCAGCCAAGTGCACACGATATGCACACAGACCTGATGGTGACCGCAACAGATGGACAGGATACGGAGGATGTAGGAGGACGGGCAGAGAGGGCCCTTTGCCGCGCACACGACCGGGATGACTCACCTACCCACCGACGGACACCAGACCCGGAACGAAGGCTGATCCGCGCATCCGGCTCAGAGGGGAGGTAGGGTGGTAGTCACACTACCGGGCCGGTTACCTGCGACGCGTTAACGACACACGGTCAGGCAACGGATGACACACACGGGCGCCAGCCACCCACAATGGAGGTGCCGCAGCCAATCCACGGACAGCACGAAGTTCACCGCTCGTGCGTCAGCCATTGCTACAACACCAGATGGGCTGCGCGGCATTCCAACTCTCGGCAAGCAGGAAGACACAACCCACCACTCTGATGATGGAAATTAGTGTATTTCTGAAACATCAGCACTATTACAGTGTGGTCCACAACAGCGCCTTGTTTTCTTCTTCGCCTTCTTTGGGGGATGATGATCGGGATATATATATATATATATATATATATATATATGTGAATGTATGCAGGTGTTTCACCGAACTAGTCAAGGAACAATCTGATAAAGAGCACTGACCAGATCGATCTTCGAGAAAACAAACGGACCAAACAGGGTACCGGAATATTTCTGAAGTTATTGAACCGGGTAGCCTTCCTGGACGGCAAATTTTGTAACTCAATTAGTAGGCAGAAGAAGTCAGAGAGCCGGTTCCGATATCAAGTGCTTTATTCAAGTCCACAGAGACGCAGCTGATATTTGGACTGTGCACTCCAGCCTATTTTTGCCATCCTGGCAGTTCTAGATCATTTCTGGCCTACGGCGTGCGATGCGCATTTTAGAACCACTTGGACTGCGGTGTGCCAAAAGCTGTTTGGCCATATCTACCGCCGTGTACTCACGGTCATCACATGCACTCAGCGTTACCACGTGAACGGCTTGTCTCCACTGGTATGGACCTTTCGCCCATGGCCTTGGTTTCCTCGAGACTCGCTTGATAGTAACAGTGTCTTTGAAAACCATATTTACAGATAGATGGATTCAGATCATGTTCGTGGTTCAAAGCCATATATACAGCATATAAATCATTGTTGTCTCCCAAATTTATGACCAGCAAGTAAAATACGATCAAGCCTTCTTTTAAATGCGTCGACGCTTTCAGCAAGAACAACTACGGAAGGAAGTTTATTCCAGTTTTCAATGACCCGGTGGGAGAAGAAGTTCGCCCGCACTTCCAGTTTGGCATGGTGTGTCTTCAGTTTGTACGGCTGACCGCGTAGATGTATCGTTTGTGCAAATTCAAAGAAGTCAGCCATCTGAAGAGCACAGTCTACTCCCCTGATGAGTTCAAACACCATGCTCATATCTTTTTTGTATTGCCTATAATAGAGAGGAAAAAGATTGAGCCTATCTAGACGAACTTCATATGGAAGGCCTCGTGAGCTGCTGAATAGCTTGGTCACCATTCTTTGGACTTTCTCAAGCGCTGCGTAATCATTCTTTATCCAGGAGCACCATGCCTGGACGTGAGACTATAACTCCTTTAGTCAACACAAAGGCGCCAGTCACAAGCAGTGGTATCTTTTCCCTCACGCGAATTATCACGTGCGATTCAATATTTCTGAGCAGTGAACTTCGCAAAAGTCGAAAAAAGCGGCAAAATTAGCATTAAGCTAAACAGCATTCACTCTGTCAACACTAGGGCGCATCGTGAAAGCTTTGCATCAGAAAGTGTTCGAGAGTGTCAGTGGACCAAAAAATGTCATCGATATAGGATCTACCTGATTCAACCGCCACTACTCTCATCGATCGGTATTTTGCCGATTAAGCTCCTCTATGAACTCCTGAACAAATGCTGGTACCGAATACATCGATCAAAGTAAAAAAAAAGCCATCTGTGTGGAAAAATGGCCACAGAGCCCATCTTTTCAATGCATCATACACCCCTTAAAGTCATTATCACCAGAACCCAGAACACCATGCTCATTTTGTCTAAGCACTTTAAGATAAGGTACTCCAACACTCCGTACTAGAAAGACCAATGAAGTGGATGACTCTTTCCAATACCTCCAGGACGCGGTACGGCTTTCAAATGTTGACGAACAGAAAGACTTTGGTGTTCTGATCAATTTTTCGCTTAAACCATTTTCACAGTATCTAAGGGCAACTAAACGCGTGACAAGGATGCTGTTTTCCATTAGACGAGGATTCGCCGCATCGAGAAGGAAATCTTCAGAAAAATGTACGGAGCGTTTATTCGGTCACACGTGAAGTATACCGTCCAGTCCTAGTAACCATGGTTTAACAAGGATTATCTGAAGCTGAAATAAGTGCAGAACAGGGCTACGAAGATGTCCAACAATCTTGGTCATCGGCCTTATTAAGACAAATTGACTGAACTTGGTTTATTTCCTCTCAGTTAATGGCAACTCAGTAGTGACCTCATCTAAACCTACCGAATGGTCAGAGGCCCTGAGTGCGCCCCAGAATTTGATTAATTCTTCGAATTGGCTCAGACGTTCATCGGAATGCCTTCTCGCTGAGAGTCTTCAGAGCGTGGAACGGAATCCCTGAGGAGGTGGTCCTCGCAGATAATTTTGACATTTTTAAACGCAAACTTGCTTCTTATTTGCTGAGAAACTGTGACAGATATAAAAAAAGTAGAAGTAGCAGCAGTTTTGCAACTTCATCACAACCATCGCTCATGTTAAGCCTACATTTTTATTATGTACTTTTGTTAAGGTTTGCAATTTTTGGATATAAATAGGGAACTCAAGGGCAAAAGACTTCTTCCCTTCATAAAGTGATTTAAGGTGACTTTACCCTGGTGTTTTGTAAACAGGGCTTCCTACCTGCAGAAAGGAACAAATAACATCCACTTGTTACCGAACTGTGACGGAAGATCAGCTAAGGGGAACAATATTTTTTATTTACAAAAACCAAGTGACGTTACATAAATTGTTCTCCCCCTGGACAAGCCTGTTTGGAATTTGGAATTTATATTTTTCAGCACCGGTACGGCACTATCTGTTCTAGATGAACGCGCAGTCGACCCAGTACAGGGAGGGTCCAGCCTGGCCATAACCCCTTCCCGGAAAAACCATAAACTAATGTTCATGTAAACTAATGCACAGAGTATGCTATCAAAGCTTGACGAGCAGAAGGTTGACGCTTGTGGACTATCAACAGATATTATTTTCCTAACGGAAACCTGGTTTTCCGAACGTGTGGACGGCCGTGAGGTAACCATGCCTGGTAACTAACTGTTCAGAAAAGAGAAGGAGGGACGTCAAGGTGCTAGTGCACTAACGTATGTGAGAAGTGGACTCCAGTTTTAGACAAAACAGGGAAAAAATGTCATAGGCTTCTGAGGTGATCTGGCTATCCATTGAAGTACCAGTTGCATCAAGAATCCATGGCCTGACACTCCACCGACCACTGAGAAGAGATCACGTAGTTGAAGCTTCCTAACAAGAGGTGCTTGAAAAGATTGCTATATGGTCAGACATCCTTATCTTGGGTGATTTTAACGTGCCTCACATCGTCTGGAGCTCAGCCTGCGCACACGGCTCCGACCTGGCCTTCACTGGTTGCCTTTTGAGCGAGCCGTGAAATTTATTTCTAACACAGATTGTCACGTTCCGACAGGGGTACGCGACGACCAACAGGCCAATTGTCTGGACTTCAGCCTCACGAAATCGCACGACAGCATCGACGAAACGTAAAAGTGAACACTTTGTACTGCTACGGTAGTGCTCGTAATTATAAATACCCGAGAGGCCCACACCAGTCAGAAGAAACATTTGGCGAGGCGATTTCGATCAAATTATGGCCGAACTCACGCGCACTGAGTAGAATCCTCTACCATTGGAAGCATAAGTGCTAACTGGGAAACGTTTCGGGACATCCTGCACAGGCTCATAGAAAACCGCCATCCAATTACGTGAAGAAAGATGGACAACCAGACCGTGATGACTTGCGCAGCCCTAAAAATAGAAGTTAACAAAAAAACGGAACCTGTGGAATAAAATCGCTTACAGACAGGAATCCTGCATTCTTAAGCGTGTACAAAATTCAGGGAAATCGGGTCAGAGGACTTTCTATTACGACAAGACGGGATTTCAAAGCCGTCCTGCTGAACTGTGCCGCAGTGAACCCCAAACCACTTTACAGTTAGGTCAGGCATATTACCAGAAACAAGGATCCGGTTGGACCCTCCTCCATAAGGCAGAACTTTTTTCTCTTAACTTCCCTCAGCACCCATCATATCCCCCTCCCTAGAAGCGACAGTTTTTTCTGCTAAAAATACCAGGAGTATTTGTTTCACTATCCACTCTTCTAAAAAAAACTATGTTCCACATCTTGCCTCAGATCAATTGGCCTCGCTAACAAACTGAGATACCATTCTTCTGCTACCACGATACACATGTACAAATAGGGAACTCAAAGGCAACCAACATACTGATACTGATACCAATACGGCGAAGAAAGGCTTGATCTCCATCACGCGATCGGCCATATAAGCTAGCTTCAAAATGTCTAAATTGTCCGAACCAGAGGTTAAATGGTGTGAGTAGATGTAGGAAGCCCTCTCAAGAGGATATCTTTAAAAATTGTCATGAATGATCATATTGCCAAGTAGTGAACGCATCCGACTGAGGAATTCAAACAGCTTGCCGTCACATTAAACTCATGTTTTCACCAGAGCATAATAATAATACTAAGTTGTATATTTCAGGCCCAATGGGCCTCATCAATAAACCGAAAATTTGATACCACGAAGTACTAGAAATAATTGGTTTAACAAACAGTATCTGTAGTCTATAGCTATAGGACGAGCATAACTGTTTAGATGCGAATTTGTTAGATTCGAAAAAAAAGAATATAGCAGTGTCATGCGGAAGGTGAAATTCAAGGACACACGCAGATGAGCCACATCGTTATCTAGATTCTGACTATGTATTCTGGTACCCACTGCCTCTGATAGTAAGTGGGGGGCTTGGAAGCAAACTCAGTCGAAGCTGAGCGTGGGGCAGAACAATAGGTATTAACGAAACATTGCTGGTATAGACGGGTTCCGGGCACTACACTCGGGTTCCCAAACCGGTGCAGCATAATGGAACATAGGGAACCCACCAGTTTATGATCGTGATGGGCACCGCCGTATGATATCCAAAAGTCCGTCAAATCTACAAGACCATCGTTGGGGATGGCTGAGATGTGACCAAATATAAGACCTTGATGATGGTTGATGACAAGCGAAACGAGAGCCGCCAAGACTGCGTCCTGATTCCGGGGGACACGAGTCAGAGGAAGGTAGTTTCAAGAAGGGATCATAAATTCCCGATGGTCCTTTCTCAGGATCGTGGAGAAAGCTGCCCGGAAAAGATGAGGAAAACAAAAGTTTTATAGATTCACTGTTAAGATAAACGTGCAGTCTTCGCATGAATGCACATAGACTAGTCAACGCCTGAATATCAATCGGCAAATTATTCCAAAGATAGCTACACATAGAAGCAAAAAATAGAGATCGCTTAGAAGTGGAAGAAGCAGGAGGACGTATAATAAACGTTGAATTTCTTAGGTTGTGAGGGCGAGTAACGGGAGTAACGTCAGAAATCTTGGGTGAGTGAAATATTGCCTCTAGACGAAAACAGTAGGATAAGTAGTTAATTGTGCATCGACCGGTTTTTCAGGACGTACCCATCGTGGAGTGTTCGTGTGGGAGTCAACATAAAATAGGTCGTGTATGAAGAAGACTGGTGCGCATCAGAAAGTTTATATTCATGATTTTTGAAAAAATTCACCACTATTGTTCTATCACTAAGAACTTATATATCGTGGAATATTCCAACTGACAACCGGAAATATGATAATGAGGAAGAAGGACAACAGCTCAAAGGTATGCAAAATATTTATGGAATCTTACTACTTTGTAACAAAGGGCTTTTGTAGAGGTGTTGCGTACAGTGGGAAAACGTTCCAGCGTTAAGACCAATAAATTCAAACTGAACGGACAGCCAAGAAACATGAGAAAACTAATTTTGAAGATCAAATCGCCTTGAGCCTAGCCACAATCACACAAAATGATCAGTCAAGAACAAATGCAGAAGACATTAGGCACTGATCACACCAAGTTCGTAGCTTTTCTCGCTTGCATAACGACTAAAAGCAGGCAGAAAGTGATAATAGAAGGAAGTGGTAGGAGGACAGGTTCACAGAGGCAGCAATAAAGGCAAAAGCAGCGAAAAAATTAGCAGCATAAGTAAAAAAGGAAACCGAAGAATCAGCATTTAAGTTAATGACAACAACGAGTCATTTGCGTCGGGGTTGTAGCTCAGTGGTAGAGCGCTCGCTTTGCATGCGAGAGGCCGCGGGTTCGATCCCCGGCATCTCCACAGTCTACCTTTTACCTAGCGCAATAAGTTGAGCTCGAGAGAAGGCAACTGTGCAATGAAACTATTCTTGTCAATAGGCACCTCCGGCATTTCAGCAAAGGCCTTGTGACCTTTACTGTCCTCTCACCGTTTCGACCCGGTCATCCTCTATGAGTTACTCCTGTCTCACCTTTGTGATAGTTGTTCCTGTAGCCAGTCGGACGGCGATACGGCGGTTACCAGTACGATTTTTTTCCATTGCTTCCATCTTAGTCCACCGTATTTTTCAGACTGTACCTTATATTTTAACATGATGATATGTTGGTGGCTATGAAAGTATCTGCCTACCATACTAAACGGGTCGACACTTGGAATCCCCTGTGTCTGTGTTGTTAAATACGCCTCCATTGAAGTCTACTAGGGAAGCTAGATTGCTAAAGCAATACTTACTCTAACAGCAGTTGACCCCTGTAGTCTTAGTGCAGACGAAAATGCATATTGTATTCTAAAAATACTACTTGATCGGTTTTGAGTAATATTTATTCATTAAGTCAATCTCTACATCAAATTCACCCCATATGCATGCAGCTCACCTATGTCAACCACAAACATAGAGATGTGATCGTGGCGGATTATCCTGTTTTCGTCACGTTGATGGCAGCCCCGAAAATCGACGAGGGCGTGCCATCGGGGCAGCCCAGGCACTCTCGAGTATTTCAAGATCTCTACGACAATGTCCTCCCTGATCCCAAGGCTATACGGCCACAATCCCTGTCCCGTCTTAACATCTTCATCAGCATGACGCTCTTATCTCGTGTACATTTCCACCTGTGAGCGACAGTATTTTCTCCTTAAAAATCCTCCAACTGGTATTTAAACTTCATTAGTTTCCGAGAACTGTGCAAGGAGTGCTTTTTCACTGTCTGTTTGTTTTGATTTTCTCCGTGTAATTACTCTTGTAATTGGCGTCATCTATCAGCTGAGATGTTATCACTTATTAATTAGGATACTCATGGCGAGTGAGTAGCAATACATATAAATTATTTCCCACTTACTGACGGCTGCTAACTTTTCGCTTGCAATCAGGTCAGGTCAGGTTTTAATTGAGGGAAATATAGGTAAATACATTTGAACTCCCTATTGGTACAGTTTTTTCAATGCATTTGATCTGCAGAACATTTCAGAACAGTGGCGTTGCCAGAAATTTGAGGGTCGACAGTGAAAAAACTCCTTAGGCAAGGTTCAGAAGTCTAAGGGGTTTGAATGCCATTTGAGAGATTGAAGGAGAAAAACTGTCGCCCGGGGGAGGGGGGGGCTGCAAGGTATATTCGAAGCTGATGGCCTGTGCTAAGAGTGTTTGAAGCATGTCAGGGAGAGTCCATCGCGGTTTTCGCCATAATACCAAGGGTCCCACGAAGAGAAGGTTGCGGAGGTCACGCGAACCTCATCGAGTGTCGGCGATGCGCCCATCGTGCACCCTTGTTGGTTTAACGAGTCTGCCTGCTAATTGACAGAAGAAATATAATTGGTAGTTTTCTAAACAAACATATTACTGAAAATTAGCGAGTAGTATGTTTTTTATAATGTGATTATTCCACGATTTGCATTCGGCAGCTGGCAGTTTATTTTCGGGGGCTCAGTGGCTATTTTTTCTAACTTAATAGTGTCGTAAACATGCCTACAGATGCGTCTGACGTGTGCTCAGATGGCGACATAACAATGTCCGCGGGCAGAGCATTCCAGGCCTGAATTGGGAAAAGTTTTACAAATCCGCGTAGCCTCGGATCACAACGTTTGGTGGACTCGAAGCTTGCAATTATTGTTATTCTTAACTAACATATTACTGAAAATCAGTGAGTAATATGTTTATATACATATATAGATATATAATTTCAGTCTCGTCAGGCCTAATTTTTGTGGGCATTGCGGGTATGAAAATCTAAATTTCTCTTGAATGCATCCACAGATGGAGACATAACAATTTCCTCGGGGAGAGCATTCCAAGCTTCAACTACTCTATTACCAAAGAAGAACTTGCGTGTGTCTAGTCTGGCCCCTGTTATGTGTAGTTTGAAGAGATGCCCTCTTAAGTTGGTCGTTGTTGCTAACTCGAAGAAGTCGCCAGGTAGAAGACAGCAGTCCTGCCCGCGCATTATACGAAATGCTTGTATCAGATCGCCACGTAGCTGTCTGTAACTTAACGGAAATAGATCAAGATTAGCTAAACGTCTTTCGTAATGTAAAAAGCTCTGACCGGTAACCAGTTTGGTCGCGCGCCTTTGGGCCTTCTCGAGGGAATTTAGGTCTTTCGCGGTCCAGGGTTTCCATGCTTGGATTGCGAACTCCAACTTCGGTCGCACAAATGTTCCAAAGACCTTAGCAAAGCAGTCTTTATCGAAGGCACAGAAAGCCCTTTTGACAAGATAGAGGACGGACATCGCAGACTTGGCTACTTTTGCGCAGTGCAGCGAGGGCTCGAGAGCCGTAGAGACCAATACTCCCAAATCTTTCTGCGCGTCCACTTGTTGCAGTTGGATGCCATTTAGGCTGTAAACCATGGGGTTCTGAGAGCTGGGTCGGCCAACTCGTAGGATACTGCATTTGTTCTCGTTAAACGGCACAAGCCAGTCTTGTGACCAAGTTTGAAGACGGTTTAGGTTAAGCTGCAAGTGTTCTTCGTCAGCTGAATTTCTGATGACGTTCCAAAACTTAATGTCATCGGCAAACATAGCCACATCGCAGTCCAGTTCACGGACGGAGTCATTGACGTATATAATGAACAGTAGAGGGCCAAGGACAGAGCCTTGGGGGACACCGCTCTCGACTGCTGGTCACCAATATGGACAGTTTGAGAGCGGCCAAGTAAGAAGCTTTAAATCCACTTCAGCAGATTTCCTCGAACACCTATTTAACTGAGTTTGTGCAGAAGTCGTTGATGTGGGACGCTATTAAAAGCCTTCTTGAAGTCGATGTAGATTACATGAAGCGGATTTCCTCCATCAACTGCTCGAGCCCAGCGTTCCAAACAATGGAGCAGGTTCGTCACGCAGGACCTGCCTCTGCGGAACCCATGTTGCACATCCGATAGAAGGTTATGCTGCTCTAAGAAACGCATCTGCTCTCATTTTACTACTTTTTCCATAATCTTGCAACAGATCAAAGTGAGGCTGATTGGTCTATAACTGTTTGCAGAAACCTTTCTGTCGCCCTTATACAACGGTGTGATTCGTGCGGATTTCCAATCTGCGGGTAAACAACCTGCGTTAAAGGAGGTACTGAAAAGCATAGAAAGCGGTTTGGCTAGCTCCCCAGCAAGTTCTTTCAGTAATTTAGGCGGGATGTCATCAGGACCGGATGATTTCGAGTCGTTTAGTGCCATTAACTCCTGACGAACGGTTGCTTCGGCGAAGGCCACATTTTCAATCTTTGGACCGTCATCTAAGCCATAGTTTGGAGGAATGAATCCGATTGTAGTTGTAAAGTTCGATTTGAAAAATTGTGAAAGATGCTCAGCTTTTGCTCCATCCTCACTCATTTCTGTTTTATCGCTAGCCTTCAGAAGGGGAACTGGGTCCCGGTTTCGTGTGGTCTTTCTTAAGTAGCCATAAAATAGCTTCGGATTTTTAACTGCCCGGTTAAGTAAATCTTTTTCAAAGTCTTTGCGCGCTTTGAAGATAAGTCGCTTTACGAGGTTCCTCTGCGTTTTGTATGCATTTAGGGATACCGGATTTCTGTCTGCTCTATATTTTCTAAACAATCTCCCCTTTTTATTTATCTCTTTCTTCAACGCTTGAGTCAGCCACTGAGGTTTGTAGTTTAGCTTCTTCCGTGTAATCGGACAGTGGTTTCTCAGGAGAGTATGCGATAACTCACTGAACCATCCCCAATCATCAGTTATATTGCCAGAAAAAACCAATTCCCAATTTATGTTGTTTATTTCGACCTTCATTTGATCAAAGTCACCACGCCAAATATTCCTTCTAACCTTGGTGGGTTGTTCGGTTACCGAAAATATAGAATAGTCCCAATTCGGTACGATGTGATCACTTTTACCTAGAGGGGGTAGAGATTGCACCTCGTCGATGCTGTCCAGCGATTTCGTAAGTACCAGGTCTAGGCAGTTTGATTGCTGCCCCTCACGCACCCTGGTGGGAAATAGAACGTGTTGACTGAGAGATGCATGATGTGTCAGAGCTAGTAACCGCCAGTCGAATGCTTGCTCTGGGCCTCGTGCGTATGATGAACCCCAATCGATAAGCGGGGCATTGAAGTCTCCCATAATCAAGACGTCGGGCCGAGCAGCTAATCTCGCTAACTCTTCTAGTAGACCAGTGTCAGCCTCATGATCATGTCTAGGCGGATGGTACATGGTCAGAACTTCCAGGTTGGGTGATTCCGGTACTTTTATAGTAAGCTAGATGGCCTCGGTGTTGCAATGAAACCGCTCTGTTTTTTCCGAGACTAGCAGTCCATGTTTGACGTAAGTTATAATTCCTCCTCCTTGGCGCCCTCTTCTATCTCTCCGGAACAGATTAAAGCCAGGTAGTGCCACTTCACGGTCATCCACGTTTTCAGAAAGCCAGGTTTCTGTCAGAGAGATAATGTCGGAAGAAAGGTCATATATCTGCACTTTTAGTTCATCTAACTTGGACAACAGACTCTGTGCGTTGGTGTAGAAGAATTAAAGTGCCAATTTTTTGATCAATTTTGTCTCGGTGGAATTTGAACTTTGTTTGACATCGGCTGTGTAAGCCACGCTCAGGCCATTGTTCGAAGCATTATCGGTTGGTTCAAGAACCTCAGATTCCTGTGAATAATCTTCCCGTTCGAGATTATAATAATAATAATATGTTTATCATGCCAGTTTACAGGCAATTGTAAAGAGTTGGTAATGCACCTCTTGGGCGCCTTTCAACACCTCGAAGACCGGAAAAAACCTAAAACAAACCAGGCTGGTCTCGCCATTTTTTCTTCTCGAAAGTAATTCTGCCACAATTTCCCGACGTTTGAGCCGTTCCGCTAGAGAGTACTCCGGCTGAAAAAAACTTCTTTGTGTGACTGGCGAAGGCTGGTCTTTTTTGATAAGATCAGTTTAACGTTTTCGTTATTTTGCATCACAATTTTTAGACGTCGTGGTCGCGGCGTACCTGTGGCCTCGTCAGGTTTTTTTCCGATCCGAAATGATTTCAGAACTGGAAATTCCAAACCTGGCTCAAACAGATCGTTTAGAACACGGTTGAAGAATGCCATGTCCTCCGCGTTATCGTCTGAACTGACTGAAGTACATTCTTCTAGGCCCTGGACAATAATACAGTGCTGTCGTCCCTGTGGGTGTTGGAAAACCTTTTCTACAGTGTTTGTCATATTGGCCTCTGTGTGACTCGAGCTCGGGAGGGCCGATGTAGATGGTTCCCCAGCATGGGCCTCATTTCTGTTGCTATGTGTATTTGGGAAGCCAAACCCTTCATTGTTGCATGTCATTTCGGTTTTGGACACGGTCTCTAAGTTGGCCTCAGAATCCGTGTCTGCGATCTGGGAGCTTGGGCTGGCAGTGGGCCTAGAGCTCGGACTGGCTGGAGTCAATATTTCGCCCGTATTGACTTTGCTGTTTTCGCTAGGGGTGCTCGCGAGGTCAGGCACGGCAGCTTTAGGCTCCTTCACGCTGGGTGTTGGTACAGTCTTGCAATTTTTTATGAGAGCCTTAGGTTTTGGTGGTGGCCCAGCCGTCCCTTTGTTGTCCACAGCGGGGGTGTTCGAATTAGCCTCCACTGTGGCTGCATGGTCAACTATGGGGGCCTGTACTTTAGGTATAGGTACACTCGTAGGTTTCTGAGGTGTTTTACACGTAAGCTCGGCAGCTGTCAGGTTTTCTGTTGACACGTGGGTCTGCTGGATAAAATCTCTCATGCCCTTCATTTCTTCCTCGAGTTTTTCCTTTGAAACGAGGGTCTGCAGCATAAACTCTTGCATATTTTGTACCACGTCGACAAGTTTATCAAACTTTGAGGCTAGCACATCATATCCGTCGCAATAGTCTACTACTTGCGGCGGTCGCACCCAATTGGTAAGACTTTTGAATCTTGTCTCACACCGTGCGTCAGTGGCGTAATGGTTAGAGACGTGGCCTCCCGAGGAAGCGGTTTCAAGTTTAAGCCCACATCGCGTGAACTTTTGCATTTGGCTTCTGGTCTGCATTACTGCGTACAACAATTGTATTTTCAACACAAAAGGTGAAGATATGCAGTTTTTGTCTGATATACGAGATAGAAAGCCTAAGGCTACGCTTTGCTGATACAATAATCCTTTAGGAGTCGAATCTTTTTACTGAAGACGATTGTGGTTAGAATTTAAGCAGCAGAGCTTTGACTGTCTACTAGGTAAATGTCTAAACTTGTAAACTTAGTTCAGAGTTGATAAAAACAGGCGTAGCAACCGAGCTAGTTTAGTTTCTAAGTATGCAGTAGGTAATTTTAATACTGGTATCAACAAATGTGATATAATATAATGGAGCGACTCAGCCTTTGTCGTTTTCTCCGTGGGTACTCCTCAGAAATCCTAACGAGATTGATTTGGACAGGTAGACTGTGTAATCCAAGCCAATAATTCCAGCAGGATGCTCGATTTGGAGAAATTTCCTGGTCGAACAGTGACAGTATCGCAGGGAATTGGACGAAGGATCGTTGCAAAACAGTGTCTTTTTTGATCCAATTTTTGTCGTTCGACAATGCATTTTTGTGTAAAACTTGCATTTATTTCGCCTTCGTGTTGCTCGAAAATTCAAACCGCCAGACAGCCACTGTTTGAACTGTTCTACTGTGCTGATGCATATTTCAGTCACCAGGTCATTCGCCTTTCTTTACATCAATAACACTGAAGTGAACTGTACCCGACTAGTAACCAGAAGAAGCCAAAGAGCCGGCCATGATGGCAAGGGCTCTATTCACGACCACACAAAGACAGCGGTGTTCTAGCTAGTCGACGCTCGCACATTTATGAGGTTCTGCTACTCTTTCTAGAACTTTCCTGATTTATGACGTGCGAACGGGCATTCTGGAAGCCCCTAGCCTGCAGGGTGCCACGCTCTGGCTGCTCAGCCCTTACACTTTGTACTCTGACAGAATATTGGTGCCACATGTGCGGGTGAGCGTTACTTCTGTTAAAAAACGGCTTAGGCGTCTTATCTGCGGGCATGAAGTAGCTAGCGTTGGCATTTCGCCGACAGTCGTGAGCGCATGTCCGGTATCGCCCCCGTAAAATTCTAACATCAAGTTTACCTTGACTCATCTCAATTGATGTGAGACAGATTGCGACCAGCAGCATTCGCACATAAGGGATACCTATTTTCCTACTGAGTATGTCAGGTTTATCAGGAGAGTTCGTAAGGTTTAACTCAGTGATCACTTACTCCTCTGGCAATATATATATATATATATATATTCACTCAGAAATGTGCGAAAACCGATCAAATAGGCTTCAAAACTAAACAAAGTTCATGTGGTGGTCAAAGGTCCCCAACGGGTGACCGCCTGCCAGGCCGATGCCGGCAAGTCATAATATCAGCGAAGAAGGGATGACAGTGTTTCGGGGTAACTTGATACAGAAATGTTTCGGACTTATTTGCCTTTGTGAGCCAAAGATAACCCTTAAAACCAACTGGTTGGACAACACAAACAAACGCCCTTACAGACGGCGCAGTTGGTTGACCTCTGGTGTCTATCAGATGGGTCATGAGCACTTCATTGAACATCAGTTCATCAGCGCCTCGCCACCCGCCATTTGCTGTTACTGCTGTAGTTGCCACAACGGAAACATGGCTAAAAACAGAAATCGTGAATTCGGAGATTTCGATTCCAGAATACCAGCTTTTTCGCAAAGACTGCCAAAACCGACAAGGTGGTGGGGTTGCTGAGTATGTCATAACTGAAATCTCTGTTGTCGAAAGAGAAGACACTCTAGCCCTGGAGTGTGAATCCGTCTGGTGAAAGATAAAGAAGGCTAATTCATAGAACCTGGAATTCTTGACCATATACCGGCACCAAACATTCTGAGTGGAGCAGACGAGTCGCTCCTTGGTCTGGTGAAGGAAGCTGCTAGCCACCTGGAGGTTCTTATTGTTGGTGACTTCAACGCACCTGCAATAGACTGGGTCAACCTGACAGTGGAGTCGGCGTCAAATTCCTTTTGTTCCAAATCAATGGATCTCACGCTTGACCTCTCTCTGGCACAGAACGTTAAGGGACTTACCAGATTTCGAGAAAAGCAGCAAGCTAATTGTTTGGATCTCATTTTTACGAAGGATTTATCCTACATCGATGAAGTGCATTTAAGTGCTGCGCTCGGTAATAGTGACCATACGACGCTAATGTTGGATTACTCACTTCATTCTCAACGTGTGAGGAAAACGGAGAACCAGACAAATATATTGAAGGCAGATATTAATTCAATGAAGAATGCACTATCGTCCGTGAATTGGGACTGCCTGCTCAAGGGGATCCGCAAGAAGATGGGCGATCACTCAAGAGGATTGGATTAGACCTGATTAAGCGCTTTTGTCCGGTGAAGGTACACAAGGCGACTAGTCGACCTGCCTGGTTGACGAGAGATATTTTCAGGAAAATTGAGAAGAAAAATTGGCAAATGGAAATAATTCAGCCAAACTGGGTCACAACTACACCTCGAGAAATTCCGACGCCAAAGAAATGCGGTAAAAAATTGATTCGCCAGGCCAGGAAAAGCTATGAATCAAGAATCCTCCAACAGGCCGAAGAAAAGACTGAAATTCTATTCCACTATATTAACAGTAGATTAAAAAACAAGGATCCAGTCACGGAACTTAAGGATGATAACGGTGGGGAGGTCGTTGAAAATGACGAGAAAGCCAAGTACTGTAGCCGCTTCTTTTCCTCAGTATTCACTAGGCAAACCGAGTTTCATTTCGCTTATGTCAAAAGTGTTGTTGTAAACGCTGGTCCGACATTTCAATCTCTATTATTCCAAACATATGTAGCTGAGAGGGAGCTGCGAAGCCTCAAAGAAGCAAAGTCATCCGTTCCAGACAATATCCCAGCCAAATTCTTCAAAGAATTGGCAAGGGAGCTCTTAAAGCCCGTAGCTAATATCTTTTGTTCTTCATTTGAACTAGAAAGACTACCATCCGGATGGAAAACAGCAGATATTTACTTGATCTACAAGGGAGGGGCCCGAACGAACGACATCAATTACCGGCCCGTCAGCCTAACTTGCATTTGCTGTAAGTTGAGGGAAACAGATAATTAAGAAGACGACAACGAAGTTCCTGGAGGAGAACTACTTACGGTCAGGGCTCCAACACGGCTTGAGGAAGAACCACTCTCGTTTTTTCAGCCTACTACTCTCCACTGAGCAGTGGACTCGTGCGCTGGATGAAGATGGTAAGGTTGACGTCATCTATACCGACTGCAAGAAGGCATTCGACAACGTCCCACATAAACGTCGAATGTATAATTTGTCGGAAATTGGAAAAAGGGAAACCTGCTGGCATGGATCACTGATTTCCTCACAGGGCGATCGCAAACTTTGTGCATCGACGACTCGAAGTCAACCCCTATATCTGTTAAGAGCGGCATCCCACTAGGCTCTGTCTTAGGGCCATTGCTCTCATTTATCTATATCAACGACCACGTCAATTACCTGGGTTGCAGCGCCATTATATTTGCCAACGAATTCAAACTCTGGAAAGCCATCAGGTCTGACACTGATAGGAAAGCACTTCAAGGGAGCCGCAATTGACTTAGCAGCTGGTCTGCTTGTTGGCTTTTAAACTTCAACGTTAGTAAGTGTGTGACCTTAAGACTCCGTACTAGAATGACTAATGAGCAGGACGATTCCTTCCAATACATCCTCGATGGGCACCTTCTTTCAAATGTGGACGAACAAAAGGACCTCTGTGTTCTCATAAATTCCTCGCTTAAACCATCTTCACAGGGTCTAAAGGCAGCTAAACGCGTGACACAGGTGCTGTTTGCGATAAGCGGGAATTCGTCAACATCGACAAGGAGCTCTTCAGGAAAACATTCGGAGCGTTTGTTCGGTCCTCCTTGGTGTATGCCATCCAGGTCTGGCGTCCGTGGTTCAAGAAAGATTATTTGCACCCGGAACGAGTGCAGGGACCTTACAATACACCCAACAAGATCACAGTCAACATTTCCCCACGCTCCTCCTAGGACATTTCCACATCGATATCCCCCATTAATTACGATCTAGGATATTGTGGCTGCAACCATACGCATAGCATTTTTTCCTGCGTCTCTGGAATTATTTTTCTTGCGTGGACGATCTTTTGAAGTCGCAATTTAAGATGATTTTGTTTTCCGAGCAATTCTTCCGAGACGCAACCTCTTTAAACCGAACGCAACATCGGCAAGCTGACAAATTCGCGACCTAGTAACAGAAATCGTCCAGATCTGAATATTCTCGAGACCTTCAAAGGCTGAGTCGTTTCGCAATATTAAATACACTCTTTTAAATAATTTTTAAGTGCATATTAAAAAATAGCTACAGTATTGGTTTAGTTAACTCTGATTATTTCATTCAGTCAGTCAGTATATTTTAGGGGGAAATAGGCTTGCGCATTTGAACTTTCTATTTGTCACATCAAAATCTCAAGAATTATAAACAATCTTAACAAGTTTTCAGTCAGGAAAATATAGACAGTCACATGGTGCAGTGGTGTTTCAAGGTTACTTTGTCACATAGTTCACGTTGTGTTGTAGCATGTGTATATCAAGTCGGTGTTTGAATTTCTCCACAGATTGGGACATAACAATCGCGTCGGGATGGTCATTCCACGGGTCCACGACACGATTAGAGTAAAACTTCTTCCGTAAATCCAATCGTCCTTGGGGCACATACAGTTTGAAGGGATTACCCCGGAGATTAGTTGTAGTGGCGAGTTGGAAGAAGTCGTCACACATGAGAGCGCAGTCAAAGCCACGCATGATACGGAAGGTTTGTATCAAATCTCCGCGTAGCTGCCTTTTACTCAAAGGATAGAGATTAAGGTTATTTAGGCGGATCTCATATGGTAGTGAACCTTGGCCTCTTACTAATTTTGTTGCTTGCCGCTGCACCCTCTCAAGTACGTTATAATCCTGCCGCATCCACGGTCTCCAGGCTTGAACTGTCGTAAGTCATAATCTGAAAATCATATCAACTGGTTTTTTCTGAACGTAATAATTAATGCAGTTTGTTAAACAATTTTAAGGGATTTTAAGAACCAGCTGTGGTAAAATCATACAGGCTGAATTTTTCTAAATCGTCTCACATTTAAAGCAGATTTCCATAAAAATTATACGAACGAAAGTTATAGCGCATCGTAAGATATCTGCTCCCAGACCCAAGCGGTGCCTGACCACGCCTACAAGTCAATGCCTTGATATCAACATGCAGCCCATTGTCAAGGCTAGTAAAATCCATTGATCTGCATTACAGAACTGGTATGACTTCATGATGAAGTTTGGTTCTGTTTGATCAATACTAGGCAATCCGTTTGATGGTAAGTTATCAGATGTGCACTCGCAAGATTGTAAAATGTTAGACTCCCTCGGCCATCTTATAACCACGGAAGCTTTTGATAGACAAAAGCGAAACTTTAACTTTATGCTAAAATTGCCTCCATATTTAGTCGCCCTTTGGATATTGCAAAAGATTTTCTATGTTCGGGTGGTTTCAACTACAAAATTGCAGAAGCTAAACGTCTCCAATCGCGTAGCAAAAACCCGCCCATCCTAGTTAAATTTTTTTCACCGATAGAGGTGGACTAAATCTTTGCTCAACGGGGTCGCATTTCCCGATATTTAGAAATGACTAAAAGTGTCCGCTGTCGAGATCTTACACAAATGGAGCGAAGAAACGTGGCTCTGCAGTCCAATAGACCAATGACTTCTCAGCTTCTATTCCTAAATCTGTTCGTAGTCCCAACAGGGTAAATGCACTCGCTAATCCTCTACCCCGGATATCTGGTCATTCACCCACTAACGTCAGTACACCCGTTTTCCCTGCCTGCCTGATGTCTTTTCATAGTCCCGTAATCGTCCGTACACCTGCTTTCCCTACCTCCCGAATGTCTAGTCATAGGCCCATAAACATCAGTGCACCAGTTAGTCCGTCCCTCTTGATGTCAAGACCGTCAAACCCCACCGCTGCATCATCAACTTCTACGATTTCAACCAGTCTAAATACATTCTCTGTTCAAAGATCGATAAATTCCGCTGCCTTTAACTTGGCACAAGCTCGTCAAGAATGTCGCCAACACCATCAAAGGCGTTTAGGCCGAGCGTTTCCCCACCACAACCTATCTCCTCCCTTGACCGTGCGAGTCATATTATTCCCCCGTATAATGCGTTATTGAACACGCCGGGCCCAAACCACGAAAAATTTAATTTGCATGGCAGTAACCCAAACTGGTATGGTTTTAAATCTAATCGGAGTTGCCGTACAGGAAATTCACTGATTAAGACCACTAGTCCTTACGTGAGTGGCCCCAACACGAATTTTATGTCACAGTTCCCCCCTATCAGTTCCTTTTCCCATCCTCTATCACCCAAACCTGCAAAATTTTACATGCCTTTTCACCTCCCCCCATTTCTCTCAAAGGCCCTAGAAGCTTATTTTGGTTTATCCTCTCCTCATTTTTCCCTGCCAGAAAGTGAGGCCTCTTGAAAACTCAGACCTTATCATACATCCGTTATTGGCTTCCCGTATGCTAACAGCTCCATACCCGTCAGTACTTATTCCACACATAATAACGGCCTACAGTTTGCCTACCCACCTTCAAATTCTTTCTTATGGATAACGATAGCCGTAGTCCTGCCACTCAAAACACACTGGGTGTCATATTGCTTAATGCCAGATCTATTATAAATAAAATGGCTCACCTACGAGCTATTGCTTTTGAGCCGACACCCGATCTATATGCATAACAGAATCTTGGCCCATCCAATCATTTCTGACTCCTCCCTTATCATAGACGAGTATGATCTCTATCGTCACGATCGCACTAATAAGCGTGGTAGTGGTTGTCTTCTCTATATTAGAACGTCATTTAGTCACTTTCCGTTTTATATAAATAGAACGTCCTTCTCTAGAAATTACTGTTTCGCTTCTATAATCCTGTCGCCTCGGCCAAAGGCGATTATCGGATGTGTATATAATCCTCCTAACTCTTCATCTGAAGAAGATGCAAATTTGTGTGAAATATTCAAGTTTATTTCAGAATCCTCTTTTGAAGTTAAAATTATTGCTGGAGATTTTCATTTTCCTGAAATCGACTGGCTTTCAAACTATTGTCCACCTAGATTTCAGCCTTTCCTAGATACCCTTCATTTTTCTAACTGGTCTCAACTGGTTAGGTCCCCAACAAGACAGAATCATATCCTTGATCTGATTTTCACAAATGGTATTGCACCTCTCTTCGTTGATTTTAAGCAGAACATCTTCCAAAAAGATCACGTATCAATTCGTTGTTGCCCTCCACTTCTTTCTAAGGAAAACGCTAGTGCTAGTCGTACCTGTCATGCGTATGACCTCCGGGATATTAGCTCAATCAACAATTTGCTTGACTCATTAGATTGGCAGAGCCTCTACTAAATAAACGACCCTGCATATCTTTCTCAGCTCATGTCGGTCGCAAAACGAGGAATTGAAGTACCCACGTTGCTGAATGAAAATAAAACATTTGTACTTGATGAGTCTGATAAGGCTGAGTTATTCAATGCTTTCTTTGCGAAGCATTTTACGACAGAATCCAAACAGGTCCCGTCGTTTCAACCACACTCAGGCAATACATTGAACATTGATTTCTTTATAGAATATATTCGTAAGCATTTAATTTGTCTAAAAAAGTCGCACTCCGCGGGAACTGATGGTATCCCCAATACAGTCATCAAAAGAGTGTCAACCTTTCCCAAATTACTTAGCCATATATTTTCAGTCTATCACTTAAATGGTTTCTTTCCTGACACTTGGAAGGCATCAATTATTCTTTCAGTCTTTAAATCAGGATCTCGTTCAGACATAAATAACTACCGCGGTGTTCATAAACCCCGGCCCAAGCTAAACTTTTGGAGAAGATAATTTTGAATCAAATTCCCGATTTTTGCCTAAAAAAAGCTTTTAAGCGACTCGCAGCATGGTTTTCTACCCGGGCGATCATGCGAGACGTGTCACTTAGCTTTTCTTAACTCCAGCACTTCCCTCCGTAAAGAGCGGCAATCCGTGGTTGTTATCTACTTTGACCTGAGCAAAGCCTTTGAAAAGGTACCACACAGACGGCTTCTGGTAAAATTGGAAGCCATTGGCATCCGTGCCCCTCTTCTTGACTTCATCGGTTCCTACATGTCTAACCGCAGCCAAAAGGTCCCATTAGGTGATATGTACTCCACTGCTCAGCTGATCATGAGTGGCGTTTTTCAAGGCACTGTCTTGGGTCCTTTACTCTTCATTCTATACATAAACAAAATTTCGACTGTTTTAAAAAATTCACACAATCTCATTTATGCAGACGACCCCAAATGAATATACCATTTTCTAAGGACATGGCGAGTATGTGCGTTGATAAAATAAATGCGGACCTACTTACACTCTTACGTTTGAGTGCTACCTGTCAGATTGAATTATCTCCGTCCAAGTGTACTTTCATGTGATTCGGTCCCGCCAAGCTTCCCTGTCACCTAGTTTTTCAAAGTACTCCAATTTTAGAACGATCCACGATAAAAGACTTAGGTCTAAGCTACACAAATAAATTAGTATTGTCGCCTCATGTAGATCGAATATCTGCGAAGGCTGCACAGATATGTGGTTTTATATCACACAATTTCTTCCTGCTGGAAATAAAGTTAAAACTGTATCGCATGTATGTTCTACCCATCCTAGAATATTGCTGTCCCCTCTTTGGTCTAATGAATGCTCCTCACCGCGGTAAGATTGAAAATGTACAGAGGGTATTTACTCGCAAAATATTTGCTCTTCCTCGATCCACTACTTCTTATATGGAGAGATGTCAGTTAGCGAACATGACATTTCGTTGGGTCAGAAGACTCGAAGCGGGCCTCTGTTTTCTCTTTCGCGTTAACTTTACCACTAACCTTCCACGAATCAACGCTCTCATTCCCGCAGTTAGAGCTTATGCCACTCGGTATTCCTCCAGGATAATTGCACCCCCCCTTTAGCTCCACTTCGAACCATTCTCACTTCTTTGCCTCCAAATATGCCTTCCTCTGGAATTATAGTCCCCTCGAAATTAGGCTGTCGTCTAACTTAGCAGATTTTAAAGTCAAATTACGTAAACACTTAACTTCGGAAGATACAAAGTCCTTTTTATCCATCTCTTTCCCAAACACACAGCCTTTTGAAAAGGGTCCCCCTGGTATCTGAGGTGGTTATGTTTACATAAAATTTTTTCCATGTATGTCTATTTCTTCCTCTTTTGAGTGATATTTGCAATGATTTTTTGTCCACTTCGCTGTCCATTCATCATTGCCGTTTTCTCCATTCTCCGTTTTACAACCCTGACGTTAGGCTTCATGGTTTTTAGTCATGCACATGGCGGTTCTGCTTTTTTCGCTATGTCATCGCTGGACTCCGCAGTCTTCAAGGTCGCTCTCCGGCGTTTCGTTGATGATCAGGTGACCTCTGCCGTTCACTCTCTTGTCAACCTTGTTGTCCGCGATGGCCTCCTTCGGTCTCACCTCACTGATGGTTGATCATGAAGCCAGTCGGGCGGTGTTACAGCGTTGAACGACAGCCTCTGCTTTTATATGATTTCTTCAATTACAAATAGCATTCCAACCCTCATACGTTCTCATCAACAGTTCTGTCTCATTTGCGCTAGAATCAGTCCTCTCAACCAACCCTCTGAATTTTGTTGAAGCAGTTTTTTCGCCTACATTTTGTTTTTTAAGCAGGGGTTCGCTAAACTCCGCCCCAGCTTTAATGGTATGAGTTTTTTTTCAGTGCTTCCTCCTTAGTTCACCATGCGTTTCAGAGAGTGTTGACTACTATTTTAAAACGACGATATTTGGTAAAAATGAATTAATCTACGAACACTACCAAACGCTCCCACTGCCTATGTGGTTGTTTCACGGAGAGCAGCATTTATCAACTTTGTATTTATTTTTCCACAGCACTTAGTTTGCAATGACGAGGCCCTCCGGGCCTAAAATATAAAATTTATTTATAAGCGAGGGCTACGAAGATGGTCAAGGATCTTGGTCATCTGCCTTATGAAGACAGACTGACCGATCTTGCTCTAAGTCCTCTCAATTATAGGCGAATCCGCGGTGACCTCATACAAACCTACTGAATTGTTAGAGGCCATGGATGTGCTCTACAATTTGACGAATTCTTCGAATTGGCTTGGACGGACCATCTGCGGGGTCATCCCTTTAAGCTGCAGAAGAAACCGGCCCATATGGACGATTGACGGAACGCCTACTTTAAGAGGGTCATTGGAGCGTGGAACGGACTCCATGAAGAAGTGGTCCTCTCAGATACTGTTGACATTTTTAAACACAAACTTGATTCTCATTTGCTGAGAAACTGTGACAGATATAATGAACATAGTGGCAGTAGCGTTAAGTTGACACTGACTCACACTTATCGCTGATGTTTAACATATATTTGTATACTGTACTTTTGTTACGGTAGACCTTTCTTGTGCTTTTTGGTTATGAATAGGGAGCTCAAGGGCGAAAGTCTTCTTCCTTCAATCAAGTGATGTTTAGTGACTTTGACCATTGTCAAGGGATGAAAACTTACAATTCACTGCGTAAGTAAGTCAGCTATGCCGGGAGTGACCTTAAGTTCCCATTGTTCGCTTCGCCACGAGTGACCTTGAGCCTTTACAGTGCTCGCACAATACGAGCTAGGCGTCTGGGAGATTGATATGCCTTGTAATCGAATCCGCGTACGAGTGCATGGCCTCTTGCAGTAGGCGTGCAACTCGGTCGTCCGACTGCCCTAGTCGAAGTCGTGCCCTGGCGAGGATGTGTGGGCGGCGACCCAGGATAGCTTGTCTTACCTTCCTTTGGCGAGTCCATGCTCACGCAGTCTCATGGCCACTCGTTTGCCGGTTTCGCCAACATGATTGGTTTGACCACAATGGCAGTCGATTCGGTAAATAATACCCAATTTCTAGTTGATGGGTAATAGGTTCTTAGGCTGCAGGAGATGCCTGCGGATTGTCGCTTCTGGTAGGTGAGCGACACCAATCCCAAATTCGATGACCAGTCAAGCGAATCCTTCCGATATACCAGCCATATAATTTATTGCTGCCAAGATAACCATTCATTGTGAGCAGCCTCCGTAGATAAATGACCTGGGCGTTTTGCCGTCTAGTTCGCTTCAGTGAGTTTCTAAACGGTGATATGGCGTTCGTATGTAGCCGCGTTTGTGCATGACGGGATGGCTGCTGAGGTGAATCACAAAATGCGAGGTTTTCGTCGCCTTTCTGTAAACTGCTGTAGTGAGTTCTCCATCGTCTTTTCTGCAGACAAGCATGCAGAGGAAGGGCAACTGGTGGTTCGTTTCTTCTTCCATCCTGAACTGGATGCCGTGGAAAATGGAGTTCAAATCCTCCGTAAAATGTACGATCATGTTACGACTGATGATCAAAAACGTACCATCAACATACCGGATCAAAAATCGCGGTCGATAGTGCTCGAAAGCCAGAACCTTAAGTCGTTCTAATGCTGCCTTGGCAATCAGGCCAGAAAACGGCAACCCCACAGGTGTACCTTTTATCTGCTCGTAGATGGCTCCATTGTTTCAGGCGTCCAATAAGATGACTTATTTTGAGCTTCGTATCTGCCACGTTGTACAGTTCTTCTAACAGGGTTTGAACTGTTTCCACTTCAAGATGTAGCGGTAACGATGTGAAAAGCGAGGGCACTCGGGGGCAGGTGCAGCAAGAATCAATGCACGCGATCTTTCCATGGGTAACAGAGTGTAATGAGCTGACTGTTGGTGTTGTTCTGCTCATCTTTCTGACTTCATTCAAGGCAAACTGGACACACAACAAACTTCTCATCTACGGCCTACACAAGGCGGGTATAAAGTAACACTAAGTTATACTACTTGAAGTAAGTGAATAGCAGTTCATGTTAAATCGAGAATACTGCTCGGCGGGCGTTTACTTTTCACTGGCAATTATGCGAACGAACACTTTTTTGAAGTTTGCTGATTTATCAGCACTTTTTCCGAGACACCTTGTAACCAATATAAGATATAAAGGTGCTCAGGAAGCAATCCCCCATCGATCTTAACTGAAGTAGAAACCCTATTTGGGGAAAGGCAGTCTATATTGGAAATCCTAGACAGTTACACGATGAAACCATCATCAAAAAGCCATGCCTTAATTCACCTTAACTAAGCATCGTGCGCGTCTTTAATCACGGTTTCTCCTCTACAGCGCGATTAACTTCATATCGGTGTTATTTTCGTGTAATCTAAGCCAATACCACTAGTAGACTCGTAAGCATGACTAAGACTATGCTACCATTACCTATGATGAAGGATTCCTGACAGAATCCGAAACGTCAGGAAAATAAAGCTCGTGCTCCCGTTGTTACGTATTCTTCTTCTGAATAGCATAAGTCTATTATGGCTCGTTGCTTGCGAAGACAATAACATCTCTTGCATATCAAGACAATATGCTCTTAACGAAGCACCATTTTGTCATCATACGACCTTTTACATTGAAATTATTCAATTATGGCACCGCAAGTCTATTTGAACATATATTTAGTGGTATAAGTTTCACCTGACTACTTTATTCGTCATCCTATCGATGTCCTCCTGCCCTTTCACAGAGCACACTCACTTCGGATCATTATAGGGACTTCTCACCACGCAGCAGCGACTGAAAACAATGTACATTAATGCACGGGTATAGAGGCGTGCCTCCGTGGCGCAATCGGTTAGCGCGTTCGGCTGTTAACCGAAAGGTTGGTGGTTCGAGCACACCCGGGGGCGCATAACTTTTTCGATCCAGTTCTCTATACACCTAATGCCACATTAATTCAAAGTCTCAGAAGAGCTGTTGGGGTACTAGCTCAGATGGTAGAGCGCTCGCTTAGCATGCGAGAGGTACTGGGATCGATGCCCAAGCCACATTTTCTTGCAATTTAGGTGTAACGCGCTCTGCTCGTCTCAAACAGACTAACCCATCGTATAGTGTCACCTGCCAGGTGACATTCGGGATTGCAGCGTCAACTGTTTTACAGCGGAAGAATACTTGTTACTTGCTTCTTCGCAACCGGAATTATGCTGAACTTACGAAAACTCACCTTTATCACAGTACATGTTCCGTAGTGGCGAGTTACGTCAATTTAAAATCTAAGAAATCGCTAGTCATAGAGATTCCAATATATTGTTATTTTGCATGGTAATTTAGATATCTATATGTGGACATACCAGTCATTATAGTCTTTTATTGCTATTTTGACAGCCGCTGAGTGTAAGCGTCAAGTAGCAATTTAAGTCGCCATACGACGGCATCCTCAAAGTCAGAAACCTTTCATTTGCCGTCTGCGTTCCAACTTACGAAAACCTCTTTAGAGTTACAGTCCAGTAGGTATTAGGAGACATACCCAGTATAACCTCGTAGAAGTAGGAAGGCTGAAGGCCAAATTTTGTTGTTCGGCCTTCAAAATTGACATATCGGCGGAAGACTTCGTCTTCAACGACAGCTGAAAATAGTCGCTTAACTAAATCCTCAATTGCGTTGCCACCATGGCAACAGAGGTATGAAGTATAATCCAAGCCCAAAATTCGATTCCGCTACATAAGCAGTAGATTAAAAAACAAAGATCCATTCGCAATACTTAAGGATGATAATGGTGGGGAGGTCGTTGAGAATGACGAGAAAGCCGAGTAATATAGCCGGTTCTTTCCCTGCCGGCACAAAAACCCACATGAAACGGGGATAGAGATGGGGGTAGGCGGCGCTAGGCGGGGTAGGTGGGGATAATGGTTAAGGCATATGTATTACTCGGTTACCCTTCATTTTGTTAATGCTGTTGACAGACTCAGAAGATTATCTTACTACTTTTTGGAATATTTTTGAATGCAAAGAAGCTACTTTTATTTATTTCGAATGTAATTTTACGTTTTTTTCTATTAAGTGCATAAATTGAGTAGACATAGATAAAACGGGGGTTTTGTTTCAGTTAGGCAACAGGGCGGTCAATCTTCGCCTTGACCTGCTGTCGCGACCTACGTGTTACGACTTTATTCTGCTTCACTAGTTCTCGCGTGATAATTACCTGTGGTACGTCAAATTGATTGTGTTTTATACATCTTTTAATATATTATTGGGTGATTACTCCTGTACAACGTTCGCTCTAGAGGAATTGGCGAATTTGTTTCTAGAACCATACGCCGTGGTCGACGTAGAGGATTCCCTAATTTTTCTGTGTTGTAAAGCATCTGTTATCAAAAAATTTGGTGCTCTTCTATCTCAGATACAATCGGAGCACCATGTATAAGCGCATCCAGCGTAGAAAACGGGCATATCGTGATGCTTTTCCAGATGAGGTGAAAACGGTGCCTTCCACGTTTGCTGTTTTTGCCAAGGAATATCGGGATTCTTTGGACCCGGAACCAGAGATGCCTGTACTCACCGCAGACATTCCTACAGGTTAGTATTTTGGTGCATAAATTCTAGATCTATTATAGTCGCAGGAGAAGTTGATGAGGCCATAACTACGCCTGAGAGCGTTTTGCGTACGTCGGAAATTGCACGTTGCAACTTCGAGGGACCTGGTCGACACGCTACGTGCCTTCCAGGGGACAAGCATCCCCAAATTTCCGAACGATACCAGGACATTTTAGTAGACCCCTCGGTCGTGCATAAGGAAGATCCTAGATAATGAACACTTTGCTCATGTATGCCTGAGTGATGGCCTCATACATAAACTGCGCAAACGGCAACAAACAGGTATTCCCCAGGTGCGGGTTGAGCTTCACATAAACAGATTGTGGATTTTTAATGCCTCTGGGCAATGTGCGTGGCCCATACTCTGTCGCATTAACCGTCCATTTGTTTCGCAACCATTCGTTGTTGGCATCTTCTGCGGTTGAAGTAAGCCGGACCCCCTGTTTCTGGAAGACTGTGTGTCCGAGCTGAAAGAACTTTTATTATTTGGCCTACCAATGGAAGGTGCAAATGGTGTTCTTGAGGAGGTTTTGGACAACGTTGTCTTTGACATTCCAGCTCGCTCTTATGTGAAACAAGTGTCAGCCCACAATGGCTCTTTTGGATGTGATAGGCATGAGGTTGCGCAATACTTACACCAAACCTTTTAAGTGTTGTCACCTGTCACCTGATTTTGCTTAAGATGTATTTCATGGTTATCTATACCACCGAAAATTCCGTTGACATGATTGGAGAGAAGTGGTTCGACTAGCACGAAAAGAATCGTGTCATGTGGCCGGATAACCTAAAAGTGCAAAAGCGCTGTTTGTAGAAGGAGGAGCGACCACCAGAGAGCGCGCCCTATTACCTTGTTAGGATACTGGGTAACTACTTCACATTAAAGGGGGCTATTCGTTGCGCTAAGCTGGCGGAGGAGACCTCTGATCTTTGCAGTTCTGCACCCACGGAAAAAGGCAAGGGTTGCCGAAGGAAGATAGTGTTAAGTACAACTAATGTTTTCTTTTCTAGGATTCGCCGTCGGGTTATGTCAGATTCTGCAGACGAAAACAGTGATAAAGAACATCAGCCGCCACTCGCTAAACGCGCATTGGGTTGGCCCAGCACGTCTCAGTAAGCACTATTTATTTACCTTATTTCAGAAGGCTCTCCGATTTAAATTCTCACGCACCTGCCGCTCCTTCCATGCCACAGTCAAATAAGTTGCTCCCTGCAACAATGCTGGCGTGGCTGGAGGCGATGGAGGACCGTCTTGAAGCCTGTTTTGAAGCCCATACGGAAGCGATGGAGGCTGTTTTTAGACAAAGTTATGAATTGAATAGGCAGGCCTATAATATGATTACGTAATACCGCTTGATATTGCTCATTACGTTTCCCTTAGTAAAATGTTAGATGTTTTTGAGGTAGTCAGTAGACAAGACAACGACTATGTACGGTAAGGATTCTTCCCTTACCTTGTGATGGTTACTAATAGTAAAAAATTGATATGCTTGTGAAGCGAGTGGATAAAATTGCTTCGGAGCATTGTGCCCTTCACGCCAAAGTTGAGAAAGTCGGTGCTGCTGTTCTTGACAGCCACCGTTCAATACCTACAGGGTCGATGGCAGTAGTGGGGTGCTTGCCACTCTGCTCTCAAGAGAGCCTTTCAGATTTCCTCGACCGCTTTAAGTTAGACAAAGACTGTCTGTAGAAAACGGTACGCTTGTGTTCAAATTCACATCTAACTGCTTACTTACAGGTTAATGGCTTAATAAAGATTGGCGGACGAAATGAGAGGACATTATCAGAAGCCTTCTATCGGGGATTTTAGGGGTGCCCCTAGTTTTACAATTTACTTATTCAAGGGCTTCTAAGAACAAAATTTCCTTTAGTCGAAGCTGCATTTTGTGTTAGATTAGCAATTGTGTCACGACGTTCACAGGCCGTCCGACAACATTCGCCCTTACGGAATGTCGATGAAAAGCTTGTCCACAACACCGTCATGGAATGGTTCCACGGGTCTCGGGACCGCTATGGTGGTGTGCGATGGAAACGTAAGGATGTTGTCCAGGGAGGCTTCCTGGACTTACTGAACTCTGACGACACGATAAGCATCATCGTTCTTGCATATCTTCTCTGCTAAGTTGATTTCATTTTTAAATAATTGCTATCAATTATGACTGTACGCATCTAATATTGGGATTTCTGTTATTGTAGGAATCCACCAATCTTGATGAATGTGAAGCAAGTAGTTCACAATACCCAAATCCCTCGATACTTGAAGGAAGTTATCCCAAGTAGGACGACCATTCGCCGCATGAACAGTGATACTTTTTCGAACGATAACAAACATTTATGTACATATAATTTTCTACGGTTATTTTTTTAAATAAATTATCCATTTTGCAAACTGCGTGCCTTGCGCTCTCACGAATAATCCAATTTGGGATTTGGGGGTTGAGGGAAATGGGTCTACAAAGGATTAGGATAAGGCGTCATAAGGCCTGATTTTTTTCCAAGACGGGTGTAAACGGATTGAAATCCCCGCCAGGAGCCCTGTCCTAGGTGGAGGTCCAGCCCCGTTTACCCCCGTTTAGCCCCCGCCCTAAGTAGGGCTAAACTGGGATTGTGCTGGCAGGGTTGCCTCCGTATACACCAGCCAAAATGAACTTATTTTGATAATGTCAACAGTGCTGTTGTCAACGCTGGTCCGACACTTCAATCTCTATTATTCCCAACATCTGTAGTTGAGAGGGAGCTGCAAAGCATCAAAGAGGCAAAGTCATCCAGTCCAGACCATAAATCAGCCAAGTTCTTGAAAGAATTGGCAAGGGAGCTCCCAACTGGACTCACCACTTTCCAAGATCTTTGAAAGTTCAATGGAAAAGGGGACTCTGCCTACTGACTGGAAGCTGGCCAACGTAACACCTTTTTATAAAGGAAAAGAGAGAGAGAGAACGTCACCTAATAGCATTAGACCAGTTAGTCACACAAGCATTTGTTGCACACTAATGGAGAAACTAATCAAAGCAGAACTCATGAGACATATTGAAGAGAACAACTTGCTAAGGGCAGCGCAACAGGGATTCCGAAGTGGCCACTCTTCTTTCACAAACTTGCTAACATCCATGGAAAGCTGGATGGAATGACTGCAAATGGGTTTGTCGGTCGATGCGGTCTACATTGACTTCAGCAAGGCATTCGATAAGGTTCAACACAGATGACTGATATCAAAGCTGCATCAAATGGGTGTGACTGGAAACCCACTCAAATGGTTAGCTGACTTCCTAACAGGCAGGCGTCATCGAATTTGTATTGGAGACACCAAAACGGAATGGTAAACCGTATCGAGTGGGATTCCGCAGGGAAGCGTTCTCGGCCCCATTTTATTTCTGGTATATGTGAACGACTGCCTCGACTGCCTCAACTGTGAGAAAGTCATGTTTGCAAACGACCTAAAGATTTGGAAGTCCATTTAAAGCTCAGAAGATAGAAAAACCTTACAAAATGAGTTGAATCGCTTGCAGAAGTAGTGTGAAAAGTGACTACTGCGGCTGAACTGTAACGAATGCCGAGTAATACGCTTACGGTCTAGTCACAGAAAGGTGATACCATTCGAGTATGACTACTCGATCGGAGGTCACCAACTCGAGCTAGTGAACGAACTACGGGATCTAGGTGTACGCATGATGCTTAACCTCAAACCGTCAACTCACTGTACTTAAACCACAAAGAAGGTTATGGGCATCCTCAAAGCGATCAGAAGGTCCATCCTCTATTCTGATAAGGAGGTTTTCGGGCGAGTCTTCGAAAAAAATTTTCCGCTGATGTTAGAGTATTGCGTCCAGGCGTGGTGACACTGGATGACGAAGGATTACGCAGTGCTTGAGAACGTCCAATGAAGGGTGACCAAGCTAGTCAGGATCTTAGGAGGTCTCCCATATGAAGGTCGTCTTGAAAGGCTCAATCTTTTCCATCTATATCATAGGCAATACAGAGGAGATATGGTCACGGTGTTAAAAATCGTCAGGGGAGTGGACTATGCTCTTCAGATAGCCGACTTCTTTGAATTCGCACAAACAATACATCTACGCGGTCATCCGCACAAATTGATTAAAACACCATGCCAAACTAGAAGTGCCGGCCAACTTCTTCTCCCAGCGGGTCATTGAAGAATGAAATAAACTTCCTTCCTCGGTTGTTCTTGCTTAAAGCGTCGACGCATTCAAAAAAGGCTTGATCTTACTTTGATTGCTGGTCATGCATTTGGAAGACAACAACGATTTATATTATGGTTATATGACTTTGAACGACATGCATGACCTTACAGCATCTATCTGTCAAGTGGGGTTTCAGAAGCTCCACCTATCTCCCTTATATATACTGAATTATACTGAATTAAAGTCCCTAGCACATATCTTTCGTTCCTCATTTGAATAAGAAATGCTACCATCCAGATGAAAAACAGCAGATATTTACCCAATCTACAAGGGAGGAGGGGCCCGAACGAAGGTCAGCCTAACTTGCATTTGCTGTAAGATGATGGAAAAGATAATGAAGAATACGAAAATGAAGTTCCTGGAGGAGAACTAATTACTGTCTGGCTCTTAAATTTCAACATAAGTAAGTGTGTTGTCTTAAGACTCCGTACTAGAATGACTAATGAGTAGGACGATTCCTTTTAATACCTCCTCAATGGGCACCCTCTTTTAAAGGTGGATGAACAAAAGGACTTGACCTACTTCCTCTGAATTATAGGCGAATCCATGGTGAACTCATACAAACCTACCAAATTGTTAGAGGCGGTGAATGTGCTCTACGATTTGACGAATTCTTCGAATTAGCTTGAACGGAAATTCTGCGGGGTCATCCCTTTAAACTGCAGAGGAAACCGGCCCATATAGACGTTCTACGGAACGCCTACTTTCAGAGGGTCATTGGAGCGTGGAACGGACTCCCTGACAAGGTGGTGCTCGCAGATAATGTTGACATTTTTTAGCACAAACTTGATTCTCATGTCCTGAGAAACTGTGACAGATATAGTGAACATAGTTTCAGTAGCAGCACTTTGCAACTGGCTCACACTTATCGCTGATGTTAAGACTATAGATGTATTTTGTACTATCGTCATGGTTTAACTTTTTTGCAATTTTCGGTTATGAATAGGGAGCTCAAGGGTGAAAGCCTTCTTCCCTTAATAAACTGACAGAAACTGATTTAAAGCATTTTTTACTAAATTTGGAGCTAACACGCTCCTTTCTAAAGCTGTCGTCCAGCAAATATTATTTAGATGCCGAAAGTCGGCCGCTTATCGCAGGGGCATGGCAAAGGGATTTCGTAGTAGGCTTGGAGCTGCCTGGATTTCCAATATCACCTTCTGACGAATGAGTACCTCCACCTGCTTTCGTGGAAACGAACATGAGGATTTTGTTAGGCGACTATATTCGGCTGTCTTTAAAGACGAAATAAGCCGCCAATATGTCAATGTTAAAGGCTGAGAAACAAGATTTGGCCTTCAGCCTTCCTACTTCTACGAGGTTATGCTGAGTATGTCTCCTAATACCTACTGGACTGTGACTTTAAAGAGGTTTTCGTAAGTTGGAAAGCAGACGGCAAATGAACGTTTTCTGACTTTGAGGATGCCGTCGTATGGTGACTTAAAGTGCTGTTTGACGCTTACAGTCTGCGGCTGTCAAAGTAGCAAAAAAGACTATAATGACTGGTAGCTCCACATACAGATATCTAAATTACCATGCAACATAACAATATATTGGAATAATAAGGTTTATTTGTAAAGCACATCTTTGGCGCCGTCTAGCGATTCCTTAGATTTTAAATTGACCTATTTCGCCACTATGGAACATGTACTGCAATAAAGGAGAGTTTTCGTAAGCTCAGCATAATTCCGGTTGCAAAGGAGCAAGTAACAAGTATTCTATCGCCGAAAAATAGTTGACGCTGAAATCCCGAATGTCACCTGGAAGGTGGTACACTACGCTGGGGTAGAGTCTGTTTGAGACGACAAGAGCGCGTTACACCGAAATTGCAAGAAAATGTGGCCTGGGGTACCTTGGCATCGATCCCAGTACCTCTCGCATGCTAAGTGAGTGCTCTACCATTTGAGCTAGTACGCCAACAGCCTTTCTCATACTTGGAATTAATATGGCATTAGGTGTATAGAGAACTGGATCGAAAAAGCTATGCAAGTCTCGAAGAAAACAAATGGCCCCGGTAGGGCTCGAATCACCGTTCTTTCGGTTAACATCCGAACGCGCTAACCGATTGTGCCACGGAGGCACGCCTCTGTACACGTGCATTAATGTACATTGTTTTAGTCGCTGCTGTGTAGTGAGAAGTCCCTATAATGATCCGAAGTGAGTATGCTCTGTGAAAGGGCAGGAGATCATCGATAGGATGATGAATAAAGTAGTCAGGTGAAACTTATACCACTAAATATATGTTCAAATAGACTTGCGGTGCCGTAATTAAATAATTTCAATGTAAACGGTCGCCAGATGACAAGATGGTGCTTCGTGGGTTAAGAGCATACTGTCTTGATATGCAAGAGATGTAACTGCCTGCGCAAGCAACGAGCCATAAAAGACTAATGCTATTCAGAAGAAGAATACGCGACATCTGGAGCACGAGCTTTTTTTCCTGACGTTTCGGATTCTGTCAGGAATCCTTAATCATAGGTAATGGTAGCATAGTGTTAGTCATGCTAACGCGTCTACTAGTGGTTTTGGCTTCGATTATACGAAAATGACACCGATATGAAGTTAATCGCGCTGTGGAGGAGAAACCGTAATTAAAGACGCGCAAGATGCGAAGTGAAGGTATCAGTATTAGTATATATTGAGGGATATGTAGGAAAAATTCCTTTGAGTGCCCTATTTGCACATATGTGCAGCGGAAGAAGAAAATTTGTTTCTCAGACTGTTGACGAGGCCAGTTGTCCTGTGTCATAGGATGAAAATAGGAGCAGACAGTGAAAAACTCCTTAGGGATTTTTAGGAGAAAAACTGTGTCTCTTGTAATGGTAATGCATGGGATTTAGGAGAAAAAAGGGGTTCCAACTAGGGGAGGCGGGCGTTACAAAGGTTCCTGGGATCATCACCGTGTGGAAGCCACGTCCTGATTCTTCATTGCTGATTGCAGGGTCCGCCAACGGAACTGGAAAACAGAGGCATCCGTCTAGATCGTCGACAGTCCGCTTTGGGTCGAACCAAGGGTGCATGTTTAGGCCATCAGGTCTGGCTGATAAGATCACTAGCGGGGTAATCACGGTACGCAGATAGCCAAGTAGTGTAGACCGCAGAGACCTTCGCATGAGGCTATGCGTGGGAGGGAGTCAGAACTAGCAAACTTGAATGGATATAAAAACTAATACTACTGTAAAATTGGAAGAAGCATTATTATTATTGCAAATTGTCATTTCCGATCAATCGTGAACTGCTATATCGATCCAGTTTTTGCTTAAAACCCTCTAGCGATTCCGACATAACGACTTCCGGAGGAAGCGCATTCCACGCTCCCACCATCCTTTTTGAAAAGAAGTGTTTCCGAGCGCACAGCCTGGCCCCTGTCACCTTTAATTTGAGAGGATGACGCCTCAGATTCATGGTAGTTGCTACTTTGAAAAAATCCCCTGATATAAGACAGCAGTCTTGAAGACGTAATACGTGGAATGCTAGTATCAGGTCCCCCCGAAGCTGCCTGTAGCGCAATGGGAAGAGGTTTAGATTCGACAGCCGTGTTTCATAAGGCTGTGGGCCCTTCCCCATAAAAAGTTTGCTTGCGCGCCGTTGTACCTTTTCAAGGATATTAATGTCTTTTGTGGCCCAGGGTCTCCAAGCTTGGATAGCAGATTCATGATGTGGTCGTACAAAGGTTCCTAAGACTTTTGTGAAGCATTCTTCATTGAAGGTAGAAAAAGCTCGTCTGACGAGGTATAGGATAGACATCGTGGACTTGGCTACTTTTGTGGAATGCACGGAGGGTTTAAGCGAGGGTGTGATCCAGACTCCCAAGTCTTTCTGTGCGTTCACTTCCTTCAATGGTATGTCTTTTAGTCGGTAAGCTGTGCCGTTTGAAGATTCGGATTTGCCAACTCGAATGGTGGTGCACTTGCTCTCATTGAACGGTAAGAGCCAGTCCGCCGACCATTTTTGAAGTCTTGTTAAAATTTCCTGTAAGTGCACTTCGTCAGCCGCAGTTCGAATTACGCTCCAAAGTTTTATATCATCGGCAAACATGGCGATACCGAAATCCAGTTCGCGGACACAGTCGTTGATGTAGAGAACAAACAAGATAGGGCCGAGAACGGAGCCTTAGGAAACACCACTCTCAACCTCAATTTTGGCTGACTGTTTGTCGCTGATGTGGAAAGTTTGCGAGCGACCGATTAGGAAGCTTTTTATCCACGTAAGTAGCCTACTTCTTACTCCTATGTGGCTGAGTTTATAAAGGAGGCGGTGGTGCGGCACGCTATCAAAGTCTTTTTGAAGTCAATATACACAGCATGCGCTGAGTTTCCACTATCGACTGCCTCAGTCCATCGTTCTAACCAGTAAAGCAAGTTTGTTAGGCAGGACCTACCTCTACGAAAACCATGCTGAGCATCCGGTTGCAGATTGTTCTGTTCCAGGAACTGCATAAGTTGTTGCTTGATAATTTTGTCCATGATTTTGCAACAGATTGCAGTAAGGCTGATCGGTTGGTAGTTATTCGCTGAGATCCGGCTTCCCCCCTTGTATAGCGGTGTAATCCTCGCGGATTTCCAATCTACTGGTAGGCATCCGGTTTCGAAGGAGGTTTGGAAGAGCATAGAGAGTGGTTTGGCCAACTTATTGGCAAACTCCTTCAAAATCTTGGCTGGTACGTTGTCGGGACCTGGTGACTTACAAACAATAGCTTTGTGGAATTGGACAGTCTCCACTATCATATCCGCTTCGGTGTCGTCGGTGGGGTGATCGTATGCCGTTTCCTTTGTGAAAACTGACCGGAAAAATTTCGAAAGATGATCAGCCTTTGCTTCATCATCTTCCCTCAGCGGTCTTCAGCAGGGATACCGGATCCTTGTTTTTGGTACTCTGCCTGAGGTAACTGTAAAACAGTTTGGGGTTCACTGTGGCCCGGTTTAGCAAGTCTGCTTCGAAAGCCCGTCTTGTTTTGAGAAAAAGACCCTTGACCCGGTTTCTTTGAGTTTTGTAGGCACTGACAGATGCAAAAGTCCTGTCTGCTAGCATTTTTTTCCACAGCTTCCGCTTTTTGTTCACTTCTATTTTTAAGGCCTGCGTAAGCCATCACGGTCAAGTGTTCACCTTTTTTTCGCGAAATCGGACAGTGGTTGTCGATGAGTCTGTGCAGTGTGTTCCGGAACGCTTCCCAGTCCGCAGTTATATTTCCAGAAAATAGAGGTTCCCACTCAGTGCGCGTGAATTCGGTCTTCATTTGATCGAAATTGCCTCGCCAAATATTTCTTCTGGCTGTTGGGGGTCTCTCCGGTATTGAGAATAACGAGTACTCCCATAGCAGTACATTATGGTTGCTTTTACCTAGTGGTGGGAGACATGACACTTCGTCGATGCTGTCCTGCGATTTCGTGAGAACGAGGTCCAGGCAGTTGGAATGTCGGCCATCGTGCATCCTTGTCGGAAAAGTGACGTGTTGCGTGCAAAATAACTTTAAAATCATGCTCAGAAGGCAGTTGTTAAAGGTTAGATCGGAGCTATGTGCGCAGGCCGCACCATAGTCGATGTGAGGCGCGTTAAAGTCCCCCACAATCAGGATGTCCGATCGTGCAGTATTTGTTTCTAGCTCCTCTAGCAAGGAGGCATCCACTTCGGGCTCTCTTCTCGGTTGTCGTTAGAGTGTCAGTACATCGAGGTTGGGTGCACCTGGTACTTTACTGGACAGCCAGATGGCCTCGAAAGTACACGCCAGTTTATCCGTTTTGTCTAAAACTGTGAGTCAATTATCACGTATGTTGCTAAACCACCGCCTTGATGACCTTCTCTGTCTTTTCTGAACAGTCGAAAGCCAGGCATGGATACCTCGCCATCGGCTACCTGTTCAGACAGTCAAGTTTCGTTATTGAAACTATATCTGGTGATAATTCAAAGGCATGAATCTTCAGCTCGTCTAGCTTTGAAAGCATACTCTGTGCATTTGTGTGCATGAAAGTTAACTTACTGTTTGCTCGTGAATTGGTTACAGTCAGGCTCTCCCCACCCCTGACCGGGTCAACTGTCGATCATCCGGGGAGGATCTTTCCGGGGGGAGAACAGTGGACGCTGGATCACTTGGTTGTTGTAAATAACTAAATGTTTTTCCCCTTCGTTCTGCCTCTGTATGTTTTTCGATTGGGCTCAATCCTCCCCCTACTGAGCCGACTGTGTGGTTATCCAGAACAGACCTATCCAAGTTGAGAACAATGGACGTTGGATCACTTGGTTGTTGGAAGCAACCAAGTTTTGTTCACCCTTGCTGACCCGCTCTCTCTTTTCTGAAACAAGTTGACGACGTTTGTTCCGTTCTACAGCTGAGAACTCCTGATGATAAAAAATACTCCCGGGTCAGAGTCTTTTATTTTAAAACGCCTAGATAGAATAAGCTTGGCGTCTTGGCTTCTTGTCATGACCACTTCCAGAGGTCTGGGACGTGTCGTTCCAGTTGGGCTCTTTGGCCGTTTGCCAAGGCGGAAGGCGTTTTCGCACTCTAATCGTACATTGGGTCCCAACATTTTGTTCATAAATGCATGGAAGAGCTGCACATCTGCGGAATGCCAGAATGAGGTGAATTATGGCTTTGCGTTTTGACGATGGTTTCATCGTGAAAATGCCTAGGACTTTAAATATAGACTGCGTTTCCCCTAATAGGGTTTCTACTTCAGTTAAGATCGATGGGCGAAAGCTTCCTGAGCACCTTTATACCTTATATTGGTTACATTATTATATTATGCACGACCGAGGGGTCTCCTAAAATGTCCTGGTATCGTTCGGAAATTCGGGGATGGTTCTTCCCTAGAAGGCACGTAGGGTGTCGACCAGGTCCCTCGAAGTGGCAACGTGCAATTTCCGACGCACGCAAAACGCTTGTATGGCAGGCCAAAATGAGCTCTCAGGCGTGGTTATGGCCTCATCAACTTCTCCTGCAACTATAATAGATCTAGAATTTATGCACCAAAATAATAACCTGTAGGAATGTCTGCGGTGAGTACAGGCATCTCTCGTTCCGGGTCCAAAGAATCCCGATATTCATTGGCAAAAACAGCAAACGTGGAAGGCACCGTTTTCACCTCATCTGGAAAAGCATCACGATATGCCCGTTTTCTACGCTGGATGCGCTTATACATGGTGCTCCAATTGTATCCGAGATAGAAGAGCACCAAATTTTTTAATAACAGATGCTTAACAACACAGAAAAATTAGGGAATCCTCTACGTCGACCACGGCGTATGGTTCTAGAAACAAATTCGCCAATTACTCTAGAGCGAACGTTGTACAGGAGTAATCACCCAATAATATATTAAAAGATGTATAAAACACAATCAATTTGACGTACCACAGGTAATTATCACGCGAGAACTAGTGAAGCAGAATAAAGTCGTAACACGTAGGTCGCGACAGCAGGTCAAGGCGAAGATTGACCGCCCTGTTGCCTAACTGAAACAAAACCCCCGTTTTATCTATGTCTAATCAATTTATGCACTTAATAGAAAAAAAACGTGAACTTACATTCGAAATAAATAAAAGTAGCTTCTTTGTATTCAAAAATATTCCAAAAAGTAGTAAGATAATCTTCTGAGTCTGTCAACAGCATTAACAAAATGAAGGGTAACCGAGTAATACATATGCCTTAACCATTATCCCCACCTACCCCGCCTAGCGCCACCTACCCCCATCTCTATCCCCATTTAATGTGGGTTTTTGTGCCGGCAGGGAAAGAACCGGCTATATTACTCGGCTTTCTCGTCATTCTCAACGACCTCCCCACCATTATCATCCTTAAGTATTGCGAATGGATCTTTGTTTTTTAATCTACTGCTAATGTAGCGGAATCGAATTTTGGGCTTGGATTATACTTCATACCTCTGTTGCCATGGTGGCAACGCAATTGAGGATTTAGTTAAGCGACTATTTTCAGCTGTCGTTGAAGACGAAATCTGCCGCCGATATGTCAATTTTGAAGGCCGAACAACAAAATGTGGCCTTCAGCCTTCCTACTTCTACGAGGTTATACTGGGTATGTCTCCTAATACCTACTGGACTGTAACTCTAAAGAGGTTTTCGTAAGTTGGAACGCAGACGGCAAATGAAAGGTTTCTGACTTTGAGGATGCCGTCGTATGGCGACTTAAATTGCTACTTGACGCTTACACTCAGTGGCTGTCAAAATAGCAAAAAAAGACTATAATGACTGGTATGTCCACATATCGATATCTAAATTACCATGCAACATAACAATATATTGGAATCTCTATGACTAGCGATTTCTTAGATTTTAAATTGACCTATTTCGCCACTATGGAACATGTACTGCGATAAAGGAGAGTTGTCTTAAGCCCAGCATAATTCCGGTTGCAAAGAAGCAAGTAACAAGTATTCTTCCGTCGTAAAACAGTTGACGCTGCAATCCCGAATGTCACCTGGCAGGTGACACTATACGATGGGTTAGTCTGTTTGAGACGACCAGAGCGCGTTACACCGAAATTGCAAGAAAATGCGGCCTGGAGTACCTGGGCATCGATCGCAGTACCTCTCGCATGCTAAGCGAGCGCTCTACCATTTCAGCTAGTACCCCAACAGCCCTTGTCATACTTGGAATTAATATGGCATTAAGTGTATAGAGAACTGGATCGAAAAAGCTATGCGCCCCCGGGGTTGGCTCGAACCACCAACCTTTCGGTTAACAGCCGAACGCGCTAACCGATTGCGCCACGGAGGCACGCCTCTATACCCGTGCATTAATGTACATTGTTTTCAGTCGCTGCTGCGTGGTGAGAAGTCCCTATAATGATCCGAAGTGAGTGTGCTCTGTGAAAGGGCAGGAGGACATCGATAGGATGATGAATAAAGTAGTCAGGTGAAACTTATACCACTCAATTTATGTTCAAATAGACTTGCGGTGCCATAATTGAATAATTTCAATGTAAAAGGTCGTAAGATGTCAAGATGGTGATTCGTGGGTTAAGAGCATATTGTCTTGATATGCAAGAGATGTTATTGTCTTCGCAAGCAACGAGCCATAAAAGACTAATGCTATTCAGAAGAAGAATACATGACAACGGGAGCACGAGCTTTATTTTCCTGACGTTTCGGATTCTGTCAGGAATCCTTAATCATAGGTAATGGTAGCATAGTCTTAATCATGCTTACGAGTCTACTAGTGGTATTGGCTTAGATTACACGAAAATAACACCGATATGAAGTTAATCGCGCTGTAGAGGAGAAACCGTGATTAAAGACGCGCACGATGCTTAGTTAAGGTGAATTATGGCATGGCTTTTTGGTGATGGTTTCATCGTGTAACTGTCTAGGATTTCCAATATAGACTGCCTTTCCCCAAATAGGGTTTCTACTTCAGTTAAGATCGATGGGGGAAAGCTTCCTGAGCACCTTTATATCTTATATTGGTTACAAGGTGTCTCAGAAAAAGTGCTTATAAATCAGCAAACTTCAAAAAAGTGTTCGTTCGCATAATTGGCGGTGAAAAGTAAACGCCCGCCGAGCAGTATTCTCGATTTAACATGAACTGCCATTCACTTACTTCAAATAGTATAACTTGGTGTTACTTTATATCCGTCTTGTGTAAGCCGTAGATGAGAAGCTTGTTGTGTTTCCAGTTTTCGTTGAGTGAAGTCAGAGATATGAGCAGAACAACACCAACAGGCAGATCATTGCACTCTCTTACCTATGGAAAGATTGCGTGCATTAACTCTAGCTGCACCTGCCCCCGAGTGCCCTCGCTTTTCACATCGTTACCGCTACATCTTGAAGTGGAAACAGTTCAAACCCTATTAAAAGAACTGTACAACGTGGCAGATACGAAGCTCAAAATAAGTCATCTTATTGGACGCCTGAAACAGTGCTTAAGCACTTGTTTAGCCTTCAATGGAGCCATGTACGAGCAGATAAAAGGTACACCGGTGGGGTCGCCGTTTTCCGGCCTGATTGCCGAGGCCGCATTAGAACAAAAAACGGCACGGGCCTGCTCGAGACCCCTACAACCTATCATATTTACCTCTCGAAGTTCGCGAGAATGTGTGTGTTCGATACGCATTCCCTTGCTTTTGGTCCTGGAGACAGAGGAATAAATGATAACCGGATCACTTGAAATAAGTCCATCATCGGATACATCTTAGTAGCATCTGTAAAATGGCAACTAATACATGTTTGCCCATGTTATGGCAGTGTGGAAGGCTCTGCTCGCCGATGGTGTTCTATTCGCATTTGCACGTGCAAATTCTAGATGTATCAAGCTACTCGCATACATGCCACGCAAAAACGAATAGAAGGGGTACTGCAATTATGCATGGCATGGGGCTGCTCATCCAACGTTATCCTGCAATAACGTACTGCATCACAACTTGTCATCAAAGTTACTGAGAAAAGTGCAAGTAATGATTTACAGCACAACATTTCATTCAAGAAACTTCCAAGCAGAAATTCAGACGAACACGTCAGAGGAAACAAAGAAACACATCCGACACCACTTATTCTTCCTCCTAATGCCTCATTTACCGCGGGGAAAATTACCATAGGTCGAATACAACTGAGACTTACAAACATAAGACTAACTATAAAGGCTTTGGAGAGCGTGGGTGCAATAATTTTGATAAACCGACGCATGTCAAACGCCGACATAACCGCCCGCCCATCTACCCTGGAGACTTTCTGTGACCTCCCAAAGGTGCACCAGGGTGCTCTTTATTCCAGCCTATCTGAGAGCATTGGCTCTCTCGTTTGCTACACAGACTCTTTTCGAGTTCATTCGAGCGTTGCACGAAGCACCTGATAAGTGGTGTTCAAGTCTATAGTTAGGTTGAACGTGCCAGTCGAGGTTGAACTTTCTAGCACTAGTTAAGCAAACTACTCTGTGACTGCCGATCACTTTCACTTTTTGAAAGGCAAAATCACGATTTAACTGTCGTATGGTATCACAGACTGAATAGAGAATGTGTCTGGGACTCGGATGCCAAAGGAACTACGATGGTTCACAATCAGTAAATGCACATTGGTGCAGGCGACCCTGACCATAAAAGATCCAGACTGTATGCAGGTGAATCAGGAATAGAAAACCCGGGGAAAAGATATGAAGAAATGGTTTGCGAATAGATGCGTGAAGCTGTGACCAAGCCTCACGTGAACGTGTCCACTACTCGACCAAGACCACTTTTTTGGTATATAAGGGATTGGAGATGTTTGAACTACGACCAGATTAGCAGCCGGTTGATGCCACGCTGTCTGTATATAGTCGGCTTCTGAAGACCATATCTCAGGTGTAATTCGTTCCGTTGGAAACTGCCTTGGCGTAAGATGCTGGCTCCTTCCAGATCAAATTTGATGTCCGTCTCTGCAATATGGCTTGCAAACTGTGAGTTCGAATCTTGTCTCCAATTCACTCGTTTGTGCTCATTTAAGCGTGTTTGCCAATTTCCTCCCGTTTTCCCAACGTAGATGCAGTGCCTATCGTTGCAACATATTTGGTAGACAACTGTGGGGGTTTCATAACCATTTCTCAACCACATGAATACATGATAACCCTTATTTAACACGGCTGTACCCGAAGAACCCTAACGTAACGTCCTTGTCATAAACTTTAACCGCCTAATCTCATCCTACAGCCGTGGAAACTAAACACGTGCAGTACCCGATGAGCAAATGAATGAATGGCTTAATCGCCTAAGTAGCCACAGCATTACACGGCATTACAGAACTGGAGGCAACGTTCAGAGGATTTTTCATCTAAAGAAGTCCAAGTTCCTCTCCCAAGGAGCAGTAGTGACTGCTATCCAGCCCAGCGAACCGAACGACAGTCTTTTATTTACAGATATAAGCGAAAATACGACTTCATGTAAATAGTTCACAGATGGCCGGTGCGATTGCTGCAGGGACACTTTTACTGGGCTGACTTCGTGGAAGCATACTGCGCTAACTCATGCTGCTTTTGCTCTGCCAGAGCCAACACCCATGGCTAAATCTGAGGCCACCAACATGGTCTTGCTTGAGTTATGATTCCGGGGGACCTTCTGTTGTCAACTGCGCCTACCTGGAACAATGTTTCCGATTCTCTTCCAACTCCGCTGCCATATTCTTTCCTGAAACCTTGTCTAAACAAGCTGCTAAGTCATGCGGGAAAAGAGCAGGCTAGCGACAACTATATTAACAGCCAGCTAAACTGCCTTGTGGCAGGCAGCTACGCCGGCCCCACCTGACATGTCATCTCATTTGGTGCGGTATGTGCCAGATATTAAAAGCGCGATGTGATCCCATCGAAACAGAGCCTCAAACCGACAAGCCAATTATAAAACATCTTACAACACTGTTCACCTGTGCTTACCAAACCGAACCTAAACCGCCATGCTCCGACGCGCGCACCTTGGATTTAGATTGACGGTTCGCCTCCTCTTGACAGTGGGTTTTCTCAGTTTAGTGACTATTGCTGGTCTGAGGGTCTACAGCCCCTCGGATACTCCTGTGATCACGTGCATAAGTCCCTGCAAAACCAACTGGCTACGTCTAAGAGCCTCGCACGAGACAAACACCTTTAAGGTGTCAATTGCAGTCGAGATTGCGAATGACATCCATGGCAGCAGCAGTTACATCAATAGTGCCAATCGGCGGGTCGGTCGACACTTCCGATGACGTCATTATCAACAGCAAATTTAAACATTTGCGGACTTGGCTGACCTTCCGGATCGCCACTGGAGACGCCCGATTCCTCCTGCGGTTTACTTCTCTATCCGCAAGCCCTCGATATGAAGAAGGTGGTGGCTGACATAGCGAGCTGTCGTCCCATTCCAAACGTTAGTATGAAAAACACAAATAAGCCTACATCTAGCACTTAACTTATGCACTTTGCGCAGTACACTTTTTACCAGTAAATGTTACCGAATGTAGGAGTTTCTTTTGACTCAGTATCCAGCTGTAACGCCTACGTCAATTCCCGATCATATCGATAATGTAAAATAAGTTGCGAAGAAAATGCAATGCAAAAACCTAAACACTGAATGCACATCGTCATTTCAAAGGAGTCACTTAACTGTGACGACAGGTTGACCATCGATATTTTCCGTATGTCCACAAGCCACTTTCTCCGATGCAGGCTAGAACAGCGAAAATGGTAGTCTTAAGTGACAGTAGTTTTTGTGCTGGAACTACCGCACTATCTATCCTCACTCGATTTCAGTGGGTGTGAAGAAAGGCTCAAAATAATCAAGGCTGTTACTGCTAACACCGCTGCGAATTCTACTACTAGTACTCCTACTACTACTACTACTACTACTGCTACTGTTGCTGCTACTAATACTACTACTACTACTAATACTTATACTACTAATATTAATACTACTTCTACTACCACTACTACTACTACTACTACTACTACTACTACTAATACTACTACTACTACTATAACTGCTACTACTACTGCTACTACATCAACTAACAAGGAGTGTAGCTGAGTGTTCGTAATACGGGCACTATTTCTGACGTAAGTATTTTTCAGAGGTGTTGCTGATTAAATTAAACGCTGGGGCTCATACCCCTTGATTTGTGCAAGAAATCTGAGTCTGGGCTTCTGAGTTTTTGAGTAAATAGATGTTTGATTCCCGGAGCATACCAGGGCCTGCATTGATTTCCACTTTTTCACCTCTGTCCAAGAAATGCTGTGACACATTGTACTAAGTTTGCTACTGCTATGTGTACTGGTTTTAGTTATCGTACTCAGTAAGGCCAGCATATAGTAGATGCTAATAATATATCCCTATACTTTTATCAGTAGCTGAGTTGCATTCAATTTTTGCAAAAAGCAACACAGATGTAAATATGAGCTTACGCGCGTCCTAACCTCCAAGTGGACTGATTTTTTCATAGCCTTATGCTCGAAAATGAAAAAAAGCACATGCTCAGTAACGCTACACTTATCGCGCCCAGTCCTTTATATTAAGGAAAAGGGTAATTTCAGCAAGAAATGTTTATTGTATAAATAAACACAGTAGTGGTCTTAAGGCCTGACACTTGACACGCCCGGACCCCGCGCACACGTCTGTCTGCTAGCGTGCTATAGGCGTGAATGCGTAAGCGCAATGTTATAGGGAGTCACTGGTCGCTTGATCAGTTGGTCGGCCAATAGAAGCCCACGGCACATGTGATTGGCTCTCTGAGAAGCAGATAGCGGAGAGCAGTCACGTGATCGTTTGCGGGCCTGGCTCCATCGCTGCGGCCCTGCTACATCGACCGAGGGCGGGCGTTTGGCTATTGGAGAGCCGCGACTGTTTTGAGTACGCGTGTGTGCTCCAATAGAAGTCAGTCAAGCATTTTCAAATTAACGAGTCGCAAACAACTGCATGACGTTGAAGTTGCGAATATTTAACAATAGGGGAGAGCGGACAGCATTTTCTGGAAGAAGGGTTTGAACCAGGGGGCGCACATCCTTGTTGGGGAAAGGTACAATCGCATGTAGGTCACAAGAGATATACAAGGGGAATTTCGCGATTGCTTCAACCGAAGATAACACGCAAAGCTCGTTTAACTGCGCGTGAGCATGAACTGCAAACATTAGTTCATTAATAAAATAAATTACTCAATTAAATTCAGCAAACGTTGCCACAGCTTTTCCCCTGCAACTTTTCGTTGCATGAGTCAGCTGAAAGTTAGAAGCATGCAGCAAATTTAATTTTACAGCATGTCAGTATATTAGAGTAAGGGTCATAGTTTAGAAATAATAATGATGAAGTGAAGGACACAAAATTAAAGCGACCTTTAGGGAGCAAGTTTGGAGGCGACGGGATAGAGGAACTGGTTAAAAACCAAGTCCTGATTAAAACTAGCTGCCCGATTACCAAGGTAATTGGAGATTGACAACGTGGTCTAGCTGCTTGCAAAGATCGCCCAGTGGTGTTGCACATGGCGCCTCACCCTTTCATGGCAAAAATGTTCCGTTATGGTTGTTGGCGACGATCATCAACCGGAATTAAGCATTGACGGCCACGAACTAAATGTCCCAGGAGTTATCAAGGATTTGGGCATATCCTACTCTAATAGTCTCAATTTGTCAGATCACTGTGCCCTGATAGTCTCGAAAGCACGCCGAACCACCGGATTTATCCTTAGAAATTTTAAGACTATCAAGGTTAGAACTAGCCTTTATAATATGTACGTGAGACCTAGTCTTGAATACTGCTCACCCTTATTCAGTCTTCTGCGCACTAGTGAACGGAAGAAAATAGAATCGGTGCGGCACTTCTTCACTAGAAGAGTTTTCACTGCAGAACACCGTAACTTAACCTACCAACAAAGGTGCGAACTTATAAAGCTGGATCCCCTATGGCTTCGTCGATTGCAGAAGGGTCTATTTTTACTGTTTAAACTTTTGAATGGTTAAACCTTTAATCCCCTTAGTACAATAAGGCAGCTTGAGCACTCTCGACGCGCCAGTCATCGAGACGTATTTTTATTTCTTCCTATGGCACGTACAGTTAAGTACCGGCAATTCTTTTCAGTAAATGCCATATCAATCTGGAATAAGCTGCCCAAAAGTATTAAAACCCAGCAAAACTACCCTATGTTTAAGAGAGCTATAACTAGTTTTCTACATTCAGGGCAACTTTCACGAATTTTGGGTGCTGACTCGGTGGAATCTCTCTTTCACTCTGATGGCGTTCGTGGACTTTGAACCCCGCCAGGCTTCACTGCTGAAGATAATGCGGCTGAAGCAGCAGCCCGCAGTCTGCTAACCTTTCAGCCGATAGCGCGCAACTTTTGCCGACAACCATTGAAGGAAGACTGAGAACACTGTGTTCTTGTGCCAACCCTCTCCGTCTGGAACTAATGTTTTTAAACGATATGAAACAGTTCTCCTGCTGATGAGTCAACTCAGCTTACAACTGTACATTTATTCCGTTTGTATCATACCTTTGAAGGCAGGTTTTTTTCACTTGAAACAAACTCCCTATCTCGCCCAGTATTGACAAAACAAAAAACCTGAAACAAAACCAATACTGGCTGCAACATAGGGAGTTTGTTTTAGGTTTTTTCCGGTCTTCGAGGTGTTGGAAGGCGCCCAAGAGGTGCATTACCAACTCTTTACAATTGCCTGTAAACTGGCATAATAAACATATTATTATTATTCTGCTATCGTATGTTAGCCGCTTTCAAGCACGGCGGGGTACGATTTGCTTCTGCCCGAAGAAGTTCTCAAAAATTTTTTTGTGGTGGGCCAAGTTACCTTCATCTGGCAACCGACGCTTGATCGTATTCGAGGCACTAGCGCTCTCAAAGAGTAGCTATATAATTACGGACTTTTGTGGAACTGACTGTACCTTCTGAGTGAAACGTACAACATAACCATGGTTAGGTAGAACGGCTTTGATATGGGAAACCCTTGCAAGAAGAGTATCACTGGAGCAGATATTCCTCGCTCTTTTAACGTAAGAACATTAGCTTACCTAACTCATTAAATCCAAGGATTTTTACAAGTGACTCCCTATAACTCAAACACTGCCCAAGCTGTGGCCCCGAAATTATTGCAGCAATAAATTAAAGTTTACGAATGAGAGAGAATATTCGCAATTTAGGTATGTCTATTGGTAAAGGAGACAAATGGTCCAACACTGGAACGAAATTTATTTCTTCCTGAGCTTTCGAGCTCCTACAAGAGCCCCTCGTCAGAGGGGAGAAACAGCAAAAAATGGGGATGCTACTTGGACGTGTGTACAATAAATAAAACTTTTAACGCGCAGAAAATCAATAATTGTGTGCTTGTGCCGCCGACTTGCCATTGAGGGCTGTGTTAGCCTGTGCCAGTAGGTAAAATCGATGGTATGGTGGAAATATTTACAGAAATAGAATCGTTAACAAAACAAGTAATATTTATGGTGGGAGGGATGGGCAATTAAAAAAGTCATAAGAGAAGGGAAGGAAGATGAGAAGAGAGGGATTATGTAGGCTTGGGTGCTAAATGGCCACATCAGCATCGAAAGTGGGGTGATAACGGAGAGTGTTGGTCCAATTAATTAAGGTGGGCGTCTAGATGTGATCGTTTGCAATAGCCTAAGGCCCTTTACGCCGGCGGCAATTCGACATATCCGTTGACCGAATTCTCCTCCGTCGACCAGGCTTCGATAAATTCTCTGCTCGTCTTGTTTCCCACGTGGGCGAGTACCTTGACTGCAGCGAAGTGGAACTCCTAGGCTGTTTCGTAGGTGTGAGCCTCAACCTGCGATGATTCATCGCCTAGTCGCACGGCCTGCTTGTGTTCCCGTAAACGCGATGCGAGCATGCACATCTCCCCTATAACTATTGCTTGCTTTTTGTTGACGATTCTGTTTCTGTAAATATGTTCATTCAACATGTCGATCTTGCCTACTGGCACAGGCTAACACAACCCTCAGTGGCAAGCGGTAGCACAGATGCATAATGATTGATTTGTAACACGTTCAAAATTTCAGTTATTGTACACACGCTCCAAGTAGCTACCCGATTTGTTGCTGTTTCTTCACCTTTGACGATGAGCGCCTGCAAAAGCTTGAAAGCTCAAGAAAAAAACATCCCGTGCCAATTCTCGATCATTTGTCTTCTTTAACAATAACCACCTTCGGCATTTTGCAGTGGCTTTTGGTCATATTTAACAATAATTTATGGAGATACGTTTGACGGACTCCGAAAAACCTATACGCATAAACGACGGCAAATACGACAGCTAGCGTTCGTTTATGTAAAGCTTGAAAACAAGATTGAGGAAAAAATGCATAGCATTTTGTTTTTCGTTGTTATTTGTTTCAGAAGATTAATTGGCGAACATACGTTTGTTTTTGATAAATTCTCGTCAGGCCTTTACATTTATATGGTATGAATAAACTATGGTGGTTGGTGGACAGATGAAGTGTTCTTCTTGTCACGATGGAGAGGAGGGGGGAGGAAGGGGGAGGAAGGGGGGTGGGGGTAACTTGGGGGAGTTGAAATCAGCGTGTCACTGTCTAGACGGCCTGGCCTTTACGACCGCCGATAAGGTGTGCGTGGCTGGACTTGGGACTTGGTCGTCTCTGCGGGGACCTCTTTCCGAGGCCTGTGGTCCGCTGTGGCTGACCGTGTTGCCTAGTTTCGCCCATGACAACTAGGGCGCTGTTACAAAATTCTTTTGGGCGCATAACAGCGGTCTGCGTAGCCTGATGGCGGCCGCCTATGCCGTCGCCAAAAGACGCTGTCCGAGGAGTTTTGAGTAGCTTGAAGGCAAATTGTAAATCACTCGGAAGGCCTCTTTGGCATCCACGCGATGGTTTGAGTCTACCCGGTGCGCTAAGATTGAACTGCTTACACCTGTTGTTTTTTTGTAAAAGGCCAAAAATTGTCCTGTTGCAAAGAAGGCATTTTAGTGTAATTACAAAGTAGTAATGGGATAGGACGGAATGGTTCTATCATCTGGCATAATAGCCAATTTCCGCTGTTGGAACACCGAAGATTCGTATGCGGGCCCGTTATTTCGTTGAGTTTTCCACAGCGCCATGGCACTACGGGCTCTTTGTTTTGAGTATTGTTGTGAGCTCCAGAGACAAGCGGAACCTAATTGGTCTACAACTAGCTCGGCAATTTCACAGTCATTGGCATCTTCCTATCGTTTTTTAAGGCTCGATCGAAGAAAACTTCTTATTTTATTATGTTCGAGTGGGCATCAGCATTGTAGCCATCACCGATAGCCGTGATTATCATTTGCAAATTCACCATGTGCCGTATGCAAGCGAATGCACGTTGACATCTTAAACACTTTGGTATTCCAATACGCCTATCAATAATCCATGAGAGTTTCGTTCAGGCAACATCTGAACAGTCTAATCCGCCTGGATGGAAGACAGTTGCTTGTATGCCCTATGGCCTTTATATTGCTATTAACTAAACACTCAGAAATATATGACGTACGGTTTCTGGAACATATTCTCAATTTGCTTGCACTTGAAAATAGCTGAGTGATTTGTTAGTAGAGGCATTTTAAGTGGCATACTGGTCTACCGCAATACAACCAAATAATCATGTCTTATCCATAGGCTTTGCGCTGCAGCCATGCACACTCAAATGACAAAAATATTTTGCAATTCATATCCATTTTGTTCGTTAACGATTGAAAGGTCGTTTTGGGAAACATACGTCTTCGATCATTTATCATCACAGTGGCATGGAGAATAGCGTAGAGAGAGAGAGAGTAGAACGGACGGTTATTTACAGTGCTCATATTGTTATTATTGCAGGAGGGGAGGGTGGTTCAATTAGCTGTCTCTTCGTTCCCTCGGCTCCTGAGTGCCGGACTCAGCGTCCTGTGGACGTTTAGTTGTGGTGGGCATAGAGCGGGGGCGCTGGAGGGCTTCTCACGATCGATGTCACACGCAAGGCGTGTTTCCTCAGGAGGCAGGTGGCGTAGTTTCAGGCTGCGTGGCTTTTGACGGTGAGTTTATTGTCCCTGTGGGATCCTTGAATGCAGTCGGCCAAGGAAGGCAAACTGCATATACCAGCGTCTTTTAAAAACAGAGCAAGTTTTGTGTGACCGAATTTAACTGCCTAAGCTTTGGCTAGTGCCGGTTTACTAAGGCCTTAAGCGTAATGTGCTGGTGACGTGCATATGACCTGAAAGGCATCCCACGCGTCAACTTCGTGGTACGTATCGATTAAGTGTGTGATTGTTCAATCTAAAATTGATCAATCTTTCCGTTTGCCGAGCCAGACTGTTATGTGTTCGTGCACCCTCTTCTCAAGATGTCGTGCTATTTGGCCACAGATGATGGTGAAAAAATATATGCACCAGGATGCGGTATATAACGGTGGTCTGACGTTGCCCCCCACCCACAGAAAGGGAGAGTTTGCTTGAATATGCGCGTAGAGAAAGCATTCGTGACTGATGTCCTTAGTCGTGGTCTTAAAAGTTAGGCTGCTGTGTCTCGTAGAAAATGCAGTCTTATTAATACGTGGCACAACCTATGGGAAACATATCCAAGCATTTTCACTCGACAGTTCGTTTTAAACTAATAGTATACATTGACATGGGAGGACAGAAGGTGATCCGTTTTCGTACAATCTAAGCGCGTATTCTTCAATCTTAGGAGAATACCTAGAATAATAAATGTGCATATAGAAGTGCTTCAATATGCAAATATCAGTAACATCAGAAGATGTTAAGTTCCCCCGTTTTTTTGCTATTCGGTTAATCAAAAAACGGTTGAACAGTCCTCTTTTACATGAGGACTTTTACGTGAACTGCTTTTCCTACTCATTTATCTGATGATGAATCTGCGACGGATGTCGAAACGTCAGGCGAATAAATATATTGTCCCAGCGATCGAGTCTTCTTCTTTTCAAGCCCTCTTTTAATCCTTTATATACCTTACAAAATGAGGGTTAGCAGATCTTGGATTGCAAAGTATCTGATTTAATTATTTTTAGGGGCGATTTGTAAAAAAATGTAGAATATTAGACGTACTCATTGATGACTTTTGTTCTGGAGGTCCATTTGTATGGGCCATCATTTGATGTGTTTGCTCGATCCAAACACAATGAACCAAAGAGGCACCTGCATACCAATGAATTTGTAAAAACGGACTAATTACGTAATAATTTGAAGAATTATATCATTAAAGTAAAAAAAGTACATGGACTGCAAATAGGTAAAATTGTGAATGGTTCACCGTTGTTTTCAGAATGACGTCACCCTGTTGAGGGAGGTCAATTGTAGCATTTTGTAGATCCTTCATGACGACCATTTTCTCAGTGTATAGCGGTACCTAGTCACAAGAGCCAATCATTCCGTTAAGTATGCGGACGATATGAGCAAGCTCAGGATTCATGATTCATCTAGAAGGTAAAACTCACTGTCTCAAGACAGTATGCTGCCAATTGTCATCTCAGCTTATTAAGAAGGAAGTACTCTCAGTACATTTGCACGTAAAGCAGCGACGTCATTTCAAAAAAGAAATAAGACGAGGCTGCTGTATGCTCCATTCGCGCTTGCGCACAAAAATGATCCGGCAGCCAGGGTGCTTGACGGAGTTGGTAGTCTGCCATGGACAGGGGAAACGGTCAACCCACTGGCTTCCCAGAGAACGAAGAAGCGCTCTCGGGCTCCCAAAAAAGGCCAACCAAGCCCAAGTGCTAATATAAGTTGGCCGAGCTTGAGCTCGAGCCAAACAAAAAGGGCACCTTCGCAGGCCAAAACGAACAGAAGCGCTTAACCTTGAAGCGAATCTGTCCTAACAAACCCTAGAGAAGCAGGAGGGGACGACAGTCGGACGCTGACTACCACTCGTATAAACTGCATAGTCATAAAAGGCATGACAGAAGGTACTTCCGGTACCCCGAAATCAAGATAAGAAGAGGGCAGGAAGTTATTTAAAGAATATCTGAAATTCCTCCTAAAGGGTGAGGAGAAAGTTGAAGTTCTAAATGCATTCCGAATGGGCCGTATAACAGAATCAAAAGATGAACAACGCCAACCAAGACCGTTGAAGGTTGGTCTGAAGAGTGAGGCTGAGGTCTTGCTATTGTTAAGCAAAAAACCCATACTTAGATATTCACACCCGACGGTTTTTTTCAGCGGGATTTTTCCCCCGCGGAGCGGGAATAATAGAGATTGTTAAAAGTAGAACTCCACAGGAGATGCGAACTCGGTGAGAGCAATCTTCGAATTCTGAACGGGGAGATCATCCATGTCCCGAGGTCACTCCTCTGGAGAAAGTCGATAACACTAACAGCCTAGTCGGGATGGACAACAGTCCGTCTCCATCAGCACCGACAGCTCCCTGCATGCAATCTCACGCAAGAGGCAACCACCTGAATAAAGTGGTGACTAAGTCTCAATTGAGCTTCCTTTACACTAATGCCCAAAGTCTTCCCTCAAAATTTGATGAACTCAAGGCAGTACTTTCGGAGCGGAAACCTGATGTTGTTGCCATAACAGAAACATGGCTAAAAACAGTAATCGCAGATTCGGAGATTTTGATTCCAGCATACCAGCTTTTCTGCAAAGACCGTCAAAACCGACAAGGAGGTGGGGTTGTCGTGTATGTCAGAACTAAAATCTCTGTTGTAGAAAGAGAACACACTGTAGCCCTGGAGTATGAGTCCGTCTGGTGAAAGATCAAGAAGGCGAATTCACAGAACCTTGAATTCCTGGCCATTTACCGGCCACCAAACATTTTGAGTGGAGCCGACGACTCGCTCCTTGGTCTGGTAAAAGAAGCTGCTAGCCACCAGTAGGGTCTCATCGTTGGTGACTTCGACGCCCCTGCAATTGAATGGAACAACCTGACAGTGGAGGCGGCATCAACTTCCTTTAGTTCCAAATTAATGGATCCCACGCTTGACCTATCTCTCGTTCAGAACGTTAAGGGCATAACCAGATTTCGAGAAAACCAGGGGCTACCTGTTTGGATCTCATTTTCACGAAGGATTTATCCTTCGTAGATGAAGTGCATTCAAGTGCTCCGCTCGGTAAGAGTGACCATACGAGGCCAATGTGGGATTACTCACTTCATACTCAACGGCTGAGGAAAACGGAGGACCAGCCAAACAAATGGAAGGCAGATCTCAATTCAATGAAGAATGCACTATCGTCCGTAAATTGGGACTGCCTGCTCAAGCGGGATCCGGAGGAGGATTGTAGATCACTCAAGAGGGTTGCATTAGATCTGATTAAGCGCTTTTGTCCGCTGAAGGTACACAAGACGACCAGTCGTCCTGCCTGGTTGACGAGAGACCTTAACAGGCAACTGAAGAAGAAGAATAGGAAATGGAAGTCATTCAGGAAAACTGGGTCGCCAGTACACCTTGAGGAATTCCGACGCCAAAGAAATGCAGTAAAAAATCAATTCGCCAGTCCAGGAAAATCTATGAATCAAGAATCCTCCAACAGGCCGAAGAAAAGCCCAAAATTCGATTCCGCTATATTAATAGTACATTAAAAACAAGGATCCTGTCGCAGTACTCAAGAATGATGATGGCGGAGAAGTCGTTGAGAATGACGAGAAAGCCGAGTACTGTAGCCGGTTATTTGCCTCAGTATTCACTAGGGAAAGCGAGCTTCATTTTGAAAATGCCAACAACGCTGTTGCAAACGCCGGTCCAGCACTTCATTCTCTACTATTTCCAACATCTGTAGTTGAGAGGGAGCTGCAGAGCCTTAAAGAAGCAAAGTCATCCGGTCCAGACAGTATACCAGCCAAGTTCTTGAAATAATTGGCAAGCGAACTCTCAGAGCCCCTAGCACATATCTTTCGTTCTTCATTTGAACTAGGAAAACTGCCATCTGAATGGAAAATGGCAAATATTTACCTGGTATACAAGTGCGGAGCCCGAACGAAGGTCAACAATTACCGGCCAGTCAGCTTAACTTGCATTTGCTGTAAAGTGATGGCAACGATAATAAAGAAGACGACAATGAAGTTCTTGGAGGAGAACAACCTACTGTCAGGGCTCCAACACGGCTTCAGAAATAACCATTCTTGCCTTTCCAGCCTTCTGCTCTCCACTGAGCAGTGGACTCGCGCACTAGATGAAGATGGTAAGGTTGACGTCATCTATACGGACTTCAGGAAGGCATTCGACAACGTCCCACATAAGCGTCTAATGTATAAATTGTCAGAAATTGGCATAAGAGGAAACCTGCTGGCATGGATAACACATTTTCTCACAGGGCGATCGCAAACTGTGTGCATCGGTGACTCAAAGTCAAACCTTACATCTGTTCTGAGTGGCGTCCCCCAAGGCTCTGTCTTAGGGCCACTGCTCTTCCTTATCTATATCAACGACTGTGTCAACGACCTGGGTTGCAGCGCTATCATGTTTGCCGATGACGTCAAGCTCTGGAGAGCCATCAGGTCTGACGCCGATAGGAAAGTACTTCAAGAGAGTCTCAATTGACTCAGCTGCTGGTCTGCTCGTTGGCTTTTAAACTTCAAATTTAGTAAGTGTGTGGTTTTAAGACTCCGTACTAGAAGGACTGATGAGGAGAACGATTCCTTCCAATCCCATATCGATGGGCACCCACTTTCAAATGTGAACGGACTAAAGGATCTCTGTGTTCTAATAAATTCCTCACTAAAACCATCTACTCAGTGTGTTAAGGCAGCTCAAACCGCGACACAGGTGCTGTTTGCGATTAGGCGGAAATTCGTCAACATTGCCAAGGATCTATCCAGGAAAACCTATGGAGAGTTTGTTCGGTCTCACTTGGAGTATGCTGTCCAGGCCTGGCGTCCGTGGTTCAAGAAGGATTACCTGCACCTGGAACGTGTGCAGGCGAGGGCTACGAAGACGGTCAAGAATCTTGCTTATCTGCCTTATGAAGACAGACTGACCGAACTTGATCTTTTCCCTCTCAATTATAGGCAACTCCACGGGGACATCATACAAACCTACCGTATTGTTAGAGGCCAAGACTGCGCCCTGGAATTTGATGATTTCTTCGAATTGGCTCGGACTGACCATCTGCGAGGTCATCCTTTTAAACTACAGAGGAAACCGGCCCGTATCGACGTTCGACGAAACGCCTTCTCTCAGAGGGTCATTAGAGCGTGGAACGTACTCCGAGAAGATGTGGTCTTCTCAGATACTGTTGACATTTGTAAACACAAACTTTTTTCTCATTTGTTGAGAAACTGTGGCAGATATAATGAACAAAGTGTCAGAAGCAGCACCTTGCAACTGGCTCACACTTATCGCTGATGTTAAGCCCACATTTGTACATTTGTATTATGTACTATTGTTACGGTGGACCTATTATGCGATTTTGGTTATGAATACGGAGCTCAAGGGCAAAAGCCTTCTTCCCTTAATAAAGTGACTGAAGGTGACTTTATATCCTTCCGTTTCCCTCGCACCCCACCATAGCGGTCCCGAGACCCGCGGAACCATTCCATGACGGTGTTGTGGACAACCTTTTCATCGACATTCCGTAAGGGCGGATGTTGTCGGACGGCCTCTGAACGTCGTGACACAAATGTTAACCTAGCACAAAATGCAGCTTCGACTAAAGGAAATTTTGTTCTTAGAACCCCTTGAATAAGTAAATTGTAAAACTAGGGACAGCCCTAAAATTCCCGATAGAAGGCTTCTGATAACGTCCTCTCATTTCGTCCGCCAATCATTATTAGGCCATCGACCTGTAAGTAAGCAGTTAGACGTGAATTTGAACACAAGTGTACCGTTTGCTACAGACAGTCTTTGTCTAACTTAAAGCGGTCGAGGAAATGTGAGAGGCTCTCTTGAGAGCAGATTGGCAAACGCCCTACTACTGCCATCGACCCTGTAGGTATTGAACGGTGGCTGTCAAGGACAGCAGCACCGTCTTTCTCAACTTTGGCGTGAAGGAAACTATTCTCCGAAGCAATGTTATCCACTCGTTTCACAAGCATATCAAATTTTGTACTATGATAAACCATCACAAGGTAAGGGAAGAATCCTTACCGTACACAGTCGTTGTCTTTTCTACTGACTACCTCAAAAACATCTAACATTTTACTATGGGAAACGTAATGAGCAATATCAAGCGGTATTGCGTAATCTTATCATAGGCCCGCCTATTCAATTCATTACTTTGGCTAAAAACAGCCTCCATCGCTTCCGTATGGGCTTCAAAACTGGCTTCAAGACGGTCCTCCATCGCCTTCAGCCACACCAGCATTGTTGCAGGGAGCAACTTATTTGACTGTGGCGTGGAAGGAGCGGCAGTTGCAGAAGAATTTACATCGGAGAGCCTTCTGAAATAAGGTAAATTAATAGTGCTTACTGAGACGTGCTGGGCCAACCCAGTGCACGTTTAGCGAGTGGCGGCTGATTTTCTTTATCACTGTTTTCGTCTTCAGAATCTGACATAACTCGACGGCGAATCCTAGAAAAGAAAACATTAGTTGTACTTAACACTATCTTCCTTACGCAACCCTTGCCTTTTTCTGTGGGTGCAGAACTGCAAAGATCAGAGGTCTCCTCCGCCAGCTTAGCGCAACGACGAACCTCCTTTAATGTTAAGTAGTTACCCAGTATCCTAACAAGGTAATAGGGCGCGCTCTCTGGTGGTCGCTCCTCCTTCTCCAAACAGCGCTTTCACATTTTTGGGTTATCTGGCCACATGACACGACCTTTGTCGTGCTCGTCAAACCATTTCTCTCCAACCATGTCAACAGAATTTTCGGTGGTATAGATAACCATGAAATACATCTTAAGCAAAATCAGGTGACAGGTGACAACACCTAAAAGGTTTGGTGCTAGTATTGCGCAACCTCATGCCTATCACATCCAAAAGAGCCATTGTAGGCTGACACTTGTTTCACATAAGAGCGAGCTGGAATGTCAAAGACAACGTTGTCCAAAACCACCTTAACAACGCCATTTGCACCTTCCGTTGATAGGCCAAATAATAAAAGTT
>JAYGXS010000007.1:22674094-22687476 GCA_036362985.1 Ligula intestinalis
CTCTTTACAATTGCCTGTAAACTGGCATAATAAACATATTATTATTATTATTATTATCAGGTCCTAATCTAACCACATCAAACCCTTTTACCCATTAAGGCAGTTTTTTTTCTCCTTAACTTTTTTTTGAACTCGGTGGCCCGCTGAACTCATCCACCGATCTAGGAGTTTTTACTGCTGATTACAATTATTTTATAAGAGTTCACTGCTTATCATTGTTATTTTTATTTTCACGATAGCAGTAAGTTTGTAACGACAGGGCCCCTTGGGCCTTAAATATACAAATTATTATTATTATTATTAAATCGCATCAAATGCCAATCGACTCTGTGGCTTCATAAGTAAAAATTTCACATCGATTACACTTAAGACTAAACTTAACAAAATGTATGTTTTACCTATTCTTGACTAGGGCTCTATATTTTTCGGTACCATGTCATGAAATGACAGACAAAAACTAGAAAAAATCCAGAGTAGGTTTACCAGAGTTCTGTGTAAACGCGATGACGCCCGAGACTCCTATACAATAATGTACAATAGATATGGTCTTAAACCCCTCTGGAAAAGGCGACTCCAAAATGGTTTAACTTACCTATTTAAAATGACACATAATCATAACATCCTTAGCAATAATATGTTGACAAACCAAAACGGTTCCCGTCTCACTAGAAAAAAACAGCATACGATTCATAATACTAAAGCTAGGACGGCCCAGCGATCAAATTTCTACACCATAAGATATGCGATCATATGGAATGCCCTACCCAACGATATTCGCAAAAGCCACAGTTAAGCCGAATTTAGAAGGAAGACCAAACAGATCTTCTCAAATGAAACGACGCATATATTTCTTAATTCAATTCGGACCAAAAGGAATTTAACAGTATAGGAAAGTTTCCACACATTTTGGTACAAACTAGCTTTTCAGACGACAGTCCTACCAGCTTGTTTACTGGCTTACCGATCCGTGGTAAACGCCACTGCTCATTACACACCATTCTTTCTCACCTGCGGACGGGAGATGCAGCTCCCGGAAGATTTAGTCCTTCCGTCGGCCGCTAAGGTCGAACATGTCGATACGTATGCATCCCGGGTCAGGAAAACCCTGCGCATTGCGTCTGAAGAGGCACGCTTACATCTGCAAGAAAGATAGCGGCATCAGAAAGCGTTTTACGACCGCCTTGCCCATGGGACGCCTTATCAGGGGGGAGATGTTGTATGGGTGCGCAATTACGCGGCCCCCCTAGGGGTACTAGCCAAATTTAACCCCACTTGTGTCTGCCCGTATGATGTCACTTGGGTGTTGTCGGATACAACATGCCTCATCCGCCCCCCCCAATATTCTTTCACAAAAATCTCAACGTTCATAAAAAATATTATAGAGGAAAATAATTTTCTCTACAGCTATACTAAAATATATATTGCTCCTTCTTATAACATATCAGTAGTATGAATGTTAATCATTTTTTAGCAAAAATGTCAATCTCACTTCGATGGGATATTCGAAGAACGAAAGGCCAAGTGTCTTCTGCCGTCGCACTTGGATGAAAATGGTGCTTCGCAACCAGCTTCTAGGTGCCTCGACCCACCTCAGACATCTGCAACGTCGAAACTATTTATAAAAATCCTGCCGATGGACAAAGATTGTAATCTGCGTATCGAGCAGACCCATAAATACGGAAGATGTGTAAAGGCACGTGGGATAGAAGCATGTGAGTGACGCGCCGAATGTTCTCTAAACGCGCCCCATAAGTGGCGCGCGCGAATCTTCCCCGTATTTATAGAACTGATTATGGAATTCAATAACTATTATCATGTTAATATTTGACTTAATAATAATAAATAAATAATAATCACTACTATAATTGAACACTGCCTTTGTTTTACTTTATACTACAATGGCCACTCCCTGGATGACCTTGACGGACAAGAATAGATAACGAGGCCGACTGAGGACCTGGACCCATCTTCCGGCACGCTTCCATCGTCACTACGGCTGTGCCGTCCAGTCAAGGATTCAACTGCCATTCTTGTCAAAGACAACATCCCCCTTTAGTTTATTTTTGTATAATGTTCTCCCATTAGATTATTTTTGTATCTAGGAGCTTTAAGACACAATCATCTCAAGTCACTGACTTCTCCTTTTGGACTAACTGTCGTATTGGACGCTCGTTAACTCGTTTCCGATACTTGTCTCCGTCCTTTGTCGTCGGCTACGCATTACAGATGCGATGTCCTCAGGTGATTAGTTCACCTTCAAACTGACCGCGGCTAAATCCACCTCAGATAAAGAACATGACAGTTTTTCAAGACTCAAAATATTTTTACTATGAAGAAATAACACGTACAATGTATGGCTATTTTATTTTATATTTTGCTAGCATTGTACCTTAGAAGTCAGGTTTTTTCACTTAAAACAAACTCCACATTTCGCACACTATTGACCTAGCAAAAAAACAAAACAAAGCCTATAGTGACCGCAAAAGAAGGGGTTTGGGTTATTTTTTTTCCTGCCTTCCGGGGTTTTTGACGGCGCCGAAGATGTGCTTAACAAATAAACCTTATTATTGTAAACATTTTCTTCTCATAAACAAAAGTTTCTTCTCTAGCTTATTTTGGTCAAATCGCATTCAATACCTCTATATTTTCAGAGAACCGGGCAAGTTTTTCTCACTGCCGTCTCCTTTTTGATTTTCTCCTAGCTAACTGCATTTGGCATCGATAATGAGCCGAGATAATATAATTATGTAAACATACTACTCATGATTATTTAGTAGAGTCTATATTTACTATTTACAATAAAGCTACCGCTGCCTGCCTTTCACCTGTGATCACGTGAACGACAACAGTTTAAATTTTTCATTTGTATCGATTCATTTTCAGCTTCTTTGTTTCCAATGCGGAGCTCAAAGGGTTTGCTTATCGTTTTCCCAATACAATGCTTTGAACCTTCTTGATTATGTTGACTTCATTCGTGGTCCGGAGTCTGCAAGCACGCATAGCGAGCTGCAGTTCCGGTCGACCAAAGGTTCCGTAGACTTTAATAAAGCAATCTTCATAAAAGACAGCGAAAGCCCGTTTGAAAAGGTACAGGACTGACATCACAGACTTGGTTACTTGTAAACAGTACAGCGGGGTTTCAGCGACGTCGTCATCAACATTCCCAAGTCCTTCTGCATGTCTGCCTCTTGCATTTTGATGTCGTTAATGTTATAACGGATGCCTAGGCCGAGATATCGCCGCCCAATGACGTCCTGTGTGAGTCCCCAAAGAGAGAACACGACATGAAGGCTGCAATGGCAGAAGTCTTTTTTTGTTTAAGGTAAAAACAATTTAGGGAAAACAACGTGTGTAATGATGTCCACTGAGCCAATCATATTTCCCTCGGAGATGGTGACCAGTCCCATTAGTTGTTTGACCCAGTGGATGAAAGTGGTTTGGACTGTAAATCATTGATCATTTTGACGGCATTTGTACATTCGCCAATGTAGGCCGATCGAAAGCCTGCTTGGGTTGTGACCATGCTTCGTAAGCTACTGCTTGTTAAGCTGTTCGTTAGGCCCGCCTAACAGTTAAGACAGTAAACCATGGAATTCTCAGAGCAAAGTCAGCCAACTAGTCCCAGTCCCAGTTAGCCTTCTAAAAGCTGAAGCGAATGATATCTTTCCAACTATTCTTTGTAAGGTATTTAATCTTGCTCTTGAGAGCGAAACCTTCCATTCGTTGTGGAAGGAATCGCACATAATGCCTATTCGCAAGCATGGCCGATCGACCTCATTCGACAACTTTAGGCCAATAAATACACTTCCCGCAGCCTCGAAGATCTTGGAGACCTTAATCAAAGAAAAGATGATGCGTCACTTGACAGAGAACAACCTGCTCAATACAGCTCAACATGGCTTTCTCGAGAAACGATCTTGTGACACCTGTCAGCTCTCTTTCTCTGATTATGTGCTGCAATCTAGAGACAGCGGTTTTGCCACTTATAGCGTCCATTTTGATTTTACTTAGGGCCTTTGATCGGGTCGATCATAACCTCCTCCTTCTGAAACTAGCCTCCTTCGGCATAGGCAGCAAGCCACTGAACTTCATATCTTCCTATTTGGGTGCTCGCACACAACGAGCAAAAATTTCCAATGTTATCTCCAACCCCACGCATGTGAGGAGTGGAGTTATACAGGGTAGTGTACTGGGTCCGCTCCTATTTTGCCTGTTTGTCAACGACGTTTCAGATTGTTTTCAGTATGGCAGACCCTTCATGTACGCTGATGATTTACAAGTCGCTTATCGATATAAACCGGCAGATCGCAACATCGTGCTCGAGCTGATAAAAAAGGATCTTCAGGCCTTCGCCCAGTGGTGTTGCACATGGCGCCTCACCCTTTCATGGCACAAATGTTCCGTTATGGTTGTTGGCGACGATCATCAACCGGAATTAAGCATTGACGGCCACGAACTAAATGTTCCAGCAGTTATCAAGGATTTGGGCATATCCTACTCTAATAGTCTCAATTTGTCAGAGCACTGTGCCCTGATAGTCTCGAAAGCACGCCGAACAACCGGATTTATCCTTAGAAATTTTAAGACTATCAATGTTAGAACTAGCCTTTATAATATGTACGTGAGACCTAGTCTTGAATACTGCTCGCCTCTGTTCAGTCTTCTGCGCACTAGTGAACGGAAGAAAATAGAATCGGTGCAGCACTTCTTCACTAGAAGAGTTTTCACTACAGAACACCGTAACTTAACCTACCAACAAAGGTGCGAACTTATAAAGCTGGATCCCCTATGGCTTCGTCGATTGCAGAAGGGTCTATTTTTACCGTTTAAACTTTTGAATGGTCAAACCTTTAATCCCCTTAGTACAATAAGGCAGCTTGAGCACTCTCGACGCGCCAGTCATCGAGACGTATTTTTATTTCTTCCTATGGCACGTACAGTTAAGTACCGGCAATTCTTTTCAGTAAATGCCATATCAATCTGGAATAAGCTGCCCAAAAGTATTAAAACCCAGCAAAACTACCCTATGTTTAAGAGAACTATAACTAGTTTTCTACATTCAGGACAACTTTCAAGAATTTTTGGTGCTGACTCGGTGGAATCTCTCTTTCACTCTGATGGCGTTCGTGGACTTTGAACCCCGCCAGGCTTCATTCTGAAGATGATGCTGCTGAAGCAGCAGCCCGCAGTCTGCTAACCCTTCAGCCGATAGCGCGCAACTTTTGCCGACAACCATTGAAGGAAGACTAAGAACACTGTGTTCTTGTGCCAGCCCTCTCCGTCTGGAACTAATGTTTTTAAACGATATGAAACAGTTCTCCTGCTGATGAGTCAACTAAGCTTACAACTGCACATTTATTCCTTTTGTATCATACCTTTGAAGGCAGGTTTTTTTCACTTGAAACAAACTCCCTATCTCACCCAGTATTGACAAAACAAAAAACCTGAAACAAAACCAATACTGGCCGCAACATAGGGAGTTTGTTTTACGTTTTTTCCGGTCTTCGAGGTGTTGGAAGGCGCCCAAGAGGTGCATTACCAACTCTTTACAATTGCCTGTAAACTGGCATAATAAACATATTATTATTAATATTATTATTATATAGTAGGATATTGGACTTACTGTTAGTAAACGACAATCGTCTGTCCTTCGATCAGTGTTGACGTCAATTTAGATTGGCATGCAATTTTGAGCTTCAGCTTTTATGACACTCCAAGGCGGAATAGCAGTGGCGACAACAGCGACACCCAAATCCAGTTTGCGGACGCAGTCGTTTACTTACATAATGTATAGTCTACGGTCAATAATAGAGCCATGTGGAACACCACTCGCCGTCAACTGCTGGCCACCAGTTTGGAAAATTTGAGAGCGGGTATATAGACAGCTTCGAATCCACTTCACGAGCTTTCCTCTAACAACTGTTCAATTCAGTTTGTGTAAAAGTCGTTGAGTTGGGACATTACAAGATGTCTTCTTGAAGTCAATATAAACTACGTGAAAAAGATTTCCTTCATCAACTGCCCGGGTCCAACGTCCCAAACAATAGAGTAACTTTGCCACACAGGACTTGCATCTACGGCATCCATGCTGCGCATAGGATAGTAGTTTACGTTTCGCAAAGAAGCACGTCAACTCTCGCTTAATTACTTTTTCAATAATTCTGCAGCAGATCGACCTGCGGCTGATTGGTCCGTAAGTGTTTGTGGATACTGTTATAGCCCAGTTTATTCTGCGTCGTGAGTAGTTATAGCCCAGTAGCTCTGACCCGACTAAAAGGCAGAAGAAGGCAAGGGGCGGTCCTGATAGACAATGGCTGTATTCAGCTGTACACAAAGACTGGGGGGGGCGTGAATGTCCGGTTCTCTGGTTCCTGCAGGCCCGTCGGAATTGTCATCAGAGTCGTCGGCAGAGTCGTCCTTTACTCTGTCAACTCCGGCATATTTATACGGCTCCGGTCTTTCCAGAATATTCCTAGCGTATGGTGTGCTCCCAGACATTCTGGAATAAACTTGACTGCGCCCACTGCGCCTGCTATGTGGGTGGTCATTTGGCTCTCTTGGCTCACGGCATATGCGTAGAAGTGGGCGTCTGGCATGACAGCGTGACGCAATCCGGGCGGTCCTTTTCGCCGACTGCCGTGAGTGCGCGGGGGCGTCACGTGTGCTCAGGGGGTGCGCGGCCAGCTTGCGGCCATGACTCACATAGCGTGCACTTCTCGTTTCCACAACAGATACATTTTTGTGGTTTGACCCGTGCAGATTTATTGTGGACGGGTATGCACCCGGCTTCGAGTATCATAGAAAGCGTTTTAGGTAATTCCTCGTGACATTGTGACCTTGGCGCGCAACTCGATTTTTCGCAGCTAAGTGAATTTTCAAATTTAAATAGGATTTTATCGTATCCTGTCGACTTTATTGGCATAATTGATGTTCATAATTCGAATTTCTAACCCCTAATCCACTCCACAAACCAGTGGTCGTTTTCTTTGACTATAGGTGAAAATATACAGTTTTCTACTGTTTCACCCGACATAGCCTCCTAGGAATTCTTTGAGATTCAGTCAAAACACGTAATTAAGTACATGAATATTAAATCAGTTTGTATATTTTGAAAGAATTCTCTTTTTCCAACAAGAAATAGTGTACACTGGTCGAAATATCAATCCAGATATTTTTCACCCTACATAGCCTCATAATTTCACCCGACATAGCCTCATCTGAATGTTTATTTTAGATTACAAATTTGAAAAAGATTTCGCAATTTCCAACACGATTCAGTTTACACTTGTTGCAATATCAATCGTGTGAGTTTTCATCCAGCGTAGACTCGTCAATTTCATTTTCTGTATAAGAGAAACTTTCTTGCATTGGCTTGATTAAAAATATATCTAACTGCATATCCTTCTGATAATTTAGACTTAAAAAATTACGGAAGCAACTTAAGGATCCGTCGTATAGCTCTTTGTCGGTGCACTTAAGGATAGCGCAAACATTTGAATTAGCGCTAAAAATAAGGCTTGCACGAGATAGGCGTAGAGAGTCCCTGGCACTAAATGATGTTAACTCTTCCAAATCCGTTGCTCAAGTCTTCCGTTTTCGGTCATCCGCTAAGCTTCAGAAAGTCATTCCGCCTTTACTCGATAGTATTAATCATTTTGTTACAGAGGATTTTGCCAAAGCAGAAATGTTAAATCCCTTCTTCGCCAAGTTCTTTACAATTGAGACTACTGCAACTACTGCAATACCTCTGATGTGTGATGCAAATCTCACTTCAATTGATTTCTCACCTACAAGTATTCAAAAAGAAATAGCTCGTTTCAAGAATTCACATTCAGTCGGGACGGATAACATTCCAAACTCATTTATTAAGCAATTTAGAGATTTTCCTCCTTTACTGAGCAAATTATTTACAATATTTCTCAAAAACGGTTTTTTCCTGATTCTTGGAAAACTTCTATTGTAATTCCAGTTTTTAAATCTGGTTCCAGATCTGACATTTAAAATTATCGCGGTGTTCATACAACACCTTCTCTGGCTAAACTGTTTGAAAAATTAATCCCCAATAAAATTACAGATTTTTGCATAAGCAATCAAATATTAAATATATCTCAGCATGGTTTTTTTACCGGACCAATCTTTTAATCTCCTCATTTAAATAAATCAATAAATTTTATATTTTAGGCCCGGAGGGCCTCATCATTGCAAACTAAGTGCTGTGGAAAAATAAATACAAAGTTGAAAAATGCTGCTCTCCATGAAAAAACCACATAGACAGCGGGAGCGTTTAGAAGTTTTGGTAGATTAATTCATATTCACCAACATATCGTCGTTTTAAAATAGTAGTCAACGCATGGTGAACTAAGGAGGAAGCAGTGAAAAAAAACTCCAACCATTTAAGCTGGGGCGGAGTTCAGCGAACCCCGCTTAAAAAAACGTAGGAGAAAAAAAATGCTTCAAAAATTAAGGGGGTTGGTTGAGAGGATTGATTGTAGTGCAAATGAGACAGGACTGTTGATGAGAATGAATGAGGGATTGGAAACGCTTCTTGTAATTGGAGAAATCATATAACAGCAGAGGCTGTCATTCACCATTGTTACACCGCCCGACTGGCTTCATGATCAACGATCAGGGAGATGAGACCGGAGGAGGCCATCGCGGACAACAAAGTCAGGAAGTTGAGGGAACGGCAGCGGTCACCTGATCATCAACGAAACGCCGGAGATGCGAACTTGTAGACTGCGGAGTTTAGAGACGAGCTGGTGAAAATAGCAGAACCGCCACGAGCATGACTAAAGACCAAGAAGCCTATCGTCAGGCTTGTAAAACGGAGAATGGAGAAAACGGCAATGCTGACTGGACAGAGAAGTGGACGAAACATCGTTGCAAATAGCACTCAAAGGAGGAAGAAATAGACATGTATGGAAAAAATTTTGATATAAACGTAACCACCTCAGATACCAGGGGGACCCTTTTCAAAGTCCAAAAGTTGTGTGTTTGGGAAGGAGACGGATAAAAAGGACTTTATATCTTCCGAAGTTAAGTGTTTACGTAATTTGACTTTAAAACTGCTAAGTTAGACGACAGCCTAATTTCGAGGGGAATATTATTCCAGAGGAAGGCATATTTGGAGGCAAAGAAGTGAGAATGGTTCGAAGTGGAGCTTAAGGGGGGTGCAATAATCCTGGAGGAATTACGAGTGGCATCAAGTCTATCTGCGGGAATGAGAGCGTTGATTCGTGGAAGGTTAGGGGTAGAGTTAACGCGAAAGAGGAAACAGAGGCCCACTTCGGGTCTTCTGACCCAAAGAAATGTCATGTTCGCTAACTGACATCTTTCCGAATAAGAAAGAGTGGATCGAGACAGAGCGCATATTTTGCGAGTAAATACCCTCTGTACATTTTCAATCTTACCGCGGTCCGAAGCATTCATTAGACCAAAGAGGAGACAGCAGTATTCTAGGATGGGTAGAACATACATACGATAAAGTTTTAACTTAATTTCCAGCAGGAAGAAATTGTGTGATCTAAAACCACATATCTGTGCAGCCTTCGCAGATATTCGATCCGCATGAGGCGACAATGTTAGTTTATTTGTGTAGCTTAGACCTAAGTCTTTTATATTTGATCTTTCTAAAAGTGAAGTATTTTGAAAGACTAGGGGACGAGGAAGCTTGGCGGGACCGAAACGCATGAAACTACACTTGGATGGAGAGAATTCCATCTGCCAGGTAGCACTCCAACGTGAGAGTGTAAGTAGGTCCGCATTTATTTTATCATAGCATATACTTGCCGTGTCCTTAGAAAATGAGTATATGCATTTGAGGTGGTCTGCATAAATGAGATTGTGTGAATTGTTTAGAACAGTCGAAATTTCGTTTATGTATATAATGAAGAGTAAAGGAAAAACGCCGCTCGTGATCAGCTGAGAATTGGAGTAACTATTACCTACTAGGACCTTCTGGCTGCGGTTAGACAAGAAGAAACCGATGAAGTCGAGGAGAGGGGGACGGATGCCAATGGCTTCCAATTTTACCAGAAGCCGTTTGTGCGGTACCTGGTCGAAGGCTTTGCTTACGTCAAAGAAGATAACAAACACGAATTGCAGCTCATTACGGAGGGAAGTGACGTGGTTAAGAAAAGCTCAGGGACACGTCTCACATGATTCTCCGGGTAGAAATGCATGCTGCAAGTCACTTAAAAGCTTATTCTTTAGGCAAAAATCGAGAATTTGATTAAAAATTATCTTCTTCAGAAGTTTAGCTAGGGCCGGGGTTTATGAACACCGCGGTAGTTATTTATGTCTGAACGAGATCCTGATTTAAAGACTGGAAGAATAATGGATGTCTTCCAAGTGTCAGGAAAGTAACCATTTAAGAGATAGACTGAAAATTCATGGCTAAGTAATTTGGGAAAGGTCGACACTCTTTTGATAACTGAATTGGGGATACCATCAGTTCCCAAAGAGTGCGAGTTCTTTAGACAAATTATCTGCTTACGAATTTATTCGATGGAGAAATCAATGTTTCCGAGAGTATTGCCTGAGTATGGTTGAAACGAAGGGACTGGTTCGGATTCTGTCGTAAAATGCTTCGCAAAGAAAGCATTGAATAATTCAGCCTTATCAGACTCATCTAGTACAAATGATTTATTTTCATTAAGCAATGGCGGCATTTCAATTCCTCGTTTTGCGGAGGACCTACGACGAAACAGTTGTGCAACCGATTTTGCAGAGTTTGACTCGCTCAGGGCGCAAGATTCCCTGTGCTGGTCACGTGCAAGACGAATCTTTGACGCTAATTAAAAGATCTCTGCGATCCCTAGATCTGCGCTGCCTAAATGACGTTCTTATATAGAGAAAACAACCACCACCACGCTTATTAATGCGATCGTGACGATAGAAATCATACTCGTCTATGATAAGGGAGGAGTCAGAAATGATTGGATGGGTCCAAGATTCTGTTATGCATATTACATCAGGCATCATCTCGAAAGCGATAGCTCGAAGTTGAGCCATTTTATTTATAACGTACCTGAAATTAAGCACTATGACATCTAGTGTGTTTCGAGTGTCAGGACTATGGCTATCGTTATTCATAAAAAAGAATTTGAGGGTGGGTAGACAAACTGTAGGCCGTTATGTTTAGTGGAATAAGTACTGACGGGTATGGAGCTGTTAGCATACGAGTAGCCAACAATCGATGGCTGATAAGGTCTGAAATATCTAGGGGCCTCGCTTTCTGGCAGGGAAAAATGAAGAGATGTTGAACCAAAATAAGCTTCTGGGGCGTTTAGGAGGAATGAGGGGAGGTGAGAAGACATGTAGAAGTTAGCAGGTTTGGGTGATAGAGGATGGGTAAAGGAACTGATAGGGGGAAACGGTGACATGAAATTAGTGTTAGGGCCGCTCGCGTAAGGACTAGTGGTCTTAATCCGTGAATGTCCTGTACGGCAACTCCGATTAGATTTAAAACTATACCAGTTTGGGTTACTGCCGTGCAAATTAAATTTTTCTTGGTTCGGGCCCGGCGTGTTCAATAACGCATTATACGGGGGAATAATATGACTCCCACGGTCAAAAGAGGAGCTAGGTTGTGGTGTTGAAACGCTCTGCTTAAACGCTTTCGACGGTGTTGGCGACATTCTTGATGAACTTGTTGCCGCGTTAGAGTCGGCGGAATTTATCGATCGTTGGACAGAGAATGTATTTAGACTAGTATTCATCGTAGTAGATGACCGAGCGGCGGGCCTTGACGGTCCCGATATCAAGAGGGATGGGCTAACTGGTGCACTAATGTTTATGGACCTATGACTAGATATTCGGGAGGTAGGGATAGCAGGTGTACTGACGGTTATGGGACTATGAATAGACACCTGGGAGGCAGGGATAACGGGTGCACTGACGTTAGTGGGTGTATGGCCAGGTATGCGGTGGGGGAGATTAGCGAGTGCATTTACCCTATCGGGACTGCGAACAGATTTAGGAATAGTAGGCTGAGAAGTCATTGGTCTATTGGACTGGAGAGCCGTATTTCTTCGCTCCATTGGTGTAAGATCTCGACAGAGGAAACTTTTAGTCATTTCTAAATATCGGGAAATGCGACCTTGTTGAGCAAAGATTGAGTCCACCTCGATCGGTGAAAACTATTTAACTAGGATGGGTGGGTTTTTGCTACGCGATTGGAGGCGTTTGGCTTCTGCAATTTTGTAGTCGATACCACCCGAAAATAGAAAATCTTTTGCAATATCCAAAGGGCGACTGATTATGGAGTAATTTTTTAGTATAAAGTTAAAGCTTCGCTTTTGTCTATCAAAAGCTTCCGTGGTTATAAGGTGGAAGAGGGAGTCTAACTTTTTACAATCTTGTGAGGGCAAATCTGATAACTTACAATCAAACAGATTGCCTAGTATTGACAAAACAGAACCAAACTTCATCATGAATTCATTACAGTTCTGTAATGCAGATATATCAATTTGCTTAGCCTTGACAATGGGCTGCATGTTGATATCAAGGCATTTACTAATTGGCGTGGTCAGGCACCGCTTGGGTCTGGGAGCAGATATCTGACACTGAGCTTTAATTTTCGTTCTCATAATTTTGATAAAAATCTGCTTTAAATGTAGGATGATTTATAAAAATTCAGCCTATATGATTTTACTGCAGCTGCTTGTTAAGATCTCTTAAAATTGCTTAACAAACTGTGTTAGTTATTGCGTTCAGAAAAAAAACAGTTGATATGATTTTCAGATTATGACTTGCGACAAATAATCAGAGGGACCTTAACAAATACTGTAGCTATTTTTTAATAAGCACTTTTAATTTATTTGAAAAAGTGTATTCAATATTGGGAAACGAATCAGCCTTTGAAGGTCTCAAGAATATTCTGATCTTGACGATTTCTTTTACTAGGCCGCGAATTTGCTGGTTTGAAGAGGTTGTGTTCAGTTTAAATAGGTTGCGTCTCGGTAGAATTGGTTGGAAAACAAAAGCTTCTTAAATTCCGACTTCAAAAGATCGTCCACGCAAGAAAAATAATTCCAGCGGTGTAGAAAAAAATGTTTACGAACGGTTGCAGCCACAATATCCTAGATCGTAATTGATGGGGGATATCAATGTAGAATTGTCCTAGGAGGAGCGAGGGGAAATATCGACTGTGATCCTGTAGGGCCAGATGAGGTTATAAATGGTTAAGTTGTCCTCGACGAGGAGCACCGTGATCAAGATTATACGGAAACATCTCTAACGGTCTGCGGGACTAATACTCTGCGCTTAATTTCAGCACATGAGGAACTTTCCGAATTAAAAACCCCGCTAATTATAGGCTCATTTTCCGGACCAAAAATGCAAAATGTACCCAGCACATCAACCACTCCTAGTGGGTATGC
>JAYGXS010000007.1:22687576-22710466 GCA_036362985.1 Ligula intestinalis
AGGTTTTTTGTTTTGTCAATACTGGGTGAGATAGGGAGTTTGTTTCAAGTGAAAAAAACCTGCCTTCAAAGGTATGATACAAAAGGAATAAATGTGCAGTTGTAAGCTTAGTTGACTCATCAGCAGGAGAACTGTTTCATATCGTTTAAAAACATTAGTTCCAGACGGAGAGGGCTGGCACAAGAACACAGTGTTCTTAGTCTTCCTTCAATGGTTGTCGGCAAAAGTTGCGCGCTATCGGCTGAAGGGTTAGCAGACTGCGGGCTGCTGCTTCAGCAGCATCATCTTCAGAATGAAGCCTGGCGGGGTTCAAAGTCCACGAACGCCATCAGAGTGAAAGAGAGATTCCACCGAGTCAGCACCAAAAATTCTTGAAAGTTGTCCTGAATGTAGAAAACTAGTTATAGTTCTCTTAAACATAGGGTAGTTTTGCTGGGTTTTAATACTTTTGGGCAGCTTATTCCAGATTGATATGGCATTTACTGAAAAGAATTGCCGGTACTTAACTGTACGTGCCATAGGAAGAAATAAAAATACGTCTCGATGACTGGCGCGTCGAGAGTGCTCAAGCTGCCTTATTGTACTAAGGGGATTAAAGGTTTGACCATTCAAAAGTTTAAACAGTAAAAAAAGACCCTTCTGCAATCGACGAAGCCATAGGGGATCCAGCTTTATAAGTTCGCACCTTTGTTGGTAGGTTAAGGTACGGTGTTCTGTAGTGAAAACTCTTCTAGTGAAGAAGTGCTGCACCGATTCTATTTTCTTCCGTTCACTAGTGCGCAGAAGACTTAATAGAGGCGAGCAGTATTCAAGACTAGGTCTCACGTACATATTATAAATGCTAGTTCTAACCTTGATAGTCTTAAAATTTCTAAGGATAAATCCGATGGTTCGGCGTGCTTTCGAGACTATCAGGGCACAGTGCTCTGACAAATTGAGACTATTAGATTAGTATATGCCCAAATCCTTGATAACTCCTGGGACATTTAATTCATGGCCGTCAATGCTTAATTCCGGTTGATGATCGTCGCCAAAAACCATAACGGAACATTTGTGCCATGAAAGGGTGAGGTGCCATGTGCAACACCACTGGGCGAAGGCCTGAAGATCCTTTTTTATCAGCTCGAGCACGATGTTGCGATCTGCCGGTTTATATCGATAAGCGACTTGTAAATCATCAGCGTACATGAAGGGTCTGCCATACTGAAAACAATCTGAAACGTCGTTGACAAACAGGCAAAATAGGAGCGGACCCAGTACACTACCCTGTATAACTCCACTCCTCACATGCGTGGGGTTGGAGATAACATTCGAAATTTTTACTCGTTGTGTGTGAGCATCCAAATAGGAAGATATGAAGTTCAGAGGCTTGCTACCTATGCCGAAGGAGGCCAGTTTCAGAAGGAGGAGGTTATGATCGACCCGATCAAAGGCCTTTGTAAAATCAAAATAGACGCTATAAGTGGCAAAACCGCTGTCTCTAGATTGCAGCACATAATCAAAGAAAGAGAGCTGGCAGGTGTCACAAGATCGTTTCTCGAGAAAGCCATGTTGAGCTGTACTGAGCAGGTTGTTCTCTGTCAAGTGACGCATCATCTTTTCTTTGATTAAGGTCTCCAAGATCTTCGAGGCTGCGGGAAGTGTATTTATTGGCCTAAAGTTGTCGAATGAGGTCGATCGGCCATGCTTGCGAATAGGCATTATGTGCGATTCCTTCCACAACGAATGGAAGGTTTCGCTCTCAAGAGCAAGATTAAATACCTTACAAAGAATAGTTGGAAAGATATCATTCGCTTCAGCTTTTAGAAGGCTAACTGGGACTGGGACTAGTTGGCTGACTTTGCTCTGAGAATTCCATGGTTTACTGTCTTAACTGTTAGGCGGGCCTAACGAACAGCTTAACAAGCAGTAGCTTACGAAGCATGGTCACAACCCAAGCAGGCTTTCGATCGGCCTACATTGGCGAATGTACAAATGCCGTCGAAATGATCAATGATTTACAGTCCAAACCACTTTCATCCACTGGGTCAAACAACCAATGGGACTGGTCACCATCTCCGAGGGAAATATGATTGGCTCAGTGGACATCATTACACACGTTGTTTTCCCTAAATTGTTTTTACCTTAAACAAAAAAAGACTTCTGCCATTGCAGCCTTCATGTCGTGTTCTCTCTTTGGGGACTCACACAGAACGTCATTGGGCGGCGATATCTCGGCCTAGGCATCCGTTATAACATTAACTACATCAAAATGCAAGAGGCAGACACGCAGAAGGACTTGGGAATGTTGATGACGACGTCGCTGAAACCCCGCTGTACTGTTTACAAGTAACCAAGTCTGTGATGTCAGTCCTGTACCTTTTCAAACGGGCTTTCGCTGTCTTTTATGAAGATTGCTTTATTAAAGTCTACGGAACCTTTGGTCGACCGGAACTGCAGCTCGCTATGCGTGCTTGCAGACTCCGGACCACGAATGAAGTCAACATAATCAAGAAGGTTCAAAGCATTGTATTGGGAAAAAGATAAGCAAACCCTTTGAGCTCCGTATTGGGGACAAAGAAGCTGAAAATGAATCGATACAAATGAAAAATTTAAACTGTTGTCGTTCACGTGATCACAGGTGAAAGGCAGGCAGCGGTAGCTTTATTGTAAATAGTAAATATAGACTCTACTAAATAATCATGAGTAGTATGTTTACATACTTATATTATCTCGGCTCATTATCGATGCCAAATGCAGTTAGCTAGGAGAAAATCAAAAAGGAGACGGCAGTGAGAAAAACTTGCCCGGTTCTCTGAAAATATAGAGGTATTGAATGCGATTTGACCAAAATAAGCTAGAGAAGAAACTTTTGTTTATGAGAAGAAAATGTTTACAATAATAAGGTTTATTTGTTAAGCACATCTTCGGCGCCGTCAAAAACCCCAGAAGGCAGGAAAAAAAATAACCCAAAACCCTTCTTTTGCGGTCACTATAGGCTTTGTTTTGGTTTTTTGCTAGGTCAATAGTGTGCGAAATTAGGAGTTTGTTTTAAGTGAAAAAACCTGACTTCTAAGTTACAATGCTAGCAAAATATAAAATAAAATAGCCATACATTGTACGTGTTATTTTTTCATAGTAGGAATATTTTGAGTCTTGAAAAACTGTCATGTTCTTTATCTGAGGTGGATTTAGCCGCGGTCAGTTTGAAGGTGAACTAATCACCTGAGGACATCGCATCTGTAATGCGTAGCCGACGACAAAGGACGGAGACAAGTATCGGAAACGAGTTAACGAGCGTCCAATACGACAGTTAGTCCAAAAGGAGAAGTCAGTGACTTGAGATGATTGTGTCTTAAAGCTCCTAGATACAAAAATAATCTAATGGGAGAACATTATACAAAAATTAACTAAAGGTGGATGTTGTCTTTGACAAGAATGGCAGTTGAATCCTTGACTGGACGGCACAGCCGTAGTGACGATGGAAGCGTGCCGGAAGATGGGTCCAGGTCCTCAGTCGGCCTCGTTATCTATTCTTGTCCGTCAAGGTCATCCAGGGAGTGGCCATTGTAGTATAAAGTAAAACAAAGGCAGTGTTCAATTATAGTAGTGATTATTATTTATTTATTATTATTAAGTCAAATATTAACATGATAATAGTTATTGAATTCCATAATCAGTTCTATAAATACGGGGAAGATTCGCGCGCGCCACTTATGGGGCGCGTTTAGAGAACATTCGGCGCGTCACTCACATGCTTCTATCCCACGTGCCTTTACACATCTTCCGTATTTATGGGTCTGCTCGATACGCAGATTACAATCTTTGTCCATCGGCAGGATTTTTATAAATAGTTTCGACGTTGCAGATGTCTGAGGTGGGTCGAGGCACCTAGAAGCTGGTTGCGAAGCACCATTTTCATCCAAGTGCGACGGCAGAAGACACTTGGCCTTTCGTTCTTCGAATATCCCATCGAAGTGAGATTGACATTTTTGCTAAAAAATGATTAACATTCATACTACTGATATGTTATAAGAAGGAGTAATATATATTTTAGTATAGCTGTAGAGAAAATTATTTTCCTCTATAATATTTTTTATGAACGTTGAGATTTTTGTGAAAGAATATTGGGGGGACGGATGAGGCATGTTGTATCCGACAACACCCAAGTGACATCATACGGGCAGACACAAGTGGGGTTAAATTTGGCTAGTACCCCTAGGGGGGCCGCGTAATTGCGCACCCATACAACATCTCCCCCCTGATAAGGCGTCCCATGGGCAAGGCGGTCATAAAACGCTTTCTGATGCCGCTATCTTTCTTGCAGATGTAAGCGTGCCTCTTCAGACGCAATGCGCAGGGTTTTCCTGACCCGGGATGCATACGTATCGACATGTTCGACCTTAGCGGCCGACGGAAGGACTAAATCTTCCGGGAGCTGCATCTCCCGTCCGCAGGTGAGAAAGAATGGTGTGTAATGAGCAGTGGCGTTTACCACGGATCGGTAAGCCAGTAAACAAGCTGGTAGGACTGTCGTCTGAAAAGCTAGTTTGTACCAAAATGTGTGGAAACTTTCCTATACTGTTAAATTCCTTTTGGTCCGAATTGAATTAAGAAATATATGCGTCGTTTCATTTGAGAAGATCTGTTTGGTCTTCCTTCTAAATTCGGCTTAACTGTGGCTTTTGCGAATATCGTTGGGTAGGGCATTCCATATGATCGCATATCTTATGGTGTAGAAATTTGATCGCTGGGCCGTCCTAGCTTTAGTATTATGAATCGTATGCTGGTTTTTTCTAGTGAGACGGGAACCGTTTTGGTTTGTCAACATATTATTGCTAAGGATGTTATGATTATGTGTCATTTTAAATAGGTAAGTTAAACCATTTTGGAGTCGCCTTTGCCAGAGGGGTTTAAGACCATATCTATTGTACATTATTGTATAGGAGTCTCGGGCGTCATCGCGTTTACACAGAACTCTGGTAAACCTACTCTGGATTTTTTTCTAGTTTTTGTCTGTCATTTCATGACATGGTACCGAAAAATATAGAGCCCTAGTCAAGAATAGGTAAAACATACATTTTTTAAGTTTAGTCTTAAGTGTAATCGATGTGAAATTTTTACTTATGAAGCCACATAGTCGATTGGCATTTGATGCGATTTAATAATAATAATTTGTATATTTAAGGCCCAAGGGGCCCTGTCGTTACAAACTTAGTGCTATCATGAAAATAAAATAATGATGATGAGCAGTGAACTCTTATAAAATAATTGTCATCGGCAGTATAAAAAAAACTCATTGATCGGTGGATGAGTTCAGCGGGCCACCGAGTTCAAAAAAAAGTTAAGGAGAAAAAAAACTGCCTTAATGGGTAAAAGGGTTTGATGTGGTTAGATTGGGACCTGATGTTGAGGGTTCGGGACGTTTATGGTCATGGGAAAAAATAATATATCGTTGAGTTAGGAAGGGGTCATCCGGAAGGCAGGAGAAGGCAGTAGAACTCAAGGCAACATCATCGAGTTGCGACCCACCAGATTCCAGAGCCAATCGCGAAGACCACAGCGAAGGTTGCAAAAACGGAGAAGAATTCGCAGCCCTTGGAAGAGATGCTTGACTCTGCAGAGGGAAATGCTAACATATTAAGAAACCATTTTAGTATCCTGGGAAGAGCTTCAAATGCCAGGAGGACCCTTTTCAAAATCTACAACTTGCGTGTTTGGAAAGGAAACAGACAGTAACGACTTTATTTCCTCTAAATTTAAATGCTTATATAATTTGCCTTTAAACATCGACAGTGTAGAAGACAGTCTAATATCGAGAGGAAGGTTGTTCCAAATAAAAGCATATTTGGAGGTAAAAAGCGAGAACGGTTAGATGTGGAGCTACGAGGTGGTAAAATTATCATGGAAGAGTTACGAGTGGCGTAAGGTCGGTCTACTGGAAGAAGAGCGTTAATTTGTGGGAGATAAGGACTATTGTTAACGCGAAACAGAAAGCATAGACCAGCTTCGAGTCTTCTTATCCAAAGAAATTTCATGTTTGCTAATTGACATCTATCTGTATAACACATACCAGACCCAGAAAATATTTTACGAGTGAAAACTCGCTGAACCTTTTCAATCTTACTACGGTCATGCTGGGTCATGAGGCCAAAAAGCGGGCAGCAGTATTCTAGTATAGGAAGAACAAACATGCGGTATAGTTTTAACTTCATTTCTGGAAGGAAAAAGTTATGCGATATAAACCCACATATCTGTGCGGCCTTGGCAGAAATTCGATCTGCATGAGGTGATAATGCAAGCTTATTCGTGTAAGTAAGACCCAAATCCTTTATCGTAGATCTTTCTAACAGTGGACTATTTTGGAAGATAATGGGTCCAGGAAACCTTGCGGGACCAAAACTCAAGAAACTCCATCTGCCATGTTGCGCTCCAACTTGAGAGAGTACGCAAGTCTGCGTTAACTTTATCAACACAACTACTGGCCGTGTCCTTAGAAAATGAGTAAATACACTTAAGGTCATCAGCATAAATGAAATTTTCCGAATTATTTAGCACTGTTGAAATTTCATTTATGTAAAGAATGAAAAGGAGGGGACCTAAAACCGCGCCTTGTAATACACCACTCGTTATCGGCTGAGGCATCGAGTAGCTATTGCCTACTAAGACCTCCTGGCTGCGGTTAGACAGGTAGGAGGCAATGAAATCGAGGAGGGGAGGCCTGATGCCTAGGGCTTCCAGTTTCACTAAAAGGCGCCTATGAGGCACCTTGTCAAAAGCTTTACTAAGGTCAAAGTAAATCACGATGACTGATTGCTGTTCATTACGAAGTGAAGTAACCAGGTTAAGAAATGCTAAGTGGTAGGTTTCGCATGATCTTCCAGGTAGAAATCCATGCTGTGAGGCACTTAATAGTTTATTTTCTACACAAAAATCGAGAATTTGATTAAAAATGATCTTTTCCAGAAGTTTGGCTAGGGCCGGGGTTTTATGAACACCTCGGTAGTTATTTACGTCCGAACGAGGTCCTGACTTGAAGACTGGAAGACATGAAGACTGTTTAACATGTGGGGTAAGTCAAGAGTATTAAAAAAGCTAAGACCTTAATCTTTTAAAGATGTTAGCTCTTTTATTTCTTGACCACTTAACATTATGAAGGGAAGTTTTAGTGGTCCAAAAATCATGAGATGACATTTTGTTGGGGACAACGGCATTTGCCATTGAACACTACAGTCGTTTAGTTTTTGAAGGTCTGATTCAATTGTTATATGCACACTGCTTATTGAATGTTTGTTATAGGCATATGTGAGTTTGAAGTCATCTGCATAGAAAAATGTCTTAGCAGATGTTGATATAGTGGATAGCACATGAATGTAAATGAGAAATAAGAGGGGACCTAGGATAGTGCCTTGAAAAACACCACTGCTTATATGAGCTGGTTCTGATACTATATTTCGAAGTTGTACTACTTGAAATCGGTTTTGAAGATAGGATTTGAGAAAACCAAGGAGGGCGGGCCGAACCCCGTGACTCATTAGCTTCACGATCAGTCTTTTACGGGGAGCTTTGTCTAAGGATTTTTTTAGATCAAAGTAAATTGTAGCTACCATGTCCCCGTCATCTCTATTGCTAGAGACGAATTCCAAAAAAGTGAGATGGCAGGACTGACATGACTTTTTGGGTAAAAAGGGGTGTTGAGAGGGAGGTATGAGATTTGCATTCGTCAGATGGTCTAACATTTGGCTATAAATAATTTTTTCTAAGATTTTTGCTAAAACCGATGTTCGGTGAACACCACGATAATTTTGGGCATTGGACCGATTTCCGTTTTTGAAAATTGGGGTGATACACGATTTTTTCCATATTTCTGGATAAGTACCATTTGACTGCAGTAACGAGAAAAGGTTAGACAGAAGTATTGGGGCATATGTAATATTCCTCAGTATGCAAGGAGGGATTCTATCCATTCCATATGATGTGGAATTGGACATCTAGCAGATAGATTTCTTTACAGTTTCTTCGTTAAACAATATCTCTTTTAATACGAGCGCCGTCATTTCTGTTGGCTGGGGGAACGGTTCTTCCTCAACTGAATAGTTGGTTGAGAAATACTCATTAAAAGGATTTGCTATTTGGTCGTCATTTGTTATTACTATTCCTTGGTCATCAAGCTTGATCTGGGGCCTTGTTTTTGATGATTATTTATTTGTTTCCGGAAGATCTGGGCTGTCCTTTCTGGGGACTCGATTGCCCGATGTTATGCTGCTATTTGTGTAAATTTTCCGGGTTAACTCGTGAATCACTGTAATGCGTCGGAGCGTCAATAGATAACTAATACATGGGTCGTTGAGTTGTTTTTTAAATTTTTTTAGCCCTTTGGAAAGGAAGTTTGGGATCAGTGATTCCTTACATGGGGATCATTCGTCAATTAGAGTATCTCGAATTAAATTAAGGGTAGCATATAATATGTTAACAGCTTCTAGTGGGGATGTTGTTAGCAGGAAAGAGCTCTAATCCAATGACCTTATGTGGTTATTCATGGATTCAATGTCAAGATTTTTTGGGTTTATAAAAGTGTAACTAGGATCAGGTCTTATTTTAATGTTAAGAGGGAGCACTGCTATTATTGATTTATAATCACTATCAAAGGTTAAGCTGTAATAGTGCGCATATAATGGCCAGATGTCAGTGGTGAGAATAACATCGAGTATATTGTTTCCTCTAGTTGGTTTATTTATTATTTGCGTCCAGTTATGCAAGACCATTGATGATAATAATCCATCATGTCTGGATGGGGCTGATAGTTCTGCCCAGTTTATTTCTGGACGGTTTAAGTCTCCTGCAATTATCTTTTATTCTGTTTGGATATTTGATATAGTATCTAGTAGATTTGTAAGGCCCGTGTCATCATAACTATATTCCAGGCGGGTGTACAAACATCCAATTAGAATGCTTGTAAGGGTCTTGGATATTATTATAGCGAGGCACGCTTCACCATTGAACATTTCCTGTAGAACCTCAAAGCCACTCTGCCCTATGGTAGATCTAATGTAGATCATACAACCACCTCCTCGTTTATTATCGCGGTCCTGTCTATAGAAGCTGTAGTTTGATATAAAAAGTGAAGCATTAGATGTTAATTCGTTTGCCCATGTTTCTGTTAAAAAGACTATATCGGGATTGTGTGTGTCAATAAAAGTCCTAAGTCGTGGAACTTTGTTTACTATCGATCTAGCATTAATGAGCGCAACACTTATGGTGTCGGATACAAAAGCTGGAATCTGTTGTGAAAAAATTGATTCCTATTACTTGGTTGATTGTGTTGAGGGCTCATGAGCGGAAATTGTGTAATTGGTGGATAATATGGTGGTGTTGGACTATTTGTGGTGAATTGTGCATTAGTGGGAAAAATGGTGATGAGAATGATGGGATTCGGTTGCATTGTGTAAATATCGGAGGGTATGGTGTTGTGCGAGGAGGGATTTGAATGTGTGTGTTATATTGAAAGGGTTGGGTGTGCGGTGGTCGTCGTGTGTATGGGCTAGGATATATGGATTGAGAGAAGGGGTTAGGTGTCATTTGAGGGTGTGCATTTAAATGCGGATATTCCTTTTGATATGCAGTTCTTTTTGGGAATGGTGGTCTATTTTGGGTTTTGGGGGGAATGATCTACCACTGGTTTACTAATTTGGTTCGTTGAGGTAAGACTGGTATTGTTATTTATGGAAATGATTAGACTTGTCTTGCTATTCATCTGTGTATCGTGATTTGATCCAGGATTTGTGTCGTTCATGTCTAATGGGGTTGTACTATTTCGGGGTCATTTGTTTGGGCCTTATTCTTTTCCATAATTCCTTCGGCAGGTTAATTATTCAATTTCTGGTTGTCATTATTATAAATAGAAGAAGCCGCCGTCAATTCACCTAAGCTGATGTTATGTTGATAGTTTTCGCTTTCCTTCCCAGAGGAGGAATAGCTCGGTAATTGTTCCTCTGAGGTAGCATTTTGTGGAGTGCTTTTGTCCTCTGCGACTATATGTGGCTGATTTTGTTGACGCACTTTGTCTTTATGAAAGACTTGTCTGAGCTGCATCGGGGTCAAGTCGGGGCCTGTATATGCTTTAAAACTCTGGAACCTCCTATTTAATTCTGAATTTTGTAGTAGCATTTGAGCTTCAGCGTGGGTAGAACAAGTAAGCAAAATTGGTTTTTTTACTTCGCGAATTTAGTCTTTTGATAGACACTTTTCGTATACTTATCCCACATTGTTGAAAAACGTTTTGTATTGCGAAGATTGGATTATTCGTTTGAGAAATGTTGCGAAAGATTTCATTACAGCTACATTTTGATCTATCTGAAACTTCTGATGATACTGAATGCACCACAGACTCTATCTGAGGCAAATTGGTGAGGTTGCTTTCGAATGAATTTGAGCCGAGAAGTGAATTAAGAATCTTACATACGGGTTCATACTTTGCAATAAAGTTCGTTAAATTTAAAAGGACTGACAGATCGATTTGATCCAAAATAACTTTCGCGTCAGACATTGTTTCTAATAAAATTTTCAGGTAAGGTATGTTTAAATTCTAAATATATGTCCGAGTAACGTTGTTTTTGAAAAATAAGTGTCGGAAGAATGTTAGATATAAAATTATTTGACTTATCTAGAAGCCTGAAATTCGAGTCCATATTCAAATCGCGCGCACAGGAGGTAGGAGCGTCATGCTGATGTTGAGGATATTAAAAGTGGGGCAGGAAGCCCACCACGGATATCGTCAGTATACTTATCGTAATACGGAGGAGGGTCTCATAGAGGTATCGACATCCCCAGATGGTTCGTAAGTAGTTGTCAAATAACTCAGGATTTACAACTGCCCGATTCAGCAGTTTTTCTTTCAAAATCTTCATGTGCATTAAATATAAGTCGCTTGACGAGGTTCTCCTGTGCTTTGTATGTGTTTATGGATAGAGGATTATGATCAGCGAGAAATTTCCTCCACAACTTCTTTAGCGAACTAGTCAGCCACTGGGGTCTGTCGTTTAGCTTCTGTCGTAAAATCGAACAGTGGTTTCTGAGGACAAGGTGCAATAACTCACCGAGACATATAAGTCAAGTAAAAAGGACATCTCTCTGGTCAAAGCTAGTAACAGTGACAGCCTAGCTGTCCCGCCACCGAAACCTAAGACATACCCTCTTGAATTTGTCGTTTTAAATGGCAGGTCACTGATTAATAAAATGCCCTGCTCCAGACTCTGGTTATTATCGACCGCCCAGACATTTTTATGGTAACTGAGACATGGGCATCGGCCTAAGTAGCTGAATCTGAACTCTCTGTTCTAGGCTATGCATGCATTCGAAATGATCGAAACAATGGCCGTGGTGGAGTAGGCTGCATCTTTATTAAGCAGCAACTTACATTTCTCCCGTTGGACTATCCACAGTTCACGGTGGTGGAGGAGAGCTGCTGGCGATGAGTTGTTCTAAAGAATAAATAACCCTTTCTCGTTGGCTGTGTTTATCGCCCACCTAATGCCAATGCAGACTACGATCGTTGACTCTCGCAGGCATTTCATGCGGCAGCGGACTTGAAGCTTAAGAATTGCTTGATAGCAGGTGATTTTAAGTTTCGTGACGTGCAATGGTTTCCACCATCCGGTCCTTCAAAGTTCGAGAACTTACTTGAGGCTCTAGATATCGGCATGTGGGATCAGGTAGTCGATTTTCCCACTCGAGGAGCAAACATACTCGACCTAATTTTTTGTAGGGGATGCGAACCACTTTAAGTGTCATCCTTAGACGCACTTGGGAGTTCAGACTATCTCACAGTTGTTACCATACTAGAACTGGAGGCGGACGAATCATTTGCCCAAAAATATAGTTTTTATCATGACTTCCGATAAGCAAACACGGCGGAATTACTGGCATATCTAAACGCTCTCGACTGGTCTGAATTTTTCCAATGTTTGGATGTAAATGTTTGGACCGATACACTGTACAAAGTGCTGGATCCACTCATCCTCCCTTTTGTCCTCCGTAAAAAAGTAATCCATGTCAAGGATGAAGTGTACCTTCCTCTGTCTTTTCGTCGTAGGCTGCGTAAACTCTCTCGTAGTTTGCATCGGCAGAACGACACTTCCATTCTGCCCTTGATCACACTGACCTTTGAGCAGGCTTAGAAGCTCTCCGAAGAAAAGCAGATAGCCGATGAGGCCCACTTCGCTGAAAACTTTCCCTAAATGTTGCGAAACTCTTTTCGCGTACAGTAAAAGTGCAGAGGAAAAGGCAACACCCCATACTTCAAGATGCTTTAGGAAACCCCATGGCTGACGCTAAGTTGACCGCCGATAGCTTCAATGCGTTCTTATCCAAAACGTTTAGTGAAAGCTCGTTCGCTGCAGCTCCAGCTATCCGGGCTTGGACGGGTGCCGTACTCGAAACCATCAGTTTTATCCTCTGACTCTAGCCATTCGTCCTTATTGTCAATCTTATAATCCAGGACCAGATGGCGTCACAGTTTGCCTTCTAAAAGCTGAAGCGAATTATATTTTTCCGTCTATTTGTTGTAAGATATTTAATCTTGCTCTTGAGAGTGGTACCTTTCCTTCATTGTGGGAGGAATCTCACATAATGCCTATTCCCAAGCATGGCCGATTGACGTTATTTCACAACTTTAGGCCAATAAATACACTTCCCGCAGCCTCGAAGATCTTGGAGACGTTGATCAAAGAAAAGATGATGCGTCACTTGGCAGAGAACAACCTGTTCAATACAGCTCAACATAGATTTCTGGAGAAAAGATCTTGTGACACCTGCCAGCTCTAATAAATATAATTAATAAATTGTATATTTAAGGCCCAAGGGGCCTTTTCATTACATACTTAGTGCTATCGTGAGAATAAGAAAATAAAAATAGTTCAGATTTACAACAAACTCTTATAAAATAATTATCTGGGCATCGGTGGATGAGTGCAGCGAGCCACCGATTTCCAAAAAATGTAGGAGAAAAACTGCCTTAATGGGTAGCAAGCTATAACGTGAGGCATATTTGATGGGATTCTGATATTGAAGGTTCAGGGCGCTTATTTTCATGGGAAAAATAATAAAGTGGTGAGATAGGACAGCAGGAGAAGGCAGTGGAAGTCAAAGCAACACCACCAAATGCGGCCCACCAGACTCCAGATTTCACGAGATTCCGAGCATTAACCACCAATAGCGACCACTGTATCCTGGGATTATGTGCTACAATTCAGAGACAGCGGTTTTGCCCTTTATACCGTCTATTTTGATTTTACTAAGGCCTATGATCGGATCGATCATAACCTTTTCCTTCTGAAACTGACCTCTTTCGGCATAGATAGCAAGCCTCTGAACTTCATATCTTCCTATTTGGATGCTCGCACACAACGAGTTAAAATTTCCAATGTTTTCTCCAACCCCACGCATGTGAGAAATGGAGTTATACAGGGTAGTGTACTGAGGCCGCTCCTATTTTGCCTTTTTGTCAACGATGTACCAGATTGTTTTCACTATGGCAGACCCTTCATGTACGCTGATGATTTAAAAGTCGGTAAAAGTCAGTATAATATGGCAGATCGCAACATCGTACTCGAGCTGATAAAAAGGATCTTCAGGCCTTCGCCCAGTGGTGTTGCACATGGCGCCTCACCTTTTAATGGCACAAATGTTCCGTTATGGTTGTTGGCGATGATAATCAACCGGAATTAAGCATAGACGGCCACGAACTAAATGTCCCAGGTTTTATCAAGGATTTGGGCATATTTTACCCTAATAGTCTCAATTTGTCAGAGCACTGTGCTCTGATAGTCTCGAAAGCACGCCGAACCACCGGATTTATCCTTAGAAATTTTAAGACTATCAAGGTTAGAACTAGCCTTTATAATATGTACGTGAGACCTAGTCTTTAATACTGCTCGCCCCTATTCACTCTTCTGCGCAATAGTGAACGGAAGAAAATAGAATCACTGCATCACTTTTTCACTAGAAGACTTTTCACTTCAGAACACCGTGACTTAGCCTTCTAACAAAGGAGCGAACTTATAAAGCTGGATCCCCTGTGGCTTCGTAGATTACAGAAGAGTCTATTTTTACTGTTTAAACTTTTGAATGCCCAAACCTTTAATCCTCTCAGTGCAACAAGGCAGCTTGAGCACTCTCGACGCGCCAGTCATCGAGACGTATTTTTATTTCTTCCTATGGCACGTACAGTAAAGAACCGGCAGTTCTTTTCAGTAAACGCCATATCAATCTGAAATAAGCTGCCCAAAAGTATTCAAACCCAGCAAAGCTACCCTATGTTTAAGAGAGCTATAACTAGCTTTCTACATTCAGGACAACTTTCACGAATTTTGGGTGCTGACTCGGCGGAATCTCTGATGGCGTTCGTGGACTTTGAACCCTGTCAGGCTTCATGCTGGAGATAATTCTGCTGAAGTTGCGGCCCACAATCTGCTAACCCTTCAGCCGATAGCGTGCAACATTTGCCGACAACCATTGAAGGAGGACGGAGAACACTGTGTTCTTGTACCAACCCTCGCCATCCCGAACTAATGTCCCTAAACGATATGCTACTTTTCTTTTGCTGATATGTCAACTCAGCTGACAACTGTACATATATTCCGTTTGTATCATGCCTTTGAAGTCAGGTTTTTTTCCCTTGAAGCAAACTGCCTATCCCGCCCAGTATTGACAAAACACAAGATTGAAACAAAACCAATACTGGCTGCAAAAGAGGGAGTTTGTTTTAGGTTTTTTCCTGTCTTTGAGGTTTTGAAAGGCGCCCAAGAGGTGCTTTACTAACTCTTTAAAATTGCCTGTAAACTTGCATGATAAACATATATAATACATTCCAGTGAGTTCGTGGGCACTAGGTCCAGGCAGATAGATTGTTGCCCCTCACGCATCTCGGTGGGAAATAGAACATTATGAATTGAAGATTAACTGTGTGTCTGATCCAGTAAATTAATAAATTGTATATTAAGGACCCAACGGCCCTTTCATTACAAATTAAGTGCTATCATGAAAATTAAAAAAAAATTGGTAATCACAGCTGCGCGTAAGCAGCTTATGATAACAAGAATTACTCTTATGTTACGCGTGGTAATATGGTAAGTTAGATCCGATTAACACGAACTCTCTCTCGTAAAATAATCTTCTGGGCAGTAAAAAACTCCTACATCGGTGGATGAGTTCAGCGAGCTGCCGATTTCCAAAAAAATGTAGAACAAAAACGCCCTTAGTAGGTAGCATGATATGACATGATGCAGTTAGATGGGATCCTGCTGTTGAGGTTTCGGGACGCTCATTGTCATTGGAAAAATAATATAGCGGTGAGTTAACAAGGGGCCGTCCGGGACAACAGGAGAACACAGTGGGAGTCAAGGCAACCTCACCGAGATGCGACCCACCAGACTCCGGAGTTCACCGACAAGTTGGCGACCACTGTAGCATCCGAGGTGGGTATGGTACACTGGTTGCACAGTAACGGATTCGGTATCGGCGGCTTCTGTTCGACGAACTTCCTGTCTTCGAACTTCTTCCCTATTGGAGGTTCCTCGTCATCACAAGCAGACGCACTAGAGCTAGAATGATGGCTCCTATTCGGAGAATATAAGTGATAATACGAATGTTACGTTTATTAGGGAATACAGGCGATCGAAAGACGTAAGCAAGAGCGTGAGTATAGGATAAGGTTATAACGAAGGGGAGTACGAAATGGAGTATAAAAAAGCAGACGAGGACGAGACTTAGCGGAGTCAGGAAACGGCGGCTTGTGGTGGTTGTCTCCTCCAATCAGCGTCCTGGAAATCGAGAGGAAGGCAGGTGACATCAAGGGTATATAGTAGAACAACGGAGGTTCGGTTTGTGCCGCTACATAGCCCCCTTTTTAAGGTATAGCACTGTCCTCAGTGATTGTGGTGATTGAGGGTGATGGAAATGTGACCTCTAAGGCAACTGGAGGGACCTGGTCGGGTGGGACGATCGTGAGCGTGTCTGGTGTACATATGGGAAGCTGGCCACGGTACGGCTTGAGTTTTTCGAATTGAGCCGTGTACGAGGGGAGGGTGGGGTTGACGGCGTCGCGGTGTAGTAGGGTTGTAGAACAAACGGTGTCGAGTACGATGAAGGGTTCACCGGAGGTTCCGCGAGGATGCTTTCGGTTATAATGCATCACCAGGTCGCGGTTTCGGTATGGTGTGCCGGATATGCGAGTGTCGAAATGGTCTTTTTGGCGGGTTGTTGGTGCTTCGAGGGTGTTGCGTGCAGCATTGTGAGCGCAGCGGATAACTTCTCGGAGCTGGCGGGTGTAGCTATTAGGCGTAGTAGGATCCGGAGAGGGAAGTGGAAAGCGAAGGTCGACAGGAAGCCGGATCTCACGACCTGTCCACATATAGTGTGGAGTTAACCCTGTAGAGGTGTGAACGGACCCGCGGTAGGTGAGCATACAAAGGGGTAGATGCAGATCCCATTCGTGTTCGTGGCCATCTTTAGAGAACGCAAGCAGAAGGTTATGTAAGGTACGGTTCGTCCGTTTGACCAGACCATTACTTTTCGGGTGGTACGGGATTGTGCGGGTTTTCCGAATTTCAAGAAGGTCGCACACGTCCTTAAGTAGTTGTGATTCGAAGTTACTTTCGCAGTCGGAATGGAAGCAAATAAGAGTTCCCCAACGACTGATCCAGGTGCGACTGATGGCGTTAGCCACCGTGGCGGTTCTTTGGTCAGGCAATGGGATGGCTCCGACTCATTTGGTGAAAAAGTCGATCATGACTAATATGTATTCTAACCCCCGATAGGATATGGAAAGCGGGCCGATGATCTCAAGGTCAACTCGTTCACCGGGAAATCTAGTGGTCATGGGCTGTAGGGGGGGGGGTCAGGGAACTGTATTGGGTGATTTGAACGACGAAAAAATTGTGCACTCTTTGCAAAAATGTATGACGGGTGAGCGTAACTGTGGTCACCAGAAATGGCTAGTTCTGTACGGTGTGGGCCACAGTATCCTTACTCCCAGTGCAGGTCCGTTAGAACACCTTTAATGAGGCAACCTGGGACTATCGGTCGTAAGTGATGGGAATTACCGTCTTTATAAAATAGATCCTCTTGTTCGAGCCAGAGGTTCGACCACTGGTTCAGCAAAATGCGGGCATTCATACTAGACCCGCGCATTTCTTGTTCGTTAGGTTTCCGCCGTTCTTCAATCAGGTGACGGTAGATGATGGCCGTGTCGGGATCACTAGCTTGTGCCGTTGACCATTCGTAGCTGGTGGTTTCTGCTAAGTGTACGGCGTGGACAGATTCCGGGAGTAGGGCTACGACTGTAGTGTCGGTGTTGGGAAAACGGGAAAGTGCGTCGGCATTGCCGTGTTTAGTGCCCGGACGGAATTCGGGTTTGAAATCAAAATTCTGTATGGACTCTTTCCACCGGGTGAGCTGATCCATGGGGTCTTTGAAGGTTTGGAGCCATTTCAAAGCGTGCAGGTCGGTACGCAAAATAAAACGTTTTCCGATGATAAGGTGTTAAAATTGTTGAAGGAAAACGATAATCGCTAGGAATTCCCTGCGGAATGTGCTGTAATTGCGTTCAGACTTCGTTAGGGTTTTGCTGCCGAAACAAATAGGATGCGCAACGCCGTGGGAGTCGTTCTGTGACAACACGGCGCGTATGGCAAAACCACTGGCATCGGTGTCCAGTGTAAACGCCAGAGTATCCTTCTCGACGTTTGGGAGTGCTAACAGGGGCGCAGAGCATAGGGCCGCTCGAAGGTTAGTAAATGCGGTCACGCATTCTGTGGACCATTTGCACACACGATCTTTTTCTGTCAGTCTGTTGAGGGGACCGGCGATGATTGCAAAATGTCGAATGAACCGACGGTAATAAGAAGCGAGACAGATGAAACTCCATGCCTCCGTTTGGCTGGTTGGCACTGCCCACGTGCGAATGTGTTTTATGCGGTCGGTTAGGGGTGCAATGTGTCCGGGGATATCTGGTGACCGAGAAATTCCACTTCGGAAAGACGAAAAAACACTTTCGGATTCAGCGTGCAACCGGCATCGCGGAGTGCCTCCAGTAAAAACCTTAAATTCTGATTATGCTCCTCGATCATATGGCTGAGAGCGATAATGTCGTCTAGGTAAACTAGGCATTTAATAGGTATAAGAGGTCGTAGAACCTAGAACATCAGCGACTGAAACGTCGCTGCCGCGTTGCAGAGACCGAAGGAAAGTGTATAAAACTCAAATAGTCCTTGTGAGACCGTGAACGCTGTCTTCTGTCAGTCATCCGTGTATTGTTCAACTTGCCAGTACCCCGACTTAAGATCTAGGGTCGAGAACCATGCTGCGTTGCCGAGTGAGTCTATAGTGTCGTCCAGCCGGGGTAATGGGAATGAGTCGCGTACGGTAATTGCATTAAGGCGACGGTAATCAATTCACAAGCGTAGAGAACCGTCTTTGTGGGACCAAGGTTATCGGCGAGGCCCATGGGGACAAGGAGGGCTTTATGATGCTATTTGCTAAAAGCTCGTCAACCTGTTTGTCAACTTCTTCGCGATATCGTACAGAAGCGCGACGGGGGGTTGCCAGACCGGTTTTTGCATCACCGGTGTCAATCGTGTGTTGCACAAGGCGTATCCGGTCGAGGTTACTTGTAAACCAGGAAAACAGTCCAGGGAAAGCGTAAAGGATATTTCTGAGTTGGACATAAGCGGCAGTACCAACAGTGGACGGCGGGGAAAGTATTTCGTCTAAATGTGTAGGGTCTTAAGCCACGGCCGTCATAACCGTGTTGTAAAGGAGTTGGAAATGCTATTCAGGTGCGGCGGTAGGGGGAAGGTTTATGTTTCCGGCCAGCTCCACGCGTCTACCGCAGGTGTGAATAACACAATTATAACCGCTGAGGAAATCTTATCCCAGAACTTTAGGCCAGGGGCTATCGGAAGTAACCAGAAAATCGTGGATCACATCGGAACCGCTGAAGGAAAACAGCAAGAAAATACAGACGGAGATCGGTATTTGAGTGCCGTTAGCGGCGTGAATAAGACGGGGTCGGGATAATGGTCCTATGCGGCTAAAGAGAGATCTAGGGATGCTGGCCGGGGTAATAAGCGAGACATAAGCCCCTGTGTCTATTAAAGCGTCAAAACGGTGCTTATCTATTAAAACTGTAACCGTAAATGACGATACAGGTGTAGGTTTAACCAAAGAGATATTGGAAACGAATGACTCACCGTATGCATGATGGCCGCCGTGACGTGCTTGGTTTCCAAAGGCAGTGCAATACGGACCTCCGCGGTTGTGGTCAGGAAATCGGACTGGTAGAGCTGTTTTCTGCGCCATCTGTTGCGAGTCGGGCGGCTGTGTCGGCTGAACATGGGGTGAATACCCTCGGTTGTAAGGCGGACGCGGTGTGTTGGCTTGGGGTTGTGGGGCGTCGATATGGAAGTCATCGAACTGCAACACTTGGTTAAAGCCGCAAGGAGGTCAGTCGGCGTCTGCATCAAGAAATGGTCTGTCACCGTGTGGTAACGGAGAACCGTGGTGAACAGCTACAGGACCATTCGGTCTAAAGCTGTTTTGGGACGTGCAAAATGCTTCAACCCCAAACCGAACTCATTTGCCGATTGGCGGGGTTGTTGATTCAGGCGATTAAACCGGTCAGCAGCCACCCAGCTGACATCTGGTGGTCAAAAAGCAATTTGAGGATGGCTTTGGTCTCGTTCAAAGTGGACGTTAGGGTAATTCCTGATGAGAGGGCAAGTTCGCATGCATTAGGGGACAGGAAATTTAATGCATAGCGTGAGTAGTCGAATGGATCAACGTCTGCGAGAAAAATATCTAAACGAACGAGCCACTGATGCAGATTTTGGCCCGTTTCGAAAACGGCTGGGGCGAGTTATGGGTCAGCACGACGGATGGGGGCCACAGGAACGTGGGGAATGACGACGTCGGGTTTTGAGGTAACCACCGGGGGTGAGTAGCTTCCAGCACCGGCTGCCGCCATTGTAGTGCCCGACGTGGATATGGTACACTGGTTGCACAGTAACGGATTCGGTATCGGCGGCTTCTGTTCGACGAGCATCCCGTCTTCGAAATCCTTCCCTATTTGAGGTTCCTCGTCATCACAAGCAGACGCACTAGAGCTAGAATGATAGCTCATTTGCAAAGAATATAAGTGCTTATAGGAATGTTATGCTTATTAGGGAATACAGGCGATCGAGAGACGTAAGCAAGAGAGTGAGCATAGGATAAGGTTAAAACGAAGGCGAGTACGAAATGGAGTATAGACAAGCAGACGAGGACGAGGCTTAGCGGAGTCAGGAAACGGCGGTGTGCGGTGGTTGTCTCCTCCAATCAGCATCCTGGAAATCGAGAGGAAGGCAGGTGACATTATGGGTGTATAGTAAAACAAAGGGGTTCTGTTTGGGCCGCTACACCACGCGATTACCATCAATAGTGACCTTGAAGACCACTGCGAAGGTTGCAAAACGAAAACGAGTTTGCAGCATTTGGAAGTGATGCTTGAATCTGCAGGAAAAAATGCTAACATATTGAGAAACCATTTTACTTTCCTGGGAATAGCTTCAAATGCCAGGAGGACCCTTTACGAAATCTAAAAAATATGTGTTTGGAAAGGAAACAGCCATTAATGATTTTATTTCCTCCAAATTTCAATGCTTACGTCATTTTCCTTTGAAAATGGATAATGTAGAAGACGACCTAATTTCGAGTGGACGATCGTTCCAAATAAAAGCATATTTGGAGGTAAAAAAGCGAGAATGGTTAGATGTGGAGCTAAGGGGTTGTAAAATTATCATGGAGGAACTACGAGTGGCGTAAGCTCCGTTTACTAGAATAAGAGCGTTAATTGGTGGGAGATTAGGACTATTGTCAACGCAAAACAGAAAGCATATACCAGCTTCGAGTCCTCTTACCCAAAGAAATTTAATGTTTGCTAAATGACATCCATCTGTATAAGAAATGCTAGACCCAGAAAGAGAAAAAAATTTACGAGTGAAAACTCGCTGAACCTTTTCAATCTTACTACGGTCAGTCGCATTCATAAGACCAGAAAATGGACAGCAGTATTCTAGGATAGGGAAAACAAACATGTGCTATAGTTTTAACTTTATTTCTGGAAGGAAAACATTATGTGATTGTGGGCTCTTGGCCCTACTTACGTGTTGTTTAAATTTATCAATAACCAAGTTTGTGAAAACGAAATACAACACTTTTTTCACACCTTCGGTTTTGACGCGTGCTAGCAACTATCTTGCTAATCACTCTCCACAGCTCAATTCCCTCCTCACCTGCCGCTGTTTATTTTGCCCTTCAACGACACCTCTCTGGTGATCACTCTCGGGCTCCAGGAGAATCCAGCGACAAGTTGCAAACGAGTTTCCTCCCCATTTTGCAACTCACAGCCCAACGAACTTGGATCCAGTCCTCGCAGAGTTATCCTTTGGCAAGTCGACTACTTGACTACTGCCGACTAGGATCGTGAAGGATCTAAGTGAGTTGTATCATTTCTAATCTTCATCGTCAATCTCTTTACTGGACTTTACAACTTTTCCACTAGAATAGTCTGGTAAATCCCTAATTAGCAGTTAGTCTACCCTCGAAAGTTTTCATCGCGTATTTGCTAAGACGTTTTGTATATTTGTAGTGATAAAGCCACTACATGATATAAACTCACGTAGCTGTGCGGCCTTGGCGGAAATTCGGTCTGCATGAGGCAATAATGCAAGCTTATTCGTGTAAGTTAGACCCAATTCCTTCATAGAAGATCGTTCTAACAGCTGACCAATTTGGAAGATAATGGGTCCAGGAAGCTTTGCGGGACCAAGACACATAAGCCTAAGAAAGCCAAACGGTTCACGGGTTTGCATTCAGCTGACCCAATAGCCAGTACATCAGAACCGCGTGTACCGGCTGCAATTGCTCCCTCGGCTGAAGCACCTGAGCTTGCAACATATGCCCCATTGAGTCGCAAGCAGAAAATAGTTGTAAAGGGGGCCCCAGAGTCAGAGTCGTCAATTGCACAAGAACGAATTGACCATGACGTGAATCTTATGCGAGTGTACGCCAAACCGTTGCTAAAACCAGGCGAGTCTTTCCGCATTCTTAAGGCATTTCGAATAGGGAAGGCTCCAACAGCTCCAGAATCAATTTCTCGGCCACGACCTCTAAAAGTTATTTTAGAAACTGAAGCACAGGCAAAAATCTTGCTAGAGCGCAAACCATCCTTACGGAGTCTGCATTCGCAAGTTTTTTTTCAGCCGGATTACGAATTGAAAGAGCGGAGAAAGATGAGACAGCTAACAATAGAGCTGGAAAAACGGAGAACCAATGGCGAGACAAATCTCAAAATAAGAGAGGGAAAAATAGTTCAGGTCAAAAGGACATCGCTCTGGTCGAAGCCGGTAACAGTGACGGCCTAGCTGTCCCGCCACCGAAACCTCAGACATGCCCTCTTAAATTGGTCGTTTTAAATGCCAGATCACTGATTAATAAAATGCCTCTGCTCCAGACTATGGTTTTCGTCAACCGCCCAGACATTTTTATGGTAACTGAGACATGGGCATCGGCCTCTGTAGCTGACTCAGAACTCTCTTTTCTAGGCTATTCGTGCGTTCGGAACGATCGAAACAATGGCCGTGGCGGAGGAAGCTGCATCTATATTAAGCAGCCACTTGCATTTCTCCCGTTGGACTATCCACAATTCACAGCGGTGGAGGAGAGCTGCTGGCTACGAGTTGTTCTAAAAAACAAATACTCCTTACTTGTTGGCTGTGTTTATCGCCCACCTAATGCCAATGCAGACTACGATCTTTGTCTCTCGCAGGCATTTCATGGCGCAGCTGACTTGAATCTTAAGTATTGCTTGATTGCAGG
>JAYGXS010000007.1:22710566-22733685 GCA_036362985.1 Ligula intestinalis
GACTTTATCCTTAAGCATAGTAGTCAACATCTGGCGTACCTCCTCCTGATAATGAGCGGGGATCCGACGGGGCGGCAGCCATACGGGTTTGGCATTGCCAGTATCAATGGTATGGCGAATGATATTCGTGCGACCGGGGGGACAACCGTCCCAAGCGAAAATATCTTGAAAACTCAAAAGCAAGTGGCGCAACGCAGTGTAATTTGGGTCGTCAAGGGACGATTGTGGTAGGATGTCGTCGATACGGGTAGGTGGGATTTTGACGTATTCGTCGATGGCCGCGCAGATAGCTTCGTCGTCAAAATCTGCGTTCTGTTTGGGTTTCTCTGTGGGGTGAGTGAAGCGTACGGTGCGACCACTTACGTCGATAAGGCAGCCGTGAAGCGCTAGGAAGTCAACTCCTAAGATCACATCCCAAGTAGGGTGTGGTAGAATTAAAAATGTATGTGTGACAGTAGCATGGGGAAGGGTGACATCGACGGACACTGAACCGAGGTATCTCATGGCTGAGCCGTCAGCTGACTTAAGACGTGTAAAAGGACAGACCGAAATCGACTGGTCAAGGCGAAAGGGGTACTATCAAGTGGTTACTGATCAAGGATACAGTGGCGCCCGTGTCTATAAGTGCCCGTACTGGCTGACTGTTTATCGTGATGGTAGTATAAAAAGGACAAACTTTCTTAGACGATGCAGAGCATGAAGTAATGGACAGCGTACCTGACGAACAATCGCAGGCGCAGGAATGATTGTTATTGGGTTGTGGGTGGCGAGATTCGACAAACGAAAGGCCAAATGTCTTCTGCCGATGCACTTGAATGACGATGGTGCTTCGCAGCTGCCTCGACCCACCTCAGACATCTGCAACGTCCCATCTAATTAGCAAACTTGTGCCACTGGACAACGATTGTAATCTCCGTATCGAGCAGACCCATGCATACGGTAGATGCCATATCCTCAGCTGATATTTTCACCTTCAAACTGACCGCGGCTAAGTATACCTCAGTTAAAGGACATGACAGTTTTTCCGGACCCCAAGTATTCTTACTATAAAACCGTAACACATACAATGTATAGCTATTTTATTTCATGTTTTTCTAGATTTTTTCCCTAGAAGTCATTTTTTTTTACTTAAAACAAACTCCTTATTTCGCACACTATTGACCTGGCAAAAGACCAAAACAAATACAATGGTCACTGCGAAAGAAGGGGTTTGGGTTAGGTTTTTTCCTGCCTTCCGGGGTTTTTGACGGCGCCAAAGATGTGCTTTACAAAAAAACCTTATTATTATTACTTATTCCACAAATAATAACGGCCTACAGTTTGCCTACCCACCGTCAAATTCTTTATTATGAATAACGATAGCTATAGTCCTGTCACTCGAAACACACTAGATGTCATAGTGCTTAATGCCAGGTACGTTATAAATAAAATGGCTCAACTTCGAGCTATCGCTTTCGAGATGATGCCTGATGTTATATGCATAACAGAATTTTGGACCCATCCAATCATTTCTGACTCCTCCCTTATCATAGACGAGTATGATTTATATCGTCACGATCGCATTAATAAGCGTGGTGGTGGTTGTTTTCTCTATATAAGAACATCATTTAGGCACTTTCCGTTTTATCTAAATAGCACGTCCTTCTCTGGACATTACTGTTTCGCCTCTATTACCCTGTCGCCCCGGCAAAAGGCGATTATCGGATGTTTATATAATCCTCCTAACTCTTCATCTGAAGAAGATGCACATTTGTGTGAAATATTCAAGTTTATTTCAGAATCCACTTTTGAAGTTAAAATTATTGCTGGAGATTTTAATTTTCCTGAAATCGACTGGCTTTCAAACTATTGTCCACCTAGATTTCAGCCTTTCCTAGATACCATTAATTTTTCTAACTGGTCTCAACTGGTTAGTTTCCCAACAAGACAGAATCATATCCGAGATCTGATTTTCACAAATGCTATTGCCCCTCTCTTCGTTGATTTTAAGCAGGACATCTTCCAAAGTGATCACACATTAATTCACTGTTGCCTTCCGCTTCCTTCTACGGAAAAGGCTAGTGCTAGTCGTACCTATCATGCGTATGACCTCGCAGATATTAGCTCAATCAACAATTTTCTTGACTTATTAGATTGGCAGAGCCTCTCTTCCATAAACGACGCTGGATATCTTTCTGAACTCATGTGGATCGTTTCTAATAAAATGCTGGAATTTTTGCCCACTAAAATTTCGAAACCTTACACAACAGAATTGACCGTCCCTCATTTTCTTTTGCCCAGGCTAAAGAAATTGAGGAGGCAGCTGAAAGATAGATCTACTAGTTCGCTGTCTGTGCATCTAAGATTCGCAGAGATCTTCGAATTAGCGACAAAGATTCGTCTTGCGCGTGACCAGCACAGGGAATCTTGCGCCCTGAGGGAGTCAAACTCTGCAAAATCGGTTGCACAACTGTTTCGTCGTAGGTCCTCCGCAAAACGAGGAATTGAAATGCCGCAATTGCTTAATGAAAATAAATCATTTGTACTAGATGAGTCTGATAAGGCTGAATTATTCAATGCTTTCTTTGCGAAGCATTTTACGACAGAATCCGAACCAGTCCCTTCGTTTCAACCATACTCAGGCAATACTCTCGGAAACATTGATTTCTCCATCGAATAAATTCGTAAGCAGATAATTTGTCTAAAGAACTCGCACTCTTTGGGAACTGATGGTATCCCCAATTCAGTTATCAAAAGAGTGTCGACCTTTCCCAAATTACTTAGCCATATATTTTCAGTCTATCTCTTAAATGGTTACTTTCCTGACACTTGGAAGACATCCATTATTCTTCCAGTCTTTAAATCAGGATCTCGTTCAGACATAAATAACTACCGCGGTGTTCATAAACCCCGGCCCTAGCTAAACTTCTGAAGAAGATAATTTTTAATCAAATTCTCGATTTTTGCCTAAAGAATAAGCTTTTAAGTGACTTGCAGCATGCATTTCTGGAAGCCATTGGCATCCAGCCCCCTCTCCTCGACTTCATCTTTTTTTTTCTTGTCTAACCGCAGCCAGAAGGTCCTAGTAGGTAATAGTTACTCCACTTCTCAGCTGATCACGAGTGGCATTTGTCAAGGCACTGTCTTGGGTCCTTTACTCTTCATTCTATACATAAACGAAATTTCGACTGTTCTAAACAATTCACACAATCTCATTTATGCAGACCACCTCAAATGCATATACTCATTTTCTAAGGACACGGCAAGTATATGCTATGATAAAATAAATGCGGACCTACTTACACTCTCACGTTGGAGTGCTACCTGGCAGATGGAATTCTCTCCATCCAAGTGTAGTTTCATGTGTTTCGGTCCCGCCAAGCTTCATCGTCCCCTAGTCTTTCAAAATACTCCACTTTTAGAACGATCAACTATAAAAGACTTAGGTCTAAGCTACACAAATAAACTAGCATTGTCGCCTCATGTGGATCGAATATCTGCGAAGGCTGCACAGATATGTGGTTTTAGATCACACAATTTCTTCCTGCTGGAAATTAAGTTAAAACTTTATCGTATGTATGTTCTACCCATCCTAGAATACTGCTGTCCCCTCTTTGGTCTAATGAATGCTTCGGACCGCGGTAAGATTGAAAATGTACAGAGGGTATTTACTCGAAAAATATGCGCTCTGTCTCGATCCACTCTTTCTTATTCGGAGAGATGTCAGTTAGCGAACATGACATTTCTTTGGGTCAGAAGACCCGAAGTGGGCCTCTGTTTCCTCTTTCGCGTTAACTCTACCCCTAACCTTACACGAATCAACGCTCTCATTCCCGCAGATAGACTTGATGCCACTCGTAATTCCTCCAGGATTATTGCACCCCCCTTAAGCTCCACTTCGAACCATTCTCACTTCTTTGCCTCCAAATATGCCTTCCTCTGGAATAATATTCCCCTCGAAATTAGGCTGTCGTCTAACTTAGCAGTTTTAAAGTCAAATTACGTAAACACTTAACTTCGGAAGATATAAAGTCCTTTTTATCCGTCTCCTTCCCAAACACACAACTTTTGAACTTTGAAAAGGGTCCCCCTGGTATCTGAGGTGGTTACGTTCATATCAAAAATTTTTCCAAACATGTCTATTTCTTCCTCCTTTGAGTGCTATTTGCAACGATGTTTCGTCCACTTCTCTGTCCAGTCAGCATTGCCGTTTTCTTCATTCTCCGTTTTACAAGCCTGATGATAGGCTTCTTGGTCTTTAGTCATGCTCGTGGCGGTTCTGCTATTTTCACCAGCTCGTCTCTAAACTCCGCAGTCTACAAGGTCGCATCTCCTGCGTTTCGTTGATGATCAGGTGACTGCTGCCGTTCCCTCATCTTCCTGACTCTGTGTTCGCGATGGCCTCCTCCGGTCTCATCTCCCTGATGGTTGATCATGAAGCCAGTTGGGCGGTGTAACAATGGTGAATGACAACCTCTGCTGTTATATGATTTCTCCAATTACAAGAAGCGTTTCCAACCCTCATTCGTTCTCATCAACAGTCCTGTCTCATGTGCACTATAATCAATCATCTCAACCAACCCCCTTAATTTTTTGAAGCATTTTTTTCTTCTACGTTTTGTTTTTTTTGAAGCAGGGGTTCGCTGTACTTCGCCCCAGCTTAAATGGTAGGAGTTTTTTTCACTGCTTCCTCCTTAGTTCACCATGCGTTAACTACTATTTTAAAATCACGATATGTTGGTGAATATGAATTAATCTACCAACACTTCTAAACGCTCCCGCTGTCTTTGTGGTTGTTTCATGGAGAGCAGCATTTATCAACTTTGTATTTATTTTTTTCCACAGCAATAAGTTTGCAATGACGAGGACCTCCGGGCCTAAAATATAAAATTTATTTATTTATTTATTTAAATAAAATGGCTCAACTGCGAGCTATTGCTTTTGAGATGACGCCCGATGTTATGTGCTTAACAGAATCTTGAACACATCCAATCATTTCTGTCTCCTCCCTTATCATAGACGAGTGTGATCTATATCGTCACGATCGCATTAATAAGCGTGCTGGTGGTTTTCATCTCCATATTAAATCGTCATTTAGGCACTTTCCGTTTGATCTAAATAGCACGTTATTCTATGGAAATTACTGTTTCGCTTCTATTATCCTGTCGCCCCGGCAAAAGGTGATAATCGGATGTGCATATAATCCTCCTAACTCTTCATCGGACTTTCTTCATATGGGAGACCTCCTTAGCTCCTGACTAGCTTGGTCGCCCTTCATCGGACTTTCTCAAGCATTGCGTAATCTTTCTTCATCCAGGGGCACCACGCCTGGAACACACTTGCCGAAGACTTGCTCAGAAAGCTCCTTATCAAAATAGAGGAAGGACCTTCTGATCGCTCCGAGGATGCCCATAGCCTTCTTTGCGGTTTAAGCACAGTGATTTGACGGTTTGAGGTTGGGTATCATGCGTACACCTAGATCTCGTAGTTCGTTCCCTAGCTCGAGTTGGCGACCTCCGATCGAGTAGTCATACTCGAATGATTTCACTTTTCTGCGACTAGACCGTAAGCGGATGACTTGGCATTTGTTGAAGTTCAGCCACAGTAGCCCCTTTTAGCACCACTTTTGCAAGCGATCCAAGTCATTTTGTAAGGTCTGTCCGTCCTCTGAGCTTTCAATAGACTTCCCAATCTTTAGATCGTTTGCAAACATGACTTTCTTACAGTTGAGGCAGTCAACGCAGTCGTTCACATATACCAGAAATAAAATAAGACACAGAACGCATTCCTGCGGAACCCCACTGGATACGGTTTTCCATTCTGTTTTGTGTCTCCAATGCAAACACGCTGACGCCTGCCTGTTAGGAAGTCGGCTAAATATTTGAGTAGGTTTCCAGTCACACACATTTGGTATTAGTCGTCTGTGTGGAACCTTTTCGAATGCCTTGCTGAATTCAATGTAGACCACATCGACCGACAAACCCATTTCCAGAGATTTTGTCCAGCTTTATATGGATGTTAGCAGGTTAGTGAGACAAGAGTGGCCACTTCGGAATCCGTGTTGCGCTGCCCTTAGCAAGTTTTTCTCCTCAATATGTCTAATTAGTTCCGTTTTGATTAGTTTATCCATGAGTATGCAACAAATACTTTTGAGACTAATTGGTCTAAAGCTATTAGGTGGAGTTTTCTCTCCTCCTTTATAAATAGGTGTTATGTTGGCCAGCTTCCAGTCAGTAGGCAGGGCACCCTTTTCCATTGAACTTTCAAAGATCTTGGAAAGCGGGGAGGCCAGTTGTTCTGCGAGCTCATTTAGAAATTTTGCTGATAAACCATCCGGATCAGGCGATTTAGTGGGCTTTTCTTACAGTGTCTGTTGCGAACGATACCGTGCTAATTGTATGCGCCGCTGGGACTATATATTGCTGCACATTCTCTTCAAACGGCGGCTCCTCGGTATACACAGAAATAAAGAAATTGGACAAGAGGTTCGCCTTATCTGAGTTATCGTACACTTGTTTCCCTCGTTATCTTTCAGACAAGGGATGGGATCTCTATTCCGTTTGGTCTTATTCACATAAGAAAATAATCTTTATGGGTTATGAGCTACTACCTTGACTTGTTTTGCCACAAAGGCCATTCTTTCTTTTCAAATAAGTCTTCGATATAAATTATGCTGTTTTATTTAATTCTTAGAAGTGTTGGGGCTATTGATATCGGGCGTACTTTTGCCACAGTCTTCTTTTCTTCTTGAAGTTCCCTTTTGTGTTCAGTGTCACCCATTCCGCCCAGGAGATGCGCAAGCTTTTCTTAAACGGGCAACAGTCCTCTACTAGTTGCTGAGCTAAGTTCCTAAAGAAGCACTGGGCATCGTTCGGGTCAGGTACGTATGCAGGACTCCAGTCAGTCACGTTATGTTGTCCTTTCATTTTCTTATAATCTCGTTTCCAAACATTCCTCTTGTTTATTGCGCGAGCAACGGGTACCAAGAAATGACTGTACGCCAAGACAAGAACACAGTGATCACTTCGACCAAAAGGAGTCTGGGTATTCAATCCAAGGATGCAGTTTTCGTCTCTACTAATGAAGAGATCGAGGCAGCTAGATTGTTGGCCACGTCGAAACCACGTGTTAATTGTGACATGCTGGGTAAGAAATTCGTCATTTACCAAGTAAAGTCGTTTCTTTTCGAATGAGTTCTCTGATCGCGAGCTGTGCATTAAATCACATTCTTTTTTCGGAGCATTAAAATCTCCAAGTATAAGAACATTTTTGATACGGCAGGCCTCCTTTACTTCAGAGATAAGTTCATCGTCCGCTTCCGTTCTTTGTTCTGGTGGTCTGTATACCACAGCAATATGGAGGTCAGGTTGGTTAGGTACTCCCAGTTTGCAACTAATTATTTTGCAGGAATTTTTTCTGTGTGATGACACACTATCTCGGACGTAGTTTATACCAGCTCGTATGAACATCGCGATTCCCCCACCCTTACGACCGTTTCTGTCCATGCTGATAAGCTAAACTCCTTCCAGCCCGACTTCTGTATCTGCTATTTGCTCAGTTAACCATGTTTCAGTTAGCGCTATCAGGTCCGGTTTTACATGGTCCATGGCGAGTTTGATTTCATCCAGTTTGTTAAATAGACTCACAACATTTGTGTACATCATTGTCATGTTCTTGGCTTCACTCGATCTCGCCTTTGTCACTTTTATTGCTGGTCGTGATGGCGAGATCCAGCCTCCATTGATTTTGTGGAGATTTTCACGTTAAGTTGATTGCCCGGCCGTGTGACTTTTGTTAGGATGACGGGCGTCCTCCACAGAAAGGGCCTTTGACGTCGGACAATTACCCCATTGCGTATTTCCAGGCCCTTCTCTCCTTTTTCTTTCAAGATGGCTAAGTCTGCCTTTAAGGCCCTCCATTTCATCTTCTCCTTAACCGTGTACTCTTGTTGAAAAAAACGTCTTATGGCCGGGGATTCCTCCTGCCGTTCGCTTGAGCAGGAGATCTTTCTGAAGTTAACTCTCAACAATAAGTTTTAATGGCCTGGGTTTCCTCGCTTGAGAATTGGAGTTTTCCTCACTGTTTATTCGGAAATGCTTGAGTATGAAAAAGTTATCATCCTCAATAATGACGTCCTTTAAGCACTCCCTTAAGACCTTGGTGTCCTCATCTATTCTGCTCTTCGGACTATGCTTATTTGATTCAGGGAGCCCATGTAGAATAATACACCGTGCAATATCCACCTCAACTTTGTCTCGAGGTATTTGTTGGATAGTCCGGCTGATTCCAGCACGGGCCTCAGTGCTATGGCCTTGAGAATTTGCAAGGTAAGGAAGTTCCTCATGGGCTGAAAAGAGGCGCAGCGTATCAGTCCCGCAGACCGTTAGAGATGTTTCTGTAGGATCTTGATCACAGTGCTCCTCGTCGAGGCCAACTTGACCATTTATGTTACTTGCCTGATCATTTTTGTGCGTAGACGCTTCGGCGAGGGATGCTGCTGCTGCGTACGTAAGATCCCCTCCCTCAAGTTCACGTATCGCTAGTTTCTCCTCGTGAGGGAGAAATCTTGAGGGAGAAATCTTCAGCTCTTCCAGCTCCACTCTAAGACTGTTAACCACCACCTCAATTTTCGTTAATTTGTTAAGAAGGGTAAAATATGATATGCAGGCTTCATCTTTATGAGTTGCATCCCTTAAACATTAAAGACTTTAAGTTCGCTTGGCAGGAAGACTTTTCACTAAGCTTCGTGACCGATCTTTTGTATTTGACGACTGAATTTGACTATACGCTTCTATAGCTCCATCGGTTAGCCATTCGACTTCCACCCGAGGTATCCGCGGTTCGACTCCCGGCCCCGCTGGAAGCTTTGTAGAATTATCGAGAGCAGTAGCTTCTACTGCCATTTTAGTTGTAAACGAAACGATTAAATTCAAAATATTAAATTTGCCTTTGTGACTGTGACGTAGTGTGTTGACTGATATTCAAAATAGCGAAAATTTTCCGACGGTGTGTAGAGTATTGCAAATATTTGAAGCAGACTGAGTAGAAAGTACGCCTACTTGCTTAGAAGCACTTTCAAATATGTTTAAACAATATACAGGATATTCAGGAACGACTCAGCCGTTTGTAGATCTTCGAGGTCCTGAATAACTGCTGATCTTCGAGAAAGCTTGAGATCCTTGCACCTTGGTCTTTTTAGGCTGTTTTCGCTTGCTTGTTTGTAGGTTGCGAGTTCAGTTCAAAGACTTGAGAAACAAATTCCACTTTGATTCCGTCTTCTGATGAATTTCGACACAATAAAAATTCCACGATGACGAAATTGTTGAATAGTATCCAATGCTTAATATCTGGATTCCGCGAGAGTGTCCAGAAGTGTGAAATCCCGAAACGACTAAATCCCTTGGAGTCCGAAAAAGTCAAACCGATTTCGAAGGACGCACCACATGCTCCAACAAGCCGCAGCAAATGCTAAGGCAAGCCACAACAGACACTGAGGTAAACTGGGCAAGCACCACAAAACCTACAGCAAGCAGAAGCAACGCAGCGAACTACCACGATGGAAAACAGGAGTTTAAGCAGACTCGCGGAGAATCTGCCCACTCGATCGCCACTCCTACCTCCGTTTCCGGTGTAAAGACAAGGTCAATAAGACCGGGGATGAGGGAGGGTGTAGGTGGCTGGCGTGGTAACCACCCAACAGGCGCACACGTGATACAGTCAACTCGCTAGATATGCTCCCACCTTCGTGGGAGCGCCATAAAGGCCACATTAAGAAGAAGCCATTGCAGCCTGACTCCCAGTTCTCCTTCTCCTCCCATACGCACACACAAACACTCGCACGCAAAAGGAGCAGCAGCGTAGGGGGCCCGAGTTTTCCCGTCATTTGGCAAATCCTTCTAGCCTGGAATTTTAGCGTACCTTGATGGATTCGAGTGCACTCATATTTATTAAGGTGAGGTGAGAAGCGCGCCGAGGGTTGACCTTACGCCCTCTCCCACCATAGAGCGACCGCCTAGCTACTTGGGCACTTGAGGTGGGGCCTGAAACCCAGTGGGATCGCGAACGCATCCACCGGCAGTGAATCAAATCCGAGAGATAGTGCCAGCGTCTACCAGGCCGCAGGGACCGTGGTTGGCCAAGCTCTGACATTGCACTTGCATACAGATATTCGGTCTCAGAAGGGTGAGAGCAGCCCTGCACGAAGTCTGGGCCAACACCCTTCTGAGACGGGAAACCAATCAGGCATCGACTGAAAAGCACAACCCATGCTCTGTTGCCGGTTGGCGTCCGTGGGCGGGGCTGAAACGAAAGAGAGAGAGACAAGATAGTGAACCTTGCAATCGTGGATGGGCAGAAAAAGAATAAAAAGGAGAAGAAGAAGAATAAGAAGAGAAGAAGAGAGGAAGAGGGTGCGGGAACGAAAGAAAGGAAGACCGAGAAAGGTAGATAAGGATAAGCATAAGTTAGGGGTGAAAAGGAAGAGAGGGGCAAGGCGAAGGAGCTAGGGAGAGAGAGAGAAAATTAGCAGAGAACATGAACACAAACACAGCTTACCTTCCATCGGAAGATTTTCGTGGGGTGCTTGAGGTGACTGCAGTGACTATAGCTTCGATTAGTAGTGTTAGTGATACTGATAACAGAAAGTTTAGCAGTTCTGCAGAAGAAAGAAAGTCACAGACAACAAAGCTAAATGTGCCTGAAAGGTTGTACAGGTTAGAATTTATAGGGAGTATCATTGATGATAAGGCTATAACCCATGTTTATTAGTGGCAACTCACGAAACAGCGTGACAATCCCATTTAGTTTGGCTTACGGTTTCAATGGCAAGACTCTGTGGGATGGAGGTGAATAATGAGGTGACGTCGAATGATATCATGATCTCATCTGCCTCGAGTTTTAATCCAGTGAGCCTCTCCAAAAAATGCATGGCTGATCGGACTGTCGGACCTGAGCCCGACGTAAGGGGATTCAAGCGTCGGAACATCCATTTGGCCAGGTTTAAGGTGGGTGTGCCAGGGAGTGACACGATCCGACGAAGTGGAACACCCTCTGCCACTCTTTGGATTACTGTGAGTCGGGGCCGTGCACGGCCGGCTCGTACTCACTCTATTCCCTCTCCTCGTGACCCTGGTAGCAGAAACGGCTGTTGCCTATGCCGCTTTAAGCCGCGCAGCCTCGACCTCTGCCTGCTGTGTATGTAAGTTTAGCGTGAGGACCACGTTTGTCCGTGACCTACTTCCCTCGAAGAAACAGCATGGATATCGATTGCCATTAGACCTTATGTCATTGAAATAGGCAAGGTCAGGCGTATAGCGGATAAGCGTAATTGACAAGAGCGAAGATCAACCCCCCCCCTCCCCCCTCCCCCCACGCACACCCAGAGTCATACCAGCAGATTAGGCGTACGTTAGCAAGATGACTGTGATAGGCGTGAGGCGAATGCAGTGACATGACTGGGGCTTAAGATCGCACCCTTAATTATCGCTGAGCACAGGAATATTTTAAAGCATAGCTATAGGTTAAATAAATGCACGGCAGAAGTTCCTATAGAAGACAGCGAGTAAGGACGAGTAAAATTGATCAGCTAGGGATTGAGATTAAGTAACTAGTGATTTTAATAGGAGTCTAATGCTGGTGAAGCTAATACGAGAAACCATGCTAGATAGTAGTAGTAGCTGCAGTTATAGAATCAATAGTACAGAAAGCATCTTACATAAAGCCAGTAAGGTAAGAGATAGGAGGAAAGCTCGGCTTACCTGTGGGGCATTGACGTGGTGTTCCCAGCGAGCCTGAAGGCGCAATCGTGTCTTGTAGGTAATGCAGCGACTAGTGAGTGGGGCTGGAACTCGGGGTGCGCTTGAGTAACAGGGAGTTACTTGTAAAAGTCCTTGGTTTTCGTTAATCAGGTTACCTACTGTAGCTATCGCCACGAGCCCAACCAAGGCTGTTCCCATGGGCAGTATAACACTCCTACGCAGCTGCGAGCATAAAAAGGTAGGATGGCGCACATAAAAAGGGCAGTATTTCGCCAGATTCCAACTCCGTTCTTCTTGATCCTGTCTTGACGCTAGGTCCACATGGATGAGGGTAGAGAGAGTATGGTAGATGCATCGCAAGTCTATTATCATTTAAAATTAATTCACGCGGAGGAAGCTGCATCTATATTAAGCAGCCACTTGCATTTCTCCCGTTGGACTATCCACAATTCACAGCGGTGGAGGAGAGCTGCTGGCTACAAGTTGTTCTAAAAAACAAATGCTCCTTACTTGTTGGCTGTGTTTATCGCCCACCTAATGCCGATGCAGACTACGATCTTTGTCTCTCGCAGGCATTTCATGCCGCAGCTGACTTGAATCTTAAGTATTGCTTGATTGCAGGCGATTTTAACCTTCCTGACGTGCAGTGGTTTCCACCATCCGGTCCTTCAAAGTACGAGAACTTACTTGAGGCAATAGATATCGGCATGTGGGATCAGGTAGTCGATTTTCCCACTCGAGGAGCAAACATACTCGACCTTATTTTTTGTAGGGGATGCGAACCACTTTCAGTGTCATCCTTAGACGCACTTGGGAGTTCAGACCATGTTACAGTTGTTAGTGAACTAGAACTGGAGGCGGATAAAACATTTTCCCAAAAGTATAGTATTTATCATGACTTCCGATCAGCAAACACGGTTGACCTACTGGCACATCTAAACGCTCTCGACTGGGCTGAATTTTTCCAATGTTTGGATGTAAATGTTTGTACCGATGCACTGTACAAAGTGTTGGATCCACTCATCCTCCACTTTGTCCCGCGTAAGAAAGTAATACATGTCAAGGATGAAGTGTACCTTCCTCTGTCTTTCCGTCGTAGGCTGCGTAAACTCTTTCGTCGTTTGCATCGGCTGAACGACACTTCCGTTCTGCCCTTGATCACACTGATCTTTGAGCAGGCTAAGAAGCTCTCCGAAGAAAAACAGATAGCCGATGAGGCTCACTTCGCTGAAAACTCTTCCCTTAATGTTGCGAAACTCTTTTCGCGTACAGTAAAAGCGCAGATGAAAACGCAGCACCCCATACTTAGAGATGCTTTAGGAAACCCCATAGCTGACGCTAAGCTGACCGCCGATAGCTTCAATGCGTTCCTATCCAAAACGTTTAGTGAAAGCTCGTTCGCTGCACCTCCGGTTATCCAGGCTTGGACGGGTGCCATACTCGAAACCATAAGTTTTACCGTCTGGGATGTGACTGTAGCCATTCGTCGTTATCGTCAATCCTATAGTCCAGGACCAGATGGCGTCCCAGTTAGCCTTCTAAAAGCTGAAGCGAATGATATCTTTCCGTCTATTCTTTGTAAGGTATTTAATCTTGCGTTTGAGAGCGAAACCTTTCCTTCGTTGTGGAAGGAATCGCACATAATGCCTATTCGCAAGCACGGCCGATCGACATCATTCGACAACTTTAGGCCAATAAATACACTTCCCGCAGCATCGAAGATCTTGGAGACCTTAATCAAAGAAAAGATGATGCGTCACTTGACAGAGAACAACCTGCTCAGTACAGCTCAACATGGCTTTCTCGAGAAACGATCTTGTGACACCTGCCAGCTCTCTTTCTTTGATTATGTGCTGCAATCTAGGGACAGTGGTTTTGCCACTTATAGCGTCTATTTTGATTTTACTAAGGCCTTTGATCGGGTCGATCATAACCTCCTCCTTCTGAAACTGGCCTCCTTTGGCATAGGTAGCAAGCCTCTGAACTTCATATCTTCCTATTTGGATGCTCGCACACAACGAGTAAAAATTTCCAATGTTATCTCCAACCCCACGCATGTGAGGAGTGGAGTTATACAGGGTAGTGTACTGGGTCCGCTCCTATTTTGCCTTTTTGTCAACGACGTTTCAGATTGTTTTCAGTATGGCAGACCCTTCATGTACGCTGATGATTTAAAAGTCGCTTATCGATATAAACCAGCAGATCGCAACATCGTGCTCGAGCTGATAAAAAAGGATCTTCAGGCCTTCGCCCAGTGGTGTTGCACATGGCGCCTCACCCTTTCATGGCACAAATGTTCCGTTATGGTTGTTGGCGACGATCATCAACCGGAATTAAGCATTGACGGCCACGAACTAAATGTTCCAGCTGTTATCAAGGATTTGGGCATATCCTACTCTAATAGTCTCAATTTGTCAGAGCACTGTGCCCTGATAGTCTCGAAAGCACGCCGAACAACCGGATTTATCCTTAGAAATTTTAAGACTATCAATGTTAGAACTAGCCTTTATAATATGTACGTGAGACCTAGTCTTGAATACTGCTCGCCTCTGTTCAGTCTTCTGCGCACTAGTGAACGGAAGAAAATAGAATCGGTGCAGCACTTCTTCACTAGAAGAGTTTTCACTACAGAACACCGTAACTTAACCTACCAACAAAGGTGCGAACTTATAAAGCTGGATCCCCTATGGCTTCGTCGATTGCAGAAGGGTCTATTTTTACTGTTTAAACTTTTGAATGGTCAAACCTTTAATCCTCTTAGTACAATAAGGCAGCTTGAGCACTCTCGACGCGCCAGTCATCGAGACGTATTTTTATTTCTTCCTATGGCACGTACAGTTAAGTACCGGCAATTCTTTTCAGTAAATGCCATATCAATCTGGAATAAGCTGCCCAAAAGTATTAAAACCCAGCAAAACTACCCTATGTTTAAGAGAGCTGTAACTAGTTTTCTACATTCAGGACAACTTTCACGAATTTTGGGTGCTGACTCGGTGGAATCTCTCTTTCACTCTGATGGCGTTCGTGGACTTTGAACCCCGCCAGGCTTCATGCTGAAGATAATGCTGCTGAAGCAGCAGCCCGCAGTCTGCTAACCCTTCAGCCGATAGCGCGCAACTTTTGCCGACAACCATTGAAGGAAGACTGAGAACACTGTGTTCTTGTGCCAACCCTCTCCGTCTGGAACTAATGTTTTTAAACGATATGAAACAGTTCTCCTGCTGATGAGTCAACTCAGCTTACAACTGTACATTTATTCCGTTTGTATCATACCTTTGAAGGCAGGTTTTTTTCACTTGAAACAAACTCCTAATCTCGCCCAGTATTGACGAAACAAAAAACCTGAAACAAAACCAATACTGGCTGCAACATAAGGAGTTTGTTTTAGGTTTTTTTCCGGTCTTCGAGGTGTTGGAAGGCGCCCAAGAGGTGCATTACCAACTCTTTACAATTGCCTGTAAACTGGCATAATAAACATATTATATATTATATTATATTATATCGCTGGTCTTGTGACACCATGTTGTGGTGCACACGAAATCGATGGTCGAACTGTCTAACAGTGGTTTGCTGTAGATATGAACGTTTTTTCAGGCAAATGAGCATCAAAATTATTTGTTTCTTTGCTTATTGTCAGTTTACAGACAGTAATAAAGAAATGAACTGCTGGGACGGCACAGAACAGGAGTTAACCCTCGTGCCGTTCTCGACTCAGGATAAAATGAAAGAACACGCGATAGCTCCATCGCATAAAGGAACAGGTTACGCGCGACCTTCAAAGGGCTGACGCCACACAAGAACGCGAGGAGGCACACACAGGCGAGACCGCTGCAGGCCGGGTTCCGCCATCGGGAGGTCACGCTGAGGACATCATCAATAAATGCCTCTATCGGCCATTCATGGAGAGCCAAAAGGGAACAATGACTACTGGCCCTTAAAAAGCGAGACTGCGAGTAGAATGGCATTCTGCTGCTAGTGACCCGAGACCTGCTGTTGGCCGAGACGCGCTACCCACGACGGAAGACACGCTGCTGACGATAGAGAACATGCTGCTGACGGACACACAGAAGAGAGAGTTTATTTACTAGCAGTAACTGTGATAGGTAAGTTTTATCTACTTTTCTGTTCTGCCTTCTCTTCCTAAGACGTAACTCGGGACTATAACCAGTGTTGACACAGGAACACACAAGGTTAAAACGGAAGGTTTATCAAGGTCAAGCGCTGGTTTCGAATTTTCAGATAAGTGGCAAATTTATATAAATCTATTTATTGAAGAGAAGATACGATGAATAGTCTTTCGTTTTCTTATATAAATTATCCGCAAGTACCATTACTTACGTTTTGAAGAATCTGCTTCCATTCCCTGCGTTGGTTTGGTTTCTGCTTGCTTACCTAGGAATATGCTATCCATCTGTCTTGCTTTCAGCAACTTATATAAGCTAAATAATAATAATATGTTTATTATGCCAGTTTACAGGCAACTGTAAAGAGTTGGTAATAATAATAATATGTTTATTATGCCAGTTTACAGGTTTTGTGTTTTGTCAATACTGGGTAAGATAGGAAGTTTGGTTCAAGTGGAAAAAAACCTACCTTCAAAGGTATGATACAAACGGAATAAATGTACAGTTGTAAGCTGAGTTGACTTATCAGCAGGAAAAATGCTACATATCGTTTAAGGACATTAAATCGAGACGGAGAGGCTTGGTACAAGAACCCAGTGTTCTCAGTCTTCCTTCAATGGTTGTCGGCAAAAGTTGCGCGCTATCGGCTGAAGGGTTAGTAGACTGCGGGCTGCTGCTTCAGCAGCATTATCTTCAGCATGAAGCTTGGCGGGGTTCAAAGTCCACGAACGCCATCAGAGTGAAAGAGAGATTCCACCGAGTCAGCACCCAAAATTCGCAAAAAGTTGTCCTGAATGTAGAAAAATAGTTATAGCTCTCTTAAACAGAGGGTAGCGTGGCTGGGATTTAAAACTTTTGGGCAGCTTATTCCAGATTTATATGGCGTTTACTGAAAAGAATTGCCGGTACTTAACTGTGCGTGCCACGGGAAGAAATAAAAATACGTCTCGATGACTGGTGCGTCGAGAGTGCTCAAGCTGCTTTATTGTACTGAGAGGATTAAAGGTTTGGCCATTTAAAAGTTCAAACAGTAAAAATAGGCCATTCTGTAATCTACGAAGCCACAAAGGATCCAGTTTATAAGTTTTCACCTTTGTTGGTAGGCTTCGTTACGGTTTTCTGTAGTGAAACTTCCTCTAGTGAAGAAGTGCTGCACCGATTCTATTTTCTTCCATTCCCTAGTGCACATAAGAGTGCATAGGGGCGAGCCGCATTTAAGACTAGGTCTCACGTACATATTATAAAGACTAGTTCTAACCTTTGTAGTCTTAAAATTTCTAAGGATAAATCTGGTGGTTCGGCGTGCTTTCGAGACTGTCTGGGCACATTGCTCTGACAAATTGAGACTATTAGAGTTGTTTGTGGCCGTCAATGCTTAATTCCCCTTAATGATCGTCGCCAACAAACCATAACGGAACATTTGTGCCATGAAATGGTGAGGCGCCATGTGCAACACCACTGGGCGAAGGCCTGAAGATCCTTTTTTATCAGCTCGAGCACGATGTTGCGATCTGGCGGTTTATATCGATAAGCGACTTTTAAATCATCAGCGTACGTGAAGGGTCTGCCATACTGAAAACAATCTGAAGCGTCGTTGACAAACAGGCAAAATAGGAGCGGACCCAGTACACTACCCTGTATAACTCCACTCCTCACATGCGTGGGGTTGGAGTTAACATTGGAAATTTTCACTCGTTGTGTGCGAGCATCCAAATAAAAAGATATGAAGTTCAGAGGCTTCCTACCTATGCCAAAGGAGTCCAGTTTCAGAAGGAGGAGGTTATGATCGACCCGATCAGAGGCCTTAGTAAAATCAAAATAGACGCTATAAGTGGCCAAACCGCTGTCTCTAGATTGCAGCACATAATCAAGGAAAGAGAGCTAACAGGTGTCACAAGATCGTTTCTCGAGAAAGCCATGTTGAGCTGTATTGAGCAGGTTGTACTCTGTCAAGTGACGCATCATCTTTTCTTTGATCAAGGTCTCCAAGATCTTCGAGGTTGCGGGACGTGTATTTATTGGCCTAAAGTTGTCGAATGACGTCGATCGGCCATGCTTGCGAATAGGCATTATGTGCGATTCTGTCCACAACGAAGGAAAGGTTTCGCTCTCAAGAGCAAAATTAAATACCTTACAAAGAATAGACGGAAAGATATCATTCAATTCAGCTTTTAGAAGACTTACTGGGATGCCATCTGGTCCTAGACTTTGAGATTGACGATGACGACGAATGGCTACATTCACGTCCCAGAGGGAAAAACTTATGGTTTCGAGTACGGCACCTGTCGAAGCCCGTATAGCCGGAGTTGCAGCGAACGAGCTTTCACTAAGCGTTTTGGATAGGAACGCATTGAAGCTATCTGCGGTCAACTTAGCGTCAGCTATGGGGTTTCTTAAAGGGTATTGAAGTACTGTACGCGAAAAGAGTTTCGCAACATTTAGGGAAGGTTTTCAGCGAAGTGGGTCTCATTGGCTATCTGCTTTTCTTCGGAGAGCTTCTTTGCCTGCTCAAAGATCAGTGTGATCAAGGGCAGAACGGAAGTGTCGTTCTGCCGATGCAAACGACGAGAGAGTTTACGCAACCTACGACGGAAAGACAGAGGAAGGTACACTTCATCCTTGACATGTATTTCTTTCGAACGGGGGACAAAGTGGAGGATGAGTGGATCCAGCACTTTGTACAGTGCATCGGTACAAACATTTACATCCGAACATTGGAAAAATTCAGACCAGTCGAGAGCGCTTAGATGTGCTAGCACTTAAGACTAAACTTTACAAAATGTACGTTTTACCTATTCTAGATTACTGCTCAATATTTTTCGTTACCATGTCATCAGATGACAGACAGAAACTAGAAAAAATCCAGCGAAGGTTTACCAGAGTTCTGTGTAAACGCGATGACGCCCGAGACTCCTCTTCAATAATGTACAATAGATATGGTCTTAAACCCCTCTGGCAAAGGCGACTCCAAAATGGTTTAACTTTCCTATTTAAAGTGACACATAATCAGAATATCCTTAGCAATAATATGTTAACAAATCAAAACGGTTCCCGTCCCACTAGAAACAACCAGCATACAATTCATAACGCTAAAGCTAGGACGGCCCAGCGATCAAATTTCTACACCATAAGATATGCGATCATATGGAATGCCCTACCCAACGATATTCGCAAAAGCCACAGTTTAGCCGAATTTAGAAGAAAGACCAAGCAGTTCTTCTCAAATGACATGACGCATATATTTATGAACAAAATAGGACACTTTGCTAACCAGTTATTTGACGTCCAATTCGGACCAAAAGGGATCTAACGGTCCAGGAGAGTTCCCGAACATTTTGGAGAAAACTGGCAAATGCTGGAAGCTTTCCAGTCCACGGTTTCCAACGCTGATAAAATAAAAGCTTAAGCAAAATTGTGCCTTGCCCGACTTTTCCAATCCTTAAAAATAAAAATAAAAAACAAAAACTAAGAACAATTTATCGATTCCAATATTCCTCTACTAATATCTAAATGTTTATAAAAAATTATTATGAAAGAAAATAATTTTCTCTTCAACTATACTAAAATATATATTGTTTCCTCTTATAATGTATCAGAAGTATAAATACTAATGATGTAAATCTCAATCTCACTTAGATATTCGACAAACGAAAGGCCGAATGTCTTCTGCCGATACACTTGAATGAAGATGGTGCTTCGCAGCTGCCTTGACCCACCTCAGACATCTGCAACGTCCCATCTAATTAGCAAGCTTGTGCCACTGGACAACGATTGTAATCTCCGTATCGAGCAGACCCATGCATACGGTAGATGCCATATCCTCAGCTGATTTTTTCACCTTCAAACTGACCGCGGCTAAGTATACCTCAGTTAAAGGACATGACAGTTTTTCCAGACCCCAAGTATTCTTACTATAAAACCGTAACACCTACAATGTATAGATATTTTATTTCATGTTTTTCTAGATTTGTTCCCTAGAAGTCAGGTTTTTTTCACTTAAAACAAACTCCTTATTTCGCACACTATTGACCTAGCAAAAGATCAAAACAAATACAATGGTCACTGCGAAAGAAGGGGTTTGGGTTAGGTTTTTTCCTGCCTTCCGGAGTTTTTGACGGCGCCAAAGATGTGCTTTACAAATAAACCTTATTATTATTATTATGTCTGCCGTGTTTGCTGATCGGAAGTCATGATAAAGACTATACTTTTGGGGAAATGTTTCATCCGCCTCCAGTTCTAGTTCACTAACAACTGTTAGATGGTCTGAACTCCCAAGGGCGTCTAAGGATGACACTTAAAGTGGTTGGCATCCCCTACAAATAATAAGGTCAATTATGTTTGCTTCTCGAGTGGGAAAATCGACTACCTGATCCCACATGCCGATATCTGTTGCCTCAAGTAAGTTCTCGAACTTTGAAGAACCGGATGGTGGGAACTATTGCACGTCAGGAAGGTTAAAATCGCCTGCAATCAAGCAATACTTAAGACTTAAGTCAGCTGCCGCATGAAATGCCTGCGAGAGACAAAGATCGTAGTCTGCATTGGCATTAGGTGGGCGAGAAACACAGCCAACAAGTAAGGAGTATTTGTTTTTTAGAACAGCTCGTAGCCAGCAGCTCTCCTCCACCGCTGTGAATTGTGGATAGTCCAACGGGAGAAATGCAAGTGGCTGCTTAATATAGATGCAGCTTCCTTCGCCACAGCCATTGTTTCGATCGTTCCGAACGCATGCAAAGCCTAGAACAGAGAGTTCAGAGTCACCTACACAGGCCGGTGCCCATGTCTCAGTTACCATAACAATGTCTGGGCGGTTGACGAAAACCATAGTCTGCAGCAGAGACATTTTATTAATCAGTTATTTGGCATTTAAAACGACCAATTTAAGAGGGCATGCCTTAGGTTTCGGTGGCGGGACAGCTAGGCCGTCACTGTTACTGGCTTCGACCAGAGAGATGTCCTTTTGACTTGAACTATTTGTACCTCTCTTAGTTTGAGATTTGTCTCTCCATTGGTTTTTCGTTTCTCCAGCTCTATTATTAACTCTCTCATCTTTCTCCGCTCTTTCAACTCGTAATCCGGCTGAAAAAACTTGCAGACTCCGTAAGGATGGTTTGCGCTCTAGCAAGAGTTTCGCCTGTGCTGCAGTTTCTAAAATAACTTTTAGAGGTCGTGGCCGAGAAGTTGATTCTGGAGCTGTTGGAGCCTTCCCTATTCGAAATGCCTTAAGAATGTGGAAAGACTCACCTGTTTTTAGCAACGGTTTGGCGAAAACTCGCATAAGACCTACGTCATGGTCAATTCGTTCTTGTGCAATTGACGACTCTGACCCTGGGGCCCCCTTTACAACTATTTTCTGCTTGCAACTCAATGGGGCATATGTGGCGAGCTCACGTGTTTCGGCCGAGGGAGCACTTGTATCCAGTACAATCGGTACTGATGTACTGGCTATTGGGTAAGTTGAGTGCAAACCCGTGACCCGTTTGGCTGTCTTAGGCTTATGCCTCTTTTGAGTTATGATATTTTCAACCTCCTGGTCATCGCTTTCTTGTGCAGAGTCAAGCAACGATGTGGTGCTAGGATGCAAATCCCGATAATTGCTAATGTCGCTTACGACGAGTGACGATGGTGTAACCCGTGGGCTTGACACATGATCCGATATGCAGGTTTCAGGTGTGTCGTCAGACATGTCAAAATCCAAGTCCATATCAGCGTCAACTCGTTCTTGTGTAATTGCTGACGCTATCTCTGGAGCCCCTTTTAAGCCGTTAGTTAATTCTGAATTCCTTACTGCTTTCGTGGTAAATCTACTTGCTGCTTCGAAAAAGTATGGAGGCGACACTTTCATTTAGTAGGAAGCCTCAAACGTCCAGACCCAAGCGATGTCTGCGAAAAGCAAACATCATTACTGATATCAGTCTTCAGCCTGAAATTAGTATTTAGCCAGATCTGAATGTCGATCAAATAGATTTGTCTGCAATGAAAAAATTGCAACGAGATTATGTTGAAATTTGGATATGTGCTCTCAATCCTTGGGACCCTATTTGACGGGAATATCTCTGCAGTTTCCTCCCAGGAATGCAAAAGATTACATCCTCTGTTAAATTTTGTCGCAAGTGAGTCGCAGGACAGGCAAAAAGGACGTACGAGTTTATTCTGAAAAACGTTCCGAAATCAATTCGACCAATGGAAGTTGCCATGCACTTACTCTACTCCTGCGGATTTAACTATAAAAGAGCAGATGCTATTAGACTGTCATCTCGCAGTAATAACCCATCAATTTTAGACAAGCTATTTTCACCAACTGAAATAGACTTAATTTTTAAACAGCAAGAGCTTGTTTCCAAATATCTGAAAAATACAAATATTTCCTTTTTCATGATCTCACCCCAATGGAGCGAAGAATAGCGTCGAGTTCTTCTAATAAAGTTGCAAATTCACCACAACCGGCTCAAGTTCCTGGTCGTAGCCCTAAGAAGCCTACGGAGCCATGTACTCTTACTCCTGGAAAACCAGGGTTACTGCTCCCCAGTACTGCAACTGTCTCCTCCCCCTCAAGTCACCAGACATACCCGTCAACTCCCAACTTAGATGCTTCCCAAGTTGCCATGGCTAATAATTTTGGTAGCCCTCCTGGAAATTTCGAAAAGCTCTCTACGTCAGGTAGACCAACAGCTTCGGTAGTCATACAGAGTCCTCCCAAAGCTTCTATTAAAGCACCTAATTCAGGTCGTCAGAAAAGTGGGATCCAGAACTTAACCACGACCCGGTTTGACCCTACAAGATCACAGTCGATATTTCCCCCACGCTCCTCATAGGATATTTCTACATCGATATCCCCCATCAATAACGATCTAGGATATTTTGGCTGCAACTGTACGTATAGAATTTTTTCCTGAGTCTCTGGAATTATTTTTCTTGTGTTGACGATCTTTTGAAGTCGGAATTTAAGAAGATTTTGTTTTCCAACCAATTCTACTGAGACTCAACCTCTTTAAACCGAATGCAACCTCTTCAAACCAACAAATTCGTGGCCTAGTAAAAGAAATCGTCAAGATCTGAATATTCTCGAGATCTTCAAAGGCTGAGTCGTTTCCCAATATTGAATACACTTTTTCAAATAAATTTAAAGTGCTTATTAAAAAAAGCTACAGTATTTGTTAAGTTCACTCTGATTATTTGTCGTAAGTCATAATCTGAAAATCATATCAATTGTTTTTTTTCTGAATGTAATAACTAATACAGTTTGTTAAACAATTTTAA
>JAYGXS010000007.1:22733785-22748804 GCA_036362985.1 Ligula intestinalis
CTTTACTAAGGTTAAAGTAAATCACGATGACTGATTGCTGTTCATTACGAAGTGAAGTAACCAGGTTAAGAAATGCTAAGTGGCAGGTTTCGCATGATCTTCCAGGTAGAAATCCATGCTGTGAGGCACTTAATAGTTTATTTTCTACACAAAAATCGAGAATTTGATTAAAAATGATCTTTTCCAGAAGTTTGGCTAGGGCCGGGGTTTTATGAACACCTCGGTAGTTATTTACGTCCGAACGAGGTCCTGACTTGAAGACTGGAAGACATGAAGACTGTTTAACATGTGGGGTAAGTCAAGAGTATTAAAAAAGCTAAGACCTTAATCTTTTAAAGATGTTAGCTCTTTTATTTCTTGACCACTTAACATTATGAAGGGAAGTTTTAGTGGTCCAAAAATCATGAGATGACATTTTGTTGGGGACAACGGCATTTGCCATTGAACACTACAGTCGTTTAGTTTTTGAAGGTCTGATTCAATTGTTATATGCACACTGCTTATTGAATGTTTGTTATAGGCATATGTGAGTTTGAAGTCATCTGCATAGAAAAATGTCTTAGCAGATGTTGATATAGTGGATAGCACATGAATGTAAATGAGAAATAAGAGGGGACCTAGGATAGTGCCTTGAAAAACACCACTGCTTATATGAGCTGGTTCTGATACTATATTTCGAAGTTGTACTACTTGAAATCGGTTTTGAAGATAGGATTTGAGAAAACCAAGGAGGGCGGGCCGAACCCCGTGACTCATTAGCTTCACGATCAGTCTTTTACGGGGAGCTTTGTCTAAGGATTTTTTTAGATCAAAGTAAATTGTAGCTACCATGTCCCCGTCATCTCTATTGCTAGAGACGAATTCCAAAAAAGAGAGATGGCTGGACTGACATGACTTTTTGGGTAAAAAGGGGTGTTGAGAGGGAGGTATGAGATTTGCATTCGTCAGATGGTCTAAAATTTGGCTATAAATAATTTTTTTCTAGATTTTTGCTAAAACCAATGTTCGGTGAACACCACGATAATTTTGGGCATTCGTGGCCTAGTAAAAGAAATCGTAAAGATCTGAATATTCTCGAGACCTTCAAAGGCTGAGTCGTTTCCCAATATTGAATACAATTTTTCAAATAAATTTAAAGTGCTTATTAAAAAAAGCTACAGTATTTGTTAAGTTCACTCTGATTATTTGTCGTAAGTCATAATCTGAAAGTCATATCAATTGGTTTTTTTCTGAATGTAATAACTAATACAGTTTGTTAAACAATTTTAACAAACAGCAGCGGTAAAATCATATAGGCTGCATTTTTCTAAATCTTCTCACTTTTAAAGCAGATTTCGATCAAAATTATGAGAACGAAAATTATAGCTCATCATAAGATATCTGCCCCCAGACCCAAGCGGTGCCTGACCACGCCTACTATTCAGTGCCTTGATATTAACATGCAGCCCATTGTCAAGGCTAAGCAAATTGATTTATCTGCATTACGAAACTGTTATAACTTCATGATGAAGTTTGGTTCTGTTTTGTCAATAATAGGCAATCTGTTTGATGGTAAGTTATCAGATGTTCCCTCGCAAGATTGTAAAAAGTTAGAACCCCTCGACCATCTTATAACCACGGAAACTTTTGATAGACAAAAGCGAAACTTTAACTTTATACTAAGAAATGCCTCCATATTAAGTCACCCTTTGGATATTGCAAAAGCTTTTCTATGTTCGGGTGGTTTCACGTACAAAATATCAGAAGCAAAGCGCCTCCAATCGCGTAGTGAAAACCCGCCCATCCTAGTTAAATTGTTTTCACCGATCGAGATTAATCAATCGTTGCTCAACGAGGTCACCTTTACCGATATTTAGAGATGATAAAAGTTTCCTCTGTCGAGATCTTACATGAATGAAGTGAAGAAATGCGGCTCTCCAGTCCAATAGACCAATGATTTTTTAGCCTGCTATTTCTAAATCTGTTCGCAGTCCCGATAGGGTAAATGCACTCGCTAATCCTCCACCCTGGATAGCTGGTCATACACCCACTTACGTCAGTACACCAGTTATCCCTGCCTCCCAGATATCTATTTATAGTCCCATAACCGTCAGTATACCTGCTTTCCCTACCTCCCGAATGTCTAGTCATAGGCACATAAACATCAGTGCACCAATAAGCCTATCCCTCTTTATGTCGGGACAGTCAAGCCCCGCCGCTCCGTCATCTACTACGATTAAAACTAGTCTGAATACATTCTCTGTCCAACGATCGAAAAATTCCGCCACCTCTAACTCGGCAACAAGTTCATCAAGAATGTCGCCAACACCGTCGAAAGCGTTTAGGCCGAGCGCTTCCCCACCACAACCTAGCTCCTCTTTTGACCGTGGGAGTGATATTATTCCGCCGTATAATGCCTTATTGAACACGCCGGGCCGGAACCACGAAAAATTTTATTTGCATGGCAGTAACCCAAGCTGGTATAGTTTTAAATCTAATCGGAGTTGCCGAACAGGTCTAGTCCTTACGCGAGCGGCCCCAACACTAATTTTATGTCACCGTTCCCCCCCTATCAGTTCCTGTACACATCCTTTACCACCCAAGCCTGCAAACTTCTACATGCCTTCTCGCCTCCCCCCATTCCTCCCAAACGCCCCAGAAGCTTATTTTGGTTTATCCCCTCCTCATTTTTCCCTGCCAGAAAGCGAGGCCCCTAGATATCTCGGGCCTGATCAGCCATCCATTATTGGCTACCCGTATGCTAACAGCTCCATACCCAACAGTACTTATTCCACAAATAATAATGGCCTACAGTTTGCCTACCCACCTTCGAATTCTTTTTTATGAATAGCGATAGCCATAGTCCTGCCACTTGAAACACACTTGTTGTAATATTGCTTAACTCCATGTCTGTTATAAATAAAATGGCTCAACTGCGAGCTATTGCTTTTGAGATAACGCCCGATGTTTTGTGCATAACAGAATCTTGAACACATCCAATCATTTCAGTCTCCTCCCTTATCATAGAAGAGTATGATCTATATCGTCACGATCGCATTAATTAGCATGCTGGTGGTTTTCATCTCCATATTAAAACGTCATTTAGGCACTTTCCGTTTGATCTAAATAGCACGTTATTCTATGGAAATTACTGTTTCGCTTCTATTATCCTGTCGCCCCGGCAAAAGGTGATTATCGGATGTACATATAATCCTCCTAACTCTTCATCGGAAGAAGATGCACATTTGTGTGAAATATTCAAGTTTATTTCAGAATCCACTTTTGAAGTTAAAATTAGTGCTAAAGATTTTAATTTTCATGAAAGCGACTGGCTTTCAAACTATTGTCCACCTAGATTTCAGCCTTTCCCAGATACCATTAATTTTTCTAACTGGTCTCAACTGGTTAGTTCCCCAACAAGACAGAATCATATTCTAGATCTGATTTTCCCAAATGGTATTGTCCCTCTCTTCGTTGATTTTAAGCAGGACATCTTCCAAAGTGATCGCACATTAATTCACTGCTGCCTTCCGCTTCCTTCTCCGGAAAAGGCTACCGCTAGTCGTACCTATCATGCGTATGCCCTCGCAGATATTAGCTCAATCAACAATTTTCTTGACTCATTAGATTGACAGAGCCTCTCCTCCATTAACGACGCTGCATATCATGTCGGTCGTTTCTAATAAACTGCTGGAATTTGTGCCCACTAAAATTGCGAAACCCTACACACCAGAATCGACCGCCCCGATGGCCTCCTCCGTTTTCACCTCCCTGATGGTTGATCATGAAGCCAGTCGGGCGGTGTAACAATGGTGAACGACAGCCTCTGCTGTTATATGATTTCTCCAATTACAAGAAGCGTTTCAAACTCTCATACGTTCTCATCAACAGTCCTGTCTCATTTGCACTACAATCAATCCTCTCAACCAACCCTCTTAATTTTGTTGAAGCAGTTTTTTCTCCTACGCTTTGATTTTTTTAAGCAAGGGTTCGCTAAACTACGCCCCAGCTTCAATGGTAGGAGTTTTTTTTTCACTGCTTCCTCCTTAGTTCACCATGCGTTGACTACTATTTTAACACGACGATATGCTGTTGAACATGAAAAAATCTACCAGCAATAATTTTAACTTCAAAAGTGGATTCTGAAATAAAATTGAATATTTCACACAAATTTGCATCTTCTTCAGATGAAGAGTTTGGAGGATTTTATACACATCCGATAATCGCCTTTTGCCGGGCGACAGGATAATAGAAGCGAAACAGTAATTTCCAGAGAAGGACGTGCTATTTAAATAAAACGAAAAGTGCCTAAATGACGTTCTAATATAGAGAAGACAACCACCACCACGCTTATTAATGCGATCGTGACGATAGAAATCATACTCGTCTATCATAAGGGAGGAGTCAGAAATTATTGGATGTGGCCAAGATTCTGTTATGCATATAACATCGGGCATCATCTCAAAAGCGATAGCTCGAAGTTGAGCCATTTTTTATAACGGACCTGGCATTAAGCAATATGACATCTAGTGTGTTTCGAGTGGCAGGATTATGGCTACCGTTATTCATAAAGAAATTGGAGGTGGGTAGGCAAACTGTAGACCATTGTTATTTGGAGAATAAGTACTGACGGTTATGCAGCTATTTGTTTATGGGTAGCCAATAATGGATGGCTGATAAGCTCTGATATATCTAGGGACCTCACTTTCTGGCATGGGAAAATGAGGAGAGTATAGACCAAAATAAGCTTCTGGGCCATTTAGGAGGAATGGGGGGAGGCTAGAAGGCATGACGAAGTTTGCGGGTTTGGGTGGATGAGAGTGGGTAAAGGAACTGAGAAGGGGGGATTGTGGTATAAAATTAGTGTTTGGGCCGTTTGCGTAAGGACTAGTAGTCCTAATCAGTAAATCTCATGTACGGCTATTCCGATTAGATTTAAAACTATACCAGTTTGGGTTATTGCCGTGCGAATCAAATGTTTCGTTCTTCAGGCCCGACGTGTTCGATAACGCATTATACGGGGGAATAATATGACTCGCACGGTCAAGGGAGGCGGTAGGTTTTGGTGGGGAAGCGCTCGGCCTAAATGCTTTCGACGGTATTGACGACATTATTGATGAACTCGTTGCAGAGTTAAAGGCAACGGACTTGATCGATCGTTGGACAGAGACTGTATTCAGACTAGTTGTAATTGCAGTAGATGGTGGAGCGGCGGGGCTTGCAGGTACCGACATCGAGAGGGATGTGCTTACTGGTGCACTGATGTTTATGGACCTATGATTAGATATTCGGGAGGTAGGGATAGCAGGCGTACTGATGGTTACGGGACTATGACTACACATCCGGGGGGCCGGGATAGCGGGTGTACTGACGTTAGCGGGTGTATTACCAGATAGCCGGAGTGGAGGATAAGCGTGTGCATTGACCCTATCGGAACTACGACCAGACTTATGAACAGTAGGCGGAGAAGTCATTGGTCTATTTGACTGGAGAGACGCATTTCTTCGATCCATTGGTGTAAGATCTTGGCAGAGGAAACTTTTAGTCATTTCCAAATATCGAGAAATGCGACCTCGTTGTGCAAAGATTGAGTCCACCTCGATCGGTGAAAACAATTTAACTAGTATGGGCGGATTCTGGCTACGCGATTGGAGGCACTTTGCTTCCGAAATTTTGTAGTTGAAACCGCCCGAGCATAGAAAATCTCTTGCAATATCAAAAGGGCGACTAAGTGTGGAGGCGTTTTTAAGTATAAAGTTATAATTACGCTTTTGTCTATCAAAAGCTTCCGTGGTTATTAGATGGACGAGGGAGTCTAACTTTTTGCAATCTTGCGAGGGCACATCTGATAACTTACCATCAAACAGATTGCCTAGTATTGACAAAACAGAACCAAACTTCATCATGAAGTCATTACAGTTCTGTAATGCAGATAAATAAATTTGCTTAGCCTTGACAATGGGCTGCATGTTGATATAAAGGCATTGGCTAGTAGGTGTGTTCAGGCACCGCTTGGGTCTGGGGGCAGATATCGTACGATGAGCTGTAATTTTTGTTCTCATAATTTGATGGAAATGTGATTTAAATGTGAGAAGTTCTAGAAAAACTCAGCCTATAGGATTTTACCGCAGTTGGTTGTTAAAAGCCCTTAAAATTTTTTAAAGAAACTGTATTAGTTATTACGTTAAGAAAAAACCAGTTTATCTGATTTTCAGACTATGACTTACGACAAATAATCAGAGTTAACTTAACAAATACTTTAGCTATTTGTTAATAAGCACTTTTAATTTATTTGTTAAAATATATTCAATATATGGAAACGACTCAGCCTTTGAAGGTCCCGAGAGTATTCAGATCTTGACGATGTCTTTTACTAGGCCGCGATTTTGTTGCAAATCTGCTGGTTTGAAGAAGTTGCGTTTCAGTAGAAATTTGTTGGAAAATAAAATCTTCTTAAATTCCGACTTTAAACGATTTTCCACGTGAGAAAAATAATTCCAGAGACGCAGAAAGAAATTCTACACGTACGGTTTCAGCCACAATTTCCTAGGCCTAAAATGATGGGGGATATCGATGCAAAACTGCCCTAGGAGGAGCGTGGGAAATATCGACTGTGATATTGTAGGATGTTGTTAGGTTGTACATAGCTGTGATGCAGATTATGTGGCGTTGCCAATAATGGAACTGCGTTAAGGGGGGCAGAACCTTTGTTGATGTACTTGCAGACGTACTTGATGGATTTCGCTGAGTTGCAAAATTCAACATTGATGTGGGCGTTGAATACTTTTGACAGTAGGGGACAATACGGCACAATCCAACGGTTATCAATTATTACGCCACCGGTTCGCCTTTCATTGATAACTGCTTCGAATCCGCAAATCTCAGGTTGTCGCCTTCTGTAGAGAGGGTAACCATCGCCATCAGTCTGAGTTGTACCTAGGAATCGCTTGGGATAAATCCTGGTACATCTACCATCCTTCATGCAAGGACTGTTGGGATTTATCTGACCACATGGGTCATGCACCATTTGAGTTTTGATCGTTTCAAGCAGAACAGGGTCAACGGACCGGTCAGGCAACTCTGCGCACATGAATTTGTCGACATCAGCAAAGTGCAGTTTTTCCTTTAGCCCAACCAAAATGTGAGCGTAGGGCAGTCCTCTCTTTTGCCACTCTACAATGCACATATGACACCGAACGTCACAGAAAATTTTGAATTTTGTGATGCGTTTCATCATGGTTTTCAACTTAAGCTGGAACACCCGCGCGGAACTATCATGGTGATCCTTTGGCATTTGACCGGGGAGCAGCTCATCAGTAATTCCAGGCCATGATGGGTTACAGGTTAACGTAATGAATAGATCCGGGCGTCCAAAATGTCTAACGTAAACCAACGCATCTTGAGTTCTCTTATGCATATAGCGAGGAGACCCAGTGTGGCTTGACGGCAAGCTGAAATGTTGACCGCGACCAGCATAATCCCCAACATCTGTAAGGATATTGCCTCAAAGGTGGATGTAGTTGTCCATGCGAAGTTCTTTCTGGTGTGTGCAAAAATAGACAAGTCGCTCTGCTTCCATTTTGGCGAACATATCAACCGCAAGTTGAAGGAGCAACATTTTGAATCGACAAAGTAGGTTGTAAGATCGTTCTCGAATCATAAAGTGATATGATTAGAAGGCTTTACAACTGACTGTTTTATGGATGCCTATTTGAAGTATACGGAAGTGGTAACCGTCATCACCATTAACATGCATGAGAGGATATAGCAAAGCATCGTATGAACGCTGTGTCTCATATATCCTTTGCAGTACATCGTCTCTCCTTCTCAAAAAAATATCCCTGTTGCCACGCTGTGTTTCTGACATGATGACGGCCACCTCATTACAGGTGGGAGCATTAAATCTTCGTTGATGTTCTCCACGAGGACTTTTATCGGCATCTATGACAATAGTTAAGTCAACGGAAGTGTACATCTCCAAGGCGGACTTGAAACTGTTAACGTAGCTGTTGCGTTGGTGTAGCATGTCTTGAAGGCACAATATTATAAGATGCTTCAAGTCTAAGTACACTCAGGCTCAGCTTTGAGCCTGCAGGTTGATGTCTTCTACGAAGTATATCTGTAGAAATTTCGGCTCGCCACCGGGAGGAGGAAGTAACGATCCAATCCGGTGGCGAACTGGGCCTTCCACCTTAAAGGTTGGCATAAATCCAACCTTGTGAACAATGTTGGCACCAAAAGAGGTCATTTGAAACGCCCCGTTGTGCTTGCTTATGTTCGAGAGAAAATTTTTCGAGTCGTCGGTATCACCAGCAAGCAATGTTTGGAGTATTTCTGGTGGATGGGGGAAGTTAGGCGGGAGAAATTTGCCGTTGGAACAGCACGTGCCGTTTGTTTCACCAGTCCATTTTTGTCTGACAATGCCCGAAAAACTTCCAGCATCTTCCTAATGGAAACATTTGTATCTCCAACATAACAAAGACTGGGTTATAATTGAATGAGGTTTTGTTCCATACTTGAGCATTTATGGAAGCAATTCACGGGCCAGGGTCACCAAACCCTGGTCGCGAACTTGAGTTTTCAGCATCAGTGGGCCGTTGATCCGCTGTTTGTGATGCTTGCATAGCCAGACGTGAACTTATACGCCTAGGTAATTCGTTTTGCTAACGTTGCGAAACTCTTATTCTACCTAGCTCTCTTCTTTGCAGAGTTTGGACTTCAGTTTTTTGGGAGTGATTAGTTTGATGGCGAATCGCGTCTTCGTGCCTTCGTTGGAGCATTTGCTCTTGGGTTTCTTGGGAGTGATTAGTTCGATGGCGAATCGTATCTTCGTTTCATCTTTGCAGCCTTTGCTCTTCGGTTTCTTTGGAGCGTCGATATCGCTGACGCATAGCATTAGTTTCCAGGCGAAGCCGTCTTTCTGCATGCGTTTCTTGCGAACGTCTATTAAGATTGGCAAATCTCTTCTGTTCCATCGTCTGAACTTGTGTTCTCGCGGCTGCTCTAATTCCTTTTCTACCTAATGAGGTAGAACCTACAAATAGGTTATTTTTCTGAAAAAAATAACAATGGGTAGAAACGAAGTAAGGTAACAACGTTACATTCAGTCACCGGCCCATTATCGTTTGTCAAGTTTTTTGTGTTCAGAACATTTCTGACGGCATCACTGTTGTCCACAATGATAGTTGTTAAAGGTTTGATTGAAAGAGAAGGGATTTATGTGGTAGGCCATTAAATCTAATCTAAGAGCTAGCCCGCGACAATATACGCGTCTAAGTGATAATAGGTCAAGGGGTTTAGGTCAGCGAGTATGGAACCCCTTCCCCACCCCCATTGAACCCCCGTGGCATATTCATATCCGGCTGTCACGTCAGGTGTCAATCGCGAGTCTGAAATAGCTGCCTACCATCAATGTCGTCGTCGGACAGCGGGCATAATTGTCGCGCAATTACCAAACCCGCATTCGACGCGGACAAGAACACTGTGGCAATTAATGAGCAATCACAACACCAATTAAGACCTCAAGCGGTGACTACAAGAACTGAAAATTATAGTACACATGCGGGTGACCGCTGTGAACTATAAATACCGTGCAATCTGTGCATGTAGCACCCCTTATCTGCGCATGTCTCAGACCTGTTTACGATTACTTATGAGTAAGGATTCCCGACGGAATCTGAAACGTCAGGCAAATAAAACTGTTGTACCAGTGATCGCATCTTCGTTTTCTGAACTGCTTCCTGGGACTCGAATATTCGCTACTATTGGCAACTTTTGAGCACTGTTGTAATTTCATTTACATAAAGAATGAAGAGGAGGGGTTACAAAACCGTGCCTTGAGAAACGTCACTTGTGGTCAGCTAAGTCGTCGAGTAGTTTTTACCTACTAAAACATTCTGGCCAAAGGCAAAATAGATCAAATCCACTGATTGTTGCTCATTATTAATGGAAGTGACGAGGTTAAGCAAAGATAAGTGACATTTTTCGCATGATCTTTTAGGAAGAAAACCATGCTTTGAGGCGATTAATAACTTATTTTCTTGACAAAAATCAAGAATTTGACCGACATTATTTTCCGATACTTTTTTCTAGAGCTGGAATCTTGGGAATGCCGCAATAATTATTTACGTCCCAAAGAGATCCCGACTTGAAGACAGGAAGAGTAATAGATCTCTTCCAAGAGTCAGGCCGTTGAAGGTATAGACTGAGTATAGATGGCTAAGCAATTGGGTCAATATCGGTACTCTCTTGATAACTCAGTTTGGAATACCGTCACTTCCCACAGAGTGCAAGTTTTTTAGACGAAGAATTTGCTAAGGAGTTGATTCCCCGAAAAAAAGCAATGGTAATATTGACTGAATATAGTTGAAACGACGGAATCGGTTCAGATTCTGTCGTAAGCTGAGTTAAAAAAAAAATACATTTCAGAGTCGTCGAGAATGAAATTTTTATCTTCATTCTGTAATGGGGAATTTCATGACGTCATTTAGTGGAGAACCGACAACGGCAAATTTGAGTAACCGATTTTGCAGAGTTTACCTCGTTGAGTGCACAATATTCCCTCTGTCTGTCACGTGCAAGACTAATCAGACATCGTTGCCATCCTTAAATGCAGATATAATTAACTAGTAGATTGATCTTTCAACTGATTTTTTCATCGCTTTTTTCTCGGCAAAAGAAAATGAGGAACGGCAGAGTCCGAAGCGTATGGTTTAGCAAGCTGAGTTGGCACCAATTCCAGTATGTTTTTTGAAACGGTCGACGTAAAATTACAGAGCTTTGCTATGTCGTTCGTGAAGAACAGATATATCAGTCTAATGAGTCAACAAATCTTTAATTAAGCTAATATCGGCGAGTTCAAAAGCATGATAGGTATGAAAGGCGCTAGCATTTATCGTAGAGACAAGGGTAAAGCGGTGGTAAATTAATGTAAGATCACTTTGTATGAGGCCCTGCTTGTAACCAAGTAAGAGAGGAGCTATTTTGTTCGTGAAAATTGGGTCTCATTGGGTCTCATTGAGGAACGGACCAACTGAGAACAGTTTGAAAAAATAATGGTATCTACCAATGGCTGAGATCAGGGTGGAAAATAATTTGAATGCTAATCAATTTCGGGAAAGTTTGAATCAAGTTTAAATATTTCGCACAATTTTCCATCATCTTCGGATTATGAGTTAGGGGGATTAAACATGCATCCAAGAATCACCTTTTGTCGGGGGACAGGTTAATATGTGCGGAGCAGTAATTGCCGGAGGTCCAATCGAGTGCGTTCGTTTGTAACCTTGTAAGGATGGCCACGCAGGTGGGTTGTGTTAGCTAATTTGAAGAAATCCTCTAATTTCAGGGAGGAACTGTGGCCCCGGATTATCCGCAATGTCCAGAGCAGGCTGCACTGAACGTTCCTGTAAGACCAGGGAAAAAGGTCAAGCTCGATCAATCTCTCCTGATATGGTAAGTCCCTGAGACTATCGACCATCTTTGCCTTCCTGCGTTGCACTTGCTCAAGAAGGTCCATATCTTTCGTCAACCACGGTGTTTAAGCTGGCATTCCGTATTCAAGATGTGGTCTCACAAATACGCCAAATATTTTTCCGAAGAGTTCAGGTGGGGAGATTTTGAACGCTCGTCTGATCCAGTGCAGGGTACTAGTTGCCTTCTGGACGGCCTTTTTACAGTGCTCTGTTGGCATCAGTTTCGCGGTTGTCCATATACCTAGATCTTTGTGCGTATCAACCTCTTTTAACGGGGTGCCATTGATTAAATAACTGTGTTTCCGCGACACTTTTCGCCCCGGGCTTAGGTGTAGAACCAGACACTTGGATACATTAAAGTTAAGAAGCCACGTGGACGACCAGATAACCAGTTTATCGATGTTCAACTGTAATGTCTTTGCATCGTCGGTGCAGCTAACTTCAACCCATATTTTTATGTCATCCGCAAACATGACGAATGCGCAATCAATGTCATTGAGGCAGTCGTTTACGTAGATCAGGAACAGCAGCGGACCCAAAACTGAGCCTTGTGGTACACCACTCTCGACCTTTGTCCATTCCAAGGTTGAGTTTCCAACAGTGACCCTCTGTTCTTTGAGGGACAAGAAACTGTTTATCCATTTATACTTTTTTCCTTGAATTCCCACGTCCCAAATCTTCTGTAGAAGAAACTTTGTGGTACACTATCGAGGGCCTTCTTGAAGACGAAAAATATGACATCAATTGGATAGCCCTTATACATATGTTTATTATGCCAGTCTACAAGCAACTTTAAAGAGTTGGATAAGCACCTCTTGGGCGCCTTCCAAAACCTCGAAGACAGGAAAAAACCTAAAACAAACTTCCTCTTTTGCAGCCAGTGTTATGTTTGTTTCAATTTTGTGTTTTGTCAATACTGGGCGAGATAGGGCGTTTGTTTCAAGTAAAAAACCTGAATTCAAACGTACGATACAAACGGAATATATGTACAGTTGTAAACTGAATTGACATATTAGGGGGAGAAAAGTTGCAGATCGTTTAGGGACATTAGTTCGGGACGGGGAGGGTTGGCACAAGAACAGAGTGTTCTCAGTCTTCCTTGACTGTTTGTCAGCAAAATGTTGTGCGCTGTCGGCTGAAGAATTAGCCGATTGCAGGCCGCAGCTTTAGCAGCATTTTCTTCAGCATGAAGCCTGGCAGGTTTCAAAGTCCACGAACGCCATCAGAGTGAAACAGAGATTCCACCTAGTCAGCATCCAACATTCGTGAAACTTGTTTTGAATTTAGAAAACTAGTAATAACTCTCTTAAACATTGGGTAGCTTTGCTGGGTTTTAATACTTTTGGGCAGCTTATTCCAGATTTATATTGCGTTTACTGAAAGAAATTGACGGTACTTAACTGTGCGTGCCATAGGAAGAAATAAAAAGACATCTCGATTATGTGCTGCAATCTAGAGACAGCGCTTTTGTCACTTATAGCGTCTTTTTGATTTTACTAAGGCCTTTGATCGGGTCGATCATAACCTCTTCCTTCTGAAACTGGCCTCCTTCGGCATAGGTAGCAAGCCTCTGAACTTCATATCTTCCTATTTGGATGCTCGCACACAACGAGTAAAAATTTCCAATATTATCTCCAACCCAACGCATGTGAGGAGTGGAGTTATACAGAGTAGTGTACTGGGTCCGCTCCTATTTTGCCTGTTTGTCAACGACGTTTCAGATTGTTTTCAGTATGGCAGACCCTTCATGTACGCTGATGATTTAAAAGTCGCTTATCGATATAAACCGGCAGATCGCAACATCGTGCTCGAGCTGATAAAAAAGGATCTTCAGGCCTTCGCCCAGTGGTGTTGCACATGGCGCCTCACCCTTTCATGGCACAAATGTTCCGTTATGGTTGTTGGCGACGATCATCAACCGGAATTAAGCATTGACGGCCACGAACTAAATGTCCCAGGAGTTACCAAGGATTTGGGCATATCCTACTCTAATAGTCTCAATTTGTCAGAGCACTGTGCTCTGATAGTCTCGAAAGCACGCCGAACCACCGGATTTATCCTTAGAAATTTTAAGACTATCAAGGTTAGAACTAGCCTTTATAATATGTCCGTGAGACCTAGTCTTGAATACTGCTCACCTTTATTCAGTCTTCTGCGCACTAGTGAACGGAAGAAAATAGAATCGGTGCAGCACTTCTTCACTAGAAGAGTTTTCACTACAGAACACCGTAACTTAACCTACCAACAAAGGTGCGAACTTATAAAGCTGGATCCCCTATGGCTTCGTCGATTGCAGAAGGGTCTATTTTTACTGTTTAAACTTTTGAATGGTCAAACCTTTAATCCTCTTAGTACAATAAGGCAGCTTGAGCACTCTCGACGCGCCAGTCATCGAGACGTATTTTTATTTCTTCCTATGGCACGCACAATTAAGTACCGGCAATTATTTTCAGTAAATGCCATATCAATCTGGAATAAGCTGCCCAAAAGTATAATAATAATAATAATTTGTATATTTAAGGCTCAATGGGCCCTGTCGTAAAACCCAGCAAAACTACCCTATGTTTAAGAGAGCTATAACTAGTTTTATACATTCAGGATAACTTTCATGAATTTTGGGTGCTGTCTCGGTGGAATCTCTGTTTCACTCTGATGGCGTTCGTGGACTTTGAACCCCGCCAGGTTTCATGCTGAAGATAATGCGGCTGAAGCAGCAGCCCGCAGTCTGCTAACCCTTCAGCCGATAGCGCGCAACTTTTGCCGACAACCATTGAAGGAAGACTGAGAACACTGTGTTCTTGTGCCAACCCTCTCCGTCTGGAACTAATGTTTTTAAACGATATGAAACAGTTCTCCTGCTGATGAGTCAACTCAGATTACAACTGTACATTTATTCCGTTTGTATCATACCTTTGAAGGCAGGTATTTTTCACTTGAAACAAACTCCCTATCTCGCCCAGTATTGACAAAACAAAAAAACTGAAACAAAACCAATACTGGCCGCAACATAGGGAGTTTGTTTTAGGTTTTTTCCGGTCTTCGAGGTGTTGGAAGGCGCCCAAGAGGTGCATTACCAACTCTTTACAATTGCCTGTAAACTGGCATAATAAACATATTATTATTATTATGACTGGCGCGCCGAGAGTGCTCGAGCTGCCTTAGTGTACTGAGAGGATTAAAGGTTTGGCCATTCAAAAGTTTAAACAGTAAAAATAGACCCTTCTGTAATCTACGAAGCCCTAGGAGATCCAGCATTGTAAGTTTACACCTTTGTTGTTAGGCTAAGTTACGGTGTTCTGTAGTGAAGAAGTACTGCACCGATTCTATTTTATTCCGTTCACTAGTGCGCAGAAGACTGAATAGGGGCCAGGAGTATTCAAGACTAGGTCTCACGTACATATTATAAAGGCTAGTCCCAAAATTTATGGTCTTCAAATTTCTAAGGATAAATTCGGTGTTTCGGCATGTTTTCGAGACTATCAGGGAACAGTGCTCTGCGGCCTCTGTCCCATTCTCCTGTGAAAAAAGTGCACTCGTGAGGCAAGAGCGTCCTGGGCGAAAGCCGTGCT
>JAYGXS010000007.1:22753804-22770868 GCA_036362985.1 Ligula intestinalis
TCAAGGAAAAATGTATAAATGGATCAGTAGTTTCTTGTCCCTCAGAGAACAAAGAGTCGTTCTCGGAAACTCAACCTGCGAATGGACAAAGGTCGAGAGTGGTTTACAAAAAGGCTCAGTATTAGGTCTGCTGCTATTCCTGCTTTAGGTAAATCACTGCTTCACTGAGCTTGATATCGCAGCTGTCATGTTTGCAGATGACATAAAAATATGAGCTGAAATTAGGTGCGCCGACGACGCAAAGACATTACAGTCGAACATCGATAACCTGGTTATCTGGACGTCCAGTGGCTTCTTAACTTTAATGTATCCAAGTGTCTGGTTCCACACATAAGCCTGGGGCGAAAAGTGCCACCGAAACACAGTTATTTTATCAATGGTACCGCATTAAACTAGGTTGAGACACACAAAGAGAGCACTGTAAAAAGGCCGTCCAGAAGGCAACTAGTACTCTGCAGTGGATCAGACGAGCTTTCAAAATCGCCCCACCTGAACTCTTTGGAAAAATATTTGGCGTATTTGTGAGACCACATCTTGAATACGGAATGCCAGTTTGGACACAGTGTTTGAAAAAATATATGGAGCTTCTTAAACAAGCGCAACGCAGGGCGACAGAAATTGTCAATTGTCTCAGGGACTTACCATATCAGGAGAGATTGATCAAACTTGACCTTTTTCCTTTGTCTTAGAGGAGAGTTCGGTGCAGCCGGCTCTGGACATTCCGGATAATCCGGGGCCACATTTCCTCCCTTAGATTGGAGGATTCTTCCAATTAGCCACCACTACTCACCTGCGTGGCCATCCTTACAAGGTCACAAACGAGCGCACCCGATTAGACCTCCGAAAATATTTCTTTAGTGAACACGTGTTCCGGCCTTGGAACTTGCTACCAAACGAGATGATTTCCACTGACACAATTGCTGAATTTAAAAGAAGACTTGATGTGATTGTATTTGACAAAAGGCGACTTTTGCAACACGATATCCTACTGCCAGCACTGTGAACAACTTTTCTGGCTTTAGACCGTTTTCATTCTTTTCCGTGAAAATTCTGTCGAAATTCTGTCATGATATCATATGTGCTCGCCCAACTGCACATAAACTGAAAGAACAACCTTGTTAACGTTACATAAATAGGGTCCTCAAGGGCATTTCTTGCCTGTAACCCTTAAATATACACATATATATGTGGTGTCCCTCTGAGTGATGAAAATACCACGATTTATTTATTTACTTATAAAGTAGAAACTCGTGTAAAGAGCAGACCCATCTACATAAATTTCAAGTAAGGAGCGGGCTACTCGCAGAAAAATTGTTAAGGTTGACCAGTTTCTGTTCAGTAAACTATTTGCTAGTATGTGTGCGCGTGTGTGTTTGAGTCCGTCGTTGATTCTTGCTACTAGGGCGTGGATCTTCAGTCCCTTGCAGCCAGTCGGTGAACTGTTTTGCAAGACGAGCGTTAAGCATAATGAGCTTGGTACTGGGACGGATAGCTTTCGATGGAGTTCTACTGAGACATCAGATATTCTTCCCCAATTTTTGACCAAATAAATTTGCACAGATGGGCCTGGCAGTAGCAGGTTTTAATCTGCTCCATCCTTGGTATTTGGAGTATAGGTCAATAGTTTATTGGTCTTGAAATTCTTGAAACATAACTCCCTTTTTTCTCCTTACACCCACGCATTACCCCCACAAGAGTGACAGTTTTTCTCTTAAAAATCCTTGAGGAGTTTTTTCCCTGTCTGCTCCTATTTTCATCCTATGACATAGCACAACTGGCCTCGCCAACAGTCTGAGAGACAAATTTTCTGCTACCATAGCATATATGCACAAAAAGGGCATTCAAAGGAATTTTTCCTGCATATCCCTCAATATACTAATACTGATACTGAGTACACTTTTAAATTGGTAATATTCAGCGCGCGAGACTTGATTCTCCGCAAGGCACTTTGTCGTGATTCATTCGCCGCTTTTTGGCCATTAGCATTTACGGCCTAATTTTGTATTATTTCTGACACTAACTTGATAAGGTATAGTTAAACTGAGACTAGCATATATTTTTTGTTAGTATCTTCGTCGACGTCTTTTGCTGGTAAAACAATATCCAAATCTCAGACGGTCTTCACTGGATACCACTGTTAAGGAAACATGGCGGAAAAATCTCTTGAAAGGCAAATGCAGATGTTTGAGATAGAAATGATGCAGAAGGTCTTCGCCAGCATGACAACAGCGTGCCTGCAAAAATGTATTCCGCCACGTTATCAGGATGGTGAATTGACAAAGGGTGAAGCGGTTTGCTTAGACAGGTGCTCCGCCAAGTTTATGGAGTGCTATATGCACACAACCAAGACTTTAGGAGCAATGACCAATCCCAATGCCCAACAACAAGCACAATGATCTATTTTGTTTATATTTTAAATAGTTTTACATTTTTAAAACTAGCTATAAAAATTGCAAAACTCATAATGCTTTTTAAACGTATTTGCAAGCCTTAGTGTGTCAACCATGGCATGCATAAGTGTCTTTATTGACTGTAAAATCCATTACCGATCAGCGAGTTTGACGAGGTGCTTACTAGTTAATGGAAAGTATACGGTGAAATTTTCATGAATAACAGCGAACATATGAGTCTCGGGTTCTTGCTGCAAATAGGGATACTGCGCAACCACTGAAATAATCAGTGTATTAACTTCAGCTTTCGTACGCGCATGGTCTTGGACGAAGTAAGTTTTATAAGATCGACCGATGGCATGTTATTAGTTGACTAGGGAATAACATCCATTGCATGTGGTATTTACATTCTCGTGACGTAGACGTCTATTCCAACAACAACCAGGCTCTTTGTTGTACTCTTAATACAAAGAGAAAAGTTCATAACTGACAAAAGAAGTTAAAATTGCGACACTGCGCATAATTTTGATTAGAGGGGCAGACGAGAAGGACTTGATTGTGTGTTGCCACAAGAGGGTTTGTGAAGATGTGACCGCAGTAGGAGGCGGTGAACAAGAAAGAGGGACGATGAAGGTTTAGGGAGGAGGACTCCGCACATTTTGGTTCGCGGGGCTGGTAGTATCCGTAGTATCCGACAAAGGTAGATTACCCTTTCACATGTGTTGCATACGACCTGATTCCATCTATGAGCTAGGTTTCTATACTGTGCGTTGGAAGTACCACAGAGGTCGTAATAAATTGGAAGCCATTGCCACCTGGTATCCAGGCCCGTGATGAACCGAGTTATTTCCTCAGTTGGCAGCATTAAGAGCCACGACTTGTTGGCGTGTGTCACTCATACCCATGTAGCGAAGGACGCGCGTTCCACTTACATGATATGTGCATTTTCTATTATATGACCTTTCGCCCGTAATCTTATCGGTGGCAAGGCGGGTCAAACGTTTCCAGAAAAATAGTGGGGCTTTTACATGCATTTTATTGATTAGGTTCCTAAATAGCCTGAGGGTAGGCAGGTATGACGATGTGTGTTGCCGGGAGGCTGGACTACGATGTTTTACCGAAGATTTGCATGGGGCGCATATAGCGGTGACTGTGTGACATGGAACAGTGTGGCGTGGTGAGACTGGAGCCACAGCTTTATGCTGGAGGCCTCTAGCACTAAGTCTCTGGTTGCGGCGTGATGGGTTTGTAATTGACTTACCAGACCGATGCTTGGTTCAAATGTACCTGAAGAATTTGGAAAATTTGATATTACGGCTACTGAGTTGGTGTGGGCAGATATTTTTTCATGTTGAAGATGGAACAGTTTGCTAATGTAACAGATGTAGCGAAGTCGTGGTTAAAGGGAATTCTATGGATACAGATAGCCAAAGAGACTAATTTGGCATTCAAACGTTCTGGTAAATTGTGCGCAGGTGTATGCCGGCGTTCCGGCGACGTCCTCGCTTGTCTATGGCTCATAAGTGGCCGACCAGACCGATGCGTGCTGAAAAAGCGTGCTCACAATGAAGTCTGATGAGAATGTGTTCTCATTGGTTCTGGCAGTAGTGTTTTATGAGAAGGATTGCTATTGTCCCCATTCGCAGACATTCGGCGAGGTCAATTCGTGCTCGGAATATCCGTTGGCAGCATGCACACTGTGACGGGCTGAGGGCTTGCGCCATTGGCTCATGGCACTTGGATGTTGCAGGCCTCTCTTTGTCTTGGTAGCGAATACTCGGTTAGTTTTAAAGATGATTACTCCAATCTTTAGGAAAGTTACAAACGCCTGTGGGCTATGAACAGGGTCCACGCAGGGTCAAAGTTCATTTGATCGGTGCTTGTTGGAGGCTCTTTCATCCGTCCAGTCTGCGCCCATTCTCAATGGCGTCTCCGTTTGGGCGACCCACGCTGCGGCTGCTTCATCCCAGTTCTTTTTTGCCTCAGCCGGAAGATGGGTTACTCGTTAGCTAACTGGCGCCTTCGCCGTTGTCGCACATTGGAGTGGTCTGAAGTGACGGTCAGCTGCATATTAAGCAAGCTCTCGGGTGGACCAGCATTTACAGTGTTACCGGAGAACGGGAATCTAACACGCTGCCAAGCCGGTTAGTGACATTAGACATGGCGAACATGAATTAATTTTACTTAGTATCGCTGCTTTATGGTTAGGGTCGAAATGATAGAGGAGACAATGTCGAAAAAAGCATCGGAGCTACTTTTGAGGGCTCGCCTGTACTCAAAGTCCGCAAGAAGCCTCGTGAAAAGGGTGCGGCTGCTGTTTGATAATCCATAGATGGCCTTGGCGAGAGACGACGCGCTCCGCAGCACTAAACCAGTGGTGTGGGCGAACCAGTCAACGACCGGTTGGATTTTATGCGATCCTTAAGTTACTTTAAGAAAATTCCTGTCATCTCTGTTTGCATGTCAAAATTTGTTGCTGATCCCACCGGTGAAGAGTTCTTTTCACAGCTGCAATATTTTTTCGAACGAATCCCTCAGTGTGGTCTGCTGCTTCTTGGCGGGGCTGGAACGTTCGGACTTAACCAGAAGACTTTTCAAACGGTTAACATATTGGTCGGCTTTGGCGGGGAGTTGCAGAATTTTATTCAGGACCGGGTGTTCGACATACTTGTACTTGTAACGGCATTCACCTCGGGCGGGTTGAGCCGGCATCAGTTTTGACGTTGACTGCATCATGAATCACAGCTGTCCAGGCGCGTAGATCTTGCGCCTGTTCACACGAGAGCACCATCCATTCACGGTTCCATTGGTGTAGGCCGTAGACGCATGGGCCGGAAACTGACGACAGATCCTGCTTGACCGTTGCTGTCAAAGTTTTCAGCTGACCGCCGCGACGTTTGTGCCAGGTGGGGGGAGGCGTCGCCACAAGCAGGTCACGAATCAGCTCACCATCATCACGCCGGGACGCATGCCCGAACCACCGAAGTCGTCTCTGAAGCCGGAGTGGAGGGAGAGCGTCGACATAATCCAATCTGACCACAAACATCCGCTCACCTTCTATTTGATTAACCGCTTTATGGTCAGTCGGTTCGAATACATTCTAGTTTGTTGAAGGTTCTGCAACTAGGTTTGCGATAAAAGATCGATGCGTGGTGTCGCAATCGGGAGCGCTTGTGGGTCGGGCCATGTTACCGTTCGCACGTCTCACAACGATAGTTCCTTCCGCCGACTTTGGACATTGCGGCAAAGTTGGCTAGGGATGACCGGCAACATATTTGGTTGAACAATTGACCTACATAGAGCAAGTTTCAGAGGTCGGTGGCACTCGAAATCAATAGCCACGGGGTTACTGATAAGCCCGCTCGCATTGAGTGACTGTTCGGGATGAATAGCGGCCTTCGAGCTCACAACACGGTCCAAATTAGGAGATGGTGCGGGCATTTTGATTATTTACTGAACTACAATGATCAGTACATCTAGCTCTGTGTATTATCCCTTTATGCGACTCTTCTCCTGAGAGAGAATTTCCTCCGTCAATGCAGTCTACACAACAAATAAGCGTCCGGAGGGCACGGTGCTCCCTTTGAAACATACAAGACTTGTGTCGACAGCTTAGCTTCATGGGATAATCGAACAAGTATGAGGATATGAGATAGTTCTCTATGACTGTGGATCTCCGAAATTCGTGTCTGTCTTGATGAAGAACCAATGCAGCATAGGCCTAGTCGACGTTGTTTTGAGAGTTTTCACTGTGGTGCCTTTCATGACTTGGGCGAGGCCCATTCCAACCGGAATTCAAGTTGGCTGTGGATACGCACTAGTGGTGCATTCTTGAATTCGGTCATAGGTGCCGACGGCCCTCTGCTTTGTGGACTGTGTCTCAGTGTTCTATTCCGCCACTCAAAAATCCTTATGGTGGATAGTGGCACTAGATATAATCGCCACTACGCGAGTTTCCTTCCAAAACCATTCCTTACCGTTCGATATTTATCGGGTGTTGGACAATGCCGTGGATTTTTATACCGCTTACTAGGTAATCGGAGGGGCCCTAACGGCTTTGATCGTGTTGACTTCTCACCCGTACGTCTGCTGGCTGATATCCACAGAGATAACGATATCGCCTTGCTAATTTACAGCTTTGATGATCTAAAGTCTGTAGTTTCACGGGTGAACGAAGTCGCCGATTCCGTCAGTTTGTACACAAGCGCTGGGGTGACCCATCCGTGTTTTTAGACTGTATTCCTGACTGCCAATTTTATGATGTAGGCAGTTTCAAGAACTTCAGACGGGGCTGCTACCGGTTGAACAAAATAAGGGCCTGGATCGATGTAGTTCACCAGGTTTTTTCGAGCCTTAGACAGTGCCTATGAGTCCGATGCCACATCTCTATCGTCACTAAGATTCGCGTGTACTGTGCATCTGCTCGGTGTGTCCTTCTCTATGGTTATGAACGCTGGGCACTCCGATAACAAATACTAAAATGGGGGGAGGGAGGACGGGGTGGCACACACAGTGGCGGCTTTGGGTGCACCTGATCCCGCCTCCGGTCTTGACGCCGGTCAAAGGTGAGCGTGCGGCAGGTGCTGCACAAGCCTGCCACCACTTTAAACCAATTTTTGAGCAAGTCATCGTCCCTGCACTATGGTGTCGTGGAGCATACGTTGGACATAATGCGAACCGGTGGTCGAAGTATGCTGGCCGATCCGCGTTGAAGCTGACCAACAACTTGAGGTAATTGACTACTACTGGTTGAGGACGCCGACATGAGTGCCGTACGCCGACTTCGTTTCAAATGAGACAACCGGCAATCGCTGTGATAACCTCGACAGAATATCCCGGGCCATCCAAAAAGACTACTGATGTGAGTTTGGTACGTTCGTTGTTCGACAAACTCACTGTTACTACCTTCGATCCGGTACCTTTAGCCAATCGGCAACAACGAAGAGGGAGTCACCTTGAAGCCTGACTCGACACAGATAGTCAGGACATAAAAATTGTCTGTCTGCTATAATGAATCGGCAGTAATAGAGAGGTACCGTTCGTGACATCACTGAGGCTGGTAAGTTCAGACGTGATCGCAGCCGTACCAAGTGCTTGGAGCTATCACCTTAATTCCTTTAACTGGTGATTCGATCGGTAGTAAAAAGATCTCAAGAAGGCAATGGGCGTCTGGTGGGTTCCACCGCCTCATAGACGTAATAGTTAACTGATTGCACGTGGTGATTATGATGTTGAGAGCGTGGCATGCAATTTAAATATTAAGTCGGTTCATGGTAAACATGAGCTAGACGATATCAATCCCCTCCTACGCCCACTCCTCGAATAGGGAACGAAGTCAACGGCCGACGAGGTGGTCCCTGGGGGAGACAGAGTTGCGTGGAAAATTAGCCGTTTTTAGATTAAAAAAGTCGAGCATTACAGAGGAGTAGGGAGCCGGTTTTTTATTATACAATGGAACTCTGCTCGCAGGGAGTGGATTTCAGACCTATCCTGTGGATTTCGCATACTCGATGTTTAGTCGCCGACCATAGAAGTGAGTATCGGCTCCAAAAGTTTGTAGGGCAACCTGTAAGGTCAGAGCAGAAGACAGATCAGGAAAATGTGTAGGATGCACAACAAATGGGTTTGCATAAGAAATCACCACGAAAAAAGGAAGAGAACTTTATTGGCAGCTTTTCATGTCATGTATCTGCATGTTGAATTGAAGAAATTGCCCAGTTTATGGCAGACAAGATACAGACAGGCCGGGTTTAATGCGATGGGCTGGAAAGCCTACTCCTGAGGGGCACTATTTAAAACGGATTCTAACGAAATTTTATCACGTTCGGAAATTAAGGGCTACATGACAGCGTGACGTGTCACAATATTCATCTCTGGTGTTGCGGCTCGTGATAAATTTCTTCAGCTGAGTATGTACCTTTGTTGATTTACTTAAAAAACTATTTGCCACTCCGTTAGAAGCATTATAGAAAGTATACGTTACAATTTTAGCGAATGAAGTGACTACAGATTGGTAACCGGAAGTGGTCATGGAACAGATATTATGTGTAAGGAGACTTGTAAAAATGTGCGTAAAGGCTCTAGTATGGTAATAATTCAAAAGAGCAAATCCAGACCTGAGTTTTGTAGTGCTGCACAAATATAAACGTGGATACTTACTTAAGGCGTTCGCCTTAACAGTTTTACATAATATCAGATATCTACGGTACTATTAAAGCATACCTCGGCTTGCTCGCTGTTCACAAATTCCACAAAAGCAAAACCGCGGTGACCGCCGGAGACCTTCTTGGGCATGCGGACTTTGAGGAGACCACTGATGGGTTTGAAGAGGCTCGTCAGTTCGGCTTCAGAGGCCTGGAAGGCCACATTACGGACAAGAAGGACGCGATTATCCGAAGAATTGGTGGCCGCTGAAGGCACTTCCTTGTGAGACTTTTTCTTTGGCACTTCTTCGGCCACATCTGACTCATCCGCTGCCGGAGCAACTTCCACCTTCCGGCGTTTCTTGATTTTTCTATTTTTGTGTGTGAACGAAAGCAGTTAGTCGTCGGCAGGATAGATAAAGTAAACAGTAGCTAGACCAAGTCTCAGCTACGAAGATAATGGCCCACACTGGATGGAAAACAAGCCCGGGGCTGAAATAAGAATCGACGTATCGATTTGGCGCCGGCGTACAGAGCCCTGCGCAGTCACCCCTAGAACGGTGTTCCTGAAGTTTGATTGGCTCCTACTCGAAATAAATATTGCCCGGTCTGCTACTGCTTTTACCTTTGACAGTGGACTCCTGCAAGAATTCGAAGGCTCGGAAAAAGAAATGATTTCGTCGACCCAACCGCACTCCTGCTTCCTACGTAAGCGAACGTTCGCATCAGCTTGTGAAAAATAAAAGATGGGAAAGTGGGGAGGAGTAAAACACTCACTTGGACTCTGTGACAGGTTCGGAGTCCTCAGTACCAGTCGGTTCCTCCATAGCAGATTCGTCCATGGATATGAGAGTTTCCATATTCTCGGCGGGTTCTGCATTTCTATGGGAAGAAATGAAAGAGAGGCGCACAAAATGTTAGTATGCAAATCGTTTGATGGGGAAATGGCGTGGACATAGCTAAGTTATTGTACTGTGTCGGTTCACAAACCTAAAGCTTACTCGAAATACGCTAGAACAGATGTAGAGAGGGCCACACAGATGTATACGTACTATATATATATATAAGAAGAGGCGATCTCGGGAATAATGGGTATAATATCCTGACGTTTCGAAATCGTACAGGCTTGCATCGTCGGATGTTGGTGTTTGTACACGCCTCACAGTCTTTTATAGGTGTTACCACTGACTTCTCGTTCGCTCTCCGTCTATTGGGGCTAGATCCCCTGCGGGGGCGGGGCTGGAGCTCCGTCATCGTCCTGCTGACCAGGGTTTCTCGCCGTCACAAAACATTCAAGTTTCCGGTGAAAATACCACTACATGCGAGAGGCAGACCATGTCAGCGAGTCAGTTGACGAGTGCGCTCAATCACGGGTGGTGCGAACAAGGCACGGGTTTATGTTGGGTACCGATCACATCTTGTGGGAATTTATAAAAGGACCCAGCCCTGCGTTTCAGAAATGCCACACTGTGCAACTTTTACTACATACAGGGAAAAGAGATGCAAAAACAGTCCTCTTCTAGAGGTCTGTACCGTTTTTTGGTTGACTTCGACTCCTTTTTTCCGCCATAGGTTTTTTCAGACTCTTCGACATCTGAAGCCTCCTCGTCTTCCTTGGGAGATAGAATGCCGTCGGGAGCCCATTGTAGGAAGAGAATATTACCCTTATACTGAAACATAAAAAGAGGCAGGCATGAACGAGTTTAATTTGCTAACAACAGCTCAAAGGCTATCTAAGCAAGAAATGTTGACGGTGGTCATTTTAAAGCTCCTGGCTGAACTCAGACCATATACGAATGACAACATAACACGTTTAAACAGACGAAGCCAGTTGGTGACGTAGAAATATTGTGAGTAAGTATTATACGAACCAATGAACCAGTCACTGTCGAAAATCTGCGGAAGATGAGCAAACCTGTCTTGTAGGTCCACCTAGATATCTTTTTCTCCCGCCCAACTGTCTTAAGGAGTTGGTGGTTAAACAGTTGACTTTTGGTTAACGAGTGCAGATGAATATTTAATTGTGTTGAAAGTGATCAAAGAATATTAAATCAAAGCCAGTTATAATTGTTTCAATGAACTAAATATAATCAACTCCATCAATTTGAACTCCTTTTGTTCAAGCAAATGAAAATTTGACCTTATATTGGCCGGATTTAATGAAAAACGGGAAAGTCGGGCTATTGAAAATGCAAAATTAGTTTATTATTACACGAAGCAATGACCCAGTCCCTGTTTATATCTCTATAGAAAATATGCAAATGTTATAACAGACATAAACAGCGAAGCTTTTAACCATTTGCGTTGAGACTCACCGGTTCGTAAGCAAGTGCTTTATAGGCCATCTTAGCAACCTGAGGGACTTCGTAGTCCACAATAGCAGTGATACCGAGAGGCGGCAGAATGATGCGTCGCGGCGCCGGCAGTTGATTGCCACCACTCTTCGTTAAGCGCCGAATGAGGTCGCCAACTTCCACCTCCTTGGTACCCACAGGCAGGTTTTTGATGATAAAGGCTTGACCTGAGAGTTGGCGGTGAGTCCCGGCCCTATTCACTTCGGTGCGGTCCCGGCGACTCTGTTCACCCGACGGACCCGCACCCTCAAGGAGGTCCAGCCGAACACCTGCCTTGAGGAGGAAGAGGCGTAGGTCGTGGATCAACTGGGCTTCTCCGTGAGCCAGTCGCACGGCGGCAGACTCCTTGCCGGTGGGGTCAAGCAGTTGCTCCTGGAAGGTAAAAGGGAGTGGTTAGGGAAGGTTTCATCATTCATGGGCTAGGATACTAGCAGTTCAGTTTTGTATTGGGGGTAAAGATAGGCAACCACCTTTGAGCTCCCTATTGGTGAAATAATGACTGAAAATTGCATCGATACAGTAGAAAATTTCAGACAGATTTCACAAGATTTCAGGTGAAAAGTGAACAGCTATTAGTTAGTGGGAAATAGTAAACATACACTGCTACTCACTCATAATGAGTAGTATAATTATATAAACGTAGCATCTCGGCTCATAGGCCATGCTAAATGCACGGGTCAGGTGAGACAAAATTTAAAAAGAGCAAACACTAGGATCAGGCTAGTAAGTTATAAATGCATGCCATATTACAAGCGCGGGAGGTTACGTTGTAATGACTCAAAATGCTTCCTAAGTGGTATAGTCGCTGGCCTCTAGATACCGGACATCAGTGGCTGAGAAAGGAGAATGCGGTAGATGCAATGTAAGTCTGATATCAGTGAAACTAGTTCGACTTCTTTGCACCACCGCGCCGCTGTAGCACATATTGGACATGATCGGAATCGGTGATCGAACGGTGATAACTCAAATGGTTATACAATGGAACCTCGGTTAGTGAGTTTAATCCGTTTCAGCACCCAGCTATTCATGTGAAACGCTCGGCTTGCAAAATGTAGCCAATCTAACTGCATCAGTTTACTGATTAGATGCAGGCAACCGAGGACCCACGTCCTGATAGCAAGGCTTAACGGCGGACACAGGCGCACATACGAACCGAAAACTCGTTAACTGAGTGGAAGATCGACAATGGAAAATTTTTTCTTGCTAGTGTCTCATTCATTACATGAAATGGTCGTAGATGGAGTTGCTCGTTATGCTAGGTATTAGGATGTTAGCCGGACCAAATGCTAGCAACGTTTGGAGGCTTTCCTAAGGCGTCGAGCTTAGCCAAAAGTCTTTGTGGATTAGCTCAGACCACATAACAGGTGGGATGACCTTAGACCACATGCGCGCAAGCACGCACGCAGGAACGCACACGGGCCTACACAAAGCCCCAGGGTCAACTGGTCGCGTGATGTTATCTTAATGCGGCCAACCAGGCCACAAGAGAACGCGCAGACAATCTCTTATAAGCCACTGTCACCCCTGACAGAGGTTGCAACAGCGGACGCGACGCCAGTCCGCTGCCAATGCTGGGCTTGGCCCGAGGCGGGATACAAAGGGTTGCAGTCCCACCGGATATTGAGGACAGCGAGGCAACAGCCACCCGAGATAGCTCCTCCGGGTTTTATACACAATAAACCCTCCTCCGAGTGGATTCCAGAATTATGCACTTCCTATTGTATTCTTCCTTGAGGGGCTCAAAAGGGAGTAATTCAACGGTGACACACGTCAGATGTCATTGTTATAACACTAAGGACGCTGGACCCGTCATCATAACACGAGGCTCCAACGTACTACAATAGCTTATCAGATCGAAGTCTGCGTCTCAGATGAAAGAAAGGTTAAATCCTTGTGGCATTGTATTCTTGAACTCTACGGTCATCGAGTCGAGTACGGTTGAAACATATGTGGCGACAGAAAAGAAATTAACGTCGCAATACAGATCTAAGCTGTGTTCAACGACTACGTAAACATAAACTACCACTTCTCGCGTATTTGCTATAAGCAGGGTTTGGAGAACCTGACAGTTGACTGTGTCATGGATCTGCTACCTATCGACTGTGATCAGGAATACCTTAAGTCACATTTATATGGCGCTCACTTGTCGATTAAGGTTTTCAGAGTCCCGAATGAGAAAATATTCAGGCAGTAGTTGACTGCATAGAAAAAATGTCGAGAAGTCAAAACAGGAGCGCCTGCATTATATCCTGTAAGTGGGTGTGAAGCCGAGCTTACAATTGCAAATGACTTCACAGTTAATATGGAAAAACTAGGGGTCGGTCAATATGTGCGCCACCGATACGCCTAACAACGGATGTTGTGCAGAGGATCCCGATCCATGGGGTTGAGTTGAGAACTTTAGCTTAAGAATACAAATATCCCCCGAGCGAATGCCTTTCAGTGTTGTTACACCAATTCGTATTGAAAACGCTGAAAGCGCAGTCGGAGGACGCTGGCTGATGGTGAACGGGCGAATTAGTGAAGGATACCACAATATAAAACGTTGGTGGAAAATGGATGCATGGAAATTACCAAAAGTAGGGAACCACAAAGCTGTAGCTAGTAACGATTAAAGGCATAATTATAAGAAACCAATGACTGGCGTAAGCTTACTGTAGGGAGAAAATAGGCGGAATATTTTAGGCAACATAAATTCTTTACCAAATAGTGAGAAATAAAAGAAATGAACAAAATAAAGTTTTACACGACCATCAACATGGGCTTTGCCTATGTCACTGATATTATGCGGCTGGATGAGAAGCGTACAAACACTCACCTTACTGACGCCAAACTTTGCGGCCAAATACTCAGAAACAGCGTCCGGGTTGATGAAAAGGGTATTCCAGTTGTGGCTTACAGAGGCCGTAGCTTTTAGATCAGCAAGTTTCTTCCGCTGAAACTCCGACTGACCGGCAGCGGTGGAATCATCGTTTTCTTCCTCGCCATCCGCATTGACCGCATCTGTCGTAGATAAATTTTCAGTTGTCGCTGAGGCACTTGGGTGTTTTGGCTTGTTATCTTCAGCTGGGCGGTCTTTGCCCGGTAATATATGGAGTAGACGGTCCTGAATTAGAAAATATAATTCGTAAAGCAAACTGGAAAAACATGAATATCAAATCACCAAAATAAAAAGGTGGCGAATAAATCGACCAAAATGTTAAATGAGAATACTGAATAAATGAGAAAACAAACATAAACTAACCTTAAATTTCTGCTTGTCCAGCTTTTGATATGCGGAAACGGCATCGGCGGGGAAGAGGAAAGTGACAAAGGCAAATCCCTTGCTTTTGTTAAGTTTAGTGTCGTAGCTCAAATGAACATCACTCACAGTTCCTTAAGGATTACACTTAAGAGTGGTTGCAATAAGACATACCATAAGGCGAAAACAGACTTATTATGTCTTCTTCTGTGCAATCATAACTAAGATTACGAACGAATAATCTGCCATTCTTCACAAATGAGTAGATATACAAGGGAATACCTCTTTGATCTCCGAGATAAGTTGCTCTGTAGGTGGAGTTGCCCACACTCTCTTAGCATCACATGGTTTGACCTCATTTATAAACAAATCATTTTCATAGGACTGTAAAGACACTGCAGATCCATGAATATCGCCACGTTTTGAAAGGGCCTCCTCCAAGTCTTTTTGTGTCTTGAAATAGGCAACGGCTACACCTACAACAAAAATCAATAAACAACGTCAACACAAACCGCGTTTAAGGATTTTAGCGTCCTTTATTCTGATGGGAAGGAAAAACTTCTTTATTTCACTCTAAAACCTAAGATTAATAGTAAGAGATCATACTTACGACTTTGGTGTTGACGTTCATGTTTTTTACAAGAAGCCTAAACTTCTTAGGACCTGACTCTGAATCTTGGGAATCGGCCGTCATTTCTTCGTCTATCTGCCTTCCACGGTAGCTGCAGAAGAAAATGCAGGTATTGAGAAATAAAGCTGCACAGTTGTACTGTACATACAATATTTCGACAGACAAAAAACAGAGCTAGTTGCTGAGACTTTGGTATTCACGGTAATTGAAAAATGCGTTCAAAAACCCAACTTTTATTAAAGGCAGAATTACAGCGGATGACCAATTATGCAATTTGGGTGGCACGAAAATGGCAGTCCATACAATTGGCTCACTGACAGTCAGAAGCAAAGTTGCTACTCGACCACACCGAGAATAAATCACGTGTTTTTACATGCCCTGATAACCAAAAAATACAGCTGTATTCTACAGCTAACAAAAAGCTTTTTGTTAGCTGTACGTCGCACGCATGCGACTGTCTTTGCAGTCGTGCAATACCTATGTTCTACCATTAACTAATTCGGAACCTATATCGCATATCCTTTTTTAAAACTAAAATTAACAACTTCGTCTCGTAAAAGAACAGGCTAATCAAAAATCCTTGACAATTTTACTGACAGGCACGACAAGACAACTGAGCGCACACTTCTTTTGAAAAGCTGCCAACAGACTGAAAGTTCAAGTTGCTCGAGCTTAATAATAAAACACATTCATTTAGGTTTATTAATGCCAGTCACCCAACGTTCAGAATCTACAGAGTCGTGTGCAACTCCCCCCAGGCTATGATAATTGAAACATATGTTTTAGGACTTCAACAGTATTCAGCATTTAATTAAAACAGTGAATGTTCGCTTGAATTATACAAGGGGCATACCTGGTAGTGGTTGAACAAATAGGACAAATAATTAATACACACACCAACGTAACGCAATCAATTAACATATTTTATATGCCAGCCACTCTTTGTCAAAATATTGATAGCGCTGATTTCTATAAGCATAAAGATGCTGACTCAGTGCGGTTCGTGGGTTTTGTCTTAGTTGGTGCGCTGCCATTTATTAGGCGTCCTCGTTTCCACAGTGAACTGAATTATCTTTAAAAGCAGTCCATTTAGTCCGGTCACTCATTCACTCGACAGACTGATGCCATTTATGAGTTCATCTTTCGTCTGTTATGTGTGAACACAAGGAAACTGGATAATATAGGCATACGCCTGTAGGTATGTGTACAATTTCAATTTCCGCATTTATGTTGTTCACCTGAATTGATCTTTACGTTCTTTTGACTTCAATAACAAATCAATATAACAGCTTACTTTGACTTTGAGTTAGGTGCTTTCTGATATCACTGGTGAATGGTTCCTAACCTTTGTTGATTAATCTCGTGTGCGTCGAGAATTTCGGTTCTAAAATTTCAATCATATTGTTGCCTATTAAATTTAAGATCCTTACCTTTAAGTTTTCTTTCCCTGCTAACTTATGGTTCCACTTTCGTATGTCTGTTTCAAGTTTGCTATTATCGGTTATTTGATCACTTTCTTAATCTAGCTACCTGTAGTTCGGGCAACTACCCCCATTACATTTTTGACGGCGCCAAAGATGTGCTTTAAAAATAAACCTTATTATTATTATTTCCCCTGTATATACTCTCCTATTTGTAATTGATAACCTGCATTAACAGTACAGGTGAATAGACATTGTGGTTTTACATTGATCTGCATGTAGACTCGTAACTCTATGAAACACACGATAGGTCTCGACCAAGTGTAAACTCATCTATTAAATAAAACAGAGAAAACAAATTGGGGATAATTTTGGGCAGGGAAATAAGACCATAAATCTTTGCAAAATAATCCACACAGACTGTAAAATAGGTCCGTGAGATGGCTTCCCAATCGAAATGAGCAAAATTGTGCCGTCTTCCACAGGCATCCAGCATATTACCTGAATGGTACAACAATTCCTGTATAGCATTTTCAATACTCCTTGATGCTATGATGAGTAGCAATCGGAAGCCATCATTGCCATGTGCTTAGGCTGAAAAGTAAGCCATGAGATTATTGTAGGCTACCGAAAATGCGTTTGAAGCTTTTGACAAGGATTGCTATAGTACAGTCCACGCCACGTTCATTCGTGCGTTTTTTATTGATGTGATGTAAGGAGACGGGATCGTAAAGTTTCCCAAAAAGGAGGTTTCAATACGTGCCTCGTCACGAGAAATATCATACCCTTATAGGAATGTTCCGGAACCAAAGGATAGAATGGTTCCAGTGGGACCAAAATGTAGGCTTTGGTTCCACTGCGCCGTTTTTGCGTATATGGGCGGT